>JAKKPZ010000035.1:0-672312 GCA_022814885.1 Ditylenchus destructor | reverse complement strand
AAAAGGGCAAGTTCTCACGCTCCTCACCGTTTGGGGCGTTCTTGGTGTCAAACGATAGCCCTCGACCTGGGCTTTCAGGAAAACCAGGTGCGGCCGGCGACTTTTGCTTCTAGAAGGTTCTAGAAGCCCTGAGGTGATTTGGCTGGAAATGGGCGCAGATGACCCCGCTCCTCACCGTTTGGGGCGTTCTTGGTGTCAAACGATAGCCCGCGACCTGGGCTGTCAGGAAAACCAGGTGCGGCCGGCGACTTTTGCTTCTAGAAGGTTCTAGAAGACCAGAGGCGATTTGGCTGGAAATGGAGCCAGAACGTCGCGCTCCTCTCCGTTTGGGCCGAGTTTGGTATCAAACGATAGCCCAAGAGATGGGCTTCCAGGAAAACCAGGTCCGGTCGACCAGAAATGCTTCTAGAAGGTTCTAGAAGCCGGGCTCAGAATTTGACTCAGGTGCCCATAGACTCCGATGCCCATAGGCACCGATGCCCATAGATGCAGATGCCCATAGACTCCGATGCTAAACTGGGATAGACCGTACACTCCCAGGCTAAACTGGGATAGACCGTACACTCCCAGGCTAAACTTGGATAGCCCGTACACTCCCAGGCTTAACTGGGATAGCCCGTACACTCCCAGGTCCGGGAGAGGCGCGAAAAACGCGCCGGCGCTCCCGGACCCTATTTTAGCGCCTGGAGCGGCCGAAGGCCGCGACGGACGTACAACCCAACCGTTACCGAGACAAAAAACCGAATTTGGGCTAGAAGCAGCCCAAGCCGCGTTAGCGGCTTCGAGAACGCTGAACATAGTATTTTCTCTCATATACGATAACCATATACTATACTTTCCCGTGTATATAGACACCACCATTTTACTAGCATCGGTATTCCGATGCTAGTAATCCAAACTTAAATAATTTTGTTCACTATTTAAGAATAACAATTTGAAATGCATTTTGTCTTGCGAGGAATATATTCTACTTTCGGCCTTGCAAATTTTCCAAACTCAAATAATTTTGTTCACTATTTAAGAATATCAATTTGAAATGCATTTTGTCTTGCGAGGAATATATTCTACTTTCGGCCTTGCAAATTTTCCAAACTCAAATAATTTTGTTCACTATTTAAGAATATCAATTTGAAATGCATTTTGTCTTGCGAGGAATATATTCTACTTTCGGCCTTGCAAATTTTCCAAACTCAAATAATTTTGTTCACTATTTAAGAATATCAATTTAAAATGCATTTTGTCTTGCGAGGAATATATTCTACTTTCGGCCTTGCAAATTTTCCAAACTCATATAATTTTGTTCACTATTTAAGAATATCAATTTGAAATGCATTTTGTCTTGCGAGGAATATATTCTAGTTTCGTTAATTTTATTTGTAAAAAAAATGTACTCAAGATTTTGCTAAATGATGATCCTTTAAACCAAACTCCAAGATGCTCAAATTCAAAATTCACTTAAATTATTCCGCCCCACCGATTATGATAATGTCCGTTTTGATGTTTATTACTTATTGTATTCAGTTTTGACGTAGGAATCTTCTCTCATATCAATAAAATCGTGTGAAAATGTTTTTGAACAATAAAATTATTTTTGAATTCTCTATTTTGTATTAAGGAATTTAGCAGCGTGTAAGCTAAAATAAAATTTTCTTGCTATAAAATAATTTTCTGGAAGCTTCACAAAATTACTCTCACATTAATTTTATCTTTTCAGCATATCCCTACAACGCCGCTTTTGCTCTGACTGAAAATGGCCGCCGCTCCTCTGCCAGCAAAGCAACCGTCTCAGTCTGCCGTCTAGAGGAAGATCGTCGACTTGACTCAACTGAAGGCCGCAAACGTAAGGTAAGTCTTGTCTTATTTGGTACATTAATTTAAAAATTTTGTTTCAGGTTGACCGGGAAGTGGGAAGGGCACGCAATGCGAGAAGATCGTCGCAAAGTATGGATTCAAACATCTCAGTTCCGGCGAGCATATGTGCATTCGAGATCGGCCAGAGGAGGGCAGCTGAATGACATGATGGAAGCGGGGCAACTAGTTCCATTGGTGAGATTATTATGATTGTTACGGTATATTTGTGCTCTTCTAAAAAATTCATAAGAGTGTCCTCTATAGTTACCTTTCAATAACATTTTCTCTTTAATACTATTATCAAAATTGGGGAGGTTTTTTTTGAATAGTAATGTTATTGGGTGCTACCAGAAGTTGTGCCTTCGCACAACACCAAAGTCAGTTCATAATTGTGGGAATTTAAATTTTTTTGCTTTATCAAAAGAAATTTGTTTGGAATATGTATCAACCTTGTAAAATTTAAGCGAGAATAACAATTGGAATTTTACTGTGAAATTACTTTGCAATAACTAACTGAGAAAACTTGTTTACAAGAAAGCTTTCAATTCGTAACCCAAAAATTTGGTTTAAATTCCCGTAATTTTGAACTAACTTTGGCGTTGTGCGAATACAGAACTTCTGGGAGTCAATCAAAATCTCAAAAGTATTATATAGCTCTAAGCCCGAGGACAGAAAAATTTCGGGGATAGTCGATTTTCAAGGGATCAACGTTTTTGGAAGTGTATGCTAAAATTTTTTACGCTTATAGAATTTTGGGTAGATATTCGGTAGATTTCTTTAAATTCGAGTTTGGACAGTCCATAGTAATTCCCACATGGGCAGAATAAATATTCCAAATAAACTAATTAAGATATCGATTTTGGTTAGCGTTTTTCTGTATGTAGTAATTTCAAATTACTAATCAATAATAATAACCAATCGTGTGAAAATGTTTTTGAACAATAAAATTATTTTTGAATTCTCTATTTTGTATTAAGGAATTTAGCAGCGTGTAAGCTAAAATAAAATTTTCTTGCTATAAAATAATTTTCTGGAAGCTTCACAAAATTACTCTTACATTAATTTTATCTTTTCAGCATATTCCTACAACGCTGCTTTTGCTCTGACTGAAAATGGCCGCCGGCTTTCGAGATCGACTGCCTGCGCATGAGCACCACTCTGAGCACAGCCATGTTGCTCATATAGGGCTTTGACTGTACAGCTGCAGTCTAACGCCAATAAAAGCAACCTTTGGTTGCAATTGAGTAACAAAGTCAAACATACCCATTTAAGGTTTCCTCCTTTAAGAGCAAATTCGAAGCCGGATTCCTATGCCGTAAACCCGAATGCCAAAAATTTTTGGAATATTTATAGAAATATTCATCATTTTAACCAAGGTTAGCAAATTTTGTGATTTTTCAACATTTTTTAATTTGTGAGAAATTTTGTTGCTGCACCTTGTGATTAAAATTTTTAACTTTGAAATGTGATTTTAAAAATTTAAGTGAACAAATTTCAAGTCACCTTTTGAGAGACTGAATTATTCGCAATAGCATTTGGCTGCGTCGCGCAAGATCAAGGTTACCAAAAACTTAAATTTAGAAACTATCTTTGCCGTTATTGTTGGGCTCTGGGGGCGTCGCTTCAACCGAACCCTGCTGCAATGCTTATTTATTTACAAGGTAGGGTACCATGGATCCAGCGCGATCTTGAGTTTTTCGGAGATCGGTATACGATATATCGATACTCAATAGCGTATACGACGATTGTAATGACTAGGACAGGACCAGAATTCGGGGTTCGAAATTATTGTCTGCCCAGTTTTGACATTAAACAGTAAAAATCCGAAAAAACATTTTTCAAAGTGATAAAATTTTCACAAATTCGAGGATATACGTTAATTTGCACTAATGCTTCCGAAGCAAAATCGCAAAGAAATTTATGACAGCGTAATAATTTGCTAAGTTTACATTAATATGAGTTCTGTTATTCTCCTAGGCTACAGGTGGCCAATTAACGCAACATTTTTCTTGTCCAAGTCGTTGGCAGTGTTCCTTTCCACAATCAGCGTCCGTTTTGCACTCGTAACAGGCTTCACGCAAATTCGCGACACGATCCGGCCGGTATCCTATAATTTATCATAAAAATGATACAGTTGGACACACATACGCTATAAGAAATGATAAAAGTTATTATTGATTAAGTAGCTAAAAGTGAGAAAAATTGGAACACCTTTTGTTTTCCGATTCAAAAATCCTGACATTTTTCTCAAATTTATCCAATTTCTGGGCTAGAATGAAATGTTACAGAATTAGGGAATTTTATCGACAGTGATGTTCTAATCAGTGCCTGAAGCGTTAACTGGGGAGATAATATCCATAAAAATTTATACGATCCTTAACGAGATTTCGTTCATTGAAATACGATATTTTTACGTTTTATCGCTAGATCTTTATAGCAAAAAGACCAAAAAAAGTCGACTTGATTATTTAGTGTGCCTGTGGCAAGGCTCAAGATTTTACAATCGTGCGCCTCAAGATTAGCAAGTCTCAAGATTTTACCTTCAGAAATAGTGAAGAGCATCATAACGGCAAATATGAGGAAGCAAGTTTCAAACTTGTCGAGCATCATTTTATTGCACTGTCTATAATATAAAAGACTGTTACGTTTACGCTTTGAAATGAGGAATGTATGCCAGTATGCACTTTAATATATGCTCACTTGAAAATTCATAACGGCGTATGTTTTGTCGGTGACATTAAAGAATTTTCTTTAGAGTTTTCTCTAATTTATGGACATTTAGCTTAACGTTTTCCCAACAAAATGATGTGTAAATATTTCGGAAAATGTTTGAACGGGCTTTGGTGACAAAGTTGTCAATGACGTTCAACGAACGCTCAAATTTATGCGGAATGAGTATGGAATTGAGGAATGTTTAATTCCGAGCACGAGAATCGTGCATTCAATGGTAATTGTGAACCATTTCTGAAATTTGATCTTTATCGAAACAATTTTTATTATTCATCTGTTTTAAATTCTTTTCCGATCGACAATTTTCAACTTTCTGAACTTTAAGAATGCGATTGCCTTGGAGAAGAGAATTATTTGCAGCCTTGCGGAATTTAACAAACCAAAATTATGTTTGAATTGGCGCAGTTTTGCCATATTGGCATTGCGTTAAGATTTTACTTTAAAGTTTTACTTCAAAGCCCTAATATTTTTCTTCTAATCCCTTTCCAAGGAAACTGTCTTCCAAAATTTTTCAAAAATACCGATGTGATAATTTTTTGGCGAACAATTTCGAAATATTACCTGAAGGAAATAAATTATTTCGTGCTCCAAATTTCAGCTTTTGCATTCGTGTTTTTGCTATTATTTTGAAAACCAAAAAAGTAATTTCCAATTATCAGAGAAGTCAAAATTATAAAACTCAAAACTACTCTTAAAATTATTCTCTTTTCCTTGAATTTTTGCTAAAAGAAAAAAATTTGGACAGCCGGATAGTTTCCTTCTATTCTGCGCGTTTGTTCATCCAGACATTTTTCTGAGATATTTTCTTTACTTTAAGGAAACTAATTTTTGAATCTTTCAGAGCCGTGCAATTGTCAGATGATCCCAATCTCGATCCGGAGGCTTGCCTGCGCTGGCATTCGAAAGCGAGGCTCCTTATTTCCCATTGAACTCTTGCGCACTTCACGCTTCTCAGCCTCGCGTCAAAACTTTGAACCGATCGCAACAAATGCGGCAATAGAATGCAGCTCAAGATCCGGCGAGGAAAGAGCGAATGGGACGGAAAATCCAAGTGCGACAAATGAGCAACAAAGTGAGCCGGAATCCATTATCAGTGAAGAATTTGAGCGGAAAGTATTGCATTGGGAAGAGTTCTTGCCCCTCGAGAAAGAAGCACAATACGACAGGGAGGTCACCACTGAGCCGAATCAGTGGTTGGCTGCGCAGGAGTTTGAGTCTGTATTGATTTTTATATTTCCGGACATAAAACTAATTCATTTGCAGACTTGTCGCTGATCAACACACATTGGAAGGACGCATCTTGACTTTGAAGTTTTGCCGCCAGGTATTTTTTTTACTTCCTTTGGAAATCTGCACTTCCTTCTACGGAACGAGTTGAACTGGCTTGCCAAGGCCAACCAGTTTAGACCTGAGCCAAGCCAAACTTTTACCGGGACCATATACCGTTATAGGACTCCGCGAAAGCAGGAATGGAAACATGTGGGTGTGAGTGGAACTCACAGCCCGTTCCGAAAGAACTGTCCAGTAAAAATGTCAGACGGGGACGGAAATTGAACTTTTTATTGCATGGCTTTTACTCCCTAAATTAAATACGTTTTCATGAAACTTAAATGCGTTTTTATGAAATTGTTTCCGTGAAACGGCGTTTTTTTGAAATTTTTACTTTTATCCTCGATTGCTCGGACCAGTCAGTCTCTTGGATAGAAACGTAAATCCATTTTACTTTCTAGAAAAGTGTTTATTCCCTTAAGGACCAATTTTTAGAAAAAATTCACATTGATATATGGGATCTTTCAGTCTTAGGGTCCCCAATTTTTCTATTAGAACATTTCCGACAAATTTCCCTATAATTTGGCCCAAATTTATAGAAAGATTCTAAAAAGATCTGTTTTAGATGAGCCGGAAACAGTTCAATCGTTATCGACTTTTGCAAACGTTTATCAAAGAATTTTTAATAATGTTGCCTGCGATTAATGACAGCCAATTTGAAGGGGACCTCACTAAAGTGGCTGTGGAAGTAGTGTAGGTTTTTTCTTCATTTTTACGGACATTTTTAAATTTTGGAGAATTATTTATTTTTAAACAAAATTTTTCTACAATTCCCTCCTTACCTGTATCAGAAAGGTATTTCAAATAAGGAAAAATTAGGAGCTGCCCCCATCAGATAGCCGGAATCGACTTGAACAAGTTAGCTGTTTTCTAATGGTCTATTTAGATGTACAGCGCTGACTCCGTCCACTATCGAAGTACGACTTTCTCGTTCCTCCGAGGAAAATTTCACTGCATTGAAGCGATTTTTTCACTACAACGGACACTTAACTTCGGGCTTGTTGCGTTTGAGCGTATCTGACACGAATCCAGCAATTGACCGATGTTTGAATCTATTAACTAAACGGAAGACTTGGACAAAGAAGAGAGGATTCAATCTTTTTCAGTACGCTTACGATGCCAAGCCGCTACCTCAGGTTGAGCAGGAAATTGAGGCCGATTTTCCTTGGGTGACACTTTTTTCCGCATTCTTTCACGCCAAATATGACAAAAAATATTTTAGTTCAACGAGTCTCAGTGCGAAGCAATTCGCGCAGCTCTTAATCCCGATCGACCTCTAATTGTCATTCACGGTCCTCCGGGCACTGGAAAGACCAAAGTCATCGCACAAATCGTAGCCAAGGTTTGCGTTTAAAATTTTATTTTTGCGACGGATAGTTTTAGACTTTTATTTTTCGCTAAACTGGCTTTCAATTTAGTCTCATTAGAAGCTTAGATTAGCTGTCAATTTAGCGAAAACGTAATTGGACAATGAAATGCAGGTTCGAAAGCAAAGGTTAGTCCCATCATCGATGAGTTGTTTGTAACTCATGATCGAGAACACTGATGATAAGACTTACTGATCGCTTGGAGTCTTCATTTTTCACATCATACTATATTTTCTACTAAAATCGTATGAGCTATTTTGTATCACTCTTAGGAGTACAACAATATAATAATAATAAATAACTTAGTACGTGTTCAAATCGATATAAACATGACAGAAATGCTGTAGTTCGTAAAACCTTTGCTTAAGAACTGTAATTCAGCTGGTGGAAACGAATAAAAAGGTCGTTGTCTGTGCTCCGACACACAAAGCCGTGTTCAATCTACTCAAATATTGCTATGAAATCGGCGTCAAAGATTATTGCCAAGTCAAGGGTATGGTCAACACCGAATTCACGCGAGACTTCAACAGACTTGTCGAGGAACACGTCAATGGTATTTTAGTAATTTTATATTAATGATGTTAGCACTTACCTTACCCAAAATATAGGCATTGTTGACATGAGTAACGTTCGGAGCTTCCGAAGTTAGACACATTTGAGCAGGGCTGAGATTTTAGTCCTTGAAAAAGAAAAAAGACCACTCTAAACAAAAGACCCGTTTGTCCTACAGGGTCCTCTTCTTTGTTTTCTTCGTTTTCTGCTAAATGATCCAACTCAGACCATCTTCTTTACTTCGACCCAAAAAAGGTTTTAAATTTCATCGTTGTTTGAATGCTGTGATAGGAAGTATTATCAATATTAAATGCGGGTACAATAAGTAAATTCCGAAAATATTATGAGGCGGTTTAACGCTACGTAATGTTGACATGGTAATTTTTCAAGTAGTAAAACGTTTTGATATTATACGTGATATACTATATTATACTTATTATATTATTGCTACATATAATATGCTTACATTTTACTTTTAGCGACTGGATTGCAAGACACCGACGATTGGAGGATAACCCAGGCAGCAGATGAGGCGATGAGATCCGTAGCCCATGACTCGAAAGTGTTGTTCAGCACTGTAACTTCCGGACACATGCTTAAGGTAAAGGTGTTCCTTGGTTCACTTTTTTATAAAATATTTTTAGTTGCTTGATAGCTTCCAACCCGACGTTGTGATTGTGGATGAGGCCGGTCAAGTGGCAGAATATGAAATATTGAATGTTCTGTTGGAGGTAACGCTGTTACAATATATCAGTGTAGGAAAAACGAAGGATTCTTGCATTCACTTCTTTTAAGATAAATGAAGGATTCTTATTGGGCGTTTAACGAGAAAAGTTAGTCTCACCGCAATTGATTAATGAGTAATCTGCAAATTAGCCTATTTTGGTCTATACTCTGTCTATTTTTGACCGCTAATTCTTGTGTTTTTTCTAATTCTTGGTCGACCCAATGTTTTTTATTTTGAAAAACATGCAATTTTAACGAAAATATGTAAAAACTCGCCTAATCTGCCCGAGTATATGTGATTTTTTCGTATTTTCGCTAGAATTGTATGTTTTTTGACAACAAAAGACGGTGACTAAATCAACCCTGAAACGCAAGAATTAGTAGTCAAAAATAGACAGAGTATAGACCAAAATAGGCTAATTTGCAGATTACTCATTAATTAATTGCGGTGGGACTAACTTTTCTCGTTAAACGCCCATAAGAATTTTTCATTTAATTTTTTCCCAACCTGACGGTGATACCCTAAAACATCAAAGGGAAGTAACGAGGCGATATAAGTTTCCGGCATTAGTAACAATGAAGTTAAATTTCAGGCGCCTCGCTTAATTCTGGTCGGCGACCATTGTCAACTACCTCATAATGTCCACAGTGAGGAAGTTAAAGAAGCTGGACTTGGTTAGATTTTTATATATTATCTTTTTGTAACTTTTTTTTTATCTTCAGGTGAATCTCTCCTTCAATATCTCAGCTCAAAAAACAAGGATGAACTGATATACCCGCTCTGTGTTCAGCATCGGTTTAACTCCGTTATACAAAAATGGCCCAATGAGATTTTCTATAAAGGACGCTTGGAGGCTCATCCCACTGTGGCAAATTCGCGGATAACAGATGTCTATAAGCTGAAGGACGGCTACGAAAGCAAGCCCGGGAAACTCATCGAAGAGCCAATGGTTTTGGTCGATACGGTTCGTCTTCATGGATTTGGTTGCATAAAAAAGATCGTTTGCTGAAACGAGGAAATATTTCGTCCTTTAGTTTCCTTAGTACCTTCCATATTAACGGGAAATTGGAATGTTTGGCATCTATTGGAATGTTGTATATTTTACTTTACAATTTTACCTTACAAACAAGTAACATACAGGGTGACCCAGAATATAGGCCATGTAAATTCGTAATGAGGCTATATTTATTTTTGCCTTTCTTGACTCTAAATTCAAATGTGCTGAATGAAAGTTTTATACGAAATCAAAAAGACTCATCAGGGAATCGACGGTTTGATTAGGTATACAACTTTTCTTCAGTACATTTGAGTTTGGTGTAGAAAATGAACATAGCATTATTACGAATTCACTTGGCTGTTATTCTGGGACACCCTATAAATTGCCTAAATTTCAGGACCTTTGCACTGAAGAAGACATACGCGTCATCATGGATGAATACAATATCAGGAAAGAACATTCCTTCAGCTTATTTTCTAGTCGTGCGCTAGAACCGTCGACGTATAATATCGGCGAGGCGCTTATAGCAGCATATTATTTGGACACTTTGCGGCTTGGATTGGAGGAATCCGAAATCGGTTGCATCACAGGCTACAAAGCTCAAGTCAAACTTATTCAACAAATGATGCTGAAACTTTGTAAGATTTTTGCTCGCTAAATGTTACTGTATTTGAATTTTTATATAGATGGCGATGATATCGACTCAGGCGAGAATACGGAGCTTCGCGTCAGTTCAGTGGACACCTTCCAGGGTCAACAACGAGAAGCCATCGTGATGTCCTTTGTTAAGAATAATCGGGAGTTTGATCTTGGATTTATGCTGGAATATCGGAGATTGAATGTAAGCATTGATTGTGAACTTCAATTTGAACTCATATTTCCGTTTGAACACTTACAAAAATTTTATTAAATAAATTTGGAATCAACTATTCGGTGATATGCAGGGGTGTTATATGTCCTTATTTCTAAGATTTGTCCTTATTTTGAGGGTCCAAATCTTAGAAAAATAAAATGTCCTTATTTCTAAGATTTGTCCTTATTTTTGGCCAATGTTCTTATTTTGTCCTTATTTTACGCAATATCCATTTCCAAATGGAAATTTTTGAAATACAAGTACATTTTCCTAAAAATTTTCGGCTGCGGCGCTATTTGGATGCCATTTTTTCTCCAAATATTTAAAAATAGCGCACATTTTTATGAATATCGCCTAAAATTGAAAAATTTTCGCCCGCGGCGCTATTTTTTCATTCATGCAGAATAAAATATTGGCATTATAGTTTCGGCGCGAATTTTAAAAATTTGAAGCCTTGAGGTTGGGCCGAGATATGATTACATATCACTGATATGTAATCATATCTCGGCCCAACCTTAATTTTATGCACACGACACGGAGTTTCAAATTCCGCAGTTTTAAATCTCGCCGTACCATTCAAATTGGCGCAGCTTTTATTTCTGAACTTATTAATGACTAAGTAAATATTCATATAGTCACGTCACATACCAAAATGTTCTGTGACATTCTTGGGAACGATTTCGTATACGACATGACTATATGAATCGTAAATTTGTCATCAATAACTTCAAAAATATGAGTTGCGCCAGTTTGAATAATACGGCGATACTTTACAAAATTTGATACGATGATGATGCATTTAAGTAATAATGCACTATACAATGTCTAATACATCAATTTTCAGGTAGCGGTGACACGAGCCAAACGGCAATTCCTGATGATTGCATCGAGAACAATGCTCGAATCGGATGACGTCTTAAGTGCTTTAGTGGATGCGATATCCGAAGAAGGCAGAATCGTTCATCCAATGGAAATTTTGGGACTTTGATAGATTTTTAAATTCCTGTGAAATATGAAATCTTGAGGATAATAACGTTAAAGTGCAAATATATAATGTTTTGTTGTCTGTTACTAATTTTGCAATAAAGTGAATTACAATGAAACCTGTTACTCTGATATACGGAGTTTCAAATTTGTATTAGGCTAAATTTGAGCTGTGAAAATGTTACTGTCAGTCGAAATTCTTCACTAAAAATCCGAGTTTCGATGGCCGATGTAAGTTTTAAGGGCTCGAATCCCGTCTTCAGGCCAACTATATTCGCAACTTGTCATGCCAATTTCTCTATTACCTTTTACCTTGCTGTGGAAAGGATCTCTTTCCAAACCGATATCACCCTTTGTGATACGGACGCACTCAATCGCTGCGTTTTCCCAATCGATGCGAACACTAAAGAACCAATCAGAAAAGCCCGCGTAGACTTAGCCTTTCCTTTTTGATCAGAGAAATGGGCTAACGAAATAGCGTTGTCTTTGTTTCTCTAACGCCCCTGAGCCCTATGCTCAAATGAAGCCATACACAGGCTATATTCTCAGCGTCGCTGCGCGCATAAACTTACTTGGCTGGGAGTTCTCTGCGATCAACAAGGCAGAGGCTCCATGGCGAGGCTTAGCCATTGCACTTTGGGCTCAGGCTGATCCATGCGGCGTCCCAAAACGGGATTGGTCGACAGCTAAATTTTTGCGTGTGGGGGAAAGCGTTCGCGCTTCCCCTGGATTCTTGCGATCGGATTCTTGTAAGCAAAGGAAACAGTTGCCATTTTCAGACGGCAACTTTTAGATTGACTGAAAATGTGAACCCCTTTCATGGGGTCAAACATATTGTAATGGATTTTACTTTGTTTTCAGCGAAATTTTCTGTTTTACGAAAAATTTAGGATGAATCAGAAATTCGACAGTTATCGGTACCAGTTCGAATTTTTTTATTTAACAGACGAGTATTTCTCGTATTCTTTTTAGCCGATCAAATATCTTCTTCAAAAATCTTCGAAACTAGTAAAGGCATACGTAAGCCTCTGCTAAACTATTTTCATGAAGCAAACATACGCCATTTTTATTGTCTTTGATTAATGTGCCTGAAACAAAATCATAAACCAGATACGCATTTTTGACTTCATTTTTCAAAACCCACTGCATGGGGAATGTAGCGAGCGCTTGCGGCGAAACAGCGCTCGCCAAGCTTTTTTGGAAATCAATTTTCAGTGTTTATGCTAATCTCAACAATTTTTATTAGTGTTTATTTCTATTGTCTATTTAAAATCAACAAATATTACGACAATAAAATATATGATGACAATACTGAAATCCATCCAATACTACCGCCAGCAGCAATCCTCCCGAGATCAAAATTTAGTGCCCAAAGACCTATACTAGAGCAGTTATTCCGACCATAAGCAAAACTTTTACATACGATAATCGGTACTAAATTTTGAGGTGATATCAATAGAATAGTGAATTATTAGTTGGATGGGATCCGGGTCGGATTTGGTTCTGATCATAACTACTTCCCCAGTTGCCCAAAAGTTACCTAGATGGGGTCAGGATGTAGCCTAAGCTTCATATATGAGCAATTGTGTAATGGCCCCAACCTGATCCGGACCCTAACCCATTTGACATATCCGACTGGCTCAATATCCTTACTTTAGGGGTTATTCACATTTCCAGCAGAGCTTTCCCAATACAACCTCTTGTTTTACCTATAAAACCCTCAGGTGTATTGGAGGGTATACGGTAAATGATACGGTAATTGTTACACAACAAAACAAATAACAATCAAAAATAAAACTGTAAATAGAACAGTAAATAAAATGTCCAAGGTCTCATTTTGAGACGCTTCTGTGCACCTGGCAGTAGGCCGCTGGTACGAGTGTGAATAACGGTGTAAGTAACATGACCTAACACTTCAATAAAAAATAATGAAACAGTACATAAAAAAGAGACAAATAACTATTGTATGGTTGCACCTGAATTTGCGAAAGTCCAGGTCAATAGGAATAAAAGGTCATTTGATCAGAAACCCCGAAGTTTTTATATTTTGGAAAAGATTTTGGTTTTTGTGCAATAAATTTTTAAAGCGAAGCAAAATTCGTACAAAAAGTTTTAGAACCACTTTTTCTCAGCATTTTTTGGTAAAGTACAACTATTGCTATTTACTACAACCAATAAAATATCAGCGTCAGATTTCCAATACCCAGTGACATTCACTTTTTAAAAAGACAGGTCAAATTGGCAAACATAGCTTTCGGGGAAGTTATTTGAATTACCCCCGAAAGCTGTCTTTGCCGTCAAATTTGATTCCTGTTAGAAATTGACAGAGCGTTAAGAAATGAGAAGGTGTGTGAAAGGTAAAGAGTACGTTCAAGGGCAAGTTCACTAGCCTTTTACCTATAGACCTGGACAAGATGAATGATAATACAACCAACAAAAGTTTAGTAAATCTTAACAGAAAGCACCCAAAATGTATTAGTTAGCACAATTTCTCTCTATTTTCCGAAAATTTGATGGGAAAATTTTCAGCTGTCATCTTATCACAGTCATATCCATCTCAAAAATTTACGACAAGGAGAAGAATAGACAGTTCCGGAGCACATCCAGGCGTTCAGTGGTCTAACTTCAGCCATACTTGCGAACCTTTTCCCTCAGCCAATCCGAGTCGTAATGCAACTTTGGCTCACTTATCAGCAAAATTGTGCGCTTGTAGAGGAAATAGTAGAAAATCGCGGCTAAAAATTGCATACATTTCAAATTTGGAAATCCGAGAGTACGAAATTAGCATACCTGTCCTTTGCAAAACGTAGAGCACAGTTATGTACGTTGGCCATATGTATGTGTTCGAGCCCCAGCGTTCTTTCTGAAAATTGCT
Source organism: Ditylenchus destructor (assembly GCA_022814885.1). Classification (NCBI taxonomy): domain Eukaryota; kingdom Metazoa; phylum Nematoda; class Chromadorea; order Rhabditida; family Anguinidae; genus Ditylenchus; species Ditylenchus destructor. Next base: position 658,047 of record JAKKPZ010000035.1, on the reverse strand, counting down.
TTTAGGATCTTAGAAATAATAATACTTCTTGAAGCTTTTTAAAAGTCTTTTACTTTTAGTTTGGTTCTACTAGTAACTAAAAATTTGGTACTACCTAAATCCCTGGAAATTTATTGGCTATATTCCAGAAAATTTTTCATAAAATAGCACTCATAAAAGCAAACAAAAGCAATTTTATATTTGTTTAGCTCAGATTTTGATAGTATTTTATATTGCAATATTAATCTTTCCAAAAATTACTTCCAGGAAAAGATTAGTGCATTCAAAAATATTTGACCAAATCAAAAGTTTGCCAAATTCCCCTCAAGACTCACCAAACTGAACACGTGATATGCTATGGAGATGAAAAGATAAGCCAGGCAGATGAAGATTGTTGCGGAAAACTTCTTCAAAAGGACTGGGATGAGCCCGGCCTGGAAGACGAAAGTGGAAGAGAACATGATGATCATGACAATTATGGCCATCACGACGAGCGTGTCTTGCAGGCTGGAAGAGCAGTAATTAAAAAAAATTAATAGTTTCAATTTGTGATTCATTTTTTGTTATTATTTTGTTAATTTAAGAAATATTTCCTTGCCAAATTCTTTTGTATAAAAATCGATAAAAGGCTTACATAAACAAGAGCAGTTGCACTGTGTTTTGTTGGAACAAAATCGTTGAGGCCGTGTTAAATCCCATATCCAGAAGAAGGATGAAGAGGTGGAGAGCGAGGACGAAACTGTACTTACTCTCTGACATCGGACAGAAAAAGTGAAAGTTGGAGATGAAATATAGAAGCTATTTCTAGAAACAGGGAAAGGATAAAGTGGAATTCGAAGAATTTGAAGAAGGAATTTAATTGAATTCGTTTATAGCGCAACTTCCAAGCTTTTATACGAATTTCTGCCTATTAGTTTCTATTAGCTCTTCCCAGCTCCCGCCTTGCCAGAGATCCCAACTCAAGAGCAAAGCTTTTTGGCTTCGGTTGTCATGGCAACTCTCAGGCGTATTTGCTTGAGGATTTGTTTGAGAAGGATTTTGTTTGGGATATATGGAATGGATATTTGGAATTGTATTGTTTGTTTCAGAGTTGGTACCATTCGTGTGAAAATTGTCGCGTGAAAAAATATTTGTTCGTGCCGATTTGAATAACGGGAGTATTGAAGCTAACAAAATTGGAGCTTGAGAAGCTTCGAGAAGTGGTACGATATGGTACATTTGTTAATTAGTTTGAAAGTTGGAATTGTCGGATTGTCGCACGCAAATTAAGGAGAGGCAAAATGCTTCGGGCAATTTTCCTTGAGGCAAAACATTCAAAGGATGGAACAAAGTCGGAATTTGAATTGGACAGTTAAAAGTTAAACAGTCGAAATTTAAATTCATGTGCTGTTATATTGCGATTTGGACGTAACTGATTTCTAACGTAAAGAATTTTTACCAGGAAAATTGTTAAATCATTAGTCGTACTTGTCAATCCTGCTTTTCGACCTCATGGAATTTACCGAAATAATTTATTAGGAGTAAAGTATTGACAGTTAGCGGTCACTGATCGCAAATGTTGCGTTTCTAATATCTGTTTAGGACACAATACAAATTTGGTTCAGAAAGGATAAAGATAAAATTTTTCAAACAATATTTCATGAATTTTATTCTGTGTCTCCTCGGCCGACCAAAGGATGCCAGCGGGGAACAGTTCGTTGAGTTCCAATCATCTCCGCCCAATGTTGCTGACTTGCCATTGGTATTGAGATGAGCTTTGGCTGACTTGATCCAAGCACAATCTGGCCAATGAAGTCGTTCTTGCTCACCTTGTCGTAGTCCCAGATACTGACGATCAGGTGAACGAACTAAAAGGAAAAAAAATTGAGACAAAAATGGAAAACGGCGAAAAATATTCTCACCTCAAAGATTTGAGAGCATTTTTCGCATTTTATTGTAATTAATGATAAAAAATATTGACGGTGTTTAGTTTCTTAAATTTCAGAGAAGATAAAACTCATAAATTTTTACTAGTTTCTGTGGGATTGCGTCATTGGGATAAAAGGTGTGAGTTGCATCATCGTTTCGTTTTTAATAATGTGTTACCTAAGCCATTGGTAGCAGTGACATGAAATTTGAGCTACTTTTTGATGAAAACAATCGAGAACATTACCGCACTATTCAATTTGTCTCCTGATTTATCTCATGATTTTTCAAGTTTTCTAAGCAGTTTCAGTTTTGAGAAACAAAAATTTATAACGCATGGATCATAATGAATGACGTTCTCTCTTATTAGAAAGATAGAAGAAGATTATTCACTAAGGTCTTGCTTATGATTCTGTGACTCATAAAATAGAAAGGACAAACCTCCATTTTCAAAAATGGTACTTTCAACTGGAAACTTTCATTGTAATAAGCTGAAAAGAAGCTTCAATCATATTTATAACAAAAAAGTTGATACTTACGATTTCGCGTTCGGTATTTGAGAGATGTCTTCTTCTTAGCAAGCAACTTCTGTCCTTCGTATAGGTGCATCTTCACATAGGGATCTGAAATATTCGGGAATTAAGCCAAATGCGCACAGATATTTCATATGAATAAAATGGATTTTTTAATGTCTTATAACAAATTTTTAATTTGCACTTTAAAAAGTGATAGTGACACTTTTGATGTAGTAAAAGAAAATCACTTCGATTAAAACGACAAGCTTATCTTAAGTGGTATTCTTATATTAGAGTTTCACTTTTCCAGTGAAATACGCCTCGGATAACTCATCCACACGATGAGTTTTTTTTCTATATAAATATATATTTTCTATATATATTCTAAATTTTCTTGAAATTTTTTCTGGAATATTATCGTCTTAACCAAGAAAAAACTAAAGAAAAAATGAAACGACAATTCACCTTTCGATGAGTTATCCAGGGCGTATTTTAGAGGGAATACGGTAATACTGATAGTATCGTCGTCACTACTACTATCACTTTCGGTGTCACTGGCTTCTGGAGTCACTCTCGGATTGTTTGTCGGTTTGCTCAAAGTAAAATTCCTACCGGCCGAACCACTGACATCCATTTTCTTCAGATTTCGGGCCTCGATTATGGTAATTGTCAATGTGCCAGTGTTTGGGCGGTATTTCATTGAGAAACAAAGATCGCCGAGATTGGGCGGCGCGGGTATAGACACAGGATTGATTGACATGCGACCACTTCCAGCCATTTTGGACGAAAATATTGCACTATAAGAATTATATAACAGTAACATTTGCAAAGTTGCGGAAATTTGATCAAGTTTGGGCAATAAAATGAAACAACATAAGTCAATGCCTCAGGCGATTAGACTAAGGCCTTAGTAACCTCTGACGGAAAGAGAAGATCGAAGGATATTTCCGAAAATTCCAGAACGTGACTCATTGAAATTCTAGGTTTCAATGCAAAGAAAGCAATGGAATTCCAAAAATTTCTAACTGTAAAGAAAATTGGAAAGAAAACTAGAACAAAAATTAGTTTCAATGGAATTGAAAGAATTTGGAAAAGTTGCAAGTATTGAGAATCCCATTATTTTTGAGAAATCCACTACCCAAGAAAGAAATTTGGCACTATGTGGATTAGATATAGGTTTTGGTCGTCTAAAAATTCTGACAAATCAAATCGAGAGTCGACCAAATATGGAATAAATAATGAAACAAATTTTAAACAAAATCGTGTTTCAAACAAGCTTTTATAGAAAATTTTGAAACAAAATTTCAAACATCAAGAGTGCTAGCAAGCCAAGCGAATGTTTCTCTTCTACCGTTACTCCCGTTTTATAGCCTCCAGTTTATAGTTTTCCATTTCGATCCAACCTTCGGTGTCTATTTTCAGACAGAAAAGCAAAGGTTGCTTTATACAAACGGTGTTCGATGTTTCCTCAGGCGAAAGTATTTAATGACTTGTTTCTAATTTAACAGATTGACCGCTGCCTCCACATCACCAGCTCGCTCGCTCTTCAAACCGACGAATGTACTTTCTTTGTTTAGATTCGAAATGACGCAAAGGATTGTAAGTAGAACATTCGAGTTTAAAACTAAAAATTCATACAAGCATATGCAATCATATATCATAGCATAACTATCTATGTCTATACTTAAGAATATCTTTCTAGACTAATTAGAATCTTTTAACATTCTATAATATTCCGTGAAAATTCCGCAGAACATTCCAGTATATCCTAGAATAATTTATATGGTTTCAGGGCATTTTAGAGTTAGACAAAAGTTCAATCATATTATGCTCTGAAGGTATAGTGTATAATTTTTAGGGAAAGTTGCTTATGTTGTTATTGCAATATAGTCGTAGTAAAATCTTAACATTTCTATCAGTTTTTGTTAACTAAACGATGTTGAAAACCACATTTTATGTCTGATACGAATTTAGAGATCAGAGTGCACCCCCAAAGAATCAATCTGTGTGGTCCAGTTGTTTATAACTAACAGGATAGGCTTATATGGGAAGAGAATGATGATGAAGAAATGCAAGGTGGCAGACGGTTAGACAGAATATACTACGTGGATTGATAGACAAGGGCTGGAAAGAATGAAGTACCCGAACAAGCAGTTTGTCCGGTAGTGTGTTTTGGTTTTAGTACTATTGCTTATGAAAGCTTCAGGATACTTATACGATGTAAAAAGGTAGAAGCTTGGATTTTAGAAATAAATGATTGCGGTTCCAGCTGCTGATGGCTGGGTTTTGAAAAAGTTTGTAAAAATTTTCTCGGAAAGAAAAATCCGCTCTTTATACAATTAATCCTCCATTTCATTCAATCTAGTATTTCAATATTCTTCTCCATACCATTTCCTATCTTGTCACTAATTATATAAACCAAAACTTAGATATGTTGACAACTGTCATGAAATGTTTCATCTGCATTGCTGTTTCGTCACTATTCAGAAGTATTAACGCTTTTGGGCTGTCTGACATCTCTTCCAGCTTTTCTGATCTGGTCTCCGGCACTAGGAGTAAGTATTCTGAATTTTAGCAACAAAATAGAGTAAAACCTTTGAGAGATGTTTTTAGCGGTGCGTAAAAATGTGTCCGGATATGATTTTGACCTTTCGAATATATTTTTTGTTTATTTTGAGTTCACTGATCTAAAAATATTCTGCTTTTTGATCAAAAATTAGCCAGAATTCGAAATGAACAGAATGCCAAAAATGGCACAATACTCAATACCAAATTAATACGACTTAATATGACCGAAAGTCACTGTAAGCAAAAAGTCGGCTTTAAAAGGCCCGGAATGCCAAAAACCGTACTCAAGCTCTTTTTAAGAAAAAATATACAGGGACTAATATTCACAATTTGTCGAATGCCAGTTTCTCAAAAAATTTTCACTCAAACAAATATCTGATGCTGATGCAGCATCAGCCGCATACAAGATACATACTGTAGTTTTCAGATGCAAGAAAAACTGTCGACGAATACAAAAAGGCGCACCTGGTTGACAGCGCTCCCGGCTATCCTTGGTCTACTGTAAGTGGGTCAGTCACTCCGGATCAGTTCCACAAAGACATTCTCCAAATTTTCAAAGTCACTGAAGACAAAGAGAGAGAAAATTTGTATACATTCAATCTCAACAATTTATCCAAAGACAAAAAAATCCTTCCTTGGCAAATCACACTCGCAAAATTAACGGAAATCGCCTTTCCGAAAGACTACGCCTCCACCGATTTTGAATTCCCGCCATTCCGACGAAAGAATGCAATCGAAAAAGCGCTGAAGCTTTACGCCATTTTGCAACATTATTACGCTTATAAGTTCTCCGAACTCGATCAAATAAAAAAGAAATCCAAAGCGCAAAACGATGAAATGAAAGAGGTGACGCGAAGTTTTTTGTATATAAAAAAGAAGATCAAACAGCTGACCAAAGCTAAGGATGGCTTGTTTCAGATTAGACATATTGGCGTTTTATACAATGGACCACTTCGGGATTAGTGATAGTAATATTTTGTGTACTTTATAGAAATTAAGTAAATAACAATAAAGTATTAATTTTTTGTGAAAGTTGTAAATAAAATTTAAATAAATTGGTGCCCCAGGCAATTATACGTTGCAAAGCAAAGCATTATCATTAATTTATTTTATAAACGTATGCTTATCATTCATATCGCGTTTCGACCCTTTCCGGCCAGATAGGAATCCAGAGTCAAAGAGCCAAAGATCCGAAATGAACAGCCACAAAAAATTGTTTCTAGCCATAGACACAGGACCCCGGATCCCATGGAAATATTTTTCTCGAGGAATACAGTCCCACTCTCAAGCGAGGAGCATTGTACGTTCTTTACGGTAGACGTTCTCGGTAGACGTTCTCGAAGAATTATTCACGAAAAAATAGTTTTTCCATATTTTTGTAAATTTTTTAGACCAATCTTCCCAATTTTTGACAATATAATTGGATGTGGCGCCGCATCTGATCTGACGTACAGTTATGTGTTTACAATTTTCAAAACTGGAGTCTAATGTTTTCCGATTCGTTGCATTAGAAGTGCAGTTTACAGTCATTTCATCAGTTCACTCATACATTTCTTTAAACGATCACCTCTCAAGACAAGCCTAAAGTGCTCGCGCATCGACGCTCGACTGTATTATTTTACACGCATACACGTCCATTTCTCTACCGTTATGAACGAACGATTTCACGCATCTCACTGAAGTCTATCCGTCCTCCCAGACAAGGAAAAAAACTTAAAAACAAGCATCATTAGACAGACAGTTAGGTGCGTTTGAGGACGTGGAAAAAGACGCAAGCAAAAGAAATTCACACAAGTTAAAACAAAGTTATTTATGATAGGTCTGGTTTATCTATTTATTAACGTACCGTTATTTATATGTTTTTTACTAATTGCGGTATTTGTTAATTTTACTATAGGGTCAATTACCGTATTTGCTGTAATAGTAACACCGGAAGTTATTTTCAGTGTAATTAGATAATGAAATTTATTTCCCTTGAAATTATCCCTAAAATGGATTTCTTTGCGATATTTACAAAATTTCAATTTTCGGGCGCACATTTGATTTTTTTCTATTTTGACAAAATTTTGATCAAGATTTTATCAAAGATTAATATTTTCGCCATAAAATTTTGTGTCATGTTAAGTCAATTTTTCATTCTCCAATTTCAGGATTGCCATGCAGAACTCGATCCTTATATTCTCCTTCTATGTTATTCTAGCTAGACTAACAATGAATATCCAAGGGAAAAGTCTGCGGGGTTTGCTCTCGATATTTCCTTGCATCGGCAATGCATGCAGGAGCGACAGTCTCAGTAGTAAGTGAGCATCCCGTTATTATCATGAGCGTCTTGTCATAAAAATTTCAAGGATTTAGTCAGTCCAAGACCACTCGGCTAATCCAATCCACAATAAAAGTCTACCTTTTGGTCTGAGCAAATTAAAAAATATATATTTTTTCGGATTCCCCAAAATCATCAAAATATTCCGAAGTCGGGAAATTATTTGCCCTGACATTACCCCTACAATTTTTTGTTGTCCAAATATGAAACTGATTGTTGTTTTATGAATTTAACGGTTTTAATAGCTAGATACAATGTTTATTACATTAAAACACACATATTCAAAACTAATTTTCAGTGGCAAGGACAGCAGCAAACAAATACAAGAAAAAACATCCAAACGAATTTGAGTGTAATTTGCCGGATGGAATAATCTACGACACAATCGACCGACTAAAGGATCACATCTCGAGGGTCTTCGATGTCGTCAAAGAAGATGGCAAAGACCCACAGTATACTTTCAACTTGGACCTTTTAAAAACTGGACCGCAAAGGAATGTGCATCAAAATATGCTCGCGCGTTTGACAGTAACGCCTCTTCCGGACTCGCAGGATTCCGATTTCGAACATTATCAGGGAAAAGAAGCCATTGGCAAAGCGTTGAAGTTGTATGCAATTGTGAGGCACTATTACGCATACGAATTCTTAAATCTTGACAAAATTAAAAATAAAACTCGGACACAAAATGAGAAAATGAAGCAGACAGCTTGTAGCCTTTTGGAGGTCGAGAAGGCGATCAAAGAGCTGTCAAATGCCAGCTGAAAGTGATCAAGAATGTTTCACAAGGTTGAGCGTTTAGGTGCTACTGATGTTTATCTAAGTATGTGATGAAACTGTTAAGTATTTATATTGATGAGTCATTGTTGTTTTCCTTTGTATTGACTGCCGACTAAAGTTCAGTTCTGTACCAATGTGGCGATATTCTAAACGTCATTTTAGAACCATTTAGTCTTGATTATCATTTTCGAGAATTCATCGCGTAGCTGACCGTGTCACATCGCAGCAATAACAAAATTATAACAAAATTTTTATTACAATCCCTCTTCACAATTCTTTTTTAGGGCAAACTCGATTTCAAATTAGCGCCAAAATATAATCGCATGCCAAAGGGGTAAAAAGGGGCCGCTGAAAATTTTTAATGAGGGGGATTACTCGGCAGGGGTCTCCTCTAGAGATTGGTAAAAAAAATTTTTAGTGGGGCCTTATTAGAGTAAAAATTTTCTCAGTCAACACTTTTCCCTATTAGGGGAGGCTCTTTTCCTGATGCTGAACAGAGCCTCCCCTAATAGGGAAAAGTGTTGACTGAGAAAATTTTTACTCTAATAAGGCCCCACTAAAATTTTTTTTACCAATCTCTAGAGGAGACCCCTGCCGAGTAATCCCCCTCATTAAAAATTTTCAGCGGCCCCTTTTTACCCCTTTGGCATGCGATTATATTTTGGCGCTAATTTGAAATCGAGTTTGCCCTAAGAAAGAATTGTGAAGAGGGTTTGTAAGCGATGCACACAAAATTATTTATTGATCTTGACCATATTTTACAGTTATTTATAATTCCTTCTCTCAGCAAATATGCACCACTTTGCAAGGATCTATTTCCGGATTCTTCATATGGTCGAAATAAGCTTGCGCGAAGGTATCATATTTTCCACGAATAGCAAGGCAGAACGCATCACGGCAATGCAAACTATCGAACTAAAAATATAAACGAATAATTTATGGAATACATTCAAAAGAAGTTAATCGATCCTACCTGGAGATATTCCGCTAGCATTTTTGGAGTTTCGATTTTCTTCGGCAAACCTCGAGCATCGAAGAATTTGACTTTGGCGTTGCATTCGTCACAAGCTTCGTCATTTTCTCGAGCAATCATCTGCTTGGGACTCTCATCAACATTTGCCTGCGCAGGAAGTGTAGCAACGTGAAAACTGAGGACCAAAACTGAGACAAAAATGCCATTTATTAACAAATCTGAAATACTTTGCGCTAGAAAAATTTATAAACACGATTTGAGCTAAATTGCATTCTAAATGCTAAATTGCATATAGTAAAATCTGGGATGAAAATAAAATTTCAAACCGGAAATTGAATTCTGCCACATGTCAGATATTTTTGCAACACATATTTTTAATAAAGTATTAAACGTACCAACAAAGGGCATATTGAAAATATGATTGTGGATAGATATTCGCTAGTAATATTAATATGAGTATTCGTCAGCTTATCGTTGTACAAGTCGTCATATTTATATATTCCGAATGGAAAAATATTTGTCGGCTAAGCGTCCGGAAGTTTCGAATCGAGCAATAAATCTATTGTTATTAATGAAAAGGGAAAAAATTATTTCATTCAAAATCGTACACATAAATCATTTCCATTAAAATGTTATTCTATTGCTCAAAGTGCAGCTTAGGAAAAAATAACAAAATACAGGGAAATATCCTATTTCTTAGAAAGCCGAAAATAGTTGCCGAAAAATGTTGATCATTAGTTTTTGGGAATTTGGTATTTTTCTTTTAGGAAAATACCGTCCAAGATTTCCATTTTTGTCGTTTTTCCTAGTGAGTGTATAATGCATATGTTTAATTCCTAACAGTATCATCATTTTCGCAGAACGAGGAAAATATGACAATTTCGCTTATACGAAATATCGTAACAGCACTCATATCTTGGCCCTTCTTTCTTCCTAGCATCCTGAAGCTTTAGGATGTTAATTTTCACAGTGTTGTTCCTGTGGATTTTCAAATACGGTAAATGTGTCACATATACTCTATTTCACTTACAAAAAAAAACATGACATTTGTCAAGTTAGGGAGCATTCCTGTGATTCATATATTTTTGGCCAAAAATTGGTTTATTATTGAAAATTATTAGTTTTATGCAATAACAGCCATAATTATAATTTTAGAAGTTTTCGTATCTCATGAATTCAAGATACCCTCAAAGACATGGGCCGCTGCTTCTGGAATATATGGTACGTTGAAATATGTATAAAGTTGACAACATATCTCTACATATAAAAATTGTTAAACATTTGCTTGTAGCAGAAGTTAAAGAATTATTCTCTTATCTTCTATTCATTTCGTACTTGCACATAAAATGTCTATGGATCTAAAATAATATATGGAAATCAAGCAATTATATGGATAGTAAAAATCTAGACAACGAACGTTGTGGCTTGCCACTTCAACTCAGCTCGTCAAAACCTGGATCGATTGATACTGTAAAACGCGTCAAACGATACCACGAAGATTTGGAGGACGAGGACCGTCACCAAAAAATTATGGGTGGCACCGACGCGATTGACGGCGAATCACCGTGGACTGTCGCGCTATATATGGGGGATAGTATGTGCATACTAATCACATTTTCAGACTCTATGTTTACTTTTGTCTTTAGCTTTTATTTGCACCGGCACGTTGGTGTCCAAGAAACACGTCATTACCGCTGCTCATTGCTTTGGAATTGAGAAAGAAGAGGACGGCGGACGTACCTGCAAGTAAGTTGTTATAGAATTACGAAAATGTCTGTCTATGATGTCTGTAGTCTTCTAGGCATTTCTTGATCAGATTTGAGGTTATATAACTATGGGTTTTCAACTCAGTAGAGCTCGAATTTAAAATTATATGTCTCCTGGACTTTGGTCGAACCAAATGTCGAAAAGTGAATAATCCAAAAATCGACATATCCAAATTATACAAATTGTCTATGGACGTAATGTATTGTACTCATAAGCTTTAAAACAGATAATGCCTGCAAATTAAGCACCACTGATCATCGACCATTGAAAGAAGTGTTGGACCAAATGGTGGTGTGGAGCGGAGGTGTGTGCTTGCCCAGTCATCCCGATTGCAACTCAACCTTGAACATGGTTGAGCACAAAGTTGTAAGGTCAGCATTATTTTCAGCATTAAACATTGAAGTAGTGATATGTCCGAGAAACATTTTTCAATTCAAAAACGTTGCCTAAAGCTTCAATAATTCAAATGCATACTTAAAAGAAAACATCTTTATTGTAAACTGCTTGTAGCTTTTCAAAATACGTTTTTTTACATTTTGATGTGCTGTATTTAGAGCAGAGTACACGCCCTTCTTTGAGCAGAGTTGTCTAAGCGAGGACCTTGCTCTCTTGGAATTAGACCAGGAAGTTGATCCTCAATTTTCAAATCATATATGTTTGCCACAAAAGATTCAGGTATAATTTTTGCTCAGAATTCACTAGTATAAGGTGGAATTTAAAACAAATTTGGAGCTAGTTTACTTTTGGAGTATCCGGTTTAAGATAATACAGTGGACCATTCGATCTTCGGCCCTTTCCTAACCCCAAGCTGAAAGCTGCAGCGGAATACTTCTATGGAATTTTCTTTCATTTATCCAAGAAACGCACCCGAAGTACTATTACGTACACGAATTTATCAATAACGTTTGAATTGGCGCCGTTAGCATAGCGCCATTGTCTTTGTAAAATAATGGCAATGACGCCATGCCAAAACAATCCAATTGATAAATCTTGTGCATAATAGTTGCTACGGATGACAATAGCATTATCGTTACTATGTTGAAAATTGTGAAATGATTTAAAAAAATGTGATTTGATTTTCAAAATACTTTCACAAATTCCGGAATGGGAGAAAATATTGTTGCCTTTTAACACCAATCAAGAAATATTAGCGGTTGTTTCAGTCAAGAAGATTGGAAAGCGAAGATGATTGGCAGCAGCAAGCGCATCCGGTACTTTTCGGATGGGGGCTTGATCGTATGTTTTTAATTCTATTGTAATAGCGTAGTCAACAGAAAATTCTGTACATTATTCTAAATTCAAAAACAAACTAAGAATTCGTTTTTAGCCGCAAAACACTACGACGACTATTTGTCGGTACCGCATTTGCAGAAGCTCGAAATTGACTACCTGATGCATAGCGAGGCTTGCAAAGCTAGCTGGAACGGTCGCGTTCCCAAGGATGCCATTTGCACTGCCGAACTACCAGACAAAAATGCATGCATGGTGGGTAGCGGTCATTACATAGGAGTTTTTGTAGACAAGCACATTTTATGCTAATTTCAGGGCGATAGCGGCGGAGGCATAGTTTCAGTTTTCGTAGACGATAACCACGAATCTCGCTTCTACATTCTCGGCGTGGTTGCATTTGGCTCCGATTGCGTTAAACTGATGTCAAACTTTCAGCCACAAGCTCAAATATACACCGGGTTATATGAGCCTCACCACCATGCCCGGATCGCAAAGTTCGTTGGACTGTAATTTACTGAATGTCTCATCCTAGTGATATTTTCGAACCATTGTGATATGAGATAAACCAAAGCCAGGAATGACAAGAATGACGGAAATAAATTTATTTGTTTGATATTACATTTTTCAAAACTACAAAAAAATGTTTATACCATGCTTACAAATTAGACCAGAAAATTATCCCCTTTTACCATTGTCTGATTTTCCAATAATTCCTATCGTCTTATTCACCCTCTTTCTACGGTCGTCTGCCCCCTTTATCCTCTCTTCTGCTCTTTCCACCGTCGATATATGTATAAGTACGCACTTTGTCGCTTCCTCTTCCCTGTCGCGCACACTCTCCCTTCCCTCCTTCCTCTCTTCTATGCTTTCTACGGGAGTTATGAGGTACTTTATCCGATTCACCTTCTTCTATGACCACCTTTCGCCCCGGTCTCTTGACTTCCTCTTTCTTGACCTCTTCCTCAGATGAATCATCATCTTCCTCCTCTTCACTTTCTGATGACTCACCACTTCTTTTCGGTTGCCTGGTTTCCCCATTTGGCTTCGCTGATTCTTTTCTTCCTTTACCGTTTTTTTCACCGTCTTCTTTTCTTCTCTTTCTTCTAGGTCTCGTTTTCTCTAAACAGCCTGATATCCCATCAAGTTTTTCATTGATGACGGCGTGAAGGTGAGTGCCAATAGTTTTTCGGGAGCAGGAAGACATATAGCCTCTACTCCTTTCCAGCACCTCCGGGTCCCCACTCATCACAGAGGGTTCTTCATCACATCTTTTTTCTTTATCGTACCTATCCTCATGCTACAAAGAAAAGATACTGATTTTTCTTACTGAACTCCTATAGAACATTAGGAGTTAAATGTCAATCTCGATAATTGCTTAGAAATTGTTTTCATTGATCCATTTTTACTCCTAGGCAAATACAGTAACCATAATTTTCAAAATAGTACCTTATTTTGTACGAAAAATGATATTATGAAACATTTGGCCATTTTGTACTCTTTTCATCAATTAGCACATTCTTCAGCAATGTACAGTATGCAGCATCCTCCAAAGAAAAAGAAAGATACCGTAAATCCTCTAATTAATCCCCACTCAATTAATCCCCCCTCCAACAGAATGCCAAACGTACTTGCGGACCCGACGACCAAAACTAAGTGCATATTCATGTAGATCTCGTCGAGTTACGTAAGAAAAACCCCAATGCCAAAACATTGTCATTGAAAATATCGGAGAAAATTGAGTTTGAAATTTGAAAATTTTTTTGAAAACCCTTACGAAATAATAATTCCCCGGGGGATTAATTAGAGGATTTACGGTAAATAGAGTTTACTGTAGTTCTTTTTCGCTCCAAAGAAACAAACTCACAATCGCGGCCATAGTATGAGCTGACTCATGTTGAACATATAGCGCCAGACGTTCATGATGTCTTTCTAACTCCAAACTCAGGTCATAGGACGAAACAACAAAGAGGTGACTTGCTAGGGATCGGCGACCGTTTAGTGAAGCCAATTTCAACGGATTCGAAAACCATTTTGCATTACTACAAATCTTACCTGAAAAATTGCGATTAATCACGTATTGTCCATAATAATGAAAGTCTATCAACTTAACTCAGCAACTTTGTTTGCAGAGTGCAAACAAAGATGGCTTTTTAATATACTTGACTAACCTGGTTGCGTGAAACCTTGAACGTCAACGTTTTTCTTCGATGAATAAACAGGTCTATCAGTTAATAAAAGATTCAAGCATTCATTATCTACTTTCTTCGCCATATAAGAATTTATCATGTTTGATGTAATTGTCTTCTCTTCTACGAGAAACGGATCGAGCTGAAATGGGCCATTTATATTCTGCACAACTGTTTGTAAAAGATGAGATTTTAAAATATCAGCATCTTGTATTTTATTTTCTTGTTATTTTTACTTTTTAAGAAAAAAGTGTAGGAATATTTTGGAAACAATATCGAAAAACCAGTTTTCAGCATAGTTTTTAACTATGAAGTTATTTGCATATTGGTAGGTCTCAAAAATCTCCCAGCCCTGGTGAAGATCCAATTCGGATCCAGGTAGCGGCAGCAAGATAGGATCGAGTTCTCGCTGGTTCTCCCCACGTTGATATAGGGTGTCGCCTTTACAGCTAGTTCATGATGTTTTCGCAGTAAAATGAGTGTTACAATTCGTTATACTTACAAATTCTTGGCTGCCCAGTTTAAGTTGAACATAGCCGCCAATAGCATCCAAGAAGTTTTTCTTGTAGAAACCGTTGAGATGACCGAATACCTTTTTGGCCAGTTCCATAGTGTTCATTTCTGCTTCTTTATTAGTTTTCCTGAAATTAGTCCTATAAACGAATGAAAACGGATAGCGGTTCACATACGGAGAAAGCCGACCGTTCACTTTGCTCACAAACGTTTTGTCGTAGAAAACAGTGACGCGACAATTATAGCGATACGATTTCTTTCTTCTATGACCTGCAAATTGGTCACAAATTGTTTAATTACTAGATGAATGAGGCCGCGCCGTACGGCGCGGCCTCGAGAAGCCCCATATCAGTATTCCCCTCGCCTCTACATTCAAAGGATTGGTTGCATGCAGGGCTGGGAGATCGGATCGGATCGGATCGGAAATATCGGGTTTTTTGAGGATCGGATCGGATCGGATCGGTTTTTTTGGCCTTTTTGGACCGATCCAAGCACCCCTAAGAATGCACTCGGCCACGAATTCAAATTTTAAATTCCCGCCGGCCGTGCCCGACAGGGCGCGGCCGGGAAAAATTTTAGAAAATTTTAATGAACCACCATTCCAAAATTACAAAATTTTCGCCTGCGGCGCTATTTGGTTACCATTTCTCCTGCAAGAATTTTGAATATTTTTATATGAAAATCGCGAAAAATCGAATAATTTTTGTACCAAACCGGGAAAAATTGAAAAATTTTCGCCTGCGGCGCTGTTTTTTCGTTCTTTCTCCATTGGTTTTCGACAGTGATTGTCGTTTTTAGAAACTAACAGTACTAATTTTGAGCTTAAAACGCCAAAAATTGAAGGTTTTTATATGAAATTCGCCAAAAAATTGAAAAATTTTCGCCTGCGGCGCTATTTATTCCTGTTATTTTAAAATTAGGTAAAAGTAGTACAATTGTACAAATTCATAAAAAAAACATAAATTTTTGCATATTTTATCAAAAAATTGCAAATTTGACCCACTTTTGGGCATAAATAGCAAACTTAGATGATTTGGGAAAAATTTTGAAAAACAGCCAAATTTGGTGAAAAATTTTGGATCGGATCGGATCGGATCGGAAATATCGGGTTTTTTGGGGATCGGATCGGATCGGGTTGGCGGTCACCAGGTATCGGATCGGATCGGACCCGCGATCAAAGTTCCCAGCCCTGGTTGCATGCCGCCACCCACGGGGACACTTAGTCCCGTAACTTTCAATCCGATGTGCTGATCGGGATGCACGAAAAATTGACCATATAACTCTTAAAGATAAGCAACTTGGCCAAGTTACATTTCCCGAAGCTTGCTTAAAAAAGGGTGTGACTGACAGACAATGACGCTATAGAGTAAGTGCATTAAAACAGAAATTGATCTATAAAACTTCCCCTATATTAAGAGTCAAAATGTCCCCACCAGTTTCGAAAATCTCAAAATCTCGACTTTATGGCCGAGTGAAACCTTAAAATGACCGGCATAAATTTCTAAGAAATATTGCCCGATCCTACCCCGGATCTGAGCGCAGCTAAGAAAGTTACAGGTGCGCGAAGTTCGGGATTTTGCCCAAATACAGGATTTATTTTGGTACCAATCGGCACCTTAGCTGAAGGGAAAACGATTGGCACCAATTTCAGCCATAAAGTCAAGTTTTAATCGAGAGTTATTGACTCTCGAAGTTTCCCTGAGGCGAGAATGGGGCCAAAATTGGGAATTTCGAAAAACTTGGCGGGGAAGCCGCGGGTCACACTTCTAGTGTATATTAACGGTTGAGTTCCTCTAACTTATTCGCTCCCACAGCAGATTATCAAGAAACGAATTTCCATTTTTTTATATTTCCTAGAAAATTTTTATGTTGCTTATGCAAGTCTATCAAATTCCATACACATTTCTTCAAAAAGACTAAAAATGAAAATCTAGTATTTTCAATGTAACCGGTATATACCACCCACATCCCATTTAAGACCCCGCATCTCAAAAAAGTAGGAGACACCTATTTCTGGGTTAGGCCGATTTATAGCAGCACGAAATTAAAGAGCTGGCAAAAATGTTAAAATTTCTTAACGCTGAATTGCACCATTTCTATTCGGGAAAAGTGGTCTGAAAAATATTACGCATATATTTACTTTTTATCTCACCCGGAGGCCAAATGTCGCGCGATTTTTACATTAGCCGACGAGCAAATATCCGAGGGTATGATGGGACGCTAATGACAACATTACTTACCTTGTGTGTCTGGTGCTGCCAATACCGACAGCAGTAAGCACAAATGAAGCATCGCCATTTCAGCAGCTTTTTTGAAGGTAAGTAAAGGAAATTATAATGGGTGATAAAGCAGTCTTTAGCAGTCCTCAGTATAAAACCCGACAATTATTAAAGTTCGATGAACTTTCGAAGTTGAGATTTCAGAATTACAGCAAATCTCGCAGACTATTAAATTATTTTGGAGGCTTATTTGCGCGCAGGTAAGAAATCAGGTAAGCAAGTTATCTGTCACATTTGGATAGAACGGATTTGAGATCAATAAATCAATCCACATTCATTCAGCACTACCCTACTTGGCATACGATGATCTTTTTTATTTCTTCCTCGTTCTAACTTTTTTTGCTCATTATATAGTTAAAGAGAGAAAATACCACAGCCGCCCCAATTTGACATGAATCCCATGGGGTAAAAGATCGTCTACGTAGTGAATTTTATTCTGCCTGTCATACGTTAGAAGTCAGGTACTCAATTCTCTAACGTGTGAGTGTTTGTGCGTCTGACTTACATTAGTCTGATTTATACACAATTCTCACCTTCTACAAATTTGAGTGTCTAGGAGTTGTCGAAATCGAGGTGTTGGAATCACGGTACTATTTTTTACCCAGAGATAGATACAATTCATGTGACGTCTTTCAGAGCTTGGGGTCGTTTTCATCAAAATCCAACCATAGCTGGGTAGACAAAGTCAATCCTCCCCGATTGACTCCCGGCCGCCCAAAACCAGTTTTTTACCGTTTTATGTATATTTTTGAGGTTAGCAGCTACTAAGCCAGACCCGTATCCGCTCCCCTGTCAAAATAAATATAAATTTTGATTTATTGAGCCAAAAGGCTCACAGGCATATTCCCCCCAACTAAAAATGGTACTCTTTTGAGTACTGACCCGGCCAACCCCAAAAACAAAAGGAAAAGGCTTAGGCTGACCAATATATGCGTCGGTCAGCATGCGCCCCTAAGGCAATTTATCCCACACATACCCTACAATGCAAAATGCGTATCCGATAAAAATTTTATTCCTCAGAAAAGAAAAAGCTACCAATTTGTTTCCAAATATACGCTATTATAGATGCAAGACGTAAGAAATCTCAGAAGTTATCATTGTACGGAAAAACTAAACTCTTTACATATAAAGAAAGCTCACTCATCAAAGAAGCAAAAACTTAAGCATACCATAAAAATTTGATTCAACTTCTTTAACCTACACATGTAATAATTTACGAATTCACAAAATAACATACAAATTTGTGGGTTTTATTCTGTGATTTAGTACATTTTCCTCAATAACGTATAAAATTGATGAAAACTTGATTGTAATTTGTAAAAAGCGCTATCTACTGTGATTCTTCTGAATGATTAATTATCACAATTACATTCACACACATTTTCAAAAATTTTAACGATTTTGTTATGGATTTGTGCGTAGAATGCGTCGAGCTGTAGTTTCGTGTAGGTGTAACGAGCGGGATGTGGGAAGCGCACACCACAGATTCCCACCATACGAACGGCATCATGCAACCTTGTGTCCATCTCATCACGGAACCCTTTGAGCAGATTTCGAATTATTCTATCGACGGTTCCTCCTCGTACAGAAACATTTGCACAAACATCTGCAGATATACATACATGTCACATTTACAGCCATCAGATCCAAAAATTATATTAATTTTATAGAATTAATTCTTGACATTTTGAAACCTGTCGCCTCTGCTATCAAAATTTCAATAATAAAAGAAGAGAGACTTTGGTTTGATTACCCATCAGGGCTGCATCCGGTATCCGGTTTTTTTTTACTATCCGGTATCCGGTCCGGCTTTTTCGAAATCCCGGATGCAGCCCTGTTACCCATGGTTGGTTATTTCGCACTCTCTCTTCATGTCTCTCTTTCTCTGGCACCTAACTCAAAATGCGGCCAATTCGGTGTTAGTGTGCGGCATTCCTCTGCGTCTCTCTCTTTGAAGTGAAGTAGGCAGACAACGACACACAAAGACGCACAATGGAAAGAAGAAGAGCCAGACATTTTCGCTCCCAACCTTACTCCCAATCTTCATTAGAGCCCATACAAAAAGCTTGAAAATAAATACTATTGACTTCTGTATACTTATTTTTACTCCTTTAACCGGAGAAAGTACAAAACGCTCAACAAAACAAATAACTGTAACATTCACAATAGTTGATAATGATTATTTATTGCTAAGAACATTGAACTGCGTTTGATACTTCGACGTTCCTATCATTGATCATTGGAGCAGGTGGCGTGTGTTTCGTAAAAATGGCCTTTCCTTTGGAATTGGGTGTAACTTCCGTGCTTTGAGGGCTTTTTTTCGAATATATCTTGATATAATATAAAGAACAAATGACTTCGTCGAGCGTGAACAAAAGTATCATATGGTTTCCTAATATATTGCCTACAGATTGACCAGTGAACTGAAATCCATGATTAATGTTTACAGTAACATATACTATGTTTTTAATCGTTCAGTTCGCCTTGTGTGATCTGATTTACAAAAAACGGAAATAGACTCTATTTCCGTCGGTCAGGTTTTGTCCCCCTTTTTTCGGGAAGGCATTCTTGGGGGTGTCCAGTGCCCCAGTTTCAGGTTTTTTGACCCCTGGGGAATTTTCAAAAACAAAAGGGGGACCCTTATGTTTTTTTGTGAATTTATTTTTGAGGCATTCTTAGGGGTGCTTGTGCAAAATTTTGGGCAAGTGCATTCTTAGGGGTGCTGACCAGGGCTGGGAGATCGGATCGGATCGGAAATATCGGGTTTTTTGAGGATCGGATCGGATCGGTTTTTTTGGCCTTTTTGGACCGATCCAAGCACCCCTAAGAATGCACTCAGCCACGAATTCAAATTTTAAATTCCCGCCGGCCGTGCCCGATAGGGCGCGGCCGGGAAAAATTTTAGAAAATTTTAATGAACCACTATTCCAAAATTACAAAATTTTCGCCTGCGGCGCTATTTGGTTACCGTTTCTCCTGCAAGAATTTTGAATATTTTTATATGAAAATCGCGAAAAATCGAATAATTTTTGTACCAAACCGGGAAAAATTGCAAAATTTTCGCCTGCGGCGCTGTTTTTTCGTTCTTTCTCCATTGGTTTTCGACAGTGATTGTCGTTTTTAGAAACTAACAGTACTAATTTTGAGCTTAAAACGCCAAAAATTGAAGGTTTTTATATGAAATTCGCCAAAAAATTGAAAAATTTTCGCCTGCGGCGCTATTTATTCCTGTTATTTTAAAATTAGGTAAAAGTAGTACAATTGTACAAATTCATTAAAAAAACATAAATTTTGGCATATTTTATCAAAAAATTGCAAATTTGACCCACTTTTGGGCATAAATAGCAAACTTAGATGATTTGGGAAAAATTTTGAAAAACAGCCAAATTTGGTGAAAAATTTTGGATCGGATCGGATCGGATCGGAAATATCGGGTTTTTTGGGGATCGGATCGGATCGGATCGGGTTGGCGGTCACCAGGTATCGGATCGGATCGGATCGGACCCGCGATCAAAGTTCCCAGCCCTGGTGCTGACCCAATCTCAGAGTAAGCCAAACTTAGACTGAGTCAAACTCAGACTGAGTTAGAAACGTGTCAGAAACGGTTTCATCTGGGAGTGCATTCTGACTGTGCTTACAGACTGAGCCAAACTCAGACTGAGTCTGAGTTTGCGAGCCACCGCAGGTGGCGAGCCAATCCTGTGGTCGGGCGCGGAGCGCCCGACCTTCCCCTTGGAATGTTAGGGAAGTTAGAACAGAAAAGGCATACTGATATAGACTCCCCGCGCGCTAGCGCGCTAGTTTAAAAGTCATCAAAATATGGCTTGCGTTAAACTTTTATAACTCTTTCGTCTTACGTCTAGAAAGAGTGAGCCAAAGAGCATAGGCAATACGTTCAGAAGAACCTCTGACAAACTTGTGACAATTACAACGCGGTTTTTCTGAAAATAAGTCATAAGTACAGTTATTTCGTTTCTGACAGTCAAAAGAAATACGAATTTTCAGACAAACTTTTGTTCCAATTTTTTGGCATGATCTTTCATCTCTTAACTACAGTTCAGAGAAAGGTCAAAAATGATAAATTTCTATGCCAATTTACCATTGCAAAGTGCTTTCCATCTACAGAATTGTTTTTGTACACGCGAAGTGCGCATAAGAAATAGGCTGTGCAAAGGACATTCGCTATTGAAATAGAATTTTTCATGTAGATGCGCAAAATCCGAAATTTGTTTTCATAGCCGTCAGCAACGCATAGGTATGATTGACAATATTTCACTGAAAATGAAACTCTAACCCCTTGTGGATAACAAGCATAAGAATTAGGCTTCACGAGAAATTGGATAATTATTAATCCAATTGTTTCAAACAGGAACCTTTTGACATGTCCATCGGTGAATCCGGGAATGAGGCCACCACAATGATGACACACCACACAACTGAAGCGATTGTTGCAATAGACGGTAGTTTGTTAATGAACCATATACTCCTGTTGTGGTATTGAATAGGGCACTTCAGCGCTATGCATCTTTCCAGCGTCAAAAAGAAGACAGGGACTGCCGGAGTGTAGAAATATGCGATCATAAAAACACCAGTCCAGTATAGAATGTATGGGTTGTATAACGGATCGTCAATTGCTATGATTGGTGCTGCTAAAAGGATGCTACTGTTTTAATTCGAGATCAATGGGAACGAGAAACTTGTTCTCTGGAATCAATACTTTTCCTTTCCTTTGCTTCAATCAGTTTTTGGTATTTTGGATCGGGATCTAAAATTTCGATCTGGATCTCGGTTCAGAATACTTTTTGTGAAAATCAACTTGATCAGAAAAACAATCTAGCAAGGAATCTCGAGTTTAAAGCACCTGGTTTCCATAAAAGCACCAGGTAAAAATGATGAGGTAGAGTCACCACTGATCCAATCATGTGAACGACCATGTAGATGATAACTGTTTTAGACATGTCGCGAAACTGAAGCTTTTCAGGTGTTGTGAAACGATGGAAGAGCAGTCGCGCCATCACAAAGATGGAAATGAACTGAAATTTGGGACTAATAGTGCAAAAAATGTAACTGTTGCGTTTCACATTAAATTTTCGTTGAGTCAATTTAAGTTTTTTAATTGAAGCTGAATTAAAATATTACCTGAAACGCAAGAGTGACTATCGTTTCCGCAAATATTAGTGAAGAAAGATAAGGCCTTGGAGCTATCGGCTGGATTATGTCTTGAGTTGATTTATTCATGAAAATTTAGTAGGAAGAATTTTGGTTATTGAGAAGAGGAAAATGTCTTTTCTATCTTGAAAGAAAATGCGGTGAAAATAATGAGTACATGTCTAGAGCCTTGGATGCATCATTCGTCTGCATTATTAGAACTCACTTTGGGGATTAGCAACTCTCTCGCCAACTTGTTGACACTACCCAGAAAATAATAGCGATGCACATTGAAGCAAAAACTTCAATAGTTTGGCGGTAACGAGAAAGATTTTGAAATCTGAACAACCAAGATTTGTATTTTACACCTGTGTAAGTAGAGGAAGTAGTTAGAATCGGTGTGGTACAAATAGTGGTAAAAATAGATAATAAAATTTTCAAATCAATCGGTGATTGTTTGAAAAGTGAAAGTGGTGATTGAATGAGAGAGCGGTGGAAATGTTCGCGGCTGTCGCCGCGGACGTGCGCGTGAATTATCCCGGAAGCCAAATCTCTGGATTGGCTGATTTGTCCAACCTGAAACTCGGACAGTAGATTTGTCTCATTGAGAGCTACCGTTTCACGTATCACACGCCCGGATCCGAGGCGCGACGGGTGATCTGTGACCTGGCCAAATCCGGGATTTTCCGGAAGCCATATCTCCGGATAGGTTGATTTGTCCAAACCGAGACCGGTACCAATCGTCTTGTCTCGCCGAGAGGAAGCGATTGACGTATCATATGCCCGGATCCGAGGCGCGACGGGCATACTTGCCCTTTTACGTGACTCACGTAACTCACGTTTCACGTGACTTGAGAATTAATCTGACGACAGATTCGAGATCAGCGGGGTCGATTTACTATAGAGGGATTCCATCATATAACAGGCCAAACATAGATGATCAAGAAAGGCTAACTCGACAAGCATAGAACACAACGCCAAAGATGGCCGGGTGAAGCCAATCTATTGGAACAGAGTTTACAACATTTTTCAAGTCTCATCGACGCTTCATGTCACACTCCGTGTAGTGATCTTCATATTTTTTATTTGCCAAATAAATTAATGTATCCAAATAAATATTCGCAAAATAATATGGACAAATTCTGAACGAGAACAATAAAATTCTTTCCATAACCGTTTTTCGTGTCAGAAAATAATTCCAATTCCTTTCTTTGCTCAACTACGTATAAAAAACCAGAAAGAGCTAATTTGAAACCCATACAAAATTTGACCGAGAAATAAAACAAAATAAAAAATATATATGAAGTGCAAAACTATTTCCACATTTCCCTGAGCTGTTCAAAATGTGTGGCAGTCATTTTGTCAGGATGCACACTGTATTGGCCGTGTTTTTGTTTCAAAGACGGGCTCATATCGAGGGTTTGTTCCACCTAAATTATTATCGGTCTGAAAAATTTAATACGCCGTATAACTAGTAGATAAATCAATCTTAAGGATTGCACTGCACTTGCAACACAAAGTTTTTTAATAGCAAGGGGTTTTTGACCGTAACCAAGTTCAACCTTAGAATCCAAGTACTGGCTTAAATTTATCCATAGATTGGGCATCGATGGCAAATATCCTTGTTAGTGACTATTTTTTTAGTCCAAATTGGCACTCAAATTTGGGTCTATCAATTACATATTCACGCTAAAATGTATACTTGCCTATAAATGTATACGCTTCAGAGCCTAATATGAGCTTTAGGCCTTATTGTTTACGAAAGTATAAGCTACGCTTCGAACCATCACTCGGATCCTAAGCAAGACCATGACCAACACTCCTATCGCAGCCAAAAGTAATCTTCCCATACCTGATGCTTAGCGTTGCGGCAGAAACTCCTGATATCATTCACTAGGATTTGAGCCACTTGATGATTCCGGATAATAAAGGCAACTAGAAAGTCAAAAATTAATCTCCGATGACTTATTTCCAGATTTACCTATGAATATCAGACCGTAGACATCAGCGAAGGCATATATAAACTGAAAATATCAACATCAAACAAATTTTAAAAATAATCGAAAGGTGTCATATCTGACAAAATATCACATCCCATCCCTAAAATATCCTGGCAGAACGCCAAGGCTATATCAGGCCGAATTTTCATGCTTATAATGTGCCAGAAAGGTCGAATTTGAAATGTGTTATAGAAGAAGCACTGTTACATTCAAATTTAGAATTTTCTAGAATATTCTAGATATAAACAATATCCTTGGCGTTCTGCCAAGGTATTCTAGAGGCAATAGAACAGTATATCTGACGTATCTATAAATTAAACAATTCAAAATAGGTAACATTACTTACCTGAATCAAGGGAGTGTCAGGTAGAATCACGCCAAGATTCTCTTCCATATAATTTGTAAACAGTTTTCGCACAAAGTAAAGTCCTATCGTGAAGCAGAAAGCGTTCAGAGCAATTGCCGGGATCACGGCTCTCAGAGTTCTCACGTTTTCGTTGTATTGATACCGCCTTCCCAAATTTCCTCCAAGCCATTTATGGCTCATTCTCTTGTTGAATTTGTATAAGAGCAACAGTCCCTGTAAAAATGAAGGTTAACTAATTAAAGGTTTACTAAAGTTAAAGTAAATTAAAAATTAGCTAAATTACTTAAATTTACTTTAAACCTAGACGGATTACACTTTCAAACGTCTAACAAAAAAAATAAACTTACAATTCCCCCGGTTGTGCTCGCGCATACGGACCAGTACCAAAATATGAGTATGGTTTCAGGATGTACGACAGATGTATGGCAGGAAGTTGTGCTGGACCAAATATCGTAACTGTCGCTCATAAATTGGTCGTAGATGAAAAGTGCAGATATGAAAGTAAAGCATGCACAGTACTGAAAAAATTACAAATATTTTAAACTTGTATCCATTTATTTTATTTTAATCATTAAACAGAAATATTAGCCAGTAATTGTTTCACTCAAAACATTGAAGATCTCTATGTATTTATTCTGCTACAAATTTTAAATTTTTCAGAAAGTTTCTTCCCAGATCATGTGCACTTTCAAATTTCTTGAAAATCTAAAAGCATAATACCCAAAATTTCTAAAAGCTTAGCTGTAAACAAAATTGAAATTGTGTGGACATTTTATTGATATCCATACAAGACTTGAAGGTGAAAATATTGACAGGTTTCCTTTCTGTACAAAAAACTTGCAAATGCCTCTTAAACAGGTATATTAGAATGCCTGGCTTAAGTATTGACAAAACACTGATCCTTACCGAGGCCGTCACAATGGCTCCGCCGATCTTGCATCCTTTTCTCTCATACGTTTTCATAAAAGTTGCCAAAAGTCTCTCCAGAAGTACCAATAAATCGGCATTTGCTGACAGAAGGATACCTGAAGTTAATTACAGTTATTAGTCTCAAGAGTGCAATTTGTCAAGCCAACCTGTGTCGTGAATCACTTTTGTGATGAGACATATCAGATTCCTCAATGGCAGTAAGTCTGGCCTGGATGGCTCAAAATAGCCGGTAATCCAGACATTGAGCTCGTCTCCAATTCTTCCGATTGATATCAGGTTGTATTGAATGAAGAAAGTGTAACACTAAATTTTGGATTGATTTTAATAATTGACCAAAGTTGGAGGAAAATATGGTAAATTATTAAAAAGAAAATATTAGCGTATGAGAAAGAGAATATTTTTCGGAATGAATTCAAATCAAGCCATAAATCGCAATCCCAAACTTGGAAGTTCTGAAACAAGGTCTGATCTTTTAAACCAGAAAATTAGATCAAAATTAGTTCAAAAAGTTGAGAAAATAGTTAAAATATAGGAAATTCAGTAAGTGTCATGAAAATTTTAATTGACGCCTTTAATTGACCGATTCAGCGTTTTTTTTTCAACCGGATTTTATTTCCAACAAACTCTTTGAAAAAAATGCATTGGAAAATTTTTTTGTAAAAATCTATATTGGAAAAAATAGAAGCTACCATCTATGGATACTACTACATATCCTTAGATACTACGATACTTTGGTACATTGTCTTTAGTTAGCGATTTTGTAATTTTTTGATGATTTGATTGATTTTTGATTAACTTTTATCAGAAAATTATAACTGACCAGAACCAGCCTCAAGTTGACCTAAAATCGAGAAGTTATTAGAAAAAGATAGTGGAATAAATGCTAAAGAAATCTCACGTGGATGAGTGTGATCTTCTTGAGCCTGCAGATAATATAAAGTGAAAGCAGCAAGTTGAGTAGCGTGAATAGCCAGTGGCCGCCAATGAGCAAGTCATGCTGGTTCATGGAAAAGCGAGTGTCATTCGAACTGTAGAAGCTTAAGTTCATTCTCTCAAGTCTGAAAGGCTTATCCAAGTTATGCAATGAAAATTGTGAGCGAGCGAGGAAAAATGTCACAGTTAGAACGGATTTTGTAGAAACTTTGTTAGGAGAGAATTTTTTGTAGCAAAATAGCGAAGATTACACATCAGTCAAGTTAAGTGTTGCTGAGCTAAATTTTTGAAATATGAATGGCCAGGAACCGGACTTTATAGCGAAACACTCATCGCGGCGCATAACTGGATAGGTCGAACGGAGAGATGTCGATGATTATTATTTTTTCTTGGCACAAATCTTGGCTTTTTGCCCTAAAATTCTGCCTGCTTTTTGCCAGGTCAAGACTTACGCTATAATACGCTTAAGTAGCACCTTATATCCTTTGATGTTCAGTAATCCGAAATACCAAACAAAAAATGTATGTCATAAAAGACCAAACCAATGGCAAAAATGTCATCTTCGCACTTATATACGGTACAAATACGAGTGGTCTGACACATCGGCGCCAGACAGATCGCATACGAATGGCGCCGATGTGTGAGTCCAAATTAACGCCAATAAAACGCAAAGTTATATAAATCCTCCGCTTTTACGAGAAAAAATTAACTCAAATAAGCCTGACACTTTTCGTCTGATGATGTCAGAATGTCGGAATAATTAGTAGTTTTTTTTTCATTTTCGGAAAGCGAGGGCGAAATTTTAGCGAAAGGGCAGTTGGAAATATGACAGACGTGTAACGCGACTCAACAACGTGTAATTTGGAAATTAGTAGACACAAAATTGGTGACACTTAATTGAGTTCTTGGCAAAATGAATCGAATTTTAGTAATTACTCAGTTCGAAAGCCGTTTATTCATAAAAATGTCTTAAGCAACTCAAAAAGGGGCAACCTAAGATTCAGTGTCAAGATAAAAAATATTTGATAACTTCTAAAGTGTCATTAAATTCAATCATGTGAAAGTATTCAAAAATGTTTAATACTAAACACATTGTTGAAATTTTATTAAAATACGGAAAAATAGTAAAAATGGCTTAAAATTCGAAAAATGGGTAAAAATTTGAAAAAGACCATTTCCATGACTTCTCTCTTCCCCTCTTCCAGCGGGGGTGTCCAACCCTGCGGTGGTGCCCAAGCCTACTTCTGGAAAACTAGTCAAAAGATGAATCGTCGCTACAAATTTCTCCAGAGTTTTCTGGCAATTGTTTTATGTATTACATAGATACTTGCGTATATTCGATATTCGTAATTGAGATCGACAGAATTCTACAGAAAAATTCTAGGAAATTCTGGAACATATAGCCAAAATATAAAGCACCGATTCATCTTTTGATCTATTACAGAGGGATGGCCAAATAAGGTCTTTATGGTACCTTCGATCAATGTCTGAAAATCTGACAGTTTTTCAGCCTAAAATCTTTAATCTGAAAAAAAAAACAGAACAAACCTAAAAACAGAAAAACTTAACCTAACCCACTGATTCATAAGTGTTTATCAATAATCCCAATTAAATTCAATAACAAATTAATGACCTTTTAAAACTGCAACAAGGAAGAATCTTCGAAAATCGACCTTATAGCTCGTAACGAAGTGCCCTATGATAACGAAGCGAGCATTCGCTCCCGCTAGTCGGCGTTAAAAATAATTCCCGGAGACGTTACGTAAGCGGTATTTATCGCTGACTTTCGCAGGTAATCCCAATGGGATAAAGGGCGAATTGCCCTAACAGATTAGTCGTAATTTTGTCGTAAGCGTTTATTTGTTTGGGTTTTGTTTTAACTAGAATTAGAGGGATTATTGAGCAAGGTAACATGAACGGATATTAAAATACGGGAATAAGTCCTGAGGCGATGCCATAAGTTTGACATTTCATCTTTGGTATATTTGGTGAAAAATGCAATAATTAGTACCTTAAATGGCACAGTTATCGATTCAGCGGAGGTGTAAACTTTTTTCTCTAAAGTTTATGAACTAAGATTATGAATTACCTAGAAGGTGTCATTTACCGCTGCTGTTTCCGAGCGTACAAAAACAAATGACGCAGCAAAATTTTTGATACTATGCGTCTAGGACTAGGGTCGAAACGTCTAGATAGGAATAGAAAGTTTATTGCCATAATTTACATCTAAATTACCGTTATATAGAGATGTCATCTTTTTCTTTCTCTTTTCTTTTCGATTTTAATTCGCCAAACAAAAACTTCGCTTACAGCGAAACAACATTCATAGCATTAATCTCGGTCTATGCTCAAAAATGGACAGCCTTGGCTCAAATTTATCAAAATATTTGGCGATACAAATTTGGAATTAAAACCGAAATGGAAATTGTTTTCATTTACGTAATTTCGGCTGCGCTCAATTCCTCAAACCTGTTCGGAACCTTATCGGAAATAAGGAAAAAATCATTTCAGCATAACCGGTTGAACCGTTAGTCAGCCTAGTCAACTAATCATCGGCTTATCTGAAAAGGAAGTCCAATGTGGCTAGTAATTCCGAGAACGAAGTAACAATTCAGGCTACTATCTGCTCGGTTCGATTTGGATTGCTAGACGAAAACGAGGAAGAACAAGCATAAAATAATCTTTATGATTACCGTTTTTGAGATTATAACATTTATAGAACATTATTTATTTGTTTTTCATGACAATGAAATACATGATCTGGTTCAATATTGATATACTATGGAAAATCAACCATTAACCTCTTGTTTTCATATCGCCAGAGGATTCGGCTAGGGCACTCCTCAGAGCTTATTGCCATGGGAGTCAACCTCATAATGGACTGAACGATCTGGATTCGCATCCAGATGTTTTTTGAAATCGGCATAACTACTGTATACCACAGTTTGGAAGCATTTGCAAACGTCTGAAATTGCAAAATTAAAACATTATCTTTTTATTGATTATAGAATGTAACGATGTCGCCGAAATGGTGACAAATGGCTATGTGGCAACTCAAACCCAAGCTTGAAAGATGAATTTGATTGAATCATTAACCCATTAGAGGTGAGTCTACTATATACAGTACACGACCTTTAGCATTATTTTTGACTTAATTCGGCTAGGACACTCCTCAGAGCTTATTGCCATGGGAGTACTTTTTGGTCTCAAATTCGGGATCACTAGCCAAACTTTTGTTTTGAATAAGGATATGCATTTTGTTCCGATTTCAATTTTTCGGAGTCAAGCAACTTTTCATCGAAATACCAACATCCGAGATAGAGGCGAACCCTTCATAGCTAGTTAAAAATTAACTCACGCATTCCTGCCTCGGACAAATCGAGCACAGCCACAAGCAATAGGGCGAGAACGATGAGCTGCAGGAAGACAATGCGTTGGAAGGTAACTTTCTGGAAGGAGAGCATATCGAAGAATAGGAATTCTATTGCGGAGCAAATCAAGTAAATTTCAAAAATGAAATGATGACTCTGGATCGTTACCTGCAGTTTTATACAGTTAGGATCAATGAGTGGCAAGATTCTCGGTCGCATGACTTGTTGCTATGTAGCCAGTTTTCTAACGACATCTCGGACAAGTTTCGTTTCACGTTGTGTAAGGGAAAATTTTTCAGAAATTTTCTTCCTCATTTCTTGTCTCAGATTTTAAAATAAAATTTTAAACTTGGCTACTCTTGGGTCCGTTATGACGGAGAAAACGATTCCTTTACCTCAGTAAAGTGTTCGTAGATTCCTCATAACGATACCTGTAGTTTCGCACAGTATGCGATACCTGCGGTTCTAGTTGGGGCAAAAAATTGAGTTGGTTGCTCCTGCGCGGGAGGGAATTCGATGGTAGCCTATCGACCACGCAAGAATGTCGGTAGGTATCTACGTACGTATCTGCACAATATTGGTATGCATTCGTTATTTAAAAAAAATCAAGGGAAAATTCCGTTGTGGAAATCGTTGTGAAGCCGCGTTCTGGCAAGGGAGTAGCTGTGAGCTAGTAGTTCGTCCTAGTAGTTCGAGCTACAGCGGATAGGTGGTAGAAAAATACAGAAATTGAAAATCGACGCAGCTGCGTGTCGCAACCTGCCTGTGCAGCCCAAATAGATTTCTCAACAGCGGGGTACACGCATATGTGAAAATTTTTTGTGGGGTAATTTTCCCCTGATTTGATATTAATAAAAATTGAATTGGTTGATCCTGCGCGGGAGGCAATTCGATGGTAACCTTCCCTCATTTTCATCCTTCTTCTTTTCTTGTTAAAAAAATACAGAAATTGAAAGATGCTGCTGCGTGTTGCTACCTGTCTGTACAGACCATCTAGATTTCTTAACGATGGGCGTATATGTGACATTTTCCGCATTTGTGTGTACGCAATTTATGTAACTGAGAATAATCCCCCCCCCCACTAGAGAGTTGGAAGGCCTGAGGACGGACTTTTCACCTGGGGCATGGATTTTTGGCTCCGGGGCTTCCATTCGGTGAGAAAACATGCCCGGAAAAAAAACTGAGAATAATTACCTTTAATATGAATAATTATGAAACTGTTTTTGGAAAACAATTTGTATAAACATTGCACCTTTCGCTTTTGCACCCATGCTTTTCAAATTATGATTGTTTTTCAGTTTTTTTGACAGATTTACTCAAGATTTAGCGACTTTAGCGATCGTGTTCATCGCGGCTTTCGAGATCCAGGAACTTCTGAAATATAAATAAACTAGCGGCTTCGGACTCCCTACGGGAGTCCGATTATACATTTTGTCTAGATGGTTGCCTATATGTTCCAAGTTTCCATACATTCCAAACGGAAAGTTCGGGTGCTCCGCGCCCGACCACAGGAATGACTCGCAATGTTTATGAGGTATGTATAAAATTTAGGTACGTTTTATAACCACAATTTGATTAGTTCGGCGTTAATCGGGGTTTCTGAATGTATTGGCAGTAAATGTGAATTTACTGGCTCGAATTTGTACTTTTTCATAAAATTTTGGTATTTTTCACCGAATTTTGTAAAACTTTTGGCAACAACGCCAAAAATATTTCAAAAATTTCCGAAAATTTCTTCAAAATATTTGAATCGGCGTTATTCGGAGGGACATTTATAAAGGATGTTTCAAAAAAATTCAGGGCGGCGTTATTCAGGGGTTTATTCGGGGGTTCGACTGTATAAGGTTTTCTATTTTTTACTATTTCACAAATCTCATGTATTTTTATTTTATATTAGGCGAAACTTTTTTGTATCTGAATATCTTTGTTTTGGGACACGGACAGTTCATCACATGGACAATTCACCACCTGGGACAATTCATCACATGGACAATTCATCACCTGGGACAATTCATCACCTGGGACAGTTCAGCACCTGGGACAATTCATCACTTGGGACAATTCATCACCCATAGAGAAAAATGGCCCATTTTTATAAAAATTTGTGTTTTTATGCTATTTTTACCATTCTTATACTCTTTTTAATTAAAATTACGCTATTTTCTCAGTATGTTGTTTGCATTGAATGATTCATGCTACGTTTGGCATTCATTTTATTGACGATTCTAGATGCTTTTTTACATAATAAGCAGTTTGGTAAAAACTGTCTGCTTTCTAGATTTTTGTGCTGATTAAATATTTATTAATGTTAATGCACGCTGTATTATGTTATAGTTAGCATTATATTATATTTGTTATATTATAGTTCCGCTGAATGAGTCGAGACCCAGTTGTTGATTTTGCTGCTCTCATGGAAGAACGAAGTTCAAGCGTTTCAGAGGATTCCTTTTCTCAAGCAGAAGACGAAGATTCGAGAGATACAGTTGCACCAGATGCTGCAAATGTTCCCGACATTCATCATGGACCAGTTATTCAGGCAATTCAGGTATTATTTGGTGCTATATTTCAGAATTTTATGGAAAATTATTATCTTGAGTGCTATTATCCTAATAATTTGTTTTATTTACAATAATTTTTGATAATACACGTCACAATCTTCAACGTTTTGAAAACTTCACTAAATTGTGAAACTTTTAGAAGCTAAAAACAGAGAAAGACAAGCTCAAATTCGTTTACGAATCTCATGAATTTTGGAAGTACAAAGACAGCACAGAGAGGAATTGCTCAGAATATTGTTATTGATGATGTTGTTGGAATTGAGGACAGGGACGCACTCAGGATTTTTTTTGGGGGGGGTAGGTTTCAGTGGAAATGGCCATTTTTGGGGGGGGGTACCGGATTTTCGGGACGACCAACTTTTGGGTTTTGGGGGGGGGGGGGGTACCGGCCAAATTTTTGCCCAAATTTGCACTGATTTACACTCGTTTTTTCAAATTTTCCCATTTGGGGGGGGGGGGGGTACGTACCCCCGGTACCCCCCCCCTGGGTGCGTCACTGATTGAGGATGTGATTGGAAATGATGAATAAAAATTGTTTGTTACACATTGTTATCATAAAGAAATTGAAAAATGTGAAATTATTCTTAAAATGGGCCATTTTTCTCTATGGGTGATGAATTGTCCAGGTGATGAGTTGTCCCAGATGATGAATTGTCCATGTGATGAACTGTCCCGCACCCCTTTGTTTTATATCTAATTTATTTTGACCCCTTCTTGGCGGTTTTCGGTTGATATTTTTATCCTTTATATGTTTCGACTACGCTGAATCCGAATTTGACATTATTCTTGATCTAGTATCGAAATTTTTAAATTTTTTCCGGATCCAGCTGGTCACCCTATGGTCCGAACCAAAAAAATTGATTTTTTGAAAATGTATCAAAACTTGCTGCAATTAATATTTTTAGGGTTAAATCGTATCACGTCAATAAAGAGCGTTTTTGACGCTCTTTATCTGGGGTCTCAAAGTTGACACATTTTGTATGGAGAAAAAACACTATTTTCCACATTTTCGTTGAGAATGAAATTTAAATTTATTTATCAAATAAAATATCTGTTCTTACCTGTATCGAAAATAGTAAAGAAACAGGTTTTTTAAGTACTATTTTTGAAATAAAGTATTTGGGTCTGTAATGTTGAAATAAGTTGCGAAATTGGTTTTGAAATTAGTTTTGTGTAAAATGAGCTAGATTTTTGAGCTAATGACAAAGTGAGTTATTCTTTGAACTATTGCGAAATGCGACCGAACTTTAGGAGTAACTACTCCATGGAGGCACAGGCGCTGAAATCGTGCGCAAAATCCAGAACTCGCGCACCTGTGACTTTCTAACCCCCGCTCAGATCCGGGGTGGGTATTTTGAGTTATCACTCGACCATAACTCGGACATTTTTAGATTTTCGAAACTGGTGGGGACATTTTGACCCTTAATATAGGGGAGAAGCGCATAATATTAGAAGCAAATCAAGTGACAATAAAATTATCGAGAGCAAAAACTATAGAAAACATGAGTTAAACAAACTCGCTGAAATTTTCCGGAAACACATTAAAAATTTGATTTAAAAATTCACTCCTTTTAATTAATAAAAAGGAGGAATGGGGGAGCGATTTGCGAAAAAAATCAGTTCAGTTTCAGTTCCTTTGCATGACCGATTCTACCAACCATGCCTAGGGACGACTCTAAGGGTCGAAATCAGTCATTGCGAAGCCGATATAAAACATGTCATTGTCAACATCTACAATAGACACAACCAAACTTGCTGTAATGCTTTGTTTAGCGAAGACAAACTAATTTTTGTTATTTCAAAACAGTTTTTGTCCAAAGCCCACCGAACGAACACACCGAGCTTTGTGCCAGAGTGGATTGGTAGAAATACACAGTGTGATGACAAATTTTGAAATAAATATAGTTTGAAATCAGTCAAATTGCAATGAGCAATAAAAGCTTTTACTGAAGTGTCAACAGTGTAAGATTGAGAGTTATCAATGAGCCATTTATCATTTTATTTCATTCAAAATTTGAATAGCATTTCCAAATGTAAAGTCAAAATTTTCATCGATATCGGATACAAAATTTTCGTTTTCGTGATTCAATAGCATACATGGTAAGATTTGTAAGTTCAGTAATTCTGGAGGTCTATTAGGTTTGTCTCCTCTGGAGGGTTGTACGAGCCACCACCGTCAAACGATGGTCACCAAGCTCACCTGGCATCATTCGCTTAGCGTCTACTTCAGGCTCGATCTCGGCATTGTTCTTCGCATTGGCACGACTGCGCGTTTCCATCGGTACTCTCGGCTTGAATCATTTCGCCGGCATTGAACAAGACGGAATCAGTTGAAATCTGAAAATTAAAAAATAAGTCAGGAATTGGTTGACAGAAAATTTATATTAAATAGGCAGCAAGTTAAATGTGGAAAAATTTATAGGACTTCTTCCAAAACTTAGTAGTTAAGGAGGGTTCAGTTCAGAAATGTAAATTTAATACGGATCAAAGATTTAAAACGGATTATACGAAATTCTGCTTATGAATAAATGGCTTTAGATAAATTAAAGAAAGTAAATGTTTGATTAAAATATCGAGTTTTTGATCAAAAATGGTATAACAACTAAACCAAAAATGGACATTTAGAAATTAGATTTTAAAATAAAAATACTCTAACGGCGCGGTGTCTATCTATTTGCCAACTATAAATCTATTCGCCAACAAAGAAGAGTTCTTTTCCATCGGCCCTGTCTGCTTCTCTTAAACGCCAGCCAACGATTTCGCAATGCAGCCGTGCTAGCCGAGGAGCAAAAATGGCGAGGCGGTGCTCAGAGCAAACGCCGTGCTAGCCCTCAATATGTTAAGGGCAGCTTCGTCGCCTCCAGCTTCGAAGATGGGATGCATGACCTACCGTGTGGCCCTACTCCAACGCTCTCGCAAGTCCACGTGCTCGCAGTCTAGCTCTCGCAAACAAGTCTAGCTCTCGCAATGTCAAGTCGAGCCTTCGAAAGTCAAGTCTAGTCTAGATCCCGCAAGTCATGGCCAGCTCTGTTACGTAAGCTTCGCTTTGGGGAGTCATGCGAAAAACTCCTCCTTGTTGTCAGAAAATTCATTGTAAATTTATTGTATTTCTCATGTTAGAGTGTATTGATATGCCTTTGAGAATAAATTCATTCAACTAAACTAAAATGTCCATTAGATATACATAAAACTTACGCATTTAATACTAAAAACGCATTTCTACGTTTTGGTGAGAATTCAAATTTTGAATTTAAAATCTGAATTGAACTTTAGATTCAGGAGGTGGAAAACCCGCAATAAGCAATTTTTCAGCTCATTTGGTAAGCAATATGAAAAATCGACGTTTTGGTCAAAAATGGCATAATAATGAATTCAAAAATGTAAATTTAAAGACTGAAATACTCTAAATATGCTAAAAATCGAATAAAAACATAAAAATGATAAATTTAACTCCTAAAAACTTTTAAAAATGTTTTAGGTTTTGGCGCGAATTTAAATCC
This sequence comes from Ditylenchus destructor, assembly GCA_022814885.1. Lineage (NCBI taxonomy): Eukaryota > Metazoa > Nematoda > Chromadorea > Rhabditida > Anguinidae > Ditylenchus > Ditylenchus destructor. The sequence continues at coordinate 622,228 of JAKKPZ010000035.1, read as the reverse complement.
TAATTTTGAAAAATATATTTAGCAACCAATAACTATTGAAATCTGAACGAATGAGCTAAAAATCTAACGGCTGGATCCTGAGATCTAAACCTGTCAATCAAGAAACGTCTGTAAAATAATTGGTTAAATTCGGATTCTGCAGGGTCGAAAACTTATAAAGGGTACAAAATCCCGGCCAAAAATTGCCGAGAGAAGATCCAAATAAATGAGATACAAAAAATTAGTCACAAAATTAAAACATTTAGACACAAATTTAATATTTGCCCAAAAATTGTCGGCCGCGCCCAGTGGAGGCAAAAACGAAATACCGAAAGCAGAAGATTCGGATTCGACCCCGTTTCTACCGAATCTTTGGGTCGAATGCGGAACCAAATTGTGGCATTTATTTTTTTGCCAATCCGTAAAGCGAACACAGTCGCATTGGAAAAATATATTTTTGGTTGATCAATTTTTGATGATAACGGTCGCCTGATCAATTCTCCAAAATTTTTAACATCGTAAAAGAAAATATTGAGTGTGTGTACATACACTCGGTTATTGCCCATATCTTTCGCCATATACCAGACACAAGCGTGGCTGTCTGGATATCTCTCTATGTGGACACAACCAGACAATATTGTCAAGCCTAGACGATTCCATCTTTTCAATAAATTTCAAAAACAGGACCCTAGAAAATAAACGATAGCTAACCAATTTTTGATCGCTGAGAGTCGACCGCGTTAACGTTATGTTATACGTGTCTTTTTTCGCCAAGTTGGAATTCTGGACTCTTCCATTTCAGACAGACAACTTATTTATTATTTCAGACAGCCAAGATCACACCTGTGCCCTGCACACATACCCCTTTAAATACCTGTTCTCAATACCGATACCAGTCACTTTGTACCATTCATTTTATCGTTATCCCAACTTTAACTAACCGAACGACTTCTAACAATGCTGATGTTCTCTTCTCGCTTGTGTGTCCCAATGATTTTCTGGATCTTCCTTCTCGCCGGAATTTTGTCGATTGAATTCGCAACAGCACCCGAGACACACTCGCAACCTGCCGCACCAGGTTTGTTTCTTGCTATTATAAACTTGTGTTATGTTTGTAGCGATATACTCCACCATTTACTCAAATTTTTTGACATACATGGGTCTGTTACAAAAAGTTCCGTAGTTATCTTTAGCTGTATGGTCGTTTGAGGCGATATTCGGTTACTTTCGGGGCAAGATGGGCCAAAAATTGACACAACAATTAAAACAAATTATTTGGTAAATAGCAGTAAAAGTGTATATCTTACCCAAAATTTCGCGGCGGAACCATATCTGACGGTTTGGTCACTTTCACAGTGAAAATGATCGAATGAGACTCCCAAAATTTCAATTGGTATGAGAAAAATGGGAAAGTGATGTCTATTCAGAGGATTCATTAACTAAATAATTTGGCGAGCACCGAAAAGATCTTGCCCGCTTATTTGAGTGGGTTTAAATTAGAGAGTACGGTATTATCATAGCATGTCATCATTTATTACGAATAACATTCAGTTAAGTTGTTAGTGAAAAAAACGTTATTGAAATTGAACAGTTGTGTTATTTCAGCGAAGAAACCAAAACCAAAGAAAAAAGTTGGTTTTGGTGGTAATGAAACCCGAAATTACGAGGTCGAGGTTGACCGTGAGCTCACAGCGATGAATGCAAACAAAATAAATAAAGATGAAGACGCAGGTGAAGCCGCAGCATGGAAAGCTAAAATTGTTGATCGCAAACGTTAAGTATCGCACTAAGCTGGGATATGAATTTCGTCAGTCACATGCTCTTTTTAAACCGAAAACCATATGTTAAACATCTGTTAAATACTTTGATTTAAAATAAAAATGTTGCAATAAACATTGCTTATGGCTTGTTACTTCATTTAATCGTCCCAATCCAGAAGCGAAGCTTTGTTTGCGTCCTTAGTCCCAGCCAGAGAGTAAATCCATGTGGCGAGTGAGGGGTCATTTGACACCGTCTCAAGCCTGTTTGCAAGAGCCGGGTGCTGTCCATGACAAAATATAAGTTGATAGCTATGCGCTCTAGAAGATTCCACACTATTATTTATATTTATTTTATTTTATATTTTGTCGTTCTTTAACAATTTTTATTTGTCCACAGTTGGAGACAGACGCTCAGTTGGGCACAAACGTTCATAGATTTGGGGGTGAAATCACTTCTCCCTGGCGCGAGATGTTATATCGAGGTGTTTAAGATGAGTCCAGAAAAAAATTTACGCTGCACGCTGTCTCCATGGCGGTTTTCCCAATTTTGGCGCGGGATCATCTTCCGAGAGTAAAATTTTTGTGGGGAACACGATTTCAAGAGTGTTTTATCACAAAGTTAATTTTGTGATAACATAAGGTCTAATTAACCTATACGCCACATATACATTGGCATATGTGGCGCCCATATACGGTCAAGCAACAAGTTCCAGCTCAAAGTGATGCTGCTGCAGGTAAATGGGTTGAAGGTATTTTAGTGGATAAAGGTAGTTAAAATTGACACAAAATAATACGGAGGAATATATTGAAAACTTAAATTTAGTGAAAGGTTTCAGAATCCATTGTTTCGCTTATTATTTCTGACAATGAAATTCTACTGAAAAGTCCAAAAAGTTTAGAAATCTTTAGAGCATCCAGAGATATCCAATTGGACTTTTATGAAAATACAAGAAAAGAAATTACATCGACAGAACAAATTTGAAAGAGCGGAATAAAAATGTTTGAACACTTATTTTCGTGTAAAGACAATTCTGTTTTTAGAAACTTCAAATAAATGAAGGAATCCAAATCCAACGATCCGAAGTTTGAGGGACAACGAATACAACAGACGATTTAAAATATTGTTAGTAAAGAATGAAAATTTTTATTTTATAGCCAAATTTCAAGAGTAAAATCAGAAAAAGCTGTGCTTTTTGTAGCTTTCGGATAGAATAGCATATTTTTAACAGAATTATATTACTCATTTTTACCAAAATGTCCCTTATTTAGTGAAATTTTTATTTCAAGAATGAAAGATAATGAAAGCGAAACGTTTTGTGTGGCTCATGATACTGTAAACATTTTTCATTTCATTCCAGAATTTGGAGTTTCAAACAAGTTTTGGGGAACATATCACGATAGTCGCTAAAATGACAGCCATAAAACGTATAAACAGTTTATAGGAACGTTTGTGTTGCGGAAATTTAAAATTCCAGTTTTTGTCCAATTTCATAATGTATTTTGGAATTTTTTACTATAAAACTTAACAAGTATAATTTTGGGGACACGCAATTTGGCACAAAATCATATTCTGTGAGTCTGTAATTCTTAAAAAGCGTCTAAAGGTAAAACCTTTATTGTAGGCCACAATCATAGCCTTAATCACCATTAATTACCTTTAATCTAAACTTTTTCGCATTTCTTGTGATCTAACCTTACATGTCTGTATGATGTCTCCAGTTGTACCCTCGATATCGATTGCGCACAGACAATCAATAAACGCACACGCAAACACATCAGTGAAAATTTAAAGTAGAAAGAAAACAAGGAAGGTCTACTGGTTTGCGGGTCCAAGCTTTTTCGGAGAAGGTCAAATTGCCTTTTTTGGCCAAAAAATGGGCTTTTTGTAAAAACTGAATGTACTTTGCATACTATTTTCCGTTTTGCTAGGGAGGAAAAGTGAACTCAGAAAAATAAATATGTGTCGTTACCCTACAAAAAAAATTACGTTACCTTTAAAAATTTTCACCAGCTTTCACCATAATAAAATACTAGTTATACATGTATAGAACTTTAAGCATATTTTTTGAAACGTGTCTAGATATTTTTCTAAGAAACATTATGGAAAATTTTCTATGTAAGTAAACAAATTACTACCATCATTTGGATACATTTGCTACTGGACCCCGAGTACAGTAGTAATGTAGTAGGTAGTATAATATAATAATTGATGGTGTTTTGCCCGCCAATTCAAACGTTTCGTGCATCCATTTTTGTAACAGGTCTTATAATAATAGCGAAAGATATTTATTTTGGCTGAAAAATACAAATATGAAAAATCAGAACAAAACAGAAACAATTTCTTTAATGCCCAAAGTGATTCCGAAATCCATAAAATTTGCATTTTACCCTTTTGATAGATATGATTTTTTGTGAATTCCACAAGTCTCATAGTCCGAAAGTGTTTAAAAAAGTCCCAACAGGATTTGCAAGAGTTGGCTCAATTTGAGTTGTCTCAGCTTCAAAAAATAGTCTTTCGATGACTTATAGGATTCATTGTGTTCCTTCCCCATTTTGTGCAGGTTTGGCCTTTACGACGGGTTTGACGTGCAGTTCTCCTTCAAATACTTGGCCACTTTCTCTAAACATGCTGTACACTTCATGTATTGGGTTAGCAGCAGGACCACGTGGATGACCATAAACTGTACCTCTCTTTCTTATACCGTTTCCCAATTCCACTTTAATTTCTGTAATGTCCTCAATTTTTGTGAATCTGTGGAAGTGAATCTGTGAATCCGTTTTTGGTTCATCTTCGTAGCCGAACCCTTCGTCTACCAACTGCTGAGCTATTTGCAATCCGGTCGAGCCTCTCTCAATATAAATCATATTTTTATCTTTAATGTTATCCGGATTAACTTCTCTATGAAGAAGGGTTAATAAAATGGCGTAGAAAAGAGTTCCGACAGGGCAAATGGCGATTTGAATTTGCGCCAAAACATAATTGCATGCCAAAGGGGTTAAAAGAGCCCGCTGAAAATTTTTAATGAGGGAGATTACTCGGCAGGGGTCTCCTCTAGAGATTGGTAAAAAAATTTTAGTGGGGCCTTATTAGAGTAAAAATTTTTATAGTCAACACTTTTCCCTATTAGAGGAGGCTCTGTTCAGCATCAGGAAAAGAGTCTCCTCTAATACGGAAAAGTGTTGACTGTGAAAATTTTTACTCTAATAAGGCCTCACTCAATTTTTTTACCAATCTCTAGAGGAGACTCCTGCCGAGTAATCCCCCTCATTAAAAATTTTCAGCGGCCCCTTTTAACCCCTTTGGCATGCAATTATGTTTTGGCGCAAATTCAAATCGCCATTTGCCCTGTCGGAACTCTTTTCTACGGCATTTTATGTGGTTCTGTACTCGAAGGCGCATTGCTGAAAACGAATCGTTATTTTGGCAAACTTTTTCCATGTACCTGATTATCGATACCTGATTATCATTTAGGTCAGAGACAAACAGAAAAGAGTCAAACAAAAAAGCTGGCAAAAAGGCTCACCCTGGTACCAACTCCCATAATTCCCCTAAAATACTTCCGCACACCTCCGGAAAGAAAAATGTTTGGCACACCACTGCCTTATACACCTATTCCTTACTTGATTTTACTATCAAAGTCTCCATTTCCGGGCCATCTGGCGATGCACGTTTCTTTTCCGTTCTTTTCTCAATCCTCTTTATTTGGCTTTCTGGAATGCCAAGTGCCTTCGCTATAGATCCTTTACTTTCTTCTTCGTCGATAGTAAAAAAATCGTTCATTGATCGGGGTTCTACTTTGGCGATGCGGTGGTTCTTTTCGAGTGATTCTTCGTTGATGTATATAAATACCTGGCGAGCTATAAATGTGCAAGATACTTTACTAAAAAATAATTGTATTTTACAAGGTTAAAAATATTTTTCGTAAAGAATTATTAATTTTTCACATTATTATTTTTTAGGTTTCAAGGGCTTGCCGACGATTGTTTTGGAATCCTTTTGGAAATTTCGCCTACGTTTAGCCTAACTCTCTCGTAAAACCTCGCCCTAAGACTAAGTTTCAAGGCAAAGTTAAAGTTATTGATCCCGACTAGTGGAAAGAATAAACATTGCAGCCTAAATAATAGCCTAAGGGTTCATCCAGAAATTTAAATCTTATATAGTATTGTAATTGAGTTTCGTCACCGAAAATCATAACTTTCTTAGCCGCCGTCAGTTTTGCTAAGCTCAAGGGAGAGCGATTGGCATTGGGTCGAGAGTTATTGACTCTCGAGGTACTTATGCTGTTCCCCCGTCCGGTGGGGGTGAGAACAGCATAAATGTGTATAGGATTTTATGCGGAATTTCTCAAACATTTCAAAAATGAAAATTTTCGGAAATTTTTGCCGGATTTCGCTGAAATTTCATAAGATTTTACAAATAACGGCTGTTTACAATCATTCTTAACAAAAATTTTCTTTCGCTTGACTCTGAATCTAATCAATACCGAATCAAACCCTTACGAGTTTTTGTCACAAAAATTAATGGTATGTTTTCTGTAGAGCCCTTTTAGTTGATTTCTATTTAAAAAATGTAACCTACCTCCGACTGACGCCGCAATTGAAATAATGACCATAATTTGTGAGACAAAGCAAGTCATAATTTTCAATTAATAAAAATGGCACACAAAAATTTAGTATATATCACTTTTTGGAAAAATTGTAATAATTGAAATTACCATTGACTGTTATAGTGACGGTTATATAATACACATTCCTTGCATACAGGTGGACGCTTGTGTTTGTTTTCCTACTGTCTGTCTAATAATATTTCGTGTTTTCTCTATAGCTAAACATTGAAAATGATCGAAAACATGCAATATTTCCCGATCGATTTAGGTCGACCTTCGATTGCTATTGCTGACTTTTTAGGTGTGACACTGGCATTCACACTACTGTTGGAGGTTAGGCATCTCGTCACTGTATGCAGAGAGAAATAGAGCCGTGTCTCTTGGTTCAGGCCACCATTTTCTAAAAACTGGCCATTTTGTGCCCAAAAATAACATTTTTCGTAAAAATGTGAAAAATGGCCACTTTAAAAAAATTGACAACACTTTTGTACCTACGAGAAAGTTTCCCCCCGCTTCGCGGGGGGAATCTTTCTCGTCGGGCCACTACTTTCTACGCATTGATCACGGGGGTACTCTGCACTACTTTCTACGCTTTGATTACAGGCTCCGCCGAAGCCGCGGGGTAGCGCCGCAGCCACGGGCCCCGCCGCAGCCAGGGGCAAAAAGTATCACACCTTACATGACCTCATGTCACCTTACATGACATGAGGTCATGTCATGTAAGGTGAGATGACATGGATGATTCATGAATCCCGAAAATCCCAATCCCCCAGGAAAAATAGCGAGGGATGCATTCTAGCCTGCCCATTTCTAGCCAAACGCCAAAAAAATTAGACCCCCGTCACAACGGGAAGTGCCCTACCCGGGTGCGTTACGCGAAAGTGTGACAGCGGCGTCTTAGTATGAGTTCCATGAGTTCCATTTGCCGAATCGTTAGGTAGGAAAAGTGAGCTCAGAAAATCGAAAAACGGTCAAGAAACTGCATAAATAGATAAAAAACACATTATTTAACTATATTATTTTGCAGAATTTTGTTTGTTTGCGAGGTTTAGATCTCGCGATCCGTTCGTTAGATTTTGATGAGTAATAGCTCATTTTGTAGGTAATGGTCTGGTAGGTGGCATAAAATTGTCAGATCGGAAATTTGAATTCGCGCCAAAATTGAAAAACGTGTTTTTAAGGGTTTTTATGGGTGAAGGTTTGCTGTTTTTTGTTTTGTATCGCAAATATAGGTTATTTAGAGTATTTCTGCTTTTTAAATTTTTGGATTTCGTTTTTTGTATCATTTTTTATGAATTTTTTGGTCATTTTTTGGTAAAAAAATGGGTTTTTTGGTTCTGACGGTAAAAGTTGGTGAAAATTTGCATACAGGGGTTTTCGGATATGCTGAATCCGAATTTGAAATCAGATTTGAAATTTGAAAATTTGAATTCGCGCCAAAATGTAAAAACGTGTTTTTAAGGGTTTTTTTGAATGAATGTTTGTTCTTTTTTGTTTTAGGTCGTAAATTTAGGTGATGTAGAGTATTTCTGCTTATGGAATTTTTGAATTTCGGTTTTTTGAAAAAATGGTTTTTTTGATAGGTTTCAGTCTAAAGAGCTGAGAATTTGGGGTTATTGAAGAGAGTCCAAGATTTTAAGATCCAGGGAAGTTTCTGGAGAAGTATTCAAGATTTTAAAATAAAGGCAAGTTTCTGAAAAAGTTCTAAAGATTATAATATCCATACAGGTTTCTTGAAAAGTACTACAGATTTTGAAGTAAGTAAGTGAATAAGTGAGTAAGTGAATAAGTGAGTAAGTGGGTAAGTGAGTAAGTGGGTAAGTGAGTAAGTGAATAAGTGAGTAAGTGGGTAAGTAAGTAAGTGAATAAGTGGTTAAGTGTGTAAGTGAGTAAGTGGGTAAGTGAGTTAGTCGGTAAGTGAGTAAGTGAGTGAGTAAGTAAGTGAATAAGTGAGTAAGTGGGTAAGTAAGTAAGTGAATAAGTGGGTAAGTGAGTAAGTGTGTAAGTGAGTAAGTGGGTAAGTGAATAAGTGAGTAAGTGGGTAAGTGAGTTAGTCGGTAAGTGAGTAAGTGAGTAAGTGAGTAAGTGGGTAAGTAAGTAAGTGAATAAGTGGTTAAGTGTGTAAGTGAGTAAGTGGGTAAGTGAGTTAGTCGGTAAGTGAGTAAGTGAGTGAGTAAGTAAGTGAATAAGTGAGTAAGTGGGTAAGTAAGTAAGTGAATAAGTGGGTAAGTGAGTAAGTGTGTAAGTGAATAAGTGGTTAAGTGTGTAAGTGAGTAAGTGGGTAAGTGAGTTAGTCGGTAAGTGAGTAAGTGAGTGAGTAAGTAAGTGAATAAGTGAGTAAGTGGGTAAGTAAGTAAGTGAATAAGTGGGTAAGTGAGTAAGTGGGTAAGTGAGTAAGTGGGTAAGTGAATAAGTGAGTAAGTGGGTAAGTGAGTAAGTGGGTAAGTGAGTAAGTGAATAAGTGAGTAAGTGGGTAAGTAAGTAAGTGAATAAGTGGTTAAGTGTGTAAGTGAGTAAGTGGGTAAGTGAGTTAGTCGGTAAGTGAGTAAGTGAGTGAGTAAGTAAGTGAATAAGTGAGTAAGTGGGTAAGTAAGTAAGTGAATAAGTGGGTAAGTGAGTAAGTGAGTAAGTGAGTAAGTGGGTAAGTGAATAAGTGAGTAAGTGAGTAAGTGGGTAAGTGAGTAAGTGAATAAGTGGGTAAGTGAGTAAGTGAGTAAGTGAGTAAGTGGGTAAGTGAGTAAGTGAGTAAGTGGGTAAGTGAGTAAGTGGGTAAGTGGGTAAGTGAGTAAGTAAGTAAGTGAATAAGTGAGTAAGTGAGTAAGTGGGTAAGTGAGTAAGTGAGTAAGTGGGTAAGTGAGTAAGTGAGTAAGTAAGTAAGTAAGTGAATAAGTGAGTAAGTGAGTAAGTGAATAAGTGAGTAAGTGGGTAAGTGAGTAAGTTGGTAAGTGAGTAAGTGGGTAAGTGAGTAAGTGAGTGAGTAAGTAAGTAAGTGAATAAGTGAGTAAGTGAGTAAGTAAGTGGTAAGTGAGTAAGTGGGTAATTGAGTAAGTCGGTAAGTGAGTAAGTGAGTAAGTGATTAAGTAAGTGAATAAGTGAGTAAGTGAATAAGTGAGTAAGTGGGTAAGTGAGTAAGTGGGTAAGTGAGTAAGTGAATAAGTGAGTAAGTGGGTAAGTAAGTAAGTGAATAAGTGAGTAAGTGGGTAAGTGAGTAAGTAAGTAAGTGAGTAAGTGGGTAAGTGAGTAAGTGGGTAAGTAAGTAAGTGAATAAGTGAGTAAATGGGTAAGTGAGTAAGTGAATAAGTGAGTAAGTGGGTAAGTGAGTAAGTTGGTAAGCGGGTAAGTGAGTAAGTGGGTAAGTGAGTAAGTGAGTGAGTAAGTAAGTAAGTGAATAAGTGAGTAAGTAAGTAAGTGAATAAGTGGGTAAGTGAGTAAGTGGGTAAGTGAGTAAGTGGGTAAGTGAGTAAGTGGGTAAGTGAGTAAGTGAGTAAGTAAGTAAGTAAGTGAATAAGTGAGTAAGTGAGTAAGTAAGTGGGTAAGTGAGTAAGTCGGTAAGTGAGTAAGTGGGTAAGTGAGTAAGTGAGTGAGTAAGTAAGTAAGTGAATAAGTGAGTAAGTGAATAAGTGAGTAAGTGGGTAAGTGAGTAAGTGGGTAAGTGAGTAAGTGAATAAGTGAGTAAGTGGGTAAGTAAGTAAGTGAATAAGTGAGTAAGTGGGTAAGTGAGTAAGTAAGTAAGTGAATAAGTGAGTAAGTGAGTAAGTGAGTAAGTGAGTAAGTGGGTAAGTGGGTAAGTGGGTAAGTGAGTAAGTGAGTAAGTGAGTAAGTGGGTAAGTGAGTAAGTGAATAAGTGAGTAAGTGGGTAAGTGAGTAAGTAAGTAAGTGAATAAGTGAGTAAGTGGGTAAGTGGGTAAGTGAGTAAGTAAGTAAGTGAATAAGTGAGTAAGTGAGTAAGTGAGTAAGTGAGTAAGTGGGTAAGTGAGTAAGTGGGTAAGTGAGTAAGTGGGTAAGTGGGTAAGTGAGTAAGTAAGTAAGTAAGTGAATAAGTGAGTAAGTGGGTAAGTGAGTAAGTAAGTAAGTAAGTGAATAAGTGAGTAAGTGAGTAAGTGAGTAAGTGGGTAAGTAATAAGTAATAAAGTTATAAAGATTTGAAGATCCAGACAAGTTTCTGAAAAGTACTACAGATTTTAAGATCTTTACTGTAAAGCTATGCAATAGTTGTAGGTTTTCTGTAAGTGTTAGAAAGGAAGAGTTAGAAAAAGGTATCGAAAGGTATGCCGCGGGCTTTGCCCGCGGCCCACCGAAAACTAGTCGGGTCCCTCTAAGTTGATTGGTGAAGCTCTGTCCCCCACGAATAGAATCTCCCACTTTTTGGGGGTCCCGGACCCCAAACTCGCGAGTACCCCCCCAAAACCCATGATTTTAGGGGGGGTTATCAATGTCAGATTTGGGGTTGACATACGTGAAAACGTGACATCCGTGTGTCACGTGTGTCACGTAAAAGGGCAAAACCACTTTGCCGGTGAGCTACGGGGGTGTGTGATAGCTCATTTTGTAGCCCTGGCCGAGCTAATAACGAATCCGCAAAAAAAGTTGATGCACCGACCGGAAATTTCAAATTTTGGCCAAAAACGTGTTTTTTGGCACTTTTTTGGAAAACCACTTTGCCGGCGAGCTACGGGGGTGTGTGATAGCTCATTTTGTAGCCCTGGCCGAGCTAATAACGAATCCGCAAAAAAAAGTTGATGCACCGACCGGAAATTTCAAATTTTGGCCAAAAACGTGTTTTTTGGCCCATTTTTGGAAAACCACTTTGCCGGTGAGCTACGGGGGTGTGTGATAGCTCATTTTGTAGCCCTGGCCGAGCTAATAACGAATCCGCAAAAAAAAGTTGATGCACCGACCGGAAATTTCAAATTTTGGCCAAAAACGTGTTTTTTGGCACTTTTTGGAAAACCACTTTGCCGGCGAGCTACGGGGGTGTGTGATAGCTCATTTTGTAGCCCTGGCCGAGCTAATAACGAATCCGCAAAAAAAAGTTGATGCACCGACCGGAAATTTCAAATTTTGGCCAAAAACGTGTTTTTTGGCACTTTTTTGGAAAACCACTTTGCCGGTGAGCTACGGGGGTGTGTGATAGCTCATTTTGTAGCCCTGGCCGAGCTAATAACGAATCCGCAAAAAAAAGTTGATGCACCGACCGGAAATTTCAAATTTTGGCCAAAAACGTGTTTTTTGGCACTTTTTTGGAAAACCACTTTGCCGGCGAGCTACGGGGGTGTGTGATAGCTCATTTTGTAGCCCTGGCCGAGCTAATAACGAATCCGCAAAAAAAAGTTGATGCACCGACCGGAAATTTCAAATTTTGGCCAAAAACGTGTTTTTTGGCACTTTTTTGGAAAACCACTTTGCCGGTGAGCTACGGGGGTGTGTGATAGCTCATTTTGTAGCCCTGGCCGAGCTAATGACGAATCTGCAAAAAAAAGTTGATGCACCGACCGGAAATTTCAAATTTTGGCCAAAAATGTGTTTTTTTGGCACTTTTTTGGAAAACCACTTTGCCGGCGAGCTACGGGGGTGTGTGATAGCTCATTTTGTAGCCCTGGCCGAGCTAATAACGAATCCGCAAAAAAAGGTTGATGCACCGACCGGAAATTTCAAATTTTGGCCAAAAACGTGTTTTTTGGCCCATGGATGATCATGGGCGCCGCCATGCGGCGAAGCCGCTGGGTGGTCCTATGGAATTGAGAACTAATTTGTAATTTGTCCCAACGTGAGTGTAAGGTTTTTCCGTCTCCCATTAGAGCGGAGATTTGGTACGTTCGCCATGTCATAGCTTTGATAAACCGGAGCATTTTTCGCCGTTTTTACCATGTTTGCCGCAAATATAATGTTACTTTTCCTATGCTAAATTTTCCGTTATGTTCCGATATATTTTTAATTTTTTTGAAGTCAAATGCAGCCAGGCTAGGGCGTGGAGTCTTCTTTTACTTGCTTATCTCCAAATTTTATACTTTGAAGGATATACATGCTGTGACACAAAAATTTACGTGAGAGATTTAGCTTTTTTCCAAATATCATCTGAATGTATTCATTTTCAAAATAATTTTCTGCAACTGTTGTGAAAACTTTTTTGGTGATAGTGCCTTTTATTTGGTCGGTGTCATTGGTCTTTTTGGCCCGTCCAGATCCTGCGTCGGTTGTGCTCCGCTTTGTTTCACCTTTTTCAGTTTGGGCTCTTTCAGGTTTGGATCCTCCAAATCTTGACTCTCGCTTTGGCTATTTTTCCGCTTCAGTTTTTCCGGTGGCGGCGATTTTTGTGGCTCCTCGTAGAGTACAAAGTTGCCACTGCCTTTATTTCCGGGAGCAAATAGCTGAGATTCCTTCGAAAGTTTACCTTCCATCTTCGGGAGCCATGTCTTTAGTGCCTCAAGAGCACCGTTGTCTGTACTACCTGGCAAAGTTACTTTGCTCATATTCTCTCTAAATTTTCGTTCACAATTAAAAAGTTCCAGATTTTTAGAAAGAAATATTTACCTGTCAACCCATTCTGCCTTCTTAGGTATTCTAGGCTGCACCGAACCGTTCAAAGACACTGCGCAATGAATGAACATGTCAGCTTTGCGACGCACGGCGATGCTTCTTTTAGGGAAATGGCTGAAGAACATTATTTAAGTTTACTGTAAGTAAAAATGTAAAACGAACAATATCCTGAGTATTCCCTGGAATTTGACGCCGTCGGCGGCGTAGTTTATACCAATTTCCCCGACAATTCGTTCAATTGCCTTCTGGATAGATTCGCCTGGAAGAATTGCTCTGCCCAGGAATTTGTGTGTCAATGGGACATCATCCATTCCTTCGCGTGTGAGATCGACATCCTGAAAAACTGTTGTTGGTAAAATGTTTGACATGAAGTGATATAAGCTTTGCTTTTATCGTCGATTTTATCATAGCCTTACCCAGAGAAAAACATGAGCTAAAAAAATTGCGCTAAGATTGACTTTTTAGATTTAAATTTTTACAAAAATATAATCTAAGTTTTCTGACAAACTAACAGAAAATTGTTCAATTTCCATAAAATTTATTCCTATTTTTATCTAGTTTCACTTTATCATACCTTTTCTAAGAGAAATTTGTCACCATCCTCACTCACAATAACCACACCAATGCCAATGGTCGTGAACGCTGGTCTGAAAGTAATAAATTGGAGCAATTTCATAGAAAATAGTTTATACTTAAAACTTACAACGGCATCTTGTCATGATCTCCAAGATGCAACTTCAGCAGAATTACGCCATCAGGTCCGTCTCGCTCTTGATGTTCTCCATTTTCTCGTTTCAGTAGGCTATTCATTTTTAGTGATTCATCTGCAGCAAGTTGAAACCGAAACGCTTTTTTCGTTAAAGGCTCAATCCATTTCCATTTCTGAACAGAATAGTTTCAAATTGTTCAAGACTGTCTTCAACTTATATCTGTCGTGAAATCTTAGTGAAACGACAAAAATTTCATCACGCACAGATTGTTTATAGAGATTAGACATGTCCACAAAATAACTCACGTCGATATGCACTTTCGCCCACATCACATCGATGTTGCCATTTTTCAACTTTGTGTCATGTTCCAAATACTGCGCTATAGCCTGTCCTATAGCCTGACCTTCATCTACGGTCTTGGGAATTGTTTTTGAAATCTCCGTGAGTGGTAGTGTCACAGCTTTAATTGCATTCGCTTCGTGCGAGAGTGGATTGGGCTCGGTTCCTGAGAAACGTGATCATAAAACTTTCAAACTCAAAAGTTTAAAAATTTTTGGTACCTTTTAGTGCTTTTAGCTCTTCATCTCCTGCCCATGAGTATGCAGCATGTATGGCACTTTTATCGCTGCCGGACAAACCCAACTCCTTTTGCTCAAGCTCGCTCCTGAATGAAGTTATATGTGCAAAGACAAATATAACCGTTACGATATTTTGCAAAAGCGATAAAAGAAAACCGGAAAAGAAGGAGACTACGACAGCAATCGCATCGGAATGTGTTGAATCCCGACCCGGCGAAGTTGCCGACCCCTATAGCCTGACTATATGATAGGACCCCAACAAACAATAGTCTGTTTCCACTGGAATACTTCCTCGGTCTGATCTCCGATATATAGTAGAGAGACGATAAAGAATGGAAAGAGGTTTATGGCGTAGAGAGACAACAGAATCATGTAGCCTCCCCCGGCACGCAAAGACAACAGAGGGCAGAAATTCTCGCAAATGGCTTTCCCGCCGCGAGCATAGTGTTTCTCATACCTCTTTTAACCCGGAAATTGCTCTTGAAACATTTTTTGTCTTACCTTTGCATCCATTTGACTTTGGCGTTGTCTGCAACACCACTGTGTAGCGTCACCTTAAGATAGACGGAAAGGTGAGCTTTTGATCGCGTCTCATCGCCGCTGTCAGGGAAATGACTGAAAGTATTTTAGTGCGCAAGGAATTGATATGTACAGCATGTCTTACCTGATTTGCAGTACTGTAGTCTTCTCTGCTTCATCAAGATATGAGTAGTGAATCATACTCTCAATCAGGATTTCCTTTATCGCATCTTCGAAGCTTTCGTTAGGTCGAATGGTACGACCTGGTATTCTGTGGTGAGGGGTTGTTTGGGTAGGCTTAAAGTAAATGTCAAATACTAGAAATTTTAAAATGTGAAAAATTTTAAAATTGTATAGAGACATTAAATTTTGGTCACGAGTGAAAGAACGTATCTTTCTCTTATGATCATAGAAAATGGACGAAAGCTAAGCGTGGTCCCGAAATTTAGGCACAATAGGTTTTGGAAGAAAACCTGGAAACTTTTTCGACGGTTTACTATCACAGTACTAAACAAAAAGGATAAATGTGGACTTTGTGGATCTTTGAAAATATTCACCTTCTCCAGCAATACTTTATCACCGCTAACGATCACTGCACCAATGCCAATGGTGGTGAAAGCAGGCCTAAATATCTTCATATCAGTTTTAAGATTCAAATTTATTGCGTGTAAGATTACAGAGGCATCGTATCCGGAAATTCTTTTTCGTTCTTCAACCACTTTCTCATCACGATGACATCATTCATTTTCTCGTCAATATCAAGGGATGAGTCAATAGCCATTTGAAGGCGAAACCCTTTCTTGTGGAGGGCTGGAAGCCAGAACCGATGCTAAAGAAAAATTTATTTGATGACCGTAGGCGAGAGGATTTGTGGGAGTACCCCTGAGTTTGAAAAATGTATGAAAAATTGGACAAACAGCATTCTGAATGCTATTTTTGGGCCACTTTTCCTGGAGTCGATTCCTATGGAATCTCACAATATTCTAGAAAAATTTCGAGTTCTAGCCTGCTAAAAGCTCTCTAATATTGATGCAATGTTACAATTATAAACTTACTCCATCGGTCACTTTAAACCAGACGCCTTCAACTTCACCTCCATTAGAATAGTCACGTGTATGACCAAGAATATGATCCAGGTCCGTTTTCGCATCCGTCTCATCCACGGTGTGCAAGTCTTTTGTGTTGAAAGTTAGGCATTTGTAGCTGTACGACTCTTGCTTTAGGTCTAAAAGTTGGAATATGTGAAACTAATATACGTCATATGTTAAATATGATCCGAGAGTCCGGAACAGGAAATGTTGCTTATCAATAGCAAAACATGTTAAAAGGTCATGTGACTTGTCTAGTTCTCAATCATTTCTTTAAAAAGTTCTCATGAAGTATAAAAACTTCAAGGAGGTAACACTTTAGTTTGGGGTAGCTGTTGTGTAAATCCGTCCTCAGCATCTAGCCCTGCGATCCTACGCTCAGATCCATTGGCAGATCCAGTTTCGGAGACAGGCATGGTTTTTATTTTCGCGTCTGCTCATGAGTCTACCTGCAGTCACTAGCAGACCAATGTCACCATTCCCGAGTGAGGACATACACAAATAGGTCAGAAAGTGGTGTCTGTCTGTCTGTCTGTCTCCACTGAAAACTGCGCTGGTCTGGGCTCTGAACGTAGGATCATTGAGTAGAGCGTTGCTAGTCGGCAAAAGTCACGTAGTCTCTCGCCCGGCGCACAGAAATAACGGACCTATGTGAAAAATTTCCTAACAAGTTTATTTACCGTATTACGTCATTACACGGTGAATGACGTAGAACATAGAACGCTTTTCAGTTCATGTAGTGCTTTTTAAATTTTTAGCTAATTTTCATATTTTTGAAAATTTCGGCCCATAACAAAGAGCCAATATACATCCGAGTGTTACTGGCTTAGGGCTAGGTAAATAACGCTAAGTACAAAATTTTTTGGTAAAAATATCTTTGCTCAACGTTTCATGATTCGTCGCTCGTCTTTTTCACGAGTATTCCTTTATCTATTGCTATTTCATTTGTAGTAAGTCTAAAGTTCACAGAAAATTCTGGAAAAATCAGACAAAATCCAGGTGAATGCAAAAATGTTTAACAATTTTTCTCACAAATTTTTACTCCATTGTTAAATTTTACTAAAGATTTCACGCAAAAATTTGGCTGTACTAATTGCGTTTCCTATCATAAAAACGCTAAAAACTGATAGCTCTATTTTGTTATATCAAAAGTACAAATCACCTACCTGCAAACACATTCGTAACAACCAAAAGCAGACATGTGAAAAGTATCATCGACTTCGAAAGAAGCATCCCAGTGACAGTAATTAGCTTAAAATACAGTAGCTTTTATCCTCGAAACCGAAGTAAACCTTTACTAATAACCGCTTCAATAATGAACGAAAATGGACATAAATGCGGTATAGAGCCACAATTTTTTGCAAATGAAATTACGCCGTTTTTATCCACATAAAAAATCGATGTTGAGGTGTAGTGCAAATGAATAGGTCGAAATGGAGGGTACCTGGTCGTATGACAGTGTGCCGAACACACACTACGATAGGGAACTCTTTATCTATATCTCTGTCAGAGGAAAACAGAGCACGCGCGCGGTTATCGAAAATATTTTACGTCGAGCACCCCCCCCTAGAATATTCCATGACCCCTGACCGATTTGAATGTCCTTGATTTCATCTGCTGCCGGTTATCTTACCTAGGCTAATGCGTTTCTATGAAATAATATTCACCTCATGAAATCACTTTACAACTTTACAATTTTAACGTAACTTATTTCTGGACTAGGGAAAGCGACGCGGCCTACGCCGCGCTAGGGTTAAATCTGTAGGAATAGGGTTGATTAGAGTTGAGCACCTGATATTCGTTACGATAGTTAATATTAATTTAAAAAGTACAAGTTCTCTAGCTTTTTAGTTGAAACGATTAGATCGTAAATGAATGAATGACCCTTTTCGAAAGAACATTCTTTGCAAGATCGGACTGGTGCTTTTCAGTTCAATTTCTGTTTGGATCATGCAGTAAGTGCTTGAGATCCCAAATTTGAATTTGAATTTGATCCCAACGAATGCCAAAGGGTAAAGAGACCCCTTTGGGTAATTTGAATTTGAGATCCCAAGTTTTCGCCTGGATGTATAGACTGGTTAGATAATTAAACTTATTTCAGAACTGCCGCCCGGATGCGATGCCAATGCACAGTTTCTTCCAGGATGTGCCAATAAAAACGATGTCTACTTCAACCGCTACAACTGTCAGAAGAATGATAAAAGTACGTTGAATATTTGGCAAAATTCACCAAATTTCTAGAAAAATGACAAAAGCATGACCAGGTCCACTAGCTACAACTAACATTGGAGAAAATATGAAAAATTGAAGAAACTCACTAAAAAAGTACTCATTGCTTTAACACTGAAATCCATATACTCCTAAAACTTTTTATGACACATGCCGGATGATGACTTGAAAATCACGGTTCTAAAAAAATTCCATTTTCCAGCCGAAGTTCCTGACAGTTCTCTGGATTTCGATTCCAAAAACTAGTTTCTCCGCATACTTTGCCATTTCTCTTTACAATAGAATTTTTTATATTTTCACACAACCAAAAGTTTATGGCTAAACTAAACCTGCAAAACTGAACAAATAATTTTCGGTGACCTTCAATCTCTTAGCTTTCGGGCTGGCCCTATTGTTTATTACCCTCACCGTCTTCCACGGCTGGTGTTGTACCACATTCTCAACTGTGGTCTTCGAAGCAACGAAATTTCGACGCTGTAGGCAGTGTGGAGGCTGGAGATGTCGACATTGCGCAGAGCAACCGTTTTATAGCCGAGCAGATAATATGCAAACTTAATTCTTATAGCCATAAATGGACAGGGAATTAAAGCTGCGTTTCATAGATTGTTTTGTGTTTCAAAATAAAATTTTCAAGAGTAATTTGTGGAATTTACAAACAGTTACATCAATTTTCTTATTTGCGACTAAATAATTGTTACCATTAAAATTATTTTTGATCCAAAATTATTTCGGGGATGAAACTGGAGCCAAGAAAAAGATATTCCAGGATTTGTTGAACTTTTGCTTGTGGTAGAGCGACTCATGGTCTGAATCAAGAATTTGGTTGGAGCTTTATGCTGTGACATATTGCGTTTTATGGCCACCCGAAAAGAAAATGTTAGAAGACAGAAAAAATTTCCCTGGGCTCTAATATTTTGCGTTGTCACTCAATTAGTTGAACACTGTTCACTCTCAAAAATGGCACGAACAATTGAAAGGTCTTGAGTGATGCACTGAATGAATGGATCTGACTTTGCATTCCATTAATACAAAGCTTGGCATCCACCAAAAACGCAACACTTATTTTGCACGTGTATTTTGTCATGTGAACATTGCTGCCAGCACTCTGTCACTCTATTCCATGGAACTGCTCTGCAAAGTTCTCAGCCGCTAATAACCGATAATAACAAGTTTATAGCAAGCCGCGACATACATATGTTTGTTCAGGTGCGGCAATGACGCTCGGATCTCCAATAGCCAAGACAAGCATCCGCTTTACTCTCTCCATAATTGTCATAGCAACGTCGTCTGGTGTAATACCCATTTTCCCATTATCCATTCACATCCGTATTGCGCATCATGGAACAGGTTCAAAGGTTTATTTAGTAGACCAAATAAACAGACACTAATTTTCTCGCTTCTCGTCAGTCTTGACAAGGTTTCATACTTTCTATATTTGCACCGAATTTGAACGAACAAATGCAACAGACTCCTAAAAGGTTGGTTTGAAATTTATTTTGTTTTCCTGAAAATTTGTCAAAAAGCAATTTGAAACCCAAAAATTTTGATTTTCAAGTAAATTTTCTTCAAAGCTTGGATCAAGCTTGATCTTTGGCCGTGGAAGGGCCTAAAAATCTATTTGTCTACCAATTAGCTAAGGCTTATCAATGCTGATTGTACTGGAAAATGTGTCAAATTAATAAAGATATAAATTTCACTCGCTAAAATTTAAGTTTTCAATGTCTTACCTTAACTACTCTCCGTTTCAGGGCGACGTTAATTTGCGACGTTTGCGGTGACGCGGTCAGTTTATTTTTGCTCCTGCGTAGTGATTAACCCTCAGGTTGAATTTTTCAGGCTCTCGGAAAGCATTATGGCAGTAATGCATGTAACGGGTGCAAAGTAAGTGCACATTTTATTATTGGTTCAGTTTCTGGAGTTGTTCGGAATTTGAAAGAAACTTTGGCTATGAGGAAATAAGTTTTCTAGGATGAATCATTTATCTGATGATAATATTCTCGCCATACCTTTCGGTCGCAGAAGGTACAAAAAATTAATAATCTCTGATTTCTAAAGATTTTAACGACCATACTAATTAACTTGAAACATTTAGGGCTTCTTCCGCCGAAGTGTTTGGAATGACAAGAATTACAAATGTCGATACGACGGGAAATGCGCTATTTCGAAAGGTGATTTTCTGAACCATAGTTCACAACACTTACTTTGCTTATTCCATATTTGACTAAACTTTTGATGTTCAGAGCACAGAAATGCCTGCCGTGCTTGCCGCTTCAAGCGGTGCTTGGTAAGATCAAAGATCAAGTTCTAGCACTTTCAAGTACATATTCAAAAACGTAACTCCTTTTAAGGCAGTCGGAATGAACCCTCGCGCCGTACAAAGCGAGCGGCTCACAGACCACCCAAGTCGAGTACAAATAATGTCGGGAATGAGCTTCGACGACTCCATGGATATCAAACCTATAATCCCGGGATCGTGTGTGGTCAGCGTCACGGATTATATGGCGAAGAAGAGCCAAGTGATTGGAACGACAGTTTCTGGAACTCGAAATTTGCGATCTGTCTATGTGCAGACAGATGACATTGAGGTAGCGAGAAATTAAGTCACCTATTTTCCGTTAGATAATTTTTATTTCTAGAGCCACGCAGAGAATCAGACCCCGTCCAGAGAATTGCCCAGTTTTTGCGGATCCGCTGAAAGCGATTTGGTTGTGAAATCGATCGTAGAACTCGAGCGAATCGTTTTCGAGAGAGTCGACGACAACGTTTTCCAAATGCAGCAACCTTTCGCCCCCACAGATGGACGCAATACCTTCACTATGGTGTTTAATAACCCGACGATCATCAGCCGAAGGACAAAGGTATGTCAAATTTGCTCCAGGGCATTAACTTTTCCTGTACAATTATGAACCATGTTTGAAGTTGACTCCCACCGGAATATATCCGGCATCGATCCAAGAATGCCTTCAATGTTGGCGGAGATGCTTTGTCTTGTTCATAGACCTTATCAAATCAATACCTGACACGCACCTTCTTCTTCATAGTGATCAGGTATGCAGATGGATCCGAATGAGCTTTCGGAGTACTTTTGCTAAGGTATCTAACGGTAAAACTATTGACAGGTGAAACTGGCCGAGGCCCGCTATGCATCATTTCGGTGGTGGGTATTGGCAAATTGGACCACGAAGGTAGATTGCGATGGTATATGCTACAGGTAAGTATGATTCATAGGGTTTCATACAGAAATTGCGGATCTAGTCTAGGAGAGGATGGAGGTCTATATAGATTATGGACACAATAGCTTGTGTGGGCACAATTCCCTAAATAGGGATTACTTTACCATATATGGGAACGCATACGAGCAACTTCTACTATTTTCTAGATTCTCCTATAGTTCCATGCACATTTTTATATTCGTGAGCAATAAAAAGTATACTCTAGAAGGTTCCAATTGTTTCTAAGAATCATAAAATGTTTATAGAATGTGTATAAGTACAATTGTAAATTAGCTCCTTGAGCATTTCGAAAAAGTAGATGGTCAAAATAAAAAATTTTAAGCTTAGGTAATTTCAAGTTGTATTTATTTTTAATCTGATTCATAAAAATTTTTCAGTAATGGCACATATTTCCCTCGCAACTCAGCTATACAATGTATATACGACCATAAGTAAGTCTTCCAAAAGGAACCAAATGGGACTTAAGAAAAGATAAAAGCTATGAGCGCTTAAACTGGACATATTTTGTGAAAGTTTTTGTTCGTCAAAAATTAACAAATTTGAACACTCATAACATTTCACTCTTTTCAAGTGTTAACAATTTTTTTAGTATTGCGTTGACTTTTTTCGATACAATCAAAGATTCTATACTTAAGCACATTTCTGGATTCTAAAGAGACATTAAAAGATGCCGAAAATTTGTCTCTTGCCAAAAAATTCTCATGCAGCAAAAAATGCCAATAATGCGTTTTATTTATTCAATAAAAACTGTTTAGGAATTGCGCAGAAAGATTCTTTTACCTGTTGATAGATCCCATAAAGGAGATGAAAATAACAGAAACCGAGCGAGTCATCTTCGAGATCGTCATCATTTTTTCCATTGGTAAATACCTCTCCCTGTAAATCTTTTCCTATATAAATTGCACACATTAGCAGGCGTGCCCGAAATGACGGAAGAAGGCAAGCTTCTGGTGTCCCAGGTAAGAAGTCGTTACCTGGACATTCTTTACAAACACCTGGTCTCAAAATACTCCTCCGAGTGCGGCAGCGATGAGGATGAGGTCGATATTTTGGCGGCGACGCGGATTGGCCAACTTCTGACATTGCTTTCTTCTATAATGGTGAGTCATATGGTCTATGTCATCACTTTTATGACAGTTGCATTAACTGTTTTTATTAACTCATCTGTTTTCTTCCGTTTTATGCAATTTTGGCTTCTTTTATTCTCATGGCAATCTTGATCTCACTTGGCCACACACGTAGCACATCTGATTGCACTTTGCATTTTGATACATTTTTCACACACTTAACCGTTTCTGATACATTTAGCAACATTTTGGCAACTTTCCACATATTTAACCATACCATATTTGATCACATCCAATTCTAGTTTAGTTTCTACAGTAGTTCGATACTCACAGACATTTTCATTACACAGCGCTCTCAAAAGCTCGTAAAAAAGAATCTGCTTCTTTAGGAACTGGTCCATCTGGCAGGGGATAACTGTAAAGTCAATCACATATTCCAACTCATACAACTCGAAACATTTGGCATCTATGAAAACGCAGCATAGTACGATAAGTATAAAAAGCAAACATATTATAACGACTCTCTATATAACGACGATTTATTTTGATGCATTCACTATAAATGACTCCCTGTATAACGACAATTTAAATATTTTAGCCGATTTCAACGAAATTTTTCAAAAATTTATAAACATTTTCCTAAATTTTTAAAGCTGGATTAAGCATTTTTGAGCGAATCGTTCTTTGAACTGGAGATGCGCTATGTCAGAAAAACGTGTATATAACTGCTATTATTAATCAAATCGTTTCAGGAACTCGTCCACTGCGCAGGAGACAATGTAAGGCTGAATCACATATTCCAAGTCATGCAGTGGGAAACATTTGGCACATACGAAAAAGCTGCCTGAGGCGATCGACCTACATTTGTATACAAAAAGGAAGCAATATTGGTCGCAATAATAATTATTTTTGCTTCTGTTGCAAGCCTCATTTCTATTGAATTCTAGAACATTTTCCGGTTACATTTTTCTAATTCTTTGATACAAGTTCCCTGTATCGAAATAGCACTATTCAAGAATTTATTTATTGTCTATAGATTGAGAAAATTTATTAGTTACATTTTATTTGTATGTTCGAAGAAAGAAGAAATAAAGTGGCAGTAATGCAATAATCGGAATAAGTGAAATTAGCGATGATTCATCAGAAATATTATATTTTGATGATTCATCAGAAACAAAGTCAGGCTCCTTGAGACTTAGAAGAGCTGGAATGCGTCAAACCAGTAGCCGAGCGCGATATTGAACATGTCAGGTAGGTCGTTGATGAGCAGCACCAACACTGTCTGGAAAAACGTAAATGACACACTTACATACTTATTCTAAATGAAAATTTACAAACTGAAAATGAAACTTTTCGCCCACGAAAAATCTCAAATTGGCATAAAACTGACATAATAAGTATAACGAAACAAAATTCCCATGACAAATTATGATCAGATCTTACCTGGTCGTCATCCACCACCTGTTGATGCATGATCAGCCTGACGACTTTCCAGTGATAGTGCTGATAAAATTTGGACAATGTTTCTCGGTCTCCAGCCAGAAACCCGCCACTAATTACAGCCACATCCTGTCTGTATAGATCCTTGATACCGTACCGTTTTATGTCATCAGAGTAAGGAGTAAGCTAAAAATTTTTTGATAGAGACTGAAGCAAAGTAAAGAAAAAATACACGGTTTTGCCTGTGTACTTTTTCTTTTTTACCTTGATCAAAGAGACTTTTCCTGGCTCAAACACCGGTTTCCACACAAAATTTGGGGGAAAATATTGTGATTTTCCGTGACCGTATCCAGCGTCCAACCAAGCAAAGTATTGGGTTTCGAAGGGATTATCGAGCTGAAATTTGAATTTTTTAATTCGCACTTAAGTGATAGCGAAATTTAGTGCATTACAGAGTAATCTTTGGTCATTGTACCGACCGAACTGCCAGGTTAGGCCTAATAAATCTATAAATGACCCATGGGGTCATTTCACCATAGGTCACAAAATTCCGCTAGAGTCAATTGACCTTGCGGTGAATAGATCTCATTAGGTATCCAGTAGTCCAGCTAGCCTAGCTCGACAGATCGGCCAGGAAAACATCGTCTGTACTCATTTAAATCAATTTTTTGTTCAAGAAACATTTTATTTCTAAAAACCAACCGATGCATTATGCAGAAAATATGCCTTGGAATTCACCACAATGTCGTACTTGACATTATAAGCCTCAGGGTGAGTCTTTATGGCGTCATCCCACTCTGGTCGCCAGCCTCCGCCGTTCTGTTCTCTGTCAACTATACTGCTCATTGACCTCTGGTAGAGATAAAGAGGGAGATCCTCGATTGTGACGACCCAAATCTGAATAAGGAATTTTGGATTAGGACAAAAATGTTTTTCAGATTTGGGGAAATGTTTTTGCCTAAAATTGTGTCTTTCGTGTAAAAAATTTTCTCCTTTACCTTTCTTAGACCAAATCTGAAATTTAGTCCAAGAAAAGAACCAAATTTGCTTCAAAACTTTATCAGTCATAAATATCAAAACCCAAGCTGACCTTAGTCCATTCCAGCCATCCAATGTTTTGCCGCTCACTTCTCACAAATTCGAATGAACGAGGGCTCACAAAAATTACCATAGGCTAAAAATAAAAAAGAATCAGCCAAGTTTTTGACTTCCAACTTAAAAATGCTTACCATGCGCAACTGTAGGACATTGTGCAGGAATGCGTGGTATTTTGCAAACGGTCTTCCGTAAAAGGGCCATCTTTCTCGGTCAATGTCAATCAAGGCTGTGACTAGCGTTGTGGAAAATATCTGACTGAAATTATGAAACTTATGGCTTATCATTTTTATTTCATTGTTCGTTATTATTTTTTCCGTAATTTTATTTTTATTGGCATCTTTGGTAAAAAGTGACACTTTCTAATCAAAAATTTTCTTTGGCATAAACAAAATTTGATCAATTAATCAATTTTTTCATATTTAAAAAAAAATTTCATAATTAAACAAATCTTTTCATATTTTTCACAAAATTGGCATGTTTGGTAGAAAAATTTGTGGTTTTAAAATACTTATAAGTGGTATACAATTTTTCCGTCAAAATGAGTCATTTTTAGTGAAAAAGACATGTTTGACAAGAACACTGTCAGGAAAATTTTTTTTTGGTCCAGCTGACTAAAATTGATCAATTGGTCAAATTTTGTCAGCATCAAATTGTCCCAATTATGCCCAACTTTTCCACTTTCAACGCATCTTTTAACTATATTTATTTAAAAAACAAACCCATGCGGTGATTGCTCATCGACTCTCTCATCTGGCACTTTCTCTTCAACATGTTGCGTTTTGGCCGGATAAAGCCGCGAAAGGTCCGCCGAGGTGACTCGGATCGTAGGTAAATTAACCGCCTGAGGTCCGCTGTCATCCGCTTCTAGCGATGTATGCCTGTCATGATGGGCTACAGTATGATGGGCGTTAGGCCTGACAGTAGTCTGTCTATCATCAAATGTGACTCGAATTGTTGGAAATTCTCGACTTTGCGACCCACTTCTGTAGTCATTTTTATTGTCCACCTGAGCCGGGTCTGGCAAGTGGTCCCCGGGTCGGTCCAATCTCCGGATCGGATAAGGTGCTTGGGAAGAATTCGTTAGCTTCTTGTGATGTCTGATCTTTTCATGATGTTTATGATGACCGTTATGATGTCTATGTTGATGATGATTCTGTTTCGTCGACGTCCTAAGAATCGAAATTTCAGTGGTGGCAGTGGTTGGGAGTTCGGAAGCAGCAGTGATAGAAATTGTGGAAGATAAACGGGTAGGCACCTGAGGATATGGGCTTGTGAACGCTCGAATTGTGGATATGTCTTTGGCTAAAAATTGACAGTTTTATGCCAAAAACTCGGTTTTTCTACTGGCTTTTCCGGCTTGGAATGTTTCCATACGTAAAAGAAAAACAATGGTACAGCTCACCTTGTACCCGTATCGTCATTTGACCTGTAGTGCTCGTGCTCGGCAACGTGCTCGAAGACAAGGAATTACTATTTTGACTGTCTATGTTTCGTAGAAGTTTCCCCCATAATACATAGAGTAGGTATGCGTTTCCTAACACGATCGCAGCGATAACGGCAACGAGCCAAACATTCACTCTGGCGAGCGAAGAACGCATGGCTCCAAGGCATGGTACTATGCTCTGAGCATCACTAAATATTAGGCATTATGTATGAATTATATAAATCCAGAAAACTAGTCAATTTTGACAGAAAAGGGTACTATTGATTATAATAACGGGTAAGACGCTGCACATAGATGAGTACTTTTGAGAGAAGAGCAGAGAAAACAGAAATATAAGGGAAAGTGGAAGATGAAAAGGAATGTCAAAGACACACAGGTTTTTTCACACAATTGTTTGAAATTGTGTGTTTGAAACCACACTCAAGAAATATTTATGAAATCTGAAAGAGCTCCAAAAAGTTTCCTTGGTCGTGGATTAGGCGGAAAATGACTTAGTTATCCATGATTATCCTGGAAAGCGAACATTGGCCGTTATTTGACAAAGAATAAAAGTATATCCGAGCCTCCTAGGGCTGTCCTTGAGCATTATCTATTTTGATGCCAGCTGCGTTCCGGTCTTAAGTCGAGATAATTTAATTAAGTCCCACTCGAAGATATTTTATGGAATTTTTTCAACTTCCGTCTTTTGCTTCAACTTTACTTTGGTTTTCATTCAAATAATACTAAAATTTAATGCTAAAACTTTAATGCTCTCAAAGTATGAATCGCAAAAAACATCTGGCGATCTTGAAAGGTTTTCTCATAAACATTTGTCATCCTGAGATATATGAATGTGATTGAAGAAGATTGATTATGGATTTTTGATGAGTAATTATCGAAATTTCCTTGAGGAGTTGATCGAAATATTGGGACCGTTATGATAACTGATGTCAACAAATGAAGTTCAAAGATCAAATGGGTACCGGTTCGTCAAAATTATGTTGAATCAGCAAACTCTGATTGTTAGCCGCTTTCGCAAAAAAAATCCTCAAAAAATTGCAACTCTGCCCATATCCCAAATCCATTCAAACCAATCTCGCTAAAACAAACACAAAACTGCCCTTTTACGACTCTTTTAACACCCAATCCTGAAATTTCTCACCACAAAATTCTCACTGACCAGTCCGAGGACCTCCGAGGACGCATCTGTCACTCATGCAAATATCCCGGGGACTAATTCAATGTCCCAAAAGAAACATTCGCGGCTGGAAGTGGACAGAAAACGGGCTCACCGGTGGCGACTCTGCGGGAAACGTTTCAAAAGAAACCCAAAGAGTAATTTATTTGGCACCGATTTGGATCCCTATCCGCCCATTCCCCATCCATGACTATGCGGAAGACATTGTTCCCCAGTGGGAATTCCCCTTGCAAAAGAGTCCGTTTCCAGCGCTTGTCTGACATTTAAACGGCAAACGGAGACGACTAATTCCGGCACCTAACCCAAAGAATGGGCCAAGAACCGGAAAAGACTCCGAAACAATGGGCTGAAATTGTTGGGTGGCTGGAAGGATTTTGGAAATATTGGCATAGAAACAAGTTTTGACACGAGAAATGTGATTTAGACTGCAAAATATTGTGACCAGGTGATTAACAGAGACGTACGTAAACCTCTAAAATAATGGTTTTTTAGGTTTGACATTTAGCAGTTTTATAGACGTTGAGCTTATTTGAACTTTGAACTCCACATTCCAACTCCAAATTTGGAGAAAGCGACCAAAAATACACACATTCTGAGAATAATAGAGCAAAATTGGGAGCGAAAAGAGAACGAATGATTGGTATTGTAAAGCGAGCCAAATATGGAATAAATTCTTGCAACGAATCCGAGAAATAATTTGCTCCTCAACTTGCTGAGATTAAGAATCATTTTCTGACATATTTCTGAACATACAGACGAAAATTTAAAAATAGAAAAATGTTTAAAATTGTCATCTTCCGAATGAATAATTAATTTTGGCGTCGATTTACTTTTTCGGAAAAATTTGTTTGGGAATAACAATTTGGCAATACAAACAATCAAAATATAAAAATTGGTTTGGGCCAAGCCAATGTCGTGTATGTTTTGTTAGTGTTATATTAGTCGGTTTCCGCTTTGTTTGATTTCTGAGCACTTTTCATAGCCTAGCAAACCTCTGTTTGGAGGACAGAGTATAGCGTCATTGGCAGACATTTATCGGCAGAGCCGTTTCCTTTCACTCCGAAGGTTTGCCACCCAAAGAATTCAATTTATTTTTTGTTTCGCCGCCGCAATACTCTCTTTCTCCTTGATTCATTCCTTGATTGAATGAATCATTTCGGTGCTCGAGGGAAGAAGGAGAGAACGTTTATTTTGAGGATTGAGAACATGGAGCAGATGTGTGCTGGGAAGGCGAAGAGAAAGACTTAACTCAATTATACGAATTATATGGGACATAGCGGTTAATGACGGCAGGAATTAAGTTAGTGCCGGTATCATAAAAATGAATTCTATCAAAGGTTTTAGAATGAAATAAAATTTGTGTGGGTAGGAACAAAGATTTTGCGGAAATTTTAGATAAGTTGTAAGTTTTTATGTTCTTTTTATACGAAAGTAATAACAGTATGGCCAAAAAGCTAAAAAATGTCTGGTCCATAAATGTCATTAGTTGCCAAAAAATGGTCCTTTAGGGTAAAATACAAAGCATTTCACAATTTTACATGATCCCACTTTAAATTGTTAAATTTCTATATTCAAATTTCTATAATAATCGGAAGAGAATATCCCGAAGAATTTGATGTGTCTTTATAGCCCATAAAAGGAATATAAATTTGTACAAGAGATCTGGAGCGCGTGCGATGAAATTATAATATGTTGGGTCATTAGTCCTATCTTGGAAGACATAAACCTAATTAATGCAGACCACCCGCCCATCTCATCATCTTCATCGCAAAATAATTTGTCCGCCTGGCATCAGCATTCAATCAGTAAGACTCAAAGGGAACAATTAAAATTTTGTCACTTTGAAATTTTTCTGAAAAGATCATTATACTTAAAAATTTGGTAGTGATAATAAAATTTTATTATCGAAATTTAGCCAAAATTCATTTTTGTCATTTTGGCAAAGCTATTATATTAAATCCACTTATAAAAATGTATAATTTTTTATGAAAGGTTATGATTTTAATATGAACGGGTTATCCTAGATAACGTTTTGAACGAAAAATCTCATTTAGAAAACGAGACTGAGATTTTTAGACATAGCCTGAAAACACAAAGGACTCAATCTTGATAATATTAATGACCAGTTATCTCGAGAATATGATCACTCAATAGCCAACTAATCATTTCAAGATTTCATTTACGTTTCATAAACGGAGTCAATGTCCATCATCTTCCAAGCAAGTGATCAAAGAGCAGCTGACCTCACACTTCAAGACCATCTCTTCGCCTTAATCTCAAATCTCAACTCTTAATCCGAGTTCAAAGAAATTTGTTATTGGCATATCAAATTTCTTGAGGCTATGGAGAAAACATTTTATTCAAATAACGACGAAATATATTGACATATTGGGAGTGTGATGGAAATCGTTTCAGGCCTACTGGCATTTACTGCTAACAAATCGTGCTTGATCTCACAATATCCTCTACTAGCCGACCATTGAAGCTCGAGTTGACCGGGACATTTGAGAAAGGTGTACCTAAAGTTGTATTGACAAATTTCCGAAATATTGCATAACTGTTTTCAGTCAATTTTGTCCAATTATAGTCATTTTTGCATTTTTCCAAATTTTAAAGTTAAGTATTTTGGCCTCTTTTTGGATTTTTGAAAATATATAAAAATATAGTCTATTTTCAATTTCTGGGATTAAGAAAATTTAAATTGATGCATTTCCAAGGATTTCATTTTCAACATTCCAGTACCCTTTTGATTCACTTACGCTTGAGTTTATGGCGGGCTCCGACTTTGACCTGCTATTATTTGACGTCGATTGAACGTGGATCACGTTACCGTTATTGCTACTCTTCCGAAGAAAACTGAGCGAGAAAATAAAACTGCAAAAAGCTGCATCAAACGCAGCGAACATTCCCAAATATTGACCAAAGACGTTCGCAGCCATACCTCCTGATCCCTAAAAAGGCTTTAAATGTTTTACTCAATTTTTAAAAAATTTGGCATTTTGGAAGTTCAAAATAATATTTTCATTCTTCAGAATTTCCCTTCTAGAAGTAACTGTCACATCTCAATTCACCTTACCACGTTATATGCCACAAAGAAGTATGTCGGTATAATATTGAGACAAATGTCGGAAATGACAGTTGCGCGAATGACTCTGTCGTTCTGGAAGAAAAAAATTAAGAAAATTGAATAATCATTAAATGTTTTAAATTTTGAAATACCTTTTTAAAATTCCGCTGCTTGCGAAGTAAGTTGAAAAAATAACAGCTGAGAATAAGGTTCAGAGTAGTATATACCATTTTTATGCCCAATATGGGCATTGCCTTGAACTTTATCAGGAGACAGACGGAGCTGGCGCAACCTCTAGCTGAAAACAAATTTTCGTATCAAATTCAAATGATTCCGGTAAAGTTTACAGCTGACTTTGGGCAAGCTTGGCCCATTTTTCGCCGCATATTTCATTACAACCAACAGAAACCTCACTTTGATTGAGATCCAACGGCAATTCGACCAAGGTTGTCACAGTAGCGACCGTACTTGCGACACAAACGGCAACAATACTAGCAACAAACAAACGTTTTCGTTTGCTCTCGTTGTAATGAGCCGATAGTTTCACGGAAAGGCACCTGTAACGCACTTTGTGATGCTAAAGTATAGTTTTATGTCTGAAGTTATTACCTATCAAGCGTCAAGAAAAATACGGGAATGGAAGACGCTGCCATGAAACAGTTTGCGGGCAGACCCGTCCAATACATTGCGTATGCAGAATATTCATTCAAGTCATCTAAAAAGTTATTTTCGGTTATAATTTAAATAAGCTTTCCAGAAATGGGCCGCCCAGAGATCGTAAATGCTCTGTTAATTTTTTGGGTAAACTGATGCCATTTTCCAATTTTAGTCGAATTCTAGTTAATATCTTGGCTTAACTAAAGCAAAATTATGGAAAAGACATGGAGATGTTCCCGGAGATATCTCAAAGAAATTTTTATTCCAAATCATTTGGCAGAATTTTGTCGGCAATGAGAAGTCTTATGTCAATATACCCTCAGGGGATATTACCCTTTAGGTGTTATAATTAGCGGGAAATCGTATTTTTATGGTTTTCGTACTGTAAACGATTGTGAAGGAAATGTCCTCAGAGCATGACTACATTCAAATTGTGTATAGGGTAAGCTGTTATATGTTTATAATATAAAAATTTTACTGGACAATATCTAGGACAATGATTTCGATTCGTCCAAAATATATACGTATAAAATAAGATCAATGCATACCTGGTTTCTTCCATGCCATCAACACGGTATACGGAAGAGAAACGAAAAGCAGAACTGTATGCGAGCATATGAGCACGTAAATTGAGCGCGACATCGAAATCGCTTGAGACTTTCGTTTGAACAAAGCATAATAAAGCAGTCGGAAATTGCAGAAAACCGCAAAACTTCCAGCTATTAAAAATCCGAGATGTTCAGCAAAGTTCAAATAAGTCAGGTATGCAGCTGGTTGTGGTGCACTCATTGGAGTATAGTTCGAGAATTCACACACTGCTGAAGATGAGTTGATATGTTAAACGAAGATGTTTGAGAGTTAGACTAAGATTTTAAACGACGAATTTTTTTGGTTCCAACTCACAAGTGCGGCTTAGTTAGAGGGGATTTTAAACGACAACAAGTCAGAATCATCAATGTCAGAAAACATCGCGAAATTTTTTGCTTGAGACGATTTGACGCACAGGTATTGGATAATTACCCGATTAGCAATAAAAGGCTAGATTTAGCCAACTCTCAAAAATATACTCCGATTTCAAAAAATCCATTCCAACCCCATAAGTTACGCCACCCGGAATGTGGATCAAATAGTGACTAAGTGATATCATTCCCAAGTGATAATGTTTTTACTTTTGCGAAAATGTAGCGAAAAATCAAGCTTTAATAACTTTTGGTAATTTTGGAAATGATATGACTGTGGGTGAGAAAAATTTTCAAGTTGTAGGAATTTCGAGGTAAAATTCTCAACTTCTCGACGTTCAAAAGGTTCATACAAACTAATAAACTTTCAATAGTTTTAACAAATCAAAACTCAAAATGTATAACAAGTTATACCAAAAATACTGTGCTTTGGTTTGTTTTAAGATCAAAAATTTACTAACAAAAAAACATGATCAATGAAAGGAATTTTTAATTGTTTTTTAATTGCCATAAAAAAGTTTCAATAAGTATTATAAGCTAAAATCCTATTAAAATAACGTAATCTCATTTGATATTATTGGAAAATTCCCACAGAACAGTTAAACTTTTGCATTCCGTTTCCCACATCGCTGGCTCTTAATTGCAACATTGGGAATGGCGTGGTATTTTCTCTCATGATCTTTTCTATAGTTTCAGTGTTGATCATAGAACAATGACAAGAAAATTTTTGTTGTTTCTGAGAAATGTTGAATTAAAATAAACGAACTCATAAAAACAAAACGAAAAATGCGCGTGGAAAACGCGTACTTTTTTCTGATTCTCAGACACTTTAGAGCGCGTTTTGGAAAGGAATTTGTGTTTTGCAAAAATATGACAACCGAAAATCTTTGCAAAAATGTAATTATTTTTATCATAAAAAGTCATTTTTTAGCGCAAGATTTAACGACAAGATTATTCAAAAATCTAAAACTCGTATTTATAAATTCACGTTTAGCTAAATAGCTAGTAAATTCAAAGTTTAGCATTTGAAAGCTTTGTAAGCTATAAAAGTTTTGGTCGTGTGACTTTCACTTTACATTGTCAAACGTATAATTATGGTCACAAGTGTGTTGGATTCAAACTATCGTGAATTTTGCAAAACACGAGTATTTAATTTGTGGTTCAGAGCATGTGCTTGTGCTACAAGGACAAGCGTCGAGAATCCAAATTACATTTATCAACATTAGTTAAAATGCTTACTGCGCAGTTTAAATAGTAAAGTGGAAGGTCGACGCACAGAAAAAACGACAGCGCAGCGAGAGAGAGTGTTTTTATGGATCAGTCATTTCGCAATGCCTTTTAAGTGTGCCGAATAAAAATCAGCAACTTTTTGAGCAAACTTAACATTTTGCTGTAATTTAGAGCATCTGTGCGGCAATAACTATAGTAAAATGAAAGCTGTTTATATGCAGTAAATCCAAGAATTGCAAAAACTATCACAAAAGTGAACTAATATCAAGGTTTCGACTCACAAATATATATGACAGAAATGTATAGGAATATTACTGTCAAAAGTTTATATCAGAAATTTCTTTCGTCGATTTGTCACTTCTCGACTCGTCTCTCTGCAGTTTCACCTGAATTCTTTGAGTATTACCGATAGAAATGTCAATTTTAAGCTAAACCTTACCAATAGTCTCGAGCTTCTGTAAGAACAAGGAATAATTAAACGAGATTTCAAGTTTCATTAGAAAGTGTATGTTTTGGATATTCGCTTTACAACATCGCTTTTCGAGAAGGTTCAAAATTTCTTCAAAAATCGAAGCCTACCAGGATCGTAGCGGTCATGTCTTGGCATAGCTTCATAATGTTCTCTTTGCATAGCGTCATGCCTGCGGGCATTGTTCATGCGGTAGTTTAAGTAGACTGCTGCTGCTGCCCAAGACTGGCGTCGCCGATATGGATTATAGCGAGCAGGGTATTCGGTAGAAAATTCGCAGTTAAAAGACAAAATAATGACAAGAAATATCAAGATTTTCATCTCCATTTTCTAAAAACATATATATATATATTGTTTTCATAATTCGGGAAAAGAATCAGTGGCGTCGAAAATGAATGGTAAGTTGTCAAATTTTTATACCAATTTTATTCAGATCATTTACCCATTTTTTAAATCTATAGCCGGGGACAGAGTCTCGCGTTTTTGAAAAGTGGACTCCAATTCAGAGATTCCAACATTTTTGAAGTGCTACTCCAACTTCGGAGACTGCTCCGAAACATGAAATTTGGAGCAAGAAAAATTACAGCCTGGCAAGATTTGGTCCAAACTAAAATAAAATATGGGTCGTCATTTCAACCATTCCACGGATTTCCTCCCACACTTGAAAGCGACAAATGTATTCAGACGTTCTCTGGATAATAAATATTTATCAGTCTATATACGGAATGTTAGGAAACTGAAAAATCAGAAGACACATTTTTTGAAACAATGCACTAGACTGTTCGGAAGCCATCATATGTCCATTTTTGTACATTTATCGTTTCCGTTTCGGTTGCAGAAGAACATAAAGCTTGGAGAAAAATGAGATAACGCGACCCAAAGTGCTTTACTTTGGACAAAAGACCTCACAAAAATTGATATCAGCTGGTCTTGGGGAGCATTCATTGTTTTATTGTTCTCGTTTTATTGCTTATAATATTTTTATTTTTATTGCATTTTGGCCACTGAATCGCTGACAGTTTTAAAGAATATTAACCAAAAAACAATTCATGTATGCAATGTAAATTTCAGAATTCGGAAACTTCTACTCCATGACTGAAACCACTGGCTCTATTAGGGCATCTCTTTGCATTGGTGATTGGACCACAAAGATCCTATATTTCCATTTGGGTTTCCTTTTTCCAAATATTTCGAAGGTCAATTTTCTTGTTTTAAAAATTTTCAATTTTCTTCACAATTTCCAAAGATTTCTTATGTAATTTGTGTATTTTGACCCTCAATTATGTGTATTTTGACCCTCAATCAACATACTGTAGCAGCAGATTTACAGTATGTTATTAATACTGTATGCTTGGTCCAATTTTGAAGCAGATGGAATTTCATACAAAATATTTTATTACAAAAACCTGACACAATACTTTGCAATTTTGATGACAAGCATTTAATTATTAAAGCATGAAATGGTTATATATGACTGTTATGATTGCTACGACTGCCAGGCATTCATCACTCATTCATTGAGCATCTCCTGCAAAGGTGGTCTATGTCATGATGGTATGGGATGGGCCGTGAACAATGAACCGGGCTTCGTTATCTTGCCACTAAACACCAAATATAGGCATTGCAGCATTGTGTGATTTCCAGAATTTAATAAATTTGACATTACGCTTAAAAATTATCCAGTAAATTTGACTTATGGGAGAAAAAATTTTCAAGCTATAAATTTGGACAAAGTAATGACGAAATTTTTAGGTTGTGCTTTCCACGAAATTTCAAGGATTGGTTGGACTTTAAATCACCCACCGAATCGATAAGCTGTACAACTCCCTCCACACCAGCCAATCGTCGCAAAGCTGTGACCTCATTGTCGTAGGCTGTCTCCGAGTTTACGATTTTTAACATCGCCATTTTCAGTTCAGTCCTAAAATTGTACAATATTGTAATATAACTATTGTAATACCATGTTGGTATAAAAAATAAGAGGCTAAATTTTGTATCCAAGTTTTGGTTTAGTAATTAAATTAAACCAACCCTTCGACGTATGCCACGTCATAATACATCCCTGATGGTCTTTCCCAGCGGAAGCGAATTTTGATATATCGCCTTGCTAAAAATATCATTTATGGTACGATTCAAGATTTTATATCTCTAACCGTATTACTAAAACTTACTAGGCGAGATAACGACATCCTCGGGATGTGTCAAAGCAATGTAGTTGAACTTGTCTTGAGCTAAATAAAAAAGTAGTGTTGAGAAAAAATACGTACTCAGTTCCTGTGAATTGAAATCTTTAAAAATAATAAGTATAAGAAAATTCAGTTCAAAAATTGCGGTGGATAACTGATCATTTCCTTAAAATGCGCTAACCTAAGCTTCTAATTTCAACATAACCACAGATATGAGTGATTACGCACAAAGTTTAAATGAAGGTAAGGTAAGTTTTGAGATGCACTTTAAGTTACTTTCTGTCTCGCCTGTTGGATCAACAGACACTCATCCTAGTAGTTGCTAATCTCGTTTTGTTTGGCACTGTTTTTTTGCTACAATGGTTCCTACCGCAAAATTTTTTCGCTTAAAAAAACTAAAACAATTTGGTAGAGAAAACGTTTTCTTACCTGAAACCGCCGTAGTTGGGATCCTGAAATAGACATTGTCGTCATCGCCACTCACAAACTCGAGCGCAAATAGAAAAGCGATTACTAAAGCTAAAAATTTCATCGAATACATCTGTCCTTCAATCGACTGAATATTCGTGGATGTTTTGCTAGTTTATATTGAGTTAATTGCGTGAAAAAAAAATTGATGAGTGTAACGGCACCATATGTTGGAGCCCGCTGCTGATGAATAAAGCACATAAAGCGTCAAGAATGATGAGAGAACACAGCAAGAGTCTGCTTTGAAAAGCAGACCACACAAATCGATATCAGCTGGCTTTTAAGAGCCCGTTTTATGGCTATTGCTTTCATTCTACTTTGGCCTTTGAAATCACTGAAAACCCAATCACAAATAACAGCAATTCGTTTAGACATTGATCCATAAAATGTTCCATCAAATGTTACTCTAATTATTAAACAGTTTGCAGAAAATATGATTTTGCGATTGGTCGAGAAATAGTGTTACTTTATATTATTGACATTGCAACAAAAATTTTTATTTGTGATACTTAATGATCGATCGATTTATGACACTGTTTTTAAATTTAATTTAAAGGTCGTAAAGTATGAAAATGGCAAGTCACATTTTAAAGCAAGATTCGCAATTATGCAAATATTGAACAGAAAAGCAGAATTGTGCTAAAGGCTAAGGTTGCAGCAGATTAGTTGATGCAAGATCGTTCTTCGTCCGGAAATACAAATTCCATGTTCATCGTGCCAGCTGGGAAGTATTTGCTCACTTTGTCTGCGCGCTCGACGTACTCGTTCGGAACACCGAGGTCAACTTTTCGCTGGCAAGGTTTGATTCCGTCGTTGCAGTCGTGGTAAAACTAAAAATTCATAGTTTAAAATTTAAAACGTAACTTTATGTTTTATGCTCAATTTTTATACACAAATTTTTGACAAAATGCTCTTTCATAACGTGACAAAAATTGAGAGAAGCTGTAGAGAAAACTGAAACTCAAGGTTTGAATTCAAATTTTGGATTCAAGTCAAAAGTCCAAAGTTGAATCAAAATATCTTTCTATCAAAATCACTTTCTACAAGTTCTAAAAACTGCTACAAAATGGGAAAAATTTTTGCTCAAATGCCGAAAATCTGCTATTTTTGTATCATTTGCAATGCAGAAAAAGATTTATTTCAAAATTATGCTGAAAATAAAGTTACCTTCAAATGGACGTTCAACGGCAATAAACTGCCAACACCTCCATCTAATTTGAAGTTACCGTGGTTGTCGGTTTTAGTGTGAGCTAACTGGTCGTCCGTGCCTGAATCAGTACAGTTTAAAAAGTAAAAAACGCGAAACTGGCAGACAGTTGGAAGGTATGAAATTTCTGGGTAAAATGCTACGAGCACCAGTGAAATTTCCTTCTGTTGAACTGAATGCCCCATAGAACTACTACTTTTAAACTCAGGCTCATATTTATGCTTTTGAGTCCAAAAATTTCTCACTCAGAAACTTTCGCGCAAAGTAGTTCGTGTCTTATCCAAAATATTGAACAATTTCAGTTTTTTGGATTCTTAACTGTCATCAAAAATGAACCAAACCTACCGAGTTTGTTTTTGCTCCACAATTTGACTTGAGTGTTGTTCAGAGGCTGAGAGCCGCACATGAGACGACCTTCCACGCCGACAACTTGTTGGCGGAACGCCAATGCACAGCTCACGTAAGCCAATAAAGCAATGAGCACGGGAAGGAATACTTTGGGAAACATTTTGCAGGAGATGCTATCTAAAAATGTGAAATGATTATTTAGACAAAGCGACATTATAAGGTAAGCATAGTGATATAAAAGGGCAATAGGAGTTAGTCAAACAATGAAACAATTGATTGATATTCAAACCAATTCAGAAAGCAACTTTTAAATCAAATACTTCTCACTCAGAAATTTTCGCATGAAACTGCAAATTTGGGCGTTACTTCAAAATCTTGAATAAGTTTGGAGGGGAATGGCCTGAGGGGTTGGCCTCACTGATATCGAGGTTCTTATGTGCCGGCAAAACAAGAAAGAATTTTCACTCAACTGTTGCAATAATTGCACTTTAGAAACATACAACAGACTATATAGACTCATTTTTCTCGAATAATGCACCAGTCGAGCATTAACGAAGGGAAAGAAATACGGAACTATGTCTGAATAGCTTTTCGATGTGCCTATTTATACGCGAAATAAGACCTTGACAGCTGTCTGTCCTTTCATCTCTCTCACCTTTCATCTTTCCCCAAACAAAATGTTCTCTCGCTAACAATAAATCAAACAATCGAAAATTACGTGGATATTACACAACAGTGAAACTTTCCTTTGCATGTTTTCTGACCTTTTGCGCTTTCCATCGATTATTCATTCCTTAGTCATCTTTTCTTTTTTTTTAAGTTTATGGCCGAAAAGCATTGCTCATGTTTTTCCGGCATTTCATATCTCGACTACAACTATTGATCTCAAGCTCTGCTGGGAAGCGATCAATTTTTCGCTCTTGGCGAAAAAGACCTATGAGACTCTTAGGGTCAGGTTAGGTTTTGTGTCTAGGCGAAGGATGAAGATATCGTAGGATGTAATGAACCTTAGCCTAAGATTCATCACATCCTAAGAGCTACCCTTAGTTAGCTCTAAGCCTAGGGTTCTTAGGCCTGGATAACTAGACACTAACATTTCCGTGAACAATTCCAATGATTCATGTTCAAAACAACATTTTGATATATAACCCAAAACAAAATGTTTTCCAGGAAGATTTTTGCAAATACCAGCGAAAAGTCCAGAAGGTGGTCAGACCCGTTGCTTGCCCAAAACAACGAATTATCCTGTTTGTGGATTGCTTGTTTACGGATAACCGAGATTTTTCACTTCCCAAAACACTAAGCGATCAATAGACAAAGATCGACCGAGGAAAACGGCCCAGCTCAATTGGCCTATCCTCACAACAAACAATGGATAAGTGGAATAACGGGTCTATTTCCGAAGCACTTTGTCTGACACAAACGAAAGTGATCGACATCGGTCAATCAATTTACCGGGGATTTATTTGTTTACATCTTTGGATATTGCATTTTTTGGTTATCTCGCAAGGAGTCAAGCTGGTCTTTGATCTTTTTGTTTTATGGCCCTTCCTTATACATTCATAGAATTCAGTTCAAGGATGTTATGTTTTTTTATATGTCTACACAAAGTTTCAGGACTAAAATCTAAAAAACTCTAAAAAACCTAAAACTCCTAAAATCCTAAAATAATTTACTTAATTACAAAAATTTCCTTGATGTTTAGAAATTTAGCTACTCCCGATTCAGTTTCTATCGCACTGATATTTTTTTAGTTTACATTTTTCTCTTGAACAAAAAAAATCGGTCACAAAAGTAAATTCCTTTATTATCCAACAAATACTTTCATATTTCATTGAGACCGGAAACAAATACATTAAACTGAAATGAATCAGCTTTGTTCAAATAAAAAGTGACAAGTGAGGTGTATGGGATGAATCATCAGTACAAATATTGAAGAAACATCATTTGGCCGCGCAGAAAACACGGCTCAGTTGATGCACGAGGTGGCCTCGTCTGGGAACTGCAATGCAAAAGTTATTAATTGATAACTGTAAAGCAACTGCAATACCTTGAACTGCATGTTCAACACCCCCGCGTCAAACCATTTGGTGACAGTCGAAGTTCGCGTCACGTAAACACTCGGAATGCCCAGGTTCACCTTTCGTTGACAGGGCTGAAAAGAAAAAAGTTAAAAGGCTTTTGCGCAGAATTAAAACTTTTTGGTTCACTTTTCAAAAATTTGGATCTAAAATAAATTTTTCAAGTGACTTTTTTTAACTTTTCAAGAATTTGGTCTTTTAGATGATCACGGAATGTGATTACCTATAGCGATCCAAAAATTTGTGTCCCTTAGTATGTTTCAGTGGAATAAAGTCTTTACTTTTGTCGATTAAACATCGCCTAATAGATGCAAGTTGCAAGTATTACAGGATACAAGTTGATTTGAGGTAGTCAAAATCGTACTCTTGATATTTATGTTCAATGTATTCATTCAAATTACAACCCACCAATACTCCTCGATCGCAGTCGTGGTATATCTTGAAGCGAACATTCATTCCGAAAATGCTCCCAATACCTCCGTCGAGGTTGAAGTTGCCCATCGCGTCAGTTTTTGAGTCGGCTAGCTGGTCGTCGCGGCCTAAAGATCAAACACCAAATTTTTTGCTAATTTGTAGTATTTTTGGGATATGTTCGGATAAAAGATAGTTTTTATTAATTTTTTCGCCGAATAAATGAAAAATTCTAAAATTTATATACCA
Source organism: Ditylenchus destructor (assembly GCA_022814885.1). Classification (NCBI taxonomy): domain Eukaryota; kingdom Metazoa; phylum Nematoda; class Chromadorea; order Rhabditida; family Anguinidae; genus Ditylenchus; species Ditylenchus destructor. The sequence goes on along the minus strand of JAKKPZ010000035.1, from coordinate 581,430 downwards.
AAAATTTCTTACCTAGGCGATTTTTGTTCCAGAGCTTGACTTTAGCTCCGGACAATGGCTTATCGCCGCACATCAGACGGCCACGGATGCCCACTGATTGTTGGCGGAATGCCAAATTTTGTGCAGGGAATATGGAGAGAATTGCAAATAGTGCGAGGAAAATTAAAGAGGAAAGTTGCATTTCGTAATCCCTTCCTGGTAAATTTTATCTAAATTTTCGCGCATTTTATTAGAAATTAAAAATTCCTGTTGAATTCCGGAAAAATAATCAGTGACCAATAAAAATGTTAAACTCTGATATTTCTTTCAATAATCGACCATGGGTTGGCATTCCAGCAAAAAACTACCAGGAAGAAGTCTTCATTTCCACCTCATATCCACCTTTATATACCTTTACATACCGCAAATGAGGCACCCCTTCACTTTGGCCCTTCCGCTAAAGTTCAAAGAACACGCGTGGGCATTTCCCTCCGCTCTTGACAATAACACACAGGCCTTCACCTGTGACAAGGCGACAGGACACAATCCAAGGGGACACTCCTTGGCAAAGAAATTTGAACTTCTTCAGGATCTTACAAAAGAGGCTGATTCATCATTGAAATTTTGCGGCAAATTTTTGTTTACCTTTCACGAGAGAAAAAGCCGGGCTGGACTTTGACAAAAAATGTTTCTTGTAAACAAAAGAATGGCTCTGAGTCGACAAATTTCTTTAAAATTTGCCATCTTTCAGATTTTCGACTCAATTTTTGCTTTTCCATGAAAATGATCCAGAGTTGAAACGAAAGAAGAATCTAGACGGGATGTCAAAGAAAAAGTTTTCAAAAGATAAATGAGATGGTCGGGAGAAATCTAGCAAATCCGGTAAGTTCCGGAAAACTCCTCGGAAAAGCTTACTCGTCGAAAATTTGTTTTTTCCGGAGATTTCTGCGGTATTTCAGTATCTCACAGCGGAGTTTTTGTGAAAAAAGAGTGTAAAAAGTAACAGTGAGATTGTTTGATAATTTGCTTTAATTATCAAAAATTTACAAAATTCTTTGGAAAAGGACAGTGCATTGTTATCGTTGTGACAGTACATTAATTAAGGAAGATATGGAGAAATAAAAAAAAGTTGCATTCCATAAAAATTGTCCAAAGAGCAGCAAGTTTATTACAAAATCGTGTTCGTATAAACAAAAAAGTTACGTGACTGGATGTATTATTCGAGAACGTATGGAACAAAATACTTGATTCACCGCTTAAAAAGCTTGAAAACAAAAATATTTTGCTTGCACTTGAAGCTGAAAATATTTACAAAAGGGACGCAGGAAGACATTAGCGATCGTCTTTTGAAATGCAAATTTGTCACATTGAATATTTGAAACAATCTTTGATATGGAAAGAAAAAGATAAACAAAAGAGAGAAAACGGAAAAATGATTGCGAAAAAAATAATGTATTCATTTGGGACGGATTTATCTTCCCTTCAGTGCCAGAATTATTCTTGACTGGCAGTTGGTATATAACAAGTTGATAACAAGTAATTATAGCACAGTTGTACACACCACGGTGGGACAAATTGCCGCAAAAAAACCATTAACTCAGGAATCGCCTTTTTTCGTGGAATTTGGCCGCGATTTTGGTGATATAGGGGTTTTCGGACACGGGGAATCCGAATTTGAGCTTATTTTTAGACTTTTTATAGACAAATTTAGACTAAAACTTAGACGAGAACCAATTTTTGTGCAAAAAAACATGAAATACATCATATATGGGTAATTTTTTGCGGGGAATCCGAATTTTTAGTTTATTTTAGACTAAATATAGACATTTTTAGACTGTCTATAAATTTAGTCTAAAAATGTCTATATTTAGTCTAAAATAAACTAAAAATTCGGATTCCCCGCAAAAAATTACCCATATATGATGTATCATGGGCAATTATAGACAAATTTAGACAACTATAGAAAAATTTTGTCTAAATTTGTCTATAAAAAGTCTAAAAATAAGGTCAAATTCGGATTCTCCGTGGTCGAAAACCCCTGTATCTCAAAAATCTCGGCCAAATAACGCCGAAAAAAAAAGATATGAATTTCTGAATTTTGAAAACTCAAAAATCTAAAAATCTAAATTTTGTCCATAATTATTCTAAAAATTGTCTTAAAATAATCTCAAATTCGGATTCCCCGCAAAAAATTACCCATATATGATGTATTTCATGTTTTTTTGCACAAAAATTGGTTCTCGTCTAAGTTTTAGTCTAAATTTGTCTATAAAAAGTCTAAAAATAAGCTCAAATTCGGATTCCCCGTGTCCGAAAACCCCTATATCACCAAAATCGCGGCCAAATTCCACGAAAAAAGGCGATTCCTGAGTTAATGGTTTTTTTGCGGCAATTTGTCCCACCGTGACACATAAGTGTTTCTGCTTGTTATTATGGCAATTTTTCTAAGTTTTTTTTATGTTCTAACCGCGCCAACCTGAAAAGACACATGCTTATTCGCACTGGTGATAAGCCGTACAAATGTACCAATGATTTTTGCCATTATGCCACTACAACCAAAGCAAATTTGAAAACGCACATGGAAACACACAACAAATGACTTTTTGTGTTGACTTTTTAATCGTATAATAAATTGTGATTTTCATATGGGCAAGCACATTTTTCAGGCAAGTATGACTTAATAGAGACAATATTTCCAAAGATGTATGAACAAAAAAATCGATGAACTTTATCCAAAATACACTGTGCAAATAACATTTTTACGTGTCTATCTTCTACCTAGTATTTTAGTAGTGTCAGTTGTTCCGTCAAATATAGGGGTCATTCTTACCAGTGCTTATTTTTCTCTGTCCCGAATTTTGGAAGGTGCATTGCAACATGTTTACGTAAACAGCGTGTGGAAAGGAGAGGCGAAGAGGGAATGGAACCAATGCGTTGAAAGCTGGACAGGGGACCCACTGACACCACCCCGTTGAAAATAGTGGCCAGAGGGCATACTGATATGGGCTTCTCGGCGCCGCGCCATTTAGCCGGCCTGCTAGTCTAATATAATATTTGAGCCGTGTCATTTCCGTGACCGGGTGAAATACGCCCGATGGAGCCCGGGTTTTCGGTCCTAGGGGGTTTTCGGACACGCGGAGTCCGAAACCGTCTTCTCCTACGCGATTCGAGGTCCCCTGCGGGGGGTACGTGACCACCTGACCCCCTGAGGGTCCAAATTTGAAATTGCAGAATGTCTGAGTTTGGGATGCGGTTTGTAGCAATTTAGGGGTTTTCGAGGGTGATGAAGCCGATTCCGGCATTATTTTTTAGGTGGGTGTACCCCTTGAGGGGGTAAACGCCCCCTCAGCTCATGAAAGTGGCAAAATTTTGGAATTTTGAAATTTGAGTGCTTCCACCAAATCCGCGAATGGCTCATAATCCATAGCCACAAACCCATAATTTTCTCCTTTTGCTCTTTGAAAAAGACGATTTTTAGCAGCCTTTGAGGAAAGACTGCTTTGCCTGGCGTGGATTTGGATACGGCAAACTTGGTGTCCCAGCTGCTGGTATCTACACTCGAGCCAAGCACAACCAACTCACTGCCCCAAAAGTAGTCAACCTCGACACTGAACGTTTGGGCTAAACAATGATAAATATATCAAAATTCCAACAGTCCTCGAAATTTTATCCTTACGCGACGTTCCGATGGAAATACAGTCGAACCCCCGAATAACGCCCCTCTCGGGACCGGACAAAATCGGCGTTATTCGGGGGGCGCGTTATTCGGAGGTTTCTAACCCAAATTTGGTTAGATCGGCGTTAATCGGGGGTTTCTGAATGTTTTGGCAGAAAATTTGAATTTATTGGCGCGAATTTGAACTTTTTTATAAAATTTTGGTATTTTTTACCGAATTTTGTAAAACTTTTGGGAAATACGCCGAAATTATTTCAAAAATTTCCGAAAGTTTTTTAAATTTTGTTAAAAATTTTTTTAAAGTGAAAAAAATTTCGAAAATTTCTTCAAAATATTTGATCGGCGTTATTCGGAGGGTCATTTATAAGACAAGTTTCAAAAAAATCGGCGTTATTCGGGGGGCGGCGTTATTGGAGGGGCGTTATTCGGGGGGTCAAACCTGTACAATTTCTTTGGCGACCAACCGAGCCCGAAAAAATCGGCGTTATTCGGGGGGGGGCGTTATTCGGGGGTTCGACTGTATTACCCACAAGGATAGAAAAGTTAGCCGCTTTCGTGGCCTCTTGCGTGGTGTTATCTTAAACCGGCTTTGAAGTGGATGTTTTATATTTTGAGTCTGTTTTGTCCAAATATTTAATTAAAGTTTAATTTTCTCTTTTTAAGCAAATTTTATTAAAGACAATTTATTGTTTTCAAAATCGAACTTATGACCTAAGCATTTACGAACATTTGAGAGCTCAATGGAACTTATTAAAGAACTTATGGGAGCATACTAAACGAAATTATTTATTCAGAACTTATGAGGTAGTCAAAAAACTTATTTATAAGACTTAGAAGCATCTAGAAACTTTTATTACAGAACAAACTTTGAGTAGAAAAATTATTAAAGAAATGAGGTAGCATCTAAAGAAACTTATTTATTAAAGAAACTTATGAGGTAGCATCTAAAGAAACTTATTTATTAAAGAAACTTATGAGGTAGCATCTAAAGAAACTTATTTATTAAAGAAACTTATGAGGTAGCATCTAAAGAAACTTATTTATTAAAGAAACTTATTCGAGTCGAGAATCTAAAGAAACTATTATTCAGTAACTTAAGAGGTTGCATCTAAGAGACGAATTTTAATGTGAACACGGTTGTAATTTTTGCTTTTTCAAGCCCAAATAAGGAAAGAGCAAATTTTTTTCTGGTCAAAATCGACTGATACCAAGATTTCTACTATTTAACCCTTCATTGCCGGAGCCATAGAATTTGGGGAGAATTCTGGCGTTACCATTAGCTTTCCTTTTGGTGAGCTGGCTTTATCAAAATCATGATGACTGCCATTGTTTATTTCTCTTTTCTATGTGATCTATTTACAGACACACTCTTTGTATGAATAATGAACTCATTTGTTTCTTTCTTTTTGTGAAGTCTTTAGCAAATCAAAAGCGTATCCGATCGGATACACTCGGCAATGAAGGGTTAAAGATATCCGGAATTCTTCCACGGCCCGTGGAAGAAATTTGTGTAAAAGAATGCCTTTATTGATACCAGGCTTGATCTCTATTAGGGTTTCAAAGTGTACGGGTCCTAGGAAGAAGATTTGTAAACTTGGACTTATATTTAAAATAAGTTAGCTTAGTAATTTCGTTATGCGACAAAACTAATTCGGCGTTACTTTTGTCACCAGACAGTGCCTCAATAAGATGTTTAAAATTAAGGACCAAAAGTTTTGGTTGTAAATGGTAAAAAATTAAATAATTTTGTGGCATATTTCAGAGTTTTTGAGACAGACAAAAATATTTTAGTGCCAACAAAATTTTTTGCGCATAACGAAGTGAGCCACAAATGAAAGTTCGAAAGGACAATTAAAAGGTCATCTCGAAAAGAAAATGACAAAGCTCCGAAAACAAATACGAAAGCCAAAAATCTCACATGACTTTTGATCGGAAGTTTCGAGGTAAAATTTTCGGGACTTAAATTTCGGCTGAGCAAACTTTCACTTCAAATTCATAACTGGATTAAATCCGACACTCGCCCGTAAACTACTCTCCCGAGTCCGAAAATTATTGAAAACCAGTTTTCGTGTACTGAGGTAACAGAAAAAAACGGAAAGCGATTGCCGGCCGTCACAATTCAAAGCTATACAAACATAATATTATTAAAATCGAGTAAAATAGCGAGAAAGGTCTGTTCTGGAATTTGAAATGGTTTGTATAAAAGTGATATCAGAATCCAGTATATCAAAATTTTATGTCCAGAACTTCCTTATATCCATCCCCTACGTTACATGCGTACATTTAGGCCGATCTGTCGAGTTAGCAGCTCTAAAGATTTAGTGTCTATATATCACTTTGGGGGATACAACTGGATACTTATCCGGTGTCCCAGTCAAAAATTTTGGATCCATTATGGCCGATCTATCAAGTTAAACATCACTGATCACATCCAGGAGCCAGGTGTATCCAAGATCCTTTTTCTTTCTTAACACTATTTGATTACTAAATTCCTAATTTTGTTAAGAATGTTCCGGAAGATCCTAGAATTGGTTGCTAAACCCAGCATGTTTATTATGGCTTTTATATGACTTGTTTAGGAACGAAAAAATGATCTTTGGTCTCTTAGTCGCCTACATTCTCTTCTCTGGCTTTCTACTCGCAGAATCCGGGAAAATCGAAGAACAACTGGACAAACCAATAAATGACAGCGTCTTCACTTTGTACGGCGTTTCCGGAAGAGGAGCCTGTGGCTTGGACGTGACCAATTGCTCGGCGGCTGCCTCCGGCGATCTATTCGATCCCAATGCGCAATGGGTTCCCTCGGACCTGCCAGATGGCCGCTATGTTCTGGATGACCCAGTACACACATAAGTGTTTCTGCTTGTTATTATGGCAATTTTTCCTTGAAATTTGGAAAACCTTCTTATAACATTTTTTGTTTAACATGAAAATTACATTGAAAGTATACCGTTATTGGAAAACATTAAAAAGAGACAATCATGCACTAAATTTCGCGTAGGAAAAATGTTTGCTTCATAAATATTTTATATTCAAATTTTATTTTGAAAAACAATCTGGAGGCAGCTGATTTCAGGATGAGGCAAATCCTAGAAAAATTTGGATAGTACATATTTGTTTCTCGACTTTTCACAAATTTTGTCCAATTTTAGGGGGTACCTAATACCTTTGCGTGCTAGCTTCGTTCTACAGGCATAAGTGGGCTCATCCCAAGATAGAGTGAGCGTTTGGAAAGCTGGAGAGAATTGCTGTATTATCGATTCTTCTAAGCTCTCGCCTGGAATCTAAGCTGTCCCCTGGTCTTGAGCGAGATGTGATCTGATGTGATGACTTGGTGCCAATTTTTCCTGGTCCACAGCGAACGGCTGAACTAGAGTATTACATCCTCACTTTTGTATTATATCCTTATTTTCTAGTTTTCAACTAATTTCTTGTAAATTTATACTTTATTGTTTACTAAATAATTATTTTCACATAAAAACTGTAAAATAAAAAAAACGTTTTGTGTAAGTAAAAAATTTCCGAAAAGTTCGATAGAATAATAATTTTTTGTTGGCATGTATAGAAATTTTATTGCAAAATTTTTAACTCATCTTTATCAACCCCAATTATAAGAATGAAACATTTTCTCTATAGTATTGTAAGTTAGTATCGTTAGATCTTTGTATTTATAACGATTTAATGTACCGTTATCCACCAAAGACACGTAATCGCATGTGTACACTTCGGAAACATAGTAAAAATTCGTAATTTATTTGTGTTTTTACGATTTTTTTCCGAAATTTTTCTCATAAAAATCGCAACAAATTTCCCCAGAAATCGCAACAATTCCCTCACCACGTAGACGCGTACGCCAAACCTACACTGTGACCTACCCTACGACGCTCGACCCAACGTTCTCTATATGTCTGCGTGTCTCTCAATATCTATCTCTGTATCTCAGTTCATACTTTTCTCTTAGCGATAGCGGTAGAGGCTTATAGACGATATATCGCAACAATTCTCCACCGTCGACAGCAGACGGTGGACTTTGACCCTATAGCGTCTAGCAAATTAAAAATCTTTTAACATTTATAAATTTACAGTTAGTTAAAAGACGTAAACTTTAATAGTTTAAATGTTTGCAGCATTTTCGTGTCCAAATCGGACTTTTTGAACTCCTATTATCTGATTAACCACGACGGTGTAATAAAACCGCAGGGGTTGAGCTGGTACTTTGATCCCGTCTTCAATCTTTTTTGTGTATTGAGACGTATCTTCCATAAAAGACATTTCTTACCGAATATTATCACACGCAATTCGATTCACGTAGACGAACATTACGTTACAAAGTGATAGACATGTTGGACTTTGACCTCTCAAATTCCATAGACTCATAAATTCCCTTGTGATAGTTTTTCTTGTAATCCTTATAGTTATACATTTTTGGTGGTCTTTCTTAGGGGTTCTTATTTAATTTTTTAGATGTGCATTCCTAGGATGCTTATAGTTGTTATTGCGAGGCGCCGCAGGCTTAATTTTTCTAGTTTTTCAATGATTTTTCGGGCGCGGAGAGCTCGACCTTGCCTCTTGGAATGAAAAAAAATGGAACGAAAAAATTTGCTTTTTTAAATGTAAAAGATTTTTTGCGGTAAAAGTCTTCCGCAGATTGTCATATCAACCAAAATCAGGCTCGTCGCGCTATAAAAAAAGGGCATTTCCAGCACTGCTCGTAAAGTACAGTCATTATATTCAGATGCTCATATGATGTACATAACGTGATTCGAGATCGATGTATCATTTTGCTATTCGCAATGCTTCTCTGTGTCCCGAAAACCTATATTGTGTTTATTTTATTGTCCTGATCTCCGTTCGGAATGTATCTAGTGCCCCATCTTCCATAGCCTCAGGCGGTAGCATAACTCAAAAATATGATACCGTGCACAGCAAATACGTCAAGAATATAAGGGCAAAGATGAAAGAGTTAACCGACGAAAAGGATGGGACAGGTTTGTCCTTTTATTCAATCTTTGGAAGCTTCTGGGGAGCCCGTAACAAGGAATTTTTTGGGCAGTCAGCTCGAAGAAAAAGCTAAGCCTAAGACACAGGACTCGGCAAGGACGAAAAAACTTTCACGCCAAAATTTTTCCGAATTTGTAGTTTTTTTTTACTTTTTCAAAATTTAAACTCAATTTCAAATGCCACCCAATATTTCTTCTTTTTAGTGTGTTTAAATTTACGATAAAATAAATCCATCGAACACATCAGGACCAATAGGTCCTGAGGTGTTCCTCGGATTATCAGTAGTTGCAACTTGCATAGGTTCCGTCAGCTACAGGCCATAAACTCGGGCCGGTACTGGCTCTGCACAAAAAATTGAATTCTGGACTAGTCTGAACGGACTGGCAGGATTTTTGAGTCAGGACCACGAATTTTTCGAATTTGGAGAGTAGAAAATCGAGTTCGAGATCGTCGCGTCAAGACTAGCAACAACATATAAACAAACTTTAGAATATGTTTACTACCAAACGAAACGAAGCGAAAATGTTGGTAGGAGATGAGAAATTCAAGACCTTTAAGGAGATCTTCGACGATGCTGAATTACTCATTAAAGTGCAAAAACAAAACGGCAAGCAAGCGAGAGGCAAGATTTAAATTCGCGCGAGAACAATAATTCAAATACAGTCGACTCTCTTTATAACGCGTGTCGAGGGACCGGACGAAATTCGCGTTATATAGAGAGTCTAAATCAAAAATTTGTACATCAGCGTTATACAGGGAGTCCTATATATAGTGCTGCCGAAAAATGAGCACCAATTCAAAATTGGTTTAAGTTTTGAAAATTTATTCAAATTTTAGATAAAACTTTCAAAAATTTCGAGAAAGTTGGCCAAAAATCTGAAAAATGTGAATCCGCGTATACGGACAGTCACTTACAGAGCATGTTCCAAAAATATTTCGCGTTATATAGAGGGTCAACTGTATTTTGTTTAGTATTTAAAACAAAATGGGAGCAAATAAAAGAAGCGAGGAAAATCAGGATCTCTCCCTATGACCGCTCACCGAGAACTCACGCCGATTGGAAAGGCTTTGTGTTCCATATATTGTTCTACCGACTGGATGAGTTACCTGCACATATCAGGAAAAATTATTCACACAGGCCTACAGTATCCAAAAAGAGTACCGGTTAGTTTTAATTTGTTTGTAAATACAAAATTTTTAAAGTTTTTTCTTTTTATTCCCAAAATTTTTTTCGAACTCGGGTTTTCGCATAGAATATTGCAATAAGATACAGATTTAAATAAGAAAATATAGATCAAGGACTACATTTTAACTTTAAAAATTTCTATATTCTACCAAAATTTCAAATACGTTTTCAAATAAAGTAGTGGAAATTTTGGCAATAAATGTTCCGGATTTTCTAGATGTTACCCTACTCTAGATGTTGTTCAGGTTTTTCAGCCAGCACCACCTCTGAGAAAAAGCAACAAACTGACACAAATACAAAGTCACCGCTATCGAATTCAGCGCCGATATCGGATAAGAAACCTGCCAAAAAAGTCACAATATTCGAGAAACCGCCCCCAGCAGAAACAATAACCGCGACCAGGCCTGGCACTAAACCGAAAGCAGAGCCTAAGGTTGAAATTGTACCTAAACCTAAGGTAGAAAGGGTAGAAGCGGTAGCTAAGCCTAAGACAGAAGTGATGCTTAAAGCTCCTAAAGCCACGGAAAAAGACCCGGAGACTTCTGTGCTGAAAAAGAAAAATGAAGAGAAGAAAATGGAACAAACGAAAAACAGTGCCATTGTCCAGCAAAAATCAGAGCCTGAAGGCTCGAGAGCAAAGCAAAAGCAATCTACAACAACTCCAGCTGTGCTGAGCGCCGTAAATCCTAGGATTGTAAGTATCAAATCTGAAAGCAAAATCGAATCAGAAGAGAGTCCAAAATCTCTGCAGATTCCCGGTGAATTCCCCGACGAAAGTGCCGAAGAACAGCTCAAGGCAATCATCCATAAAAAAGGTCTAGATAATGATGGAATGGAAGTCGAGATTGAGGCGCAAGTTTTTGTACCGACTTCAGACCATCTATGGGCATTGTACGTAAAACTGGACGAGATAGAAAGTGTGCTTCTTTTGATCGATGAAAACCTTAAAATCAGACCGAGTAACTTTTTATGTTCTTAAACGGTATTGCAACTTTACCAAAAAAATATTCAGACTGGGGCAGAGTTTGAGAGAAACGGCACAGCTTTTTTAAGTTTAGAAACGGAAAACTTTTTTCTCCTTTTATTGTCAACGACCGGCATCTACAGGGAAAATTGAGTAAAACTTGTTAGTTTGAAGTCTTGTCAAGCGCGGCAATTTGAAATGAGATAATTTTTGAGAAATTTTAGGCTGCCAATTTCAAATCCTCGTTAAAAATTTGCTGTTTCATAAAACCACCTCGTCAAAAAAATTTTCGTGAGAAGTTAATAGCTTGTCCATCCTCTTCGGTCCAGCTTCCCCTTATGTTTTCTCAATTTCTCTATAGAATTAAAACCTCAATAGCATACCTACAATAATCAGAGTTTAGATGCGATGAGACAATCAATGCTAGACGGATATTGGAGCTCAGCACAACGCCAAATGAGAGCAACGCCAGGATCGAGCCGTGCGATAGTTTTCATAAGCACAAAGGTTTTGGAAAAAATGGGAATTTGGAATCAAAGCGGAAACCGTTTATTTGAGCAGGTCTACCAAACTATGAACACAGGTGAGTCTATGTCTTCCTTGTAATTTTTTAAAAATTTGCTGCCAATGTTTAGAGGCTTAAAATTGAAATTTTGGGACGAGTAATTTTTACGTTCTAGTTCACAAACTTTTTGAAAAAATTAAACAAACCAATTATTGTAATCAAGACAGGAAAAGGGTCTGATCCAAACTGCCCCGAACTGTAAGGGGCAGGTAATCTGCTATAGCGCAGCACGCCTATGGCTAAGCTGGCTATTTTCTGTCTGTCTAGGCGAGTGCGAACATTTTCTCTATATGGTAGACGATTAGAGAACGAATCCCAGCTCCGCTCGGCGTCAAAAATTGACTCTTTGCTTATAGGCCAATACTAAAGGTGAGGCGAGCAGCGCTGGGAAATTGTCCTCTAGTCGTCTGTCGTCTCACTAAAATCGATCACTGGCCTTGACTGAACAGACAGACCAAACTCCAACTCATCCACTGACCCGGATCCAGGGTTGGAGGATACAACCCCCGCCAAAAGTCGGAAAAAATTATACAACCAGCGTCAAAAATTTAAATATTGCAAATCGACCCAATATTGCAAATAGTTCAAATCCGGTATCAGAATTTACCTTGGAACCTTCTAGAATGTCCTGGAAGCTTCCATGACCTACTTTTAGCAGTACATGTTCCATTGTACATAACTAATTTCTCGCGGGGAAGCTGAGTTTGAATCTAGGATCAGAATTTACTTTGGAATCTTCCAGAACGTTCTAGAATCTTCCAGGACCTTCTTTTCTCGGTGGTTATTAAATTCCATATTCGCACTCTAAATTTTTTAAAATTTTCGGTTTAGGTCAACTCTCAGCCAACGAATTGATGATAAGCTTCCTTCAATTTGCGATAGACTTTGTCAAAGACAACTCCATCGGACGAGCATCTAGCTTGGTGACACTGCTAAAGTTTCTAGTCAAGTGGCTTTATTGGATAGATTATTTGAATATCTACAAGGTCGATAACATTCCAATGATGCGGCTAACGGTGCTCACAATCAGACAACTGGTCGATTTCTTGAATGACACCTTAGGCATTACAGCGATGCCGAGTAATATTGAATCTGCGAAGGAAAAGCTGGGAAATGTGACATTGACCAAGAGCGAGGTGGACGGTTACGCTTCGGAGAATATGCCTGGCACGTTTCCAACACGATGATGTACTGGAATTTATATGATTATTGTAATGTTTCTAATCAAACATGACAAGAAAATGCCCAAAGCGTCTAGAATGTACTAGAAACTTCTGAATTTGAATGCTGAACTCAAATGTAATATTTTGTTGTCGATTTTCTGACAAATTTGGAAGAAAACATTTTTAGAACATTATAGCCGATCTAGATTCGTTGGCATCTAGACTCGTTGACCTGTTTGGTTAGAGACGCAAAGATGTATTAAAATAGTTGTGTTGGACATTACTATATATATATATAATATATATTACGTAACCTACGATAGGACGATTAATGAAAACGTAACCTACGATAGGCCGTTTAATGAAAACGTAACCTACGATAGGACGATTAATGAAAACGTAACCTACGATAGGCCGTTTAATGAAAACGTAACCTACGATAGGACGATTAATGAAAACGTAACCTACGATAGGACGATTAATGAAAACGTAACCTACGATAGGCCGTTTAATGAAAACGTAACCTACGATAGGACGATTAATGAAAACGTAACCTACGATAGGCCGTTTAATGAAAACGTAACCTACGATAGGCCGTTTAATGAAAACGTAACCTACGATAGGCCGTTTAATGAAAACGTAACCTACGATAGGACGATTAATGAAAACGTAACCTACGATAGGACTTACACTCTTTACTTTCTGGACAATTTAAAATTACACTACCAGAACATCTTTAAACTATTAGGAATAAATTAGTGCTTGTATGGTCGAATAATTTTAAATTATATCCTGTTCTATATGATGGGAAATATTTAAATATAACTTTTCCTGAAACTTTGCTTGTGTGATTAAAAATAATAATTAAATTTTAGTTGAGCCGTGGCTGCAGAAAGCTAACACTTGTCCTGTATGCCGTCACGAGCTTCACCCCGAGAACTGGCCTTCGCTGAACTCTTCATCTAAAAACGTTCCGTCGTCGACTATTTCCAGCTCGTGAGTCCAGCTCGTCGGATTTGGACGAGCTGGACTAAAGCTGTGATCTTTTCATTCGTTTGAACCTTTACATTTTTTATACCGGTATTGATTCTCAGTTGATCTCTTTCAATAATTTTGCCTTTTTGACACAGCTATTTGAATAGATATTGTACATAAGTTTGTTTGATTTGTGATGCCTTAGAGATTTGAATAAATTTATTGATTTTATCTGCTTGTTGGGAATATTCGTAATGCGATAAGTTTTTGCCAATCTTTACCTGTATATATCTAGGTAGTATGTTAGATAGTCTCAAATACTCATAGCCCACAAACTATTTTTGGCTAAATAAGGTCATTAGCCGCAAAGCGTCATTAGCCGCATGCTATTAAATTCCATATTTGCACTCTAAATTTTTTAAAATTTTCGGTTTAGGTCAACTCTCAGCCAACGAATTGATGATAAGCTTCCTTCAATTTGCGATAGACTTTGTCAAAGACAACTCCATCGGACGAGCATCTAGCTTGGTGACACTGCTAAAGTTTCTAGTCAAGTGGCTTTATTGGATAGATTATTTGAATATCTACAAGGTCGATAACATTCCAATGATGCGGCTAACGGTGCTCACAATCAGACAACTGGTCGATTTCTTGAATGACACCTTAGGCATTACAGCGATGCCGAGTAATATTGAATCTGCGAAGGAAAAGCTGGGAAATGTGACATTGACCAAGAGCGAGGTGGACGGTTACGCTTCGGAGAATATGCCTGGCACGTTTCCAACACGATGATGTACTGGAATTTATATGATTATTGTAATGTTTCTAATCAAACATGACAAGAAAATGCCCAAAGCGTCTAGAATGTACTAGAAACTTCTGAATTTGAATGCTGAACTCAAATGTAATATTTTGTTGTCGATTTTCTGACAAATTTGGAAGAAAACATTTTTAGAACATTATAGCCGATCTAGATTCGTTGGCATCTAGACTCGTTGACCTGTTTGGTTAGAGACGCAAAGATGTATTAAAATAGTTGTGTTGGACATTACTATATATATATATAATATATATTACGTAACCTACGATAGGACGATTAATGAAAACGTAACCTACGATAGGCCGTTTAATGAAAACGTAACCTACGATAGGACGATTAATGAAAACGTAACCTACGATAGGCCGTTTAATGAAAACGTAACCTACGATAGGACGATTAATGAAAACGTAACCTACGATAGGACGATTAATGAAAACGTAACCTACGATAGGACGATTAATGAAAACGTAACCTACGATAGGCCGTTTAATGAAAACGTAACCTACGATAGGACGATTAATGAAAACGTAACCTACGATAGGCCGTTTAATGAAAACGTAACCTACGATAGGACGATTAATGAAAACGTAACCTACGATAGGCCGTTTAATGAAAACGTAACCTACGATAGGCCGTTTAATGAAAACGTAACCTACGATAGGCCGTTTAATGAAAACGTAACCTACGATAGGACGATTAATGAAAACGTAACCTACGATAGGACTTACACTCTTTACTTTCTGGACAATTTAAAATTACACTACCAGAACATCTTTAAACTATTAGGAATAAATTAGTGCTTGTATGGTCGAATAATTTTAAATTATATCCTGTTCTATATGATGGGAAATATTTAAATATAACTTTTCCTGAAACTTTGCTTGTGTGATTAAAAATAATAATTAAATTTTAGTTGAGCCATGGCTGCAGAAAGCTAACACTTGTCCTGTATGCCGTCACGAGCTTCACCCCGAGAACTGGCCTTCGCTGAACTCTTCATCTAAAAACGTTCCGTCGTCGACTATTTCCAGCTCGTGAGTCCAGCTCGTCGGATTTGGACGAGCTGGACTAAAGCTGTGATCTTTTCATTCGTTTGAACCTTTACATTTTTTATACCGGTATTGATTCTCAGTTGATCTCTTTCAATAATTTTGCCTTTTTGACACAGCTATTTGAATAGATATTGTACATAAGTTTGTTTGATTTGTGATGCCTTAGAGATTTGAATAAATTTATTGATTTTATCTGCTTGTTGGGAATATTCGTAATGCGATAAGTTTTTGCCAATCTTTACCTGTATAT
Source organism: Ditylenchus destructor (assembly GCA_022814885.1). NCBI lineage: Eukaryota > Metazoa > Nematoda > Chromadorea > Rhabditida > Anguinidae > Ditylenchus > Ditylenchus destructor. The sequence continues at coordinate 565,799 of JAKKPZ010000035.1, read as the reverse complement.
ATCTAGGTAGTATGTTAGATAGTCTCAAATACTCATAGCCCACAAACTATTTTTGGCTAAATAAGGTCATTAGCCGCAAAGCGTCATTAGCCGCATGCTATTAAATTCCATATTTGCACTCTAAATTTTTTAAAATTTTCGGTTTAGGTCAACTCTCAGCCAACGAATTGATGATAAGCTTCCTTCAATTTGCGATAGACTTTGTCAAAGACAACTCCATCGGACGAGCATCTAGCTTGGTGACACTGCTAAAGTTTCTAGTCAAGTGGCTTTATTGGATAGATTATTTGAATATCTACAAGGTCGATAACATTCCAATGATGCGGCTAACGGTGCTCACAATCAGACAACTGGTCGATTTCTTGAATGACACCTTAGGCATTACAGCGATGCCGAGTAATATTGAATCTGCGAAGGAAAAGCTGGGAAATGTGACATTGACCAAGAGCGAGGTGGACGGTTACGCTTCGGAGAATATGCCTGGCACGTTTCCAACACGATGATGTACTGGAATTTATATGATTATTGTAATGTTTCTAATCAAACATGACAAGAAAATGCCCAAAGCGTCTAGAATGTACTAGAAACTTCTGAATTTGAATGCTGAACTCAAATGTAATATTTTGTTGTCGATTTTCTGACAAATTTGGAAGAAAACATTTTTAGAACATTATAGCCGATCTAGATTCGTTGGCATCTAGACTCGTTGACCTGTTTGGTTAGAGACGCAAAGATGTATTAAAATAGTTGTGTAGGACAAATAAAGATTTGCTATGTACTGTTTCCTGGAATATTTTCTTGCCTAATTAGTTTTTTGGCTTTGGACTATTATCATCATTCAATAAATTATTTTCAGGGTCTAGAACCTCTGAATGGTCAGTATTTCCATCCACTTTTCAAATATCCAAGTCTCTCACATATTTTTGGCCGCACCACACTAGCCGCAACGTCATTAGCCGCAACGTATCATTAGCCGCAAAGCGTCATTAGCCGCATGCGGCTAATGACGCATCGATTTGCGGCTAATGACGCCCCTATTTTGCGGCCAATGACGGCCTATTTTTGCGGCTAGTGACCTTAAAAATGTGCGGCTAATGTCGCAATGCTCAAAATCCCTTAAAAGGCTAACTTGCGGCTAGTGTCGCAGGTGAATATCTATTTCACGTGCCATCAACGCTCAAAAGTGCCCACTTGGCGCCAGGGAGTTTTTACCCCGGAACCGATATCTACCTTGCTTGGGCATACCGCGCTGGGGTCACATAAGCAAAGTTGCTTGGCATGCCCATATAAGCAACTTTGCTTATGTGACCCCAGCCCGGTATGCCCAAATAAGGGATATCTCGATTCCGGGGGTAAAAACCGCCTGGCGCCAAGTGGGCACTTTATAGCTCGGGTCCGTTACCGTAGTGTAAATCCTTGCCGCGCTGCGTAGAATAGTACAAAAAAATAAATTTGGTAATGATTGACGCACGTTCCTCATTTCCGAATGGAAGCACGGCCCTAGCCGTCCACGGTACTGCCTTAGGTTTTCGTTGACAAATATAATAAAAGAAGCGTAGTGTGCCAGTAAAATATGCGGCGTACGAATATAGGAGCATACAAACATAACGACAATGCTTTTGGGTGATCAATCCAAAAGGGTAACTTTCGGTAGGAACAGTAATATTTACTGGGACAAAATTTACCGCGAGATTCTCCTCCCCGCCGAAGCAGTTTGATAGAGGACACTGCGCGGAATCACCATGTGGAGGATTAGCTCTGCCGCTCTGTCTGACTGGAAAAGGCCGCTGGTGTGGGTTGGCCGGAGGGTTATATAGGTGCTGCTTTCTGTTCCCTTCTTCTCTGATAGGGTTAACTGCAGCTAGACTGTGAGACTGCTATCTCTTCTTCTCCAAGCCACCACAGGCAGAGTTATTCAAAACTATGGAAGAATGTCTCGAGAAACAAGTTGAAAGATTGCTCAAAGATGCCGAAGAAGTTTCTCACAAAATTCAATCGCATATAACGGAAATGGAGTGCAAATAAAGTGGAGAGTGGACGGACAGTAGCTTAAACGAAGATGAAATATTGTGTTGAGTACTTCTGGAAGAATCCCATATTGGCATACCAATCTTGTCATTCCGCAGTACATTTTTATGGAATTTTATGGAAATAAATCTCATCTCGCATATGTTGCGGTTGTCGTCAAATATTAAAATGAAACTATTTATATGATTACTATTTCAAATGATTCAAGTTTCTTTAACGAAGCAATAAAGTTTATTTTTCACGTAAAGATTTACAGTATACAAAGGTGCCGACAAGTATAGAAACAAGAATATGATTCAAAGAGCATAAGTGAATATCTTCTTATTATGTCACATGACAGCTAATTGTCCAACAAATGGAGCGGTTGACTTTGCCAGTTCAGATCTTTGGTACCTAAAAAGTTTTGATCAAACAATTTTGGCGAAAATTTTGAAATGAAACCAAAATACTTTCTCAATTAAAATTTAATTGAAAACGCTCACCGCAATTTTTAGAGCCTGGTCAAGATCTAAAATATTCGAATTGTTATGTGCAAATATTTTATGGAAATTATATTAAATCGTTACCATTGATCAGGTCTTCCTAAATATTTTCGTTTTTATTTCATTTTAAAAAGTGACATGCCAGTTGGGTATGACAAACCTCGGCCCTTCTTCTGTACTTAAGACTGAGCCTATACCTAAGATTAGAGGCTTACTGTTCTAACATCATAAGGGTTAGAACTGTCTTGGCGATGTTAATCTTGGCCTAACCCTAAACCCAACCCTGATCCTAAGGACCAAAAAAGTGGCCAAAGCTGTCATCTTCCAGCTGGCCGGCAGTGAATCAAGATTACCTTATCTTCGAGTCCAATAGAAAGTCGAATGAGACTGTCGTCAATGCCCAACTTGCGTCGGTCTTCTTCCGGAACGGATCCTGAATTTGTCAAGTTTTAGTGATTCTAGAAGATTTTATCCCTATATAATAACAGGCAACCGTGGGAGGCTCCGTCCGACTAAATGTTCGGCACTTTTCCGTCGTCAGATCGGGGCGAGTGATAGCTCATTTGAAAGCCCTGAGGCTGCTGATCCCGACAAAACTTTCAGAACCAAAATTTGAATATTTGAATTCGCGCCAAAACCGAAAAACGTGTTTTTAAGGGTTTTGACCTGGGGAAGTGATGTTTTTTATGTTCCCAATCGATTCCTGAGGCGTTTCTGGACAACTTTGCTTTTTACACTTTTTGATTTGGCGCATTTTTGAAAAAAAGCCACTTTTTGGCCAAAAAATCGTGTTTTTTGATTCGAGGTGTCTACGGGTCTGATTTTTGGCACCCGGGGGTTTTCGGATGCGCTGATCACGAATCTGAAGTCAGATTCGAGATTTGAATATTTGAATTCGCGCCAAAACCGAAAAACGTGTTTTTAAGGGTTTTGACCTGGGGAATGTTACTAACGGGCGGGATGTTGCTAAAGGGCGGGATGTTACTAACGGCGGGATGTTGCTTGGTACAACTTCTACTCCCGAACAACCAATTCTGACCGCTGATGGCGGTGCGCGAAGCGATGAAGAACCCAATCTCCCGCTGTGCACACTCCCGCTTCCTAGCTGAGAGGGGCCGCGAAGCGGCCAATCTCAGCTAGTTATATTATTACGATGAGTCATGAGAGTCGGCAGTTCGGCCAAACTGGTGAATCCTCCAAGTGATTCTGCGAGAGTGAATACCTAAGAATATATCGTCTATACAGCATTTTTATATTCCACAAACATACTTTGAGAGAAGATAAAAATTTTCTCGACTCCTCCAAGCCGCCCTAAATAATCTCATGAAATTCACAGTATTGTCAATTCTTGAAAGCTTTACAATTCTCAAAACAGCCAAAATAGCTACAATATCCCTTTTCGCAGTTAGAATCATGTTCCTTTCAGATTCCGCTTCTGGGCACCTTTTTTTTGAAATTCCTGTCTTGTTACCAAATAATAAAACTCACCTTGAGATAAATCGAGACCATACCGCTTGCTCCAGTCGTTTGGCTTTTATGGACTTTATGTTGAGGATGTGATGGCAACTCCGGGCAGAAGACCTGAAACGAGTTACGAATAGGCAGGGATGGGATATGTTCTTATTTATAAGATTTGTTCTTATTTTGAGGGTCCAAATCTTAGAAAAATAAAATGTTCTTATTTGTAAGATTTGTTCTTATTTTTGGCCAATGTTCTTATTTTGTTCTTATTTCACGAAATATCCATTTCCAAAGTGGGAATTTTTGAAATACAAGCAACTTTTCCTAAAAATTTTCGCCTGCGGCGCTGTTTTTTCATTATTTCTTCGCTATTTTTCAATGGTGATTGTCGCTTTCAGTAACAAAAACTACTGATTTTGAGCCAAAAATACCGAAAATTGGCTACCGCGAAAAATTTTGTCTGAAAAAAGTGTTATTTCCAAATTTTTCCTTAATTTAGCAAAATTGAGTAAAAAGTAGCCCACTTTCGTGAAAAAACATTAATTTTGCCATATTTTAACAAAAACAAATTTTACCCATTTTTGGTCATAAACAGCAAACTTAGATGATTTGGGAAAAATTTTGAAAATATGACATTTAGTTTTGTGATGAATTGAAAATAAAATGTTTACAATGTGACTGCTATAGTTCAACAAAGCAATATACTTTAAAAATATACCTAAAATGACGAAATTTTGCCAAATTTATCGAGTTTTTGGGAAAAATTGCACTTTTATAAAAATGTTCTTATTTTTGACCCCGAAATCTTACTTTTTGGGGCAAATGTTCTTATTTTTGGACATGAGTCTATACCATCCCTGCGAATAGGTAACTTGTATTTTAATCTTGCCAGCTATCCTTGCTTTAACATACAGAGAAAACACCAAGGGATTATGTCGCCTAGAGAGTATTGTCTGAAAATGGTCTCATGTGCCCTCAAGCAAACCCGAAGTAACCTATAAGGATGTGAAACTTAAAAGAAGTAAAACTTTGCGAGCAAATGGATAACTGAAAGCTCTCCCCTGACGCAAATCTCCTCTTAGAACACAAGGTCCCCAAGTACCGGACGTCCAAAAGTAGTCTCAAATCTATGTAACGATCTCACCTGTTTTACTCTCGGATTTTGTTCCAGGAAATTGGCGACTGCCAGCGCATTTTCCGCATGGGTTCGCATACGAACATGCAACGTTTTCATGCCTCTCAGAACCAAATAAACATCGAAAGGCGAGGGGACAGCGCCGACAGCTAAACAATTGAAATTTTACATGAATAATATTTAAGTTAGTACTTTATAGAGTCCAACTTACTCAGTTGCATATACAAAAGATGTTCGTCCAAAGCTTTGTCATTGGTGATCACAGCTCCCATCAAGACATCTAAAATAGATTTTTGGAAATTTTTAATTGTATTGTTATAAATGCGCATCTAAAAATTTGGAATTACTAATTTCATAAGATATTTTCATAGAATTCAAATATGGCAACCATAAAGCAACAGCCAATTGTAAAAATATATGTAAAACCTCTAAAAGCCGAAGAAACTTTTTGACGAAAATGACATTTTTATAAAAATGGAATACTGAAAAAATCTAGAGCAACCAGCGCCGAAAAATGTTATTTTGCTCAAATCTGTTTAAAAAAACTGTATGAATTTTTTCCAAAACCTACCTGCATGTCCATTGATGTATTTGGTTATGGAATGCAACACTGCGTCCGCTCCCAAACTCAGTGGCCGCTGCAAATAAACAAAAAAAGTGATTTAGCATTCATTCATTTCAAAAGGGTATGAAACCCATACCTGGAAATAGGGAGTCATGAAAGTGTTGTCCACGACCACAACGATGTCTTTGTTGAAGGCCTTCGAGATTTCAACCGCGGCTTTGATGTCCACCTAAATAATGTCTCATTTTTCAAATACACAGAAAATATGCCAAAAACGTACCACTTTCAGCAAAGGATTGGATGGAGATTCAAACCAGACCATCTAAAATTGAGAGAATGAAAAGTGAAAGCAAATTTTGAATCGTTTCAAATTTGATGTTGAAAGTTTGGACAGGTAGAATAGGACGTCGAAGTTTTTAGCACTTTCACATTTTTTGGCTTTGTATGAATTTTTAAAACAAGTGCACTTTAACGTGCGCAATAAGAGGACCATAATACATGACGAATACTCGCAGATTACCTTTGTATTTTTCTTCAGAGCCGACTTCAGATTATCCAAATTGGTCATATCCACCTGAGTCAGCTCGAGAGTGTGTTTGGCCACAGACACTCTTCGCAGGTATCGCTGAACACCTTAAATCTCACCTGTTAATTTTCGTGTCCTATTTCAAACTTTTGCAACCCTTACCTCCATAAACGTCGTCGCAACAAACGACGTGGTCGCCAGAGTTCAAGAGATTGATAAGAGCAGACACCGCGGACATTCCGGAGGAGTAAGTTCGGCCTAGAATTGGATCATGTCATACACTTAAGTGGAATAAGAAACTGTTACAATATTTGGCATCCTCAAGAGCGGCCAAGTTTTCTTGGAGGACATCTGAAACATAACTGTTGCATCGTAAAAAAGCATTGCAAAGAATGGAATTGAGAGAAAAGAAAAAATTTACCTCGAGTCGGGTTTCCTGAAAGTCACAGAAATTATTTGATAGAATTTCGAAGTGTGTTTTTTCGAATACCGTATTTCCTGTAATAGAAGCCGCCTCGACAGAACGCCAAGATTACGCCAAGGCCGTTTTCTAGGTTTCTAAATTTGCTAAAAATTCTGAATTTGTGATATGTTGTAGCTAAGGACTTGTGGATTGCCAATTCGAGCGCCAATTTGAGAGGGGGTTTCTATTACAGGAAATACGGTATATCTTCTTTTCATTTAATAACATCGTTAGTTTCGAGAATCATGATACTCGCAGGCAATGACTTTGCCAAGCCATTTCAAATATTCTCACCAATTTTCTCATCAGTCAACAAAAAAAACTCACCTCCCCTCGCATATTCGTGCACGTTCGGCTCTCCCGGCTGGTCTTGCTTGTAGGTTGTTGCCAAAGATATCGGTGGAACGATCTGATTGATGTCCCATTTTTCTGGCTCATGGCCAACCTAATAAGGTAAAGTCACTCAGGATATTGGCTCTATTTGCAAATTGGCTTAAATAAATTTACATGGATGGCTTTTGTTCCAAATCCGGTGAAATAAGATTTCTCGTGGGATGTTCCGTTTTGATGGCCGGCCATTGTTTATGAATGTTGCCAATAGAAAATTTCTGGGTTTGCTAAAAAGTGGTATAAATTAGGGAATTTTAATATTGAATGAAAACTTTATCGTCACATCAGAGCGGCGTTAAACCGAGAATGGTTCTATCAGGAATTTTACTAGACAAACCGGTGTTGTAATGTGGCCTAAGAACTAACATAAAACTCATAGAACTCCGAATTTTGGTCTACATTCTGCCGCAAAAGTGTCTCTGGTGAAACTGAGAAGGAAGTATTTCAATGAATATCCGGCGCAGTCAAAAAAATGACATGGGAAATTATTCAAATCCGCATCAAAAATCGAATCGACGCGCTCAAAATTTTTACGTTATGTCGCCATTTGGCAACGTTTTTTGAAGATTTTTTAAACATTTTAATAATGACCAAAAAGAGTCTAAACAAACTGTCAAAAAGTCAAGTATGACCACAAAATGATAAGACTGACAAGAACCTCCTCCGAGAATCCCTCAAAGCAATTTCATCATTCTTTGAAATTTTCTAATACCATTTCCAAATTCTCGCCACCAAATATTTGAAGACAGTGCGGCCCTTTTATTATCAAAGATATTATCTCTAAAGTGCACATCGACGAAGGTGTGCAAGATCAAAGGTGTCCAAATGTATTGAGGAAGGAATTGCCGTAAAGCAAAAAGACGAAAAGTGAATTGTTTCTCGGTGAATAATTGACCGTTTTGTGAGGAAAGTGCAATTATTGGGGAAAGTCACGTGGAAATTCATTTGGAAAACCAAAAATGTATTGCAAGTTCAAAAAGTGTTGGAAGAAAGCGAATGCAAAGTTTTTGGATAAGGAACTTCTCTTCAACAGTTTTAGGATTTAACTCTCCATCTGATCGGGCCACTGATCGGGATCAAAAATCCCACAAAACTTAAATTTTGTGATAAACAGACAATATTTGACCTTTATATACCGATAGATACCATATACGGGCACATCCTATCCTTCCTGTCTTTCTTTAAATTTCTAGCATTATTTCCTGGAAAACTATGACAACACTTTCCTGACAGTGAAGAATATCCGTTACAATCTGCTTCGACTATATTTCCGATTCGCGTTTTTAAACCGAAATTTCCCATTTGAATTTCCGCAAAATCACTGACCCAACTTTCAGTTTAATTTTGGTGCTCTTTTATTCATAACCGTCACCAATAATCATTCATAATCGTATTCATAGAACGAAAAAAGTGATTTAGACAGTTTTCTCGAGAATGTGACAAAGATTAGAGGAAATACCTGCAATCGAGGAATGGAAATCACCTTGCAATTAATCTAACATTCGTACCTTCAAATGGAATGCGGGAAAAAGTGACGCGGCCAGAAACAAATTCTTGGATAAATTTCTGAAATTCTTTTAAGCTTCAATCATAAATCTTACCAAAATTAGCAGAAAAATTATAGAAAATTCAAGGTTCAAAGTAAAAAATTTCGGGATTTTCAAAATTTTAAAGCATTTTGATCAAAAATTTCTCATGATTCTCGAATTCTACATTTAAAATCTTTCCTGGCATCGCCTCTGGGTATAAAAGAAATACTACAGTTAAGTGACTTGGTTGAGTTAAGGCATGGAATTTCTGAGTGAGAGTAAGTTTCAAGAGTGAAATTGAAATGAGTGAAAACTTGAAACGAGTCTGGAACACAACGCGCAGTAATAAATTAAGAAACATTTGCAACATTACAAAGAAATGAGTTTTATATACAAAGATGACTCATCACTCATATAACTGCCTCAAAAAATGACAGCTGTCTATTAAATATCGCAACATTTTGCATTAGATGAGGCATTGGATACAAAGTAAATTTCTTTCTATTCAGTACAAACAATACTAAAACCGAGTTTACAAAAGACAAGAGTAAAAATCGCAATTTATTGACAATCCAGGTAAAAAGTCGTACTAATTGGTGCCAGAAATCAAATTGATACAAATCCGCGAAACATGAAGTGAACTTTGATCTCTACTGGATTTGCCAAAAGCCAACGGTTTCGTCGCTGAAATTTTAACAAATATAATTCAAATTCAATGCTAATTCTGAATATTCTCAGTTGGAAAACCAACTAGAAAATCCAGGATTAGATTTCCTGAATCAAAACTTTTGCGGATCACAAACGCTCACCAAAGCTCTCATATAGTTCTGCCTAAGATTAAATCTTCGAAACAGCTTGTAATTTATACAAAAACTGATCAATGATCATTCACATGATAAATGTCACATCTCCCTAAGGAAAATAATCTGATAGGGGACTTTTTTGTCGAGGAATTTTTTACGAGGAATTTTTTGCCGAAAAAGAAAATTTGCAGCAAAAAAAGTATTTTTAACTGCGGAAAAACAAAAATTGCAACAAGAAAAAGGGTAATCCCAATTTTTCAATCCTCTAATAAATAAATAAAAACTGACTCTGACGCCGTAAAGACGAGTTGGCTGTTTGCGCATACGCCGTTGATCCCTTTACTGTGAGCATTGTATATCTAAAACAGACATACAATAATACCGATCATTCCTGAACCAAAGTTTAACTAACCGAATCCGCGAGTCGCATTCTATTGGAGGAAGTAATATCCTGAAAACAAATTTTTTTATAATTTCCAGCCAAATTTCAATTTTTACCCAGAATTTGAGAGAGCCTTCTCTGGAGGCGGTAGTGAGGTAAACGCTTTGATGTGGGTGGTCGGACAGAGGCCTAATCAGACACATTCCTGCGACCGGCTTGTTGTGGGCGTCATTCTCGATATGGTCGCGCTTGAAGTCGCGCAGAGAGAAATGCATAACGTCCTGAAAAATGGCTCATATAAACAAAATTGCTCAAGAACAAAATCAAGAACAAATATTTGGGAAACCGAATAATCGAAAGTTCCGCAGTTCAGATTTCTCACTTTAGGATGCGAATGAAATTTTGCATCGAATTTCAAACTGGACAAAAAACCAAAATTCGGTAAAAGGAAAACATATATTTTCCTCGAAATTCTTTACAAAGTAATTTTCGACCGGAATGTTTCTTTGGATATTTTTTGCAATTTAAAGACTGACTAGAAGAAAGGATTACCTTATCTCTGGATGCCGTAAACAAAGAGTCCTTGTAGCAGAGAGCGGCCGTGACCAAACTTTTGTGGGGCGGGCTCAGAACGCCTCGAGATTGCGCCGCATGAGTCAAAGGGCTAAAGTAATCAATGTTGCGTAAACAAAACGCGAAATATTTAAACTTACTTGAAATCATAAATTCCGACTTTAAAGTCCCTGCTGCCGGCTGCAAGTCTGATGATATTATTGTGTTGTTGCGAAATTGCCAAGCAGCTCACTTCATCTCTGAAAGGAAATTTTTAGTTGTGGGACCATGGCATCAAAACAAAATCTTACGAGTGGTTTCCGGATAGCAGTAGAACAGACGAGAAGGTATCTGAAATAATTTTTAATAGCATAGTACGCAAAGAAAATTTTGACTTCCAGATAATTTGTGGACTTTGATTGGGAAACTCTAAAAAATTTATGATATTGGTGTCCGGCAAGGCTGATAAGATGCCTTTGCGAGTATCAGGACCTATTAAAGTATAGTAAAATGGTTATGAGAATTCTGGTAGTAAATTTCGGATGCGGGTACAATCTCAATCCCGGAGGAAATCTCAAGATCCACCCAACTGAAGTACCAAACTACTTACCCAAGTTCCAGACTCGCACATCGTTTCGGCACGTCGTGAACATATACTTGTTCGAGTCGTCCACGGCACAGGTGTACATGAGAGCTTCAGAGGCAGGCACCTTATTCTCTCGGGCCACACGCTCATTTGATCCTTCCTGAAAATATCACAAAATAAATTAGCAAAAAAACTAAGTCAACAAATAAACCAACCTCCACCAATCCGGAAGAGTTCATATGCTTTACGCATTCTCCGCTTCGCAGGTCCCACACTTTCGCAACGTAAAGACTACCGGTAATGGCCAGGTGCTGAAAAATAAAAATTATAGAGACTGAGACGAAATTTAACAGAAGAAAAATAAATTCAAAACAGTAAAAATTGATTGATTTTCCGTTTCAAATTTTCTGTTTTGTCACTAAAAATATTAGTTTATCTTTCAAATTTTTTCTGAAAACCAAATTTCTAGAAACCAATCCAAATAATATACCAATCAAAAGTATTTGCCGGGACGAACCACATACATTTTAAATTAATCCAGCATAGAAAATTCGAAATTACGAACCAACAAATTTAAGGGATTAATGATCAAAGCATAAAACACATAATTTGGCCCAAAATTAGGTAAAAAGTCGGTGAGAAGAAAAATAATTAAAAGACAAAAAAGACATTTCCTTAACACATATTTCTTAAAACAGCTCACCCGCTCTTCCGGGAGTATACGGACGAAATTCACGTGATTGAGGTGACTCTTGAGGTCCAACACTATTTGGCACTTCTCCAAATCCCAGTATTTTGCTGTTCGATCTAAATAAAACTATAATGAATAACAAGACAATACGCAAACTTCCACACATACCTCTGGACCCGCTCATTAAATGAGTCTCAGTTGCATGGACACAATTCACGTGTCTTTGATGTCCCTCGGCGGTATGCGTCCGACATAGAAATCTGTTCCTAAACGAGAAAAAAATTAGGATGGCCTGAGAATAGCGATATTTGATTTTTGAACATCAACTTTCGCTAGATTATATCCAGCCTATCAAAATCTGTAAAAATAATAGCAGGCTAGGTGGAAAGTTAGTATAGAGTCATCTATGTCAGATTTATGATTCACACAGAGAAAACAGGTTCAAAATGGAAATTAATAAACAACCTCTCTATTTAGAGGTTAGTGTTAGAAATCTAACCTGAAATTTTCCGGCGTTCCTCGTTCTGACCTGGCACTCGATGGAACGTAGCTATTGAACGCAGTTATTTGGGCCACTCGCCTGAAATTTGAGCAAATTCCACTGGATTTTTCAAAGTTTATAAATTGTCAACAAATTAGTAAGTAATAACATACTAAAAACTCCAGAAAAAACTTGACTTACTGCCTGCTGCTGCTGCCGCGACTGGTCAGTGGAGCGTCCGCTTGCGACGAAAGATCTTCCTCGTCACCCATGTTGCTGGAATTGCTGGACTTCTTCATCTCATCGCCAGCGGAATCCGAGGTGCTGGCCGCTAAAATTGAAAAGAAGATCATATAATAACCAAAATTCTGGACTGTAGCCTTTTGTGGATTGATCTCAGGATATAGAAAATATCGCAATGCTTTTATACATGTAGTTTTCTATCCATATTAGTTATTTTCATTTCTATTCGGATATGAACAGATACAAAATGCCCTGGAGCTACAAATCCTCCACCCGCTCTCTTGCTAACAAATGGTCTCTAACTAAACCACCGATAAGCAACCAAAGCATAATTCACGGTTAAAAATTTCTTTCAAGCCTAGCTTCCTGGAAAGCAACTGCTATATCTTTTCATAGTACTTTGTAAAGTACATTTAAGCAATCCTTGATAGCTCCTCAAACCAAGCCACACATCATAAAAATCCCATAAAATAGCGTTTTTCGACTTACTTTCCGGAATGGGTCTCAAATTCTGCGCAACTTCCTTTGCGCCAAGCATTAGCGAAGTGCCCAAAAGCTCATCGGTCGTCGCTGTCCTTCTCCTGGCTTTGTCACTTCCGGATGGCACGGCGATGTTTGCTAAAGGCAAGCGATAAAGCGAAACTGTTTAGCAACTAATAATATAACGGTTAATCCCACGTCAAATGTTTAGTGTCAACAATACAGAAGTTGATCTTTGGTCATGAAACTAAAAGCAGTTCCAGACCAATTATTATCAATAGATTATCAACGCAGATTTCAATCCGGGAAATGCCAACAAATGAAATCAAAAGTTTTTAGTCATCAAATATGGAAAACTTCAATTCAAATATATGGACAAATTTTTGGAGCATTTTTGCCGCAAATTGAATCTTACTAACTTCCACAAAAAATTCTAGATTAGAATATTACAAGTTAGATCCCGACCACACACCAAATAAGCACAAAAATAAAAGCAAGCTGTGTATTTCCAAAAATTTACTTTTGGATGACGAAAGCTCATTTTTCAGGAACGTCGAATACGGCACAAATCGGTCCTCCGGCGAAGCACTTTTCCTCTCCTGCTTTCTGGCTTCCATGACTTCGTGGACATCCGGGTCGCCTGTCAACAATATCAACTGATTGGCCTGCTCGTACTCCTTTTGGAGTTGCTGAATTCGCGCGCTCAATTCCTGGAAAATTTGAATTGAAAATTGCAAAATTGAATGACCAATGATCAAACATCATTGTTCATAATAAAATTTTACCTTTTTGTCGTATTGGGCTTTGGCAGACTCGACGCCCTTCTCCACCACCAGATTCAAGAGCTTTTGTATGACGTATTTGGCGTCCACTATGTTTGTACATTGCGCGGCCAAAGTGTTCAGGCTCGTCTGCTCATCGATTTCCTGCTCATCCTCATCCTGAAAATAAGTTTGATTTTTATTTATTTTTTTTTATTCTTTTGTTCTCTATATTTTAAAGTGCATCCTTCTCGATTCAATACGATTCTCTTTTATTCCTCCACCTTCAATAAATCTCGGATGATTTTTATCGTAATCGAGTCCATATATTGTGTCCAGATTCTTTTTGATTCCTTATTGTTTTATTTAGTGCCTCCGGCAATTGGCTTATAAATGCCACCTGACATTTAATTGAGGAAATGCGAACGCGTGCAATTAAAGAATGATCGCTTGTGGGGCAGTTGTTTTGCGATTATTTCCGGGCCAAATCATCCGGCGTCCGATCGATGAACCGCTATTAACCCTCAGGGTAAAAATATCACAATGCCAATGTAAAAGAATGACTCACAGTCAAATTCGTATGCCAAAAATTTCTGGTAAAAATTGTAAAAAATGCATTTTTACCAAAACTGAAAATAGGCAAATAAGAAAAAACGGCCAAAAAAATTTATTAGTCTGGTTCCCGATAACAAACTCATTCAACCAATCTCCGAAGAACTGATGCGACTGAACGATCAAACATCACCCAAAATAACAACAATCAAAAGTCGTAATTGGATCAGACATTTGACGACATAACATTTGACGGCTAAAATCTCTCCGGAATGCACCAACAGGTATGTGTCTAAAATATGATTCTTGTGTCAAACACCTCCACAAAATGATATAGTCGTCTTTGCAGAGTAAAGATCATCAGCGTTTGGCAGGAAAAAGAAAAAAACTCAGGTACACAATTTTTTCCATGTTTGATACATTTCCATACCTGCATTCGATTCACTCTTGAGCTACAAACCTGAGGTACCTGTCCACATTGGCTCACACCCAATTTTTCTTGTACTCATAATGACTCAGATCATATCGGATCACTTCATTGATTCGCCACACCTTATTTTCCGGAAACAAAAATCCCGACCCGATCAATTATGACCCACACTCACCCAAAATATCAAAAATATATCGGAGGAACACTCAACCAAAGGAAACCAAAGAAAACATTTGCCGCAAGTGATGGCAAAGGTGAAGGCAGAGAGCGGCCGGATGAGTGTTAGACCTCTCGGGTTTGAAAAAACAAAAGACAGGTATATTAAAAGCCGCCCCAGGCATCAAATCCTCCTTCAAAGAAAAAAAGATCCAGCGGAAGATGTTTATATCAACGGCGCCCCAAAGCCGGAGGCATTAACAGAACGATCGATTAACATCACCGGAGGGCCTAAAATTGGCCCCGCTTCTCTTCGCCTCAACCCACCGAAAATTGACTCGAGAACTGACAATTGACTGATATTGATACTTTTGGTTTCCTCCGAGACGGCCGCTTCTTTCGTATTTTGCAATTCTTATGTGGCTGCTCCCGAGGATCACATTTGCCGTTTTGGCCTTTCTCGAGAAATCTTGTTTGTCAAATTTTTGGGTAAACAGAGGTGCTGCATGGGCCGAACATGGCTCATGCTGGCCATTTTTAATGACTGTTTTACTCATACACCTTTCGGCGTGTTCAAAGGTGTTGTTGTTACCTTTACATGATTTTTTACTATGGACCAATTTTACGGGCAAGGACTTTCTTCTTGTCTCTCTTTTTTAATATGTAATTTTACAAAAATAGGTTTTACTAACTCGCTATAAAGCGAAAATTATCTAATGAGTTTGCGTAAAGCTTTCTTATGAGCCATATCCAGGATACAGATATTCTGCTCTTGAGAAGCAAAGTTTGGTAACCAAACCATATTCAATTTGCCTGGAGGACATTTAACGCTCCAATTGCCTTTAGGCACTTTTCCTAATGCTCAACCTAAGCAAAATTTTGCAATTTTGGTCCTTTTGGATTTTACCTGGAATTTTCGGGTTAAACGCTTACCTTAGCTAATTTCAACTCCTTCCACCTTTAATTAGGATGCTAATGTTGGAAGTAGGAGAAAAAAGAACTCAGGAAAATAGAACAGACAGAAATTTTTGGGGAAATCCTTGAAAAATAGTATAAGAGTGATGAAATCCTGCCAATGAGGACATGCCTATACCCGTCAACTACCCTAAGGAACTTTTCTTGGCAATCTTTTTCAGAATATTGCTTGGATTTAGAAAAATCTAGAAGAATATGGGAACATAGAGATAACTATTATCCTAACTAAATGGCCAAATGGGCCACAAAATTTGTATATGTCCAACATTTACCCATTCGGCACATTTTTCACACCTTTGAATATTGGCGACATTTCAAAAACAACCTAAAAATTCCAAAACCAAAGTCCACCACACAAATTTTCAGAATTTGCAAAAACTTTAGCAAATCCTGAAAATATTTTTCTGCGCAAATTGTGAAAACAAAAATTGTCCGTCGCTAACAAACAGCGATAGCGTGACGAAAGGTTGTGTGCCGGAGCTTTGTTATCCGCTTTTGAGCCTTGCTGTCCCAGGTACTCCCGTAGCGAGAGTCCCTTTAATGCTAATTAGTTTCTAGTCATCATTACCTGGGATTCCAACCAACCTGGAAGTTGGCATAATAGTGTTTTAAAGCGAGCCTAAGGGGGTGTTTGGGATTTTAATAAACGCGAAAATACATTTGAAATAGCTCTGTTTTGGAAGCATTCAATAATCTCGAATACCTCGATTTTGAGTTTAATCTTACGGTAAGAAGTGTTTCTGAAGCGCTTGAGAACGTTTTACCTTAAGACTTTTCCCAAATCATTCTTGGGCCGAGAATAAATATGACAGGACCTAATTTCCTTCAGGTTTACTAATTTTTCTAAACTTCCCCAAAACCCTATTGACTAGCCATCAAATTAGATACTGTCTGCTCCTGGATGTCCTTATTGATTCAGAGAGTATTCATATCCTGTTCTTATCTCTTCTTATCTTGTCACTAACAGTGCCCGTATCAAGCCCAAATAACCAAGAGAACAGATAAAATAAGCCATAGTTTTACCGAAGCTAAAACTACAGAAAAATGAAAAAATTTTGTAGCTTTTGGCTCAACGAAAAAATAGAAATTTGAAATAAATCACTTAAATAAGTCACTTTATCCTCTTCCAGAAAAATTCCTGAGTAAGAGACCAATTCCTGAGTACCACTGTCTTGGACATGTGTCTTACCCGTGTGGTCATTTCTCGCCATTTTCTTGAACATCCCGCGTCCAATCTTGAAGAGGTAAGTGTCAAAAGAAAATTTTGGTCCTACAAAAATGCTCAAAAAAGGTTATCTCCTTCCCAAGATCCTTGCACTGCTCGATCCTCACCTGTAAGTATATCCCACATCTTACGTCACTTCCCTTGTTTTCCCCCAAAATTTTTTAAGAACAACAAAAAGCATCGATTTCAAACGCTCAAATTTTGTGTCTCGTTTGATATTCACGCTCTTATTCACCGCACCTTTGCCTCTCTGTCGTTTTTTGCTCTTTCAATGCACAAAACAGAGGCACCGCAAAGCTCTCTGTTGAATTCAACTTTTAAACTTTGGACGAGTTCGGCCACGTGTCTTCTGCTAGTTTTTTGGATTTCTGGATGCATTCCATCTCGTCATAACTTTGGCCATACTCATTCAAAACTTTTCATACCCACTATCATACTGGGTCATTTTTTTTCGCTTTTCGCTAAAACGGCAGTATAAAACATTTTCTGTTTCCATTCCAATTCAGTATAAAAATTAGCTAGACGAAATTTACATAAAAACCATTTCTATTCAAAACAGTTACTTTTCCAAAAATGACGCCAGACTTAAACGCAGCGCTCTAATAAATAATTTGCTACGTGTTAAAATGGCAATTTGGTGACTTTTCAGAAAAATGCCCTCCAGAGATTTGGAGGGCATTTTTCTGAAAAGTCACCAAATTGCCATTTTAACACGTAGCAAATTATTGTCAACATACAGCCTTGTACGCACCTGAGTCTTGTCTGTACTTTAATCTACTTTCAACGGATAATCAAAATAAGATTAAACCAGACTCAGGAACTAAGCCTAAGCCTTGTATGTACTTTGAATGTAGCTATTAACAAATGTCAAAAGTCTGGCCGCTATTCGTAAATTGGATCGCAGAACTGCACTCTCGTTTCTCATACACTTTTTTCTTCACATTTCTCATATAGATTTGATGGAAAAATTGTTTACCGCTATTTTTCGCGTTATTCTGCAAGCAAACTCTCACCGTTCACTCTCTTATTGTTCCTCAAAGTAGCAATCGGACTCTCATATCCAAGTCCATATAATTAAATCTCTGCACTCAGGCATGCCCCTGGCCAACCACCACCCAATTGTATTAATTCGCAACTCCACATCTTCTGAGACCTGAGGGGGAGGAGAGGGCAAGACCAAGAGCAGGAAAAGTCCTAGAAAATGTGCACACACTCAAGGCGCGAGGCCAACTCAAGCAGCAAGCTCCCGAGCCAGGGAGCTTGCTTCCCCTGCCGAAATTGAGTTATTAAAAGCAAAGAGTGATGATACTTTTCGCTCCAAAGACGGCCATTTCGCATCCTCATTTACTCTCTCCGATTTTTAACGCATCAAGAGGTTTATTATTGTGGCCGCCGCTGGGAAGTGTTTCGAGCTCATTTTGTTTTCAGAGAAGTTGGCTGAAAACTATACTCTCGTGCTAGGGTAATAAAGAGGAGTGTCAAAGGAATGCTGGGATTTGAATTCCATACATATTTACCAAATTTGGCATGCATTCGCCACATTTGGTCACACGTTAGAAAAGTTGACTTGTTTCACTTTTGTTCAACTTCATTCAAATTCATGGAATTTTGAACTTCACATTCCATGCATTCCACGTGTATTTACAACATTTTTACCATATTTCGGCATATGGAACCAACCTAACACTTTTGACCAAATTCCACCTCATTCTCGCTCATATATCCTAGTTTGGTCAAGAATAGATCCTATATATTCTACTCAGACTTTGTCACCCAGTGAATATCTTTTTACCTGGTGACACCTGGCAGGTATGCATACCATATTTGGTCACACGCCGTCACGTTTGACGGCGATTTTCAACTTTTTCCCACATGTCCAAACATCTGATCCAAAATACTCTCAAAACTAATCAAACATTTTCGACTTTGCCTTTTGTTGTTTCTCTTTCTCGAACTCCCAGCAGAAACTACACTGACGCGAAAGTGTAATTACCCTAAAAGGAAAGCCTATTTACCAAATTAGAAAACACAATTATATAATGGAAGGATATAATGCGAGAAAATGAATGCTTATGTTCCCATATTCCAATAAACACCTTTGAGTTTGAATGGAACTGTCAAAATGGCAACACTTTCAATTTGATTATATGTGCCGTAATCCGTAATATTTTTCACGAGGTTTGCTTTTAAGGAGCTCATGATAATTTTTACTGGAAAACTATTTGCTGTAAATTTCATACTTACAATAGTTTTGTTGCGAATGACGCTTTTTAGCCTAAATAATTTTTGAAGAAAAACTTGAAAATTGTCATCGAAAATCTTAGGACAAGCAAATTAAGGCATTGGTTTAGAAAAACGGCTAATTTTGGCCATAGTGGCAATAAGATATGTAATAATTTGTCATTTTACTCTATCCAGAGACCTTAAGCATTTTTCAACGATCTTCAAAGATAAGTCGTATATTTCTTCAGAAGAAAGGTTAATAGAAAGTGGAAAAGAGAAAACAGAAAAGAAAAACAGAGAAAGAACAGAAAAGGAGGAAGAGACCTGAATAAATTCTACCCAAGTTAATGCCTGTGACTGTCACAATCCTATGAATCTCGGCCACACTTAAGCTTTCCCGTTCAAATTTGAACTGATATCAGACCAGCCGTAATATATTTGACCTTGCCCAATTTTTTTATCACGCTTCATATTTGTTGCTTGCTATTTGGACCACAGGATATGCCTCTATTCAAACTCGCGCATTGTTTCGTCTAGATTCTAATCTGTATATCAATGCTCATTCCAATTTGCATTTTTAGAGAATCATTCAAAATTTCACTGATTGAAATCGCTTTTGCAAACTGCGAAATCCCTTCGCCCAGCACAAAAATGATTGGCGCTTTGAGTTCAGATAAACGTCATAGCATTAATCCAAAGGTAAAAAACTAATTGGAAAGAAACTTTGTTTGAAATGTATTCTGTTTCAGACCAGCACACATTCGGGAGCAGAGCCCAGCACGACTTCACCTGCGACCGCAGTGGTGAGCTTGGGAGATAATAATACCGTGTAAAAAACGGATTTTAAAAATCGAATAGCTTTTATGACAAAAAACTAAAACGTTCGAGATAAAATTTCAAAAAACAGAAAACATGCTTTAAAATACAAAAATTCGCCAATTACATAATAAAAATAAAAAAAGCTTATAAAACTATAACAATGGACTTCAAATTTAGGCAAATACGATCGCTGCCGCGCCGCCGCAAACAAAAATGGAAATGGCTGTGGGGTTGAAAAATTCACTGGCCGGAAGATTGAGCCACCAACTCACACCACCCAGACTGGTCGAAAAAGCCAAACCGATATCCACAAGTGGAGGACAGGTTGGAAACGTTATTACTTTTATGAGATTTCTTATAAAAAATACAATCACAATTTGTGTATCTCAAGATTCTGAAATAGTAAAAAAACTCTAAAATAGTAAAAATTAGTAGTAAAAACTGCGAAAAATCGTATTTTGAACGTTTTGAGTTCCATTTGGAGACAGATGACCTTCCTATTCCAAAATCCCGCGCACTCACTGATCACAAAATTCTAATCCCGAATTCAATTTCAGCTCTTCCTATGCATAATCGGCACGCTCCTCAGCATAAGCGTCTGTGTTTGGCTCGCTTTCTTCAGCTCAGATCTGAAATGGCGCAGGGCGATCTTCGCTTCGGCCGCAGCAATTTGCTCTGTCATGTTCATCCTGCTCGCTATTGCCACCTTCCGAAAAAATTCAAAGTAAGCGCTTTGCTATCAAGCTTTGGGGCTGTATAATGCGACAAATGTTTGGTCTCTTTGTGGAATATTAAAGTACACATTTCCGCACTCAAATTTACCGCAATCATGTCTCATCAAAAACAATGCTCAGGATTTACTCACAGACAAAAATACCCACTTCAGGATAGAGGAATCTTTCAGTTCCGATCTATTCTCGGACCATTTGAGTGATAAAGAGAGAGAGAGAGTGATAGGGTTAGAGATAGAGAGGGCGGCCTGGGAAACCTCAAAGAGTATACAAAAAAACAATAACAGCTTAAAAACCGAATGGAAAAAAATTCAAATGCAAACTGTCCAAAAATTTCAGAAGCCACCACGACATTGAAATCGCGCCGCATGTCTTCCGCCACCGGCGCTCAACCACAGGTCCTTTAAAAAGCTTTAGCAAAAAATAGTCAAGAAATTACATCAAAAATATTTTCAGGATCAAGCTCAGTTCGTCGGAACACAAAAACCGGAGACGAATTGCTTCCAACCTTGCATCCGAATGGAAACGAAATCCACAGGCAAAGTTCAGTGAACAAGACCACACAAGCCTCTCTCGCAGTATCGCAACAGTCATTCAAACGGGGCGGTTCAACATAAGTCCACACAAAGTAATGCCGTCATCAAAAATGTTATCAAATTTAATCTTTTCGTCCGGTGGTTTCAAATTTTTTATATGGCTTTGTCTGATTTTTGTGGAATAAACTGAAAAAATAATTTGGAAAAAATTTTGCTCAAAAATTCGAAACTGCTCAAATTAAGCATCATTCAAAATATGACGCTAAACCAAAATACGATGATCATAAATTAAAAAAAAGCTACGCTTCGTATACTCATAACTTTTTACAAACAAAACTCGGATAAGGCCACATATTTGCTCGGTTATCAACACATTGTCATTTTTCATGTACTATTAAATTTTTTTGCCAATAAACTTATCTTACGAATGTCCACCTCATATTATACGTTATCAGGAATCTTTTAAACTAGCTTCTCAATGGTCCAACTCTTTATGCAAAGTGCAATATTTTATTACTTCAAGTTCCATTAGGGCGCCCAGCCAATTAAAAATCAGCAAAAATCATAGAAATCTGTGCTTTTTTACACATATTCCTACACTTTTTGCATATTTTAAATAAGCTAGAAAAACGCTAATGGAAGGTGATGCATAAATTATTGCGCATTGCTTCAAGACATGCACTATTGTGAGACCAGCGTTATCAGAGAAAGAAAGACCCACATTTTCTCCAGTATTGAATGTGGCGTCCACATCTGTTATCGCTTTTTGGAGGTTCATAATCTGCTCCTGGACATAATTGAGCTTCTCTTTGGTGTTGTCCAGCTCTTCCGCCAAGAGATTCCTCTCATCTTTTGTGGCGCATTTGATCGAGCTCTAAATAAAAAAAAGTATTTTCGATACGGAACCAAAAAAGGAAAACCATTTTGTGCAGGTCGGTCTGCAAATTCTGGCGTTCATTGACCAGGCGATCCATCTCCTCTTCCATTTTGGACAGAGTTTGCTTCTGCGTTATTATGCGAGATAACTAAAATACACTCTTACAGTACAATTATTGTTGCATTTTCATGTCGTGTAATGAAAGTAAAGAAACATTTTTGCTAAAAATGACTGACCCTCGAATAACCCGTTAAAAGATTTAAAATTCCACAAAACTGTGAAAATATGTATAAAACTATAGTGTGAAAAAATTTCAATAGATTTTAGTGCTTTTGCTAAAGATTCATTTGGGGTCAAGTTCATTTTGCTACATAATTTTTTGTACCAAAGAATTAAATTTCAATTAGAATTGTCAAATTTATGCCGATAAAAACATTATATTCAGAACATCAAAAATTGTGCTATCTTGATTCAACGATCAAAGTTATGGTCATTGCTCTCTTAACTTTTAATGTCATCTTAACTTTTATATTTACGGGGCAAATTATAATTTGATCGCTAAATTGCTGGTCACTTTACATTTCACGACTTTAGTCTACCTGGCATCTGACGAAAATATCTTTTTGATGCAAAACGTATTATAGTGAAAGTGTTAACTGTGAACGAACTATAGTGAAAGTGTGTCCACTTTCCGAGACTGATCTTTGATCAACAATATCCTAATATTGTCTATGGTATTCTATCACAAATTATGTATTCAAATGATTTATCACAAATTATACCGTTTTCTCCATAGTAGAAAATTGTTTCTTTGCAGCCGCTGGCGATGCGAAAGCTGGGGTGGACTTTAAGAAGGTTCGGTCAAAACCGGACAGACGAGGATTCCTCATTGGCGTGAATTGGCCAACAGGCGCCGGCCCAAGTACTGTGGTCGTGTTCAGCATTTGCCTCCTGGATCCGTATTGTTGCGCTTTTTGCTTTTCTCGGAGCTTTTGAACCTGAAACGAAAATTAAGTTAAGATATAAATTTGGTAAAATTTAACCTCTTCCGTTTTTCTTTTCATCTGCTCGGCTTTATGGGCGGCCTCGACCTTTAGCTGCCGTATTTGGTTTTCTTGTTGCCTGAAATCGGAAAGTACATTGAAAATATTTTTTTACTATCCATCAATCAGGCAAAAATTTTGTATGAATTCTGAATTTTTTCAAGCTATTTGATAATAAATAAAAAATTTGATACCTGGCGACTTTTTCGAGTCCAGCAAACCGTTTCATATTTTCTCTTTCCGCATCACGAGCTTTCTTGTTCTCCTCCTTCAGCTTCTTCATTAGTTCCACCTGAAATTGATAACATAATTAATAACGTAATTATACAAATCAAAGGACACTTCAGTGGAAATTTATCTTGCAAAATATTCAAATTTATCAGGACATCAATTATGGTCAAGAATAACGGAGGTCTGGCAAGGCACGCACGTAAATCCACTTTTTATTTTGAATCTGTATCCAAATTTCCGAACGCATCGAGACTCCATGGAGGAACGAATGGAGTCAATGACAAATTTCTATACGACAAATCTCAAAACATTTAATATTAACTTTCTGAATCTAGAAGAAAATTTTGTGAAAGACATGATAATAGACTACGATAGGTACGTACTAATCATAGCTGTAAATTAGTTAAAGATTCTCACCTTATTTCTTTTCATTTCTGCAATGTCTTTCATGAGCCTCCTCGTTTCTTCCATGTGTTTATTTTGCTGCATTTGCATTCTGTTGTGTTCCTTCTCCATACTTTTGAATTTCTTGAACTCTGACTTCAGCGAGCCGATCTTCTTCTCATAATCGTCTTTGACTTGCTTCACTTTTTCTTCAGCCTGCTTCCCACCGTTTGGTTTCGCGGTAATTTCGGCGATAACCTGAAATACAGTTTTGTACTTTTATGTTTTATTGTAAATAAAAAATTACTTTGTCTCGTTCGGCTTCGATCGTTGATATCCGCTCAGTCAGCTCGCATAATTTTCTTTCATCTAAACAAAAAGTCATGTCATATAAAATTTTGAACGGTATGTCTACAACGTGTGTGCATATATTTTGTGGCATATCCAAAGAAAATTATTTTTCCAGTCATAAAAATTTGCTGTCAACTTTTTAACACCTTTGGTTCTAGTTTAAATTAAGATCGGACTTAGTTTACCCAAATTTTTATAACGGAACAAACTCTGTAATTTTCAAACTTGATTCACGTTTATTCTATTGTCCAGAAAATTTGTCAGATCCACAAAATTTTGCTTCAAATATTTGCACATCGAATTAAAAATAAAAAATTCATGCAACATATATGGATATCCAGGATTTACAAAGATTATTCTGAAGATTGTGTACTTTTAGCAAGAAACTAAATTCCGATTTTCTTCATACATATTCTTGGCCCTCTACAAAAAATAAAAACCTTACAGTCGTGTTTAATTTGTGCAAGTCTTCTATCTCTTGCTTCAAGTTCCGCTACGAGCCTTTCCTTGATCGAGATGTCCTCTTGCAATGTTGCCAAATCATTGGCCAATCTGTCGCGCTCTGAAAACGAAATCCTTTATAATTTAAAAAGCTCGAAAAGTTTTACCTTTGCTGTGGACCTGCTCATTTTCCTGTTCAATTTTAGCGCTTTCGCTATCGCTTTCGTCGTTTTCCGATCCAATTTCCGGATTTTCTTCCTCCTCATCCAAACCATCAGCTCCGTTTTCTCCGTTCTCGCTATCGGCTCCGTTAGCTTCGGAGGCGCCGTTCGCTGAAAAATCCACCTTAGACAGAATCAACTATTGACATTGGAAAAATGTTGAAAGCTCAATCAAAATTTTCAAGGATAAATTTGGTTCGAAATTTTTCGAATTAATTCGCTAATCATTGACTAATTATGAAATTAATTGTGACCAAAACAATTTATGCCTCGACGAAAATTTGTTAGAAGGAAAATATTATACTTTCGGATCTCATTTTTATTTAATTTTATCTTTTTATTTATTAATTTCAAAAAATGAAATTTTATTAGTTAATGGCCCAATTTTCCATAATTGTTTCTCATTTCTGACTCCCACTTTGATGATGTTTATATGCCAAAATTGTCATTTAAATTTAAACAATTGGCGTTATGATACGTCAATCCGCAGAGACGTTTATTGTTTGTCAGAGCTATAAGTTATAGCCTATAACTGAAAGCAAAAGTGATTGGAATTATTTGTCGGATTTAAAAAGAAATATTTCCGGATTTCTAAAACTTTATCATAATTAAAATTATGATTCATCAAAAATTTATTTGCTGAATGAACGATTGCTTAATTCATAATCATCCTACTCTTACAATAATCGGAAGTGAATTCCAAAAAGTTCTAATACCTCCTAGCCCTATTAGTATCTTAAAATCCAGAAAAAAATTAACCTATTCCTATAAGCAATTTCTGTTTCCGGATGTCCTCTTGAGCAGCTTTTATCAACGCGTCAGAATTGTCCGTGCTCATCACATACGGTGACACTGGAAGGCTTCCGCACTCAGCTTGGCTTCGGTAGCGGTTGTTTTGCTTCCGGAGTTCGTCAATGGTCGAGCGAGCCTCGAAGAGTTGAATCCTGGAAAAAAGCATTTTATTAAAAAATAAGAAAATTCCAATTCTGAGATTCAAACCGACCGCAAATTTTCCAACTCCTCCAGGTAGTTCCGAATTGTGGAAGAGATTGTGTTCTTGCCGGCGTTCTCGCCGCACATAGTTGCGTCGTTATCCGCCTCGTCGTTCTCGTCTCTGTTTATGTTCGCCATATCGAACTTTTGTTGCAATTGAATCGACCGCGCTTTCAGGATATCGATCTGAAATAAAAAGGTGTAAAAAACAGGAAAATTAAATAAAAATAACTTACGGTCTCATCAAGAGCCTTGACGCGTGTCCGTAACCTCTGGTTCTCGTGCTAAATTGATAGGGGGTACGACAATTTGCTGCTCCAAATATTTATTTTACTGTCAAAATTTTTGATAATAATTGAAAAATTTTCTAGCTGTATCAAAATTTAGTACCAAAAATCGGTATTATATGAATAAACGAAATCCGGATCCGGGATTGTTCATATCTTGTGACAGAAATAATGAAGCGAAATAATGGCTACTGCTTTGTTAACTGAACATACTTAGCTAAGTTCCACGTTAACTAAACTGACAATTACTATTCAATAACTACAATTAGGCTCAGGATCAGATTCTATATTTGTAACCTTTATTTCCTATCATATTTGGAATCGAAATTTCAGTCAAAGTCAGGCAGAGTTCTGCTCAGGATTAATCTATCTCTCAAATCTAATTCCAAAGCCGGAGCTGAGTTCAGCCCAGGATTCACCTTTATCTCTCATCCTATTGATCCAAGCTCTACCTATTATTAAAGTTAAGAATGCAAACCTGCAATGAAACGTTCTCCAAGTATTGGTCGGAATATCCATCCTCTCCGGTCACTTTCCGGCCCTAAAATAATACGGATTATTTGTACTGTAAATAAATTTGGATAACAAATTCTCACCTGTTGATATTCCATGAGCTCGGCTTCGAGAGTGGCGATTCTTGACCTGAGCTCGCCAATTAGTTTGCTCGATTTATCCTGGTTTGCGACCACTCTGTTCTTGATGTTCTTCGCTCTGTTGGCGTAATTTAGTGTGTTGAGGGTCTCGACAAAATCCACATCGCTGGGGCTCGCGCAGGCGATCATTAATGTCCGACTAAACATTTAGAGTCAATACAGTTATGCATTTTCAAAATGTGTTCCAGAATATTCGGACAATTATTTGGCCTATGTTTATATCAAATAATATTTGAATAAACGATTGGTTATTTGTGTCGGTGTTACGGAATATGGCATTGAATAATAATAACCATTGATTCATTGCTTTCATTCGAATAAAAATTTCAGATTGCCACTCAAAATTTCTCATCTGTTACCACCGATTATTATTATTAGAGTAAAAGGTCAAAGATCAGCAATCAATAACAATTTACGAGCAGGGTTCTGATAATATTTTCTGCGCTTTCCTTTTAATTTCGATAAATAAAGCCAAATAAGAGGGAAGATGTATCTAACGCTGTCATCAAATATATAATGAATTTACCGCAAATTACCATATAATAAATACTAATAAAATATTCCATATATGCAATTACCTTACAATATATTACTAAATAATAATAAAATATTCCAAGAATATTCTACAAAACCATATTCCCTATTAACTCGCCATAACTGTCGATCGACAAAAAATCACCTATTTCCACCGAGGGAATCTTGGAGCAGCCTTGTCAATTTTGAATCTCTGTACGGCACATGCATCACTTTTCCTGCACCGCCGCCCAATGCACTGATCACATTTCTGAAAATAGAAATAAATAAAATGTCCAAAAAGTGCAAAAATTAAGTAAATCCAATACCCAAGTGCCAAAAGTCCACAATTGATGCTGATTCCTTCTTTTTGCCTGTCCCCGGTGGCTCCTGTTCTTTTCAGCCTCTCCGATCCGGCCAAATCCACAAAGTGGAATTTTGCAGTGAGCACTTCTAGTTCTGTGGCAGGGTTGGGATTGCCGTTCAGTTCGACGTTTTCGGCGTCCTAAAAGTCGAAAGATGGATGAGAGTGAATAATTAGTTCATAAATTATTTCATGAATAATTCATAACTATGGTTTGGTGGATCAGTCATTACTTTTGATCCTGTAATTTAGCATTTCAAAAGTTGTAATATATTGCAATATATTTATTACAAATATAATTGCAATATGTTTTTTTCAAATGTGGACAAAATTGGCTCTACGTAATTTCATCATAGATCTGAACAGTTAGCTCAGAAGAATTAGCACAAGAAAATTCCTTAACAGAAATAAACTTCCCACTAATTACTATATTAATTACTATATTACCACTACGCTAATTACTATATTACAACACGTTTTCTACAAGCAAATAACTTAACTCAAAACATTTTTTGAAACCAAGTGTGTAAAAATCTTACCTCCACAGAAACCATTCTTTGTTGTTTGATTTGCAAAGAAAATATGGCGTGTGACCTCGACGAAGCCTGGTTCATGTTTGTTTCGGCAGTTGTCCTGAATACAAATTTCAGTAAATTACTAATCTGGAATAAATAAAACCGTACCTTTTCAAGGACCCATTCCTCAAGGATTGCATGATTTCCTCACCGGAGTTGACCTGTACTCTTGCCACACCTTTCAGGTATATTTCGCCATTTGTGGGGTCTTCGTGGATTTTGATGGCGTTTCGTCTCTCTTCGGCCAATAGGTCCAAAATTTCTTCGTTGTACAGCTGAAATTACAGGTGAATTAACTTAATGTTTCAAGGTTCATTCTTGATTAATTAATTTTGGTCAATAGCATCAAAACATTGCCAATCTGTTAAGTTCGGCCAAAAAAGTATATAAAATATTTTAATTTGCAACAGTAATTTCAAGAGTGATAAAGAAGTAATCAGAATCAAAAATCTGCAATGACCCACCTCGATAAACGTCACTGAGACCTCAAAAACCGGTTCAACCAGTCCCCTGGCTTTGGCTTCTTCCTTCTTGGTCTGGATTCCATCAAAAATTTGTCGGGCTGCGCGAGGGATTATTCCGATCACTTTGTCGAGTTGAGTTGAGGGTGCGGTGCAGGTGGATTCAAATGATGTGCCCATCGTGTAGGTTTTGCCACTCCCGGTCTGAAATTTAGTTAATCTTTATTGATTATGACAATGCTAATTTTTATTATTGGGAAATGGAAATTTGTGTCGAAAAGTAATTAAATTTGATAAACCGAATGTTCTAGAATACCTGTCCATACGCGAGAACTGTTGCGTTGTATCCATCGAAGGTGCCGGCGACCAAATCGTGTACGCATTTGTCGTATATCGTGGCCTGTGTTGTGTCCCGATCAAAAACGTGGTCGTAGGTGAAGGATCTGAAATTGGATGTTAGAAGTTAATAAAGTAAATCGAGAGCAGTGATATGGCATCGGATTGTATTTTCTTATTGAGAAGTGATAGGAATTGGCATTCCTTTTGCGAAGGAATCATAATTAAAGACCCCAAAAATATTTTTTTTTAATTCCGGTTTTAATTAATTAAAATATTTAAAAAAATCGCAAAATATTTAAAAAAATATTTTTTTAAGTAGCTATTTTTTGCCGATTCTAGACTTTAATTCTGATTTTTTAGCCTTCATTGTTACTTCAGACTAAATTTAAAGCTCAAATTCAACAAAATATAACAAATTTTGGGGAAAAAACGGCAAACAAAAAAAAAATTTTTTTGAAAAATTTCGTAAAAAAATTTTTCGGCAAAATTTTTTGGTAAAATTTCTCCGCCAAAAAAAATTTCGCGGCGGCCTAAGGCTGCCGCGAAAATTTTGCCAAAAAATCACAAAATTTGTCCAAAAATGCCAAAATATTTACTAAAATATAAGTAAAATTCCCAAAATATGCAAAATATTTTTTAAATAAAAAAAATATTTTAAAAATATTTTAGTTAAAAAAAGTCCAAAATATTTTTTAAATATTTTTTTTATTTTAAAAATATTTTTGGGGTCTTTAATCATAATAATAATCTGCAAGACTATTTTTCGGCGTTGTTTGTAAGAAACATGTTCGGATTTATAGTTTCAATGAAAGAGACTAAGAATACATTGTTCTATATCTAATTCATATATCTAGTCGAACTTACAAAATTTTGGTACTGTTTATTCATTTAAGATATATTCAGGAACACTTTCTTGATTCAACAATTATTTAACATTTGAATGAGGAACAACAACAATAATAATTTTTCTTTGAAAATTTTGTCATAGCTTAAACAGCTAACAATCCTAATACGTGATTTCAAGGATGGTTAAAAATCGATATTATAAATATATCACTCCATGAAATTTTATTCTACTCAATCAAGAATTTGAAAACCCGCAATTCAAATTTTAAAATAGCGCAAAAAATCTTCAGTAATCGTATCTAAAATAATCTTTCGAACTCTCATCAAACAATTTCTATACTGGCTTGGTTAAGAAAAATCTCTCCACTGGATATATTTAGCTTCAATCTGTACAATAGTTGATCGATACGTATTTCTGCTTATAGTTATGAATCACACTATTTGTTAATTAAATTGATTTAGTCTCTAGCGCTTGCTGAAGAATATATCGTTGGTTTTCCGATCACTCTAGTGCCAATCAGCTTCAAGATGAATCAGAATGCTTCCGATAAGTTGCTACACGAGCAAAGAAAATCTCAGCGAAAAGCAAGCTAAGAACACTTTTGGACGTAACATGGAAATCACGGATCTCAACTCGAAGGTATCTTTAAGAAAAAGTATTTTGAGTCTCATTTTTGAAAGTAAAATGTTTCTTAACTTCTAGTCATGCCTTAAGACGTAGTTAAGTATATAAAAATAAATAGTTCTCAAAAATTTTTTTAACAATCTTGTCATTAGATATATAGAACGGATACAAATGTATTTTAAATTAGTTATACACATATCAAAATCTTTTACTCCTAATTTTTTTCTCTAACCCCTCTTCCTACAATTAGACCGTAATAATCTATGGGCGCTTCACTGAAGAGCCCAGCTCATAGATAAAATTTGGGCTCACTGTCTGGAGTTTAGGGCGAAACAGTGAGCCAATTTTAAAACGTTAATCCTTTTTCCTAGTTTTTCATGTCTTTTCTGTCATAATATAGGATCGTAAACCCGGAAAAATTCTTTCTTATTAGAGAAATTTATTTGAACAAATATTTTAGACAATTTAATCTGAATTTATCTACCTAGGTTTACACGTAAATTATGCAACTCTTAACTTTAAGTATCCGAAATAGTAATAATAAAACTAATACAATTTTAGCAATAAAGATCATTCATTCCAACAAAAATCCTTCACCTGTCATCTCCAATAGTAATTTGAGGCACGCCGGGGACGACGTAGGTGCACACTCTCGATTGTTCTGCCTTCTCCCTTGAACTTTGAGGTCTGATTCTAAAATTGTCAAATTAAAAATCAACTTCTCAACAAAAAATGACATACCTGAGGGCCACCCTCACATTATTGTCTGCGGTCATCACAAAAGCTCCGTTATGTGTGTCTGAAAATTGATATAATTAATCAATCAATTAATAAAGTCACAGAAATATTTTCGTGGTTGACATAATTCACATATCAAATCGACAGAATCAAGTATCGGAAAGGTATGAGGCTGGATTAGAAAGTGTGGAGCGAGAGCGGCTTCAATCCTGCTCTTCAACAGGTTCCTCAATGAAGTCGACTCATATAAAAATGCAAACGATCCCCAGAAATAGGCAGGTATTTTTTATCACGGGAAGTAGCAGTCTGATTCTCGAGTACAAAATTGGCACTTTTGAATACTTTCCGATGAAAATTGTGTCAAGAATGATTGTATTGAGCATTTGTCCTAATATGTATTGGATTGTTCTATTAGATGTGGCCTGGAATCTATGACATGGAATCCTGGAAGACAAATTTTCTGCTATGGAAAATTGCTCTCGTTTATAAAATTTCAAGACTACTCTCAATTCCTCTGCTAAAAATTTGAACCTGGACATTCTCAATTCCGATATGACTGAGCTTCTCGCACTTCAATGACCCTATAAACCCTCAAGCTACCAGAAAGAAATAAGACAGCAATCTGCTAAAAACTTATTTTCCACTCTTACCTAAACCGCAGTGTTCGAGTCACGTACCCCCTGTCTCCAAAAAATTTTAGGATCCTAAATTATGGACACCAATTTATGAGTCAAATGTATGGTAGATTTAGATTTTGGGCAGTTTACAGAAGGAAACAATTTCCAGAATACTTCTACGCTAGAAAATTCGCTCGCTGGAAACAGCCAAAATTTGGAGGGAATTCAAAGCTGATTTTAGACAAATGTTTTAGAACGCTTCTGAAATTTCTTTGGAAAGTTCTCTGTGAATTTTAGTCAAAGTAGTAACTCTTCCACGTTGGGATCTCCAGAAATTTTCTGGAAGAAAAAGAAGTAAGGTAAAAATATTCACTAATCCTTGCCTTCAGGATTGGCTTTAGGATTTGGAATTGATGAAAAATCAATAATGGAAGCAAAATTTTGCAAAAATTACAGCAAATTTGGTCAAAATTATGCAAAATTTTTCTTGTTTTTGTAAAAATTTGAAACAAATGTTACAAATTCGTCCAAATTTTTAGTACGAGATCACACTCAGCGATATTTTGCCACATCCTGAAGCAAAAATCCTGACACTGAAACAAAAATTGATTATCGACGAGGTCAAACCCAGAGTGGTTTCCAACTCCGTTTCCAAAAAAGTGGTCAAGAAACACAAACAGGGCTGCGTACAAAGGGCGGAAGGCAGGCGAAAAATTGATTAATGCAAAAATTTACGATCCATTCACTTTGCACCTTTTCCCTTTGAGTCCGTTTCGTAACAATTTCAATGGGGACACACACGCAGACGGTTAGAGATTGCTCAGGTGAATTGCTTGGGAAGGAGTCAGAGAAAATGCGAGAAAGGAAAAAGGACGACGAAATTTGACAGCGCGAGAGACTTTGGAAGATTGCGGAAGCGCTTCAATAGAATTTTAAATGGAAATTCTGAGCGCGTTCTTTGCAAGGCTTGGCGTTGTGTTGTGAGAGAGGAAAGGAGCGGAGTTTGAATGGGAATTTGTGGAGAGAGATGTCTTTGGTTGTTTTGTGGGAAGACTGGGAGAGATTGGAAATAAATAAACATGGAACTATATTTAAAAAATGCAATTTTAATAATGTTTTTTTACTCTTGGTGCGCTAAGTGATGGTGAACTTGATGAAAACTTCGCATAAAGATTTAGACGAGTGCCGAAATGGTGACAAAATTGAACTCTGAAAAAGATGTTTGAAAATTTGAATGGGAATTAGTGGGGAGATATTTGTTTGGTTGTTTGACTAGAAGAAATAGAAAATTGTATGACTAGAAGAAATTGGGAAGAAAATCGATAAAGCATGAAACTGAACTTATTTACTATAGATTTTTGTCACACTTTTCAGAGAACAGAGGGAGACGCGTTTAAAATAAATAATATATGTTTATTGACAACCAAGGTAACACACACTACACTAATTGTCATTCTATACAATAGAATAAACGGAACATAAACAATGTGGAACAGTGAAAATAAGGTAAATTTCTGGTTTTTTAAGTAAAATCCGCAAAATAATTAATACGGTGGAAAACTAAATCTCTGCAGAGAATCTGTCTCACTGAACTAATCTAACTCATTAAACAAAAACAATTGAACAAACAAAATTTTTTCATTAATACTGTTGAAATATGTGAATCTTTGATCCAAATCATGAGCCTGTTGTACGAATAGATTGAATGTATTTCCTCAAAAATTCTTACCTGTCTATTACACATGACAAATATAAGCTCATTGTCGGAATCAAGGCTGGGAGATCGGGTCGGATCGGATCGGGTCGGAAAAACCGGGTTTTTTGAGGGTCGGATCGGATCGGGTCGGATTTTTTGGCTTTTTTCATCCGGTTTAAGCACCCCTAAGAATGCACTCGGCCGGGAAATTCAAATTTAAATTCCCGCCGGCCGGGCCTGATAGGGCGCGGCCGGGAAAAATTTCAGAAAATTTTAATGAACTACCATTCAAAAATTAGAAAATTTTCGCCTGCGGCGCTATTTGGATACCATTTCTCATTCAAGTATTTTTTAAATAGTGCAAATTTTTATTAATATCGCCTAAAATTGAAAAATTTTCGGCGCTGTTTTTTCGTTATTTCTCCATTGTTTGTCGACAGCAGGCCCGTAACTAGGGGGGGGTTAGGGGGTTGTAACCCCCCCCCCGAAATTCGGAAGCTAAAAAAATCAATAGGGTCCCCCCTATGGTTTTAAAAATTTTCGAGAAAATTTTGAAAAATGCACCCCTAAGAATGCGTTTTTTTTCACTTCTCAACCCCCCTGAAATCTCAACCCCCCCCCCCCCCCCGAAATTTTTTTCTGGGTACGGGCCTGGTCGACAGTGATCGTCGTTTTTAGTAACAAAAAGTACTGATTTTGAGCTAGAAACGCCGAAAATTGGAAGTTTTTATATGAAAATCTCCAAAAATTGAAAAATTTTCGCCTGCGGCGCTATTTTTTCTTTATTACTTCCTGTTATTTTAAAATTAGGTAAAAGTAGTACAATTGTACAATTTCATGAAAAAACATTAATTTTGGAATATTTTACTTAAAATTGGTAAATTTGACCCATCTTTATGCATAAACAACAAATTTAGGTGATTTGGGAAAATTTTTGAAAAACAGCCAAATTTGGTGAAAAATTTTGAACCGGATCGGATCGGGTCGGAAATACCGGGTTTTTTGGGGATCGGATCGGGCTGGCGGTCACCAAGGACCGGATCGGGTCGGACCCGTGATCAAAGTTCCCAGCCCTGGTCGGAATCTTATGGATTACAGCCTTGATTCCAATAACAACTCAAAATCCGATCGCACTGATCCATGCACAAAGGCGATCTTCCGGCTTTTGACATGCTGTGTTCTCGAGAAATGGATTTCCTGAACATTTTTTATGATAATTATTTTTGGAACAAATTTCGTTCAAGATCAAACGGTGCAAGCCAGATATCTTTTTTTTTTCTATTTTCCAGATGTTCGGCAGTGAGTGAATCGGTGGGAAAATGTTTATAGAGTGATTAAATATTTGCCAGCTTCTTCTTAAATTTCTGTTCATTTTTAAACTTTGATTTTCAGTTTACCCCAAACTTTACAGCATAGGTCTAAGCCAAGAATGCATTTTGAACGGTAACGGATGCTCTCAACACGAAATTCATTGTGTAAATCGATTTTCAATTTTGCACCCTCTCCCCATAAATTGTTACCACCACACAGTATTTTGCCGTTTTTTCTAAAATTTGAACCAGTTCAAGAATTTTGGAATTATAATGACTAAAACGGGCCACCAGGAAAATGTTACATTTTGTTATATCACATCGCATTATGGAAAATTTTTCAAGCTACTTTTAACTTGATGATGACTATGATCTACACAAAGAAGGACATTTACTTTACACTACGAGGAAATGAGGCAAAAAATTCCAATTCGAAAGGAAACATTTTTCAGGGTGTGTACTTTCGATCGGATGGAACGAACGCTTAAATCGCTCCATTTATTTGTCCTCTTTCCATAAAACGCAACAAAAAGAATGATGGATCGGCCTTTTACCTACACTTTCAAGAGTAATTTCAAAGACAGTAACTTGGGTTCGTGACTTAAGTGAAATTCTATCAACGTTAATTTGCGTTTTTCCTATGCGTTAAACGAAAATGAGCAAAATATCGCGATGAAGACAAGTTTCAAACAATTTATCGCTGACGTTTGAGTGTTTCGGAATGAATCGAGATCATTGCACCTTAACATTAAATATAAAAATGCAAAAAGCTGAAAATGTATACTACAAAAGGAAAGTTTAAAGCAAAACAATTTTAAAATGAATTCTTTCGTAAACTTATTTTATTGTTACATTTCATTTTGACTTTTGTGTTTGCTTCATGCCGATCCAGTTATTGTTTATGAGATTTTATGCCCTTGTTTGTAAAAGGTCAATCTTTCGGGTCAGTGACTTTTACCCGCTTTCAACATAATAAAAAGCCATCTTGCTTTTGTGACATTTGTCTAGCACCACCATGCAAATCAAGGGCATAAAGCTTCGGCGACGCTCAGACTTACAATACCAATTCCTAATATCGAAGGTGATTTATCACTTTGTTCAAATAAAAAGTGAGAGTCATTTCAAACCATTCAGCCTCTGTGAATTCAAGAATTTTATGCCATATGATTTCAACTCTAATTTGTTTACTGAATATATTTATCTAAATTTGTTTGCGACCCGAGAAGTTTTCCACTCTGTTTCCTTAAAGTGAATTTTATCGAATCTTCTTCCTGATCTGTTATGTTTACGACTTTAGGCGAATAATCTTTACCCAGTGACGCGCCGCGGTTTACGCCACGTCTGTGGCCTGACAAAGTGCAAAATTTACAAAGTACAAACCTTTGGGAAAAGCAAAAGGCCTATAAAGCCGCGCGGCGCGGCTACCCGCCTCGCACTGTTATTCTTTAAACTTTTCTTTCACATACTGTTGCTCTTCTATAAACGCCTTATACAAATTTTAATCCAATCATATGCTTACATAACATTAGCTGCATTACTCAATTGAAAATTTAATATCCAAAAAGTGAATATTTTTGACGTAAATTAATTGTTCGTATAATGTCGGGATTCACATGTTCATACGCATACTGATTAAGTAATATTTTAGCTATACAGCGCTATATATTTCAATTTACGATTGCCGAATTGAATATTGTCATGGTATGATCTAACTCTTTCATATTACCTCACATTTTTGCTTTTAATCTAATTGAAATTTTCCATTTCTCGTATAATCAAAAGAAACACACACGTGTTCTTGTTTATGAGCTCCAGAACATTTCTGAGGAAACACCGGACACAAAATGCAAAAATGGCCGATTTTACATTTTCGGAACTCATTTCTTCTCTATTAGAGCAGACGGATTTTTGTTTCCAATTCTTAGCAAGAATAAATAATGATTGCTTAAATCATCAAATTTTAACAGTTGCCTTTAAATATTATATAATTTATTTCTCACTTATTTCTAGGAACGTCTCCCTAGGAACGTCTCCCTAGGAACGCTCCTGGTGTGTTTTCTCATTCTTATCAACGAACGGAAGGTTTTCATCTCTGCCGACGGTAAGCTTTATATTTATGAGTAAAATGAAAATTAAGCACTAACATCCAGGTGCATACCAGCTGAGAGGAGTATATGAAAATCGAGATTCGCTTAAGCCTAACTATAAGTCTCAGGCTTATCCTATGCCTAAATTTGGGGAGCCAAATGTTCGTTTACCTCTATTTCGGCACAACGCCAATGACAAGGGATTTTGCAACGGAACTACCTTAGGAACAGATTTTGGGCTCATTCTGACCTTAGGGTCTAAATAAGGTAGAACGCATGCCTAAAGCTCACACCAGCGGCTGAACTGAGAAGCTCGAGATCTCGTATCCCCTAGTTGGAATTCCCCAGCTGCCTTTTTCCTTTAACATCCTACCTTACTCATTTGTCTTTTGTCATGGTAGTGAGGACGATCCATGGTTGAATGGGCCAATTAACTTACCAAGACGAACTAACGTCTAATGTCCTTAGAAAAATCCCCCAAGCAAGTTAGCCATGTGAGTGATGACCTGAACGTTAGACCCATACGCAATCGTGCTTGGGGGGGGGGGCAAGTGATAGCTTAAAATGTTTGTACAGACATGCTAAGTATATATCTGCAAAAAATGTTTACTCATTTTTGCATTTTTTCAAAAAATGGATTTTTATCAAAAGTGCCCACTTTTTGATAATAGCCACAAACCTCTCTTGCACCACCAATTTTTTTCTTAGAATATCCTAGTGGACCTATAGACTGGAAATTTTTGGTCAAGTGACTGACAAATTATTTTTTACCCAAAAAGTGGCCGTTTTCTGGTAATAGCTATCAGCCTATCTTGGACAGCTGTTTATTCTGGTTTCTTATTCTTCGAATGTTCTACTGGACGTACAGAACATAAAATGTTTGGTCCAGTGCCCGGCACTTCCCCCTTGGAATGTGAGGAGAATTAGAGTATACAGAAATACATCAAGCTAAATTTTTTAATCAGACTTCCGTAGGGAGGCCGCTAGTAATTAGCGCAAAGGATACTTGTTCTAACAACTAAAATCCACAAAATTGATCCATGACACTGAAATTTTCTTTCAGAGTTGGAAGAGGATGTCGAGAAATTCGTAGACAAATTGAGTACCTTGACATCGTCAACGGCCGACGTGATGTCAGCGCTAGGACTGGTTAATAAGGGAGCGCTTGCTTTGCTTAAATTGGGCTTTCCGATTGGATCTATCGTAGCTGGCTCGCTTACTATTGCGTCAAAGGTAATTTAAATTTGTCTTCTATATAAAAATAGATTGCGTTTCATCTCTTCTGTTATAGTCCCTTTGTCATAAAAAATGTATCGTTTTTTTTCTCGGTTGTAGATTCTCGTCCGTAGATTTTTGGCGGAGGAAAATCAGAAAATGACAAACAGTTTAGTTATGAACGTAACAACTATTGCTTATACTTCTTAGCACACTATTTTTCTGCTACAAATTTCCCCATTGTTTCTTCTTTATAGGTTTTGTATTCTTTATAGCCTCATCAAATAGTAAATCATTAATGTCATGTTCTAATCAAAGCTTCGCAATGAAGCACTATGTCACATATGT
The DNA here is from genome assembly GCA_022814885.1 of Ditylenchus destructor. Taxonomy (NCBI): domain Eukaryota; kingdom Metazoa; phylum Nematoda; class Chromadorea; order Rhabditida; family Anguinidae; genus Ditylenchus; species Ditylenchus destructor. Next base: position 527,379 of record JAKKPZ010000035.1, on the reverse strand, counting down.
TGAAAATTTAGCACATCCCATTTTTAATATAATATTTGAAAGCTGTCGAATCATCTGACCTTACTCCAAATTAACGCCATGTTCTTTTGTGATTCTCTCCCAGACCAACCCGGTTTGGTCAAATGGATAAAGCATAGTGCGAAAATAGTTTTTGGCAGTTTACGATTTGAGTTCTAAAGGAGAATCTTCGAAAGAAGGATCAAAGAATTTTCAGAGAACACGAAATTCGCCAAAACGCAGTGTTTTCAACATACCATTTTAAATTGTTTAGATTCAAATTATTTGACACAAACATAATTTTTATAGGGCATTTAATAATTCTCTCCTATTTATATGATATGTTTCCAAATCGCGCCGCGCCTGAGACACGTCACGAAAATTTCTTTCATTTTGCCCACAAATTTTCACTCCTCCTCTAATTTTGATCCTCTCCCCTGAGCTGCATGAATAATTAGATCCCCGGAGCCAAAATTAGAAAGATTACGGTAGGTTCAAGTGGAAAAATCGGGAGAATACCAATTTGGGGAGGTTGTTTAAATTTTTGTAACAACCCATGCGCAACAACCAAGGCGCCAACAAGCCTTTAGGCTTGGGGCCCCGCTGTAGGGACTTAATCTTAGGGCTTCCGAACAACCCTTAGGGTATGAATTATAGGCTAAAAGGTCACAACGCCACAACTTTTTGGCGGGAAGCACTTTTTTGGCTGTAAAACGAATTCTAGAATATTCTGTTTGTGCAGAACTGTTTCATATTTTTGGCCAAACAAATCCGCACAAACAGAATATTCTATAATGTTCTAGAACGCTCTAAATCGCCACCTCCCCAAATTGGTACTACCCAAGTGTGTATTTCTCCGAAAAAACGACCCACAGATAAGGGATGCACTTATAAGGGATGCATGTTGTCCTATATAAAAGTTACCGTATTCACCTTTACGAGTTAAACAAATATTTTCTCTCTGGCTATTCTGTTTGTCAATCCCCCATTCTTTCATATTGTAGCTAATCAATTTAATTTCCTTAACCATCATTCCGTTTTTGGCTTTTGCGCCGCAAAGTAAATATAATTCAGATGAAAAATGTAAATTATAAGACATTTCATTGCAGACTGAATCTCCAGAATACCGCGCATTGCTGAAATTACACAATAAAATGGATAAGGAATTTAAGCGAATGGACAGTATGATTAAATTTTCAACGCAAGTAATTTCCCTCCGCCATGCATTACAGGATTACTCAAATGTAAGTATTAGTTTTAAAATAAATAAAATACAAACGAACAAAGCCCTGTTTTTCTCTTTCCTGTTCGGGCGTTCTCAGTTTAAAATAAACCTTTATTTCCACATATGGGCATAAAAATAGTTGGCTGCTGCCATCAAAATTAAATCACTTTATTTTAAGCATGCTTAAAAATACAGTTATAATTGTCGTTATCTATAAAATAGTTTAAAACTACGGTATAGTATTTAAACGATATTGATTTTAATTACTAGTTCTCGAGCATTCTAAAAGACAAGTAATAATTCAATATTAAAGCGAGAATTTCAACATTAGTTTTAGTCACTACGTGTATTCTATTTTGTTGCTCGGAATTTTCCGGGCACATTGCGCATACCTGTAAAACATGGTATATTTTACTAATTTGCTGGCATGCGTGCGTCCCTCCGTGGATTGGCGTTTAGGCCTTTTTCAGGCCGTTTCCGACCCAGATCTTATCATCACTATAGTAAACACCCCATAAATACATAAAAATCGACCCATAATTGGGGTTGTCCCGCCACGAAAATTTAGAAACGGGGATACTTTTGTGTAAAAATGCCCATAACTCATTTAAAAAGACACTTTTTGGGGCGGGGTAAAAAGCAAAGATGGTCTATGCGTCGAGGGGCGTCCTTCTCAAATTTCAAGATTTGGTTGGTCCCACCACGAAAGTTGGAACACGACATTTTTATTGAAAAATGGGACATGTTGAAGCCAGCTAGTAAAGTGTTAGCTAGTAAAGCTAATAGTGTTTTCGTTGATATTAACATAACTGACCTCAATCCAAAAATGTTTGAGATTTGCCATCCATTTTCGTTAGGATAATCTAAGAGCATACAAAACTGTTATGTATTTTCGTGCGTTTAAGACCTGAGTTTACTTAAGCCTTTTATTCCAGTTTCTGTACTTGATAAATGACACTTGATTGAGTTTGATTTGAGAGCAATGAGAATGCAAATTGAGAGTAGGAATGAATGCAATGAGTGAATCAATTGAATGAATGCAATGCAACTGGGCTGAATCAAGCTCGATCAGGCGCTTTTATAGGCAGACTCTGGAGGCGGGCTCGTATGTGGGATAGGACCAGTCTGGCTGTCAAGCCAGACTATAGGCCACGCCTCATAATAGCATAATTGCCGCCAGGACTAATATTTCAAATCACAATTATTGAGGAAAATGGGAATAGTTAAGCTTTAGAACACATCAAAAACTTATTTTGAAGCAACCCCGTTGCATGTGAATTGGCCATTATACTTCTTACTTCGCATGGTGATTACTGACTCTGATTCCCTAACACTGAATAACCTGCAAATCTTTCATATCAGTCACACTGTTACAATAAAATATTTGTTTCAGCACGTACACGTCCAATTCCATACACTTCGAAGGCAGTCTCAGTATATGAATGATCCGGCAAAGAATAAATCTCAGGAGGCCGTATCCCAATTTATTCGTGTTTGTCATGACTCTGACACCGACCCACTTCGCATTCTAGATGTAGGTGTTTAAAACTTTTCAAAGTTCAATTTTAGAGATAATTATTCTGCAAAAAATGTTGTTCTATTCTAATCAGTGGTAGAGCAGCGCGGCCTTAGCGTTGGTCGGGTGGTTCGAGTCCCCCTTCAAGCCTAACATTTTCGTTCCAAAATCACTATTATTCTCCACCAACGGCTTTAGGATGTGGAGAAACCCCATGGTTTCCCTGCCTATAAGCGCAGTTGGCAGCTAAATTCTACGTGCTTGGATAGCTCAGTGGTAGAGCAGCGCGGCCTTAGCGTTGGTCGGGTGGTTCGAGTCCCCCTTCAAGCCTAACATTTTCGTTCCAAAATCACTATTATTCTCCACCAACGGCTTTAGGATGTGGAGAAACCCCATGGTTTCCCTGCCTATAAGCGCAGTTGGCAGCTAAATTCTACGTGCTTGGATAGCTCAGTGGTAGAGCAGCGCGGCCTTAGCGTTGGTCGGGTGGTTCGAGTCCCCCTTCAAGCCTAACATTTTCGTTCCAAAATCACTAATTATTGGTGCTGTCATAAGCTAAGTATTAGTGCTAATGCCTAAGCCTAAAGTGGAATACCGATTACAGCCGGTATTCATCCTAAATCCCTGGTGCGGGCCATATGCACAAAATAGTGGGTTTATTGTGGGGAAAACAATTTTAAGATTCACGGGGAAGGGGTAAACGTCCTGGGAGCTACAAAGTTCTTCCTTTAGCGTCCTTTATATGTTTCCAACTGCGGGAGTTCCCAACTAACGCTGAAGTAAAATCGTGGATCTCTATACGGAACCGCGGATTTTGATGCAACGTTTACTTAGCATGGAAATTCTCTGATAACGGAAATAAGAAAAGGTAGTCAGTAGAAAGGGTAATAGTAACACACAGTTTAAGCGCCAAAGCCTACTTCTATAGCTAATTTGCATGTAGTTTTCAAGAAAAACTCAATTTTACCAGCTCACTATTGCCCACTATTATGTGCAAAGAAAATGCATTGAATGTTCTTGACCATTTTATACTCTCCTACCATAATTAATGTGACAATTTAGTATATCTACGAAAATATCAACCAAAGATGTAAGGAGCCGCATGCCGACCACGTCAGCCTCTATCTCGAAACAGGCACACTGGTTAGAGAAATAAGGCAACAAGCGGCGGTAAAAGCGACTCCAATAGAAGAAGAGGCGTATTGGAGACAACGAGCAGGTAAAATCTTTCAAGCATTACCCGGTGAGACGTACTGCGATTAAAACATTCCTCTCCATTTCCTAAAATCCGGCACGGCCCACATAATGACACTATATAAAAGCAAATTTTCCGCCAAGTTACTGGTGCTAAATAACACTATTTACAGAAATGATTGGTCAATTGAAAGCATTTTCTCTCGAGAAAGCTCGTAACATGATCAGAAGCGTGAGATTACAACTGGCAGTCTTAAGCAAGGGTATTTAATTATCATATTTTAGACGCACTTAAACAACAAAATTTAGGCAAACAGTTCCGAAACGTGACAGAAGGCCTGAGCCAGCTCGCAAGGGCGTTTGATGCTATAATTGGTGCCCCAATTTTTCCGTAATTTTCTTACTTTGCTATAAAGGCATGAAATACGCGGTTTAGGTGCATCCTTGACGATATCCTGGTGACGCGATTATATCATCAAGATCCCATCTGGGAGTTTGGCAACATGATACGCATTGACGTAAACAAACTAGTATGTTTCTCATATAGTTTCTCATATTGATATTCCTACCCAGGAACACAAAACCTAGTGTCTAATTTTCTACACATATTTTCAATTCTAAGTTAAATGAATTTCCTCTGGTTTAATCTACGCTTATTTTTTCCGAATGCGGTATTTTTTAGAAATTCTTGTTTTACACAGTAAGCCCCCGAATAACGGCGCCCCCGATTAACGCGATTTGTCGCTGCAAGTACATATTGAACGCAAAATGTACGCCTGTTACCCCTCCTCATTAAAGCGCTCAGCCCCACCCCAAATAATGCGATTTTGGGTGGCCAGGAAAAATGAAAAAGGGTCAACTATAGATTTTTTCCAAATTTCAAAAAATAAATAGAACGAAAGCCAGAGATATTGATTTTAACGTATTTTTAGAGCAAATTTATTTTAGCGGAAATACGAATTTATGGTCACATTATTTGTCTCTGATATCGATATCCTTCCACTAATATAACAGATTAATTAAAATTTAATAAAATGCACACGTCTAGATGTATTTCGGGAGTATCTGCGCGAAACTGGCGTACAACACTACTATGGATGAATATAGAACCGAAATTGGTAACCGTGTCACAAGCATTAGCGAATTTGTGCCACGATGGATCAACTCGTCTTACGTATGCGTGATATTTTTGTTTAATAGCATATTGCAAGGCTCTCTACATATTCATCAACAGCCTATTCATCAACTCTACATATTCATCAACAGGCTATTCATCAACCGGTCTATTCATCAACCGGTCTATTCATCAACCGGTCTATTCATCAACCGGACTATTCATCAACCGGTCTATTCATCAACCGGACTGTTCATCAACCGGTCTGTTCATCAACCATTGAAATTTCGTGGAAAATGAGGGAATTTGGTTGAGATTTTTTGTACTTAGGGGTTTTCGACCCTGCTGAGTCCGAATATGAGGTCAGTTTCGACCGCGCGCGCACTGCATGCACGCGCTGCGAGCGCCCGATGTGATGGGCGAAATTTCGATGTGTGGCCCATGTTCTAAGGGTAATTTTTCGCGCTGAGTGCGAATCTGAGGTCAGATTGGACGTACTTCATGCACGCACTGCGAGCGCCCAGGACGTGCCTTGAAATAGAAGAAAATTGAAGAAAATTATTGGAATTTTTTTGACTTATGGGTTTTCGACCCAGCTGGTTTCGAATTTGACGTTATTTTCGGTTTCGATATAGGCCCTTCCGTTTTTCGATACGGCGAATCGGAATTTGACCTCAAATCGGGGGTGGTCCCGCCACGAAAATTGGGATAATTACGTTTTTTGACGTTTTTGGGCGAAAATTATCACAAAATGGTGCAAGAAAATTAGCATTGATGGTATTTCATTTTACAGTTCCAAATTTTTAATCAATTGTGGTCCGGTAAACACGAATTTGTGGTTATTTTTAAGAAAATTCGGTATTTTCGCGAGAAAAAATTGATTGACGGACCTGGGGTTCGAACTTGAGATGAAAAACCCTCAATAGATCGTCCGAAAATGGCCATTTTTGACGTGATATGAAAAAATAATATGCAGATTCGGAATCAGCGTATCGAATTACTCCTAGAAACACTCATTGCAGAAAAATTTTCCACATTTTTAAAAAATCGATTTTTTTCACAATCCATGTGGTACCCCCTATAGTCAAAAATGGCCAAAAAATAAAATTTTTCGGAATGTCAGCAAAATGTGTTTTTAGGGTTTTTTGATGCGCTGAGTCCGAATCTGCGTCACTTTGCCTTTTCAGTAGTTCCATTACCAATAAATACCTTAGCCTTACGTCAAAATTAAGCCAAACACATTTGGCGCTCGCAGCGCGCGCATGCAGTGCATGCGTGGTCAAAACTGACCTCAAATTCGGAGCGGTGTCGAAAACCCCCACGTACAAAAATTTCCCCCAAATTCCCTCAATTTATGCGAAATTTCAATGGTGGATGAACAGAACGGTTGATGAACAGACCGGTTGATGAATTGACCGAAACCCCTAAGAAAACACACTTCATAAAATTTTTCCACATTTTCAAAAAAATCGATTTTTCAAAATCCATGTGGTCCCCCCTATGGTCCAAAAATAGCAAAAAATCAAACTTTTCCAGATTTTCTGCAAAATGTGTTTTTAGGGGTTTTTTGACGCGCTGATTACGAATCTGCAGTTAGTTTTTTCGTATCGCGTCAAAAACCGGTATTTCCGGGCAAAAAATGCGAAAAATTGGCAATTTCCCAACTTTCGTGCTAGGACCAGGCAAAATCTGACACCGGATTTAAACTCCCCGGGGTCGATTTAGGGGGTTAGGTACAGATACCTAGGGTCAGGGATACCCTCAAAATTAGGCCAAACGCATCGGGCGCTTGCAGCGCGTGCATGCAGTGCGCGCGCGGTCGAAACCGACTTCAAATTCGGACTCAGCGGGGTCGAAAACCCCCGGATACAAAAAATCTAGATCAAATTCCCTCATTTTATGCAAGATTTCAATGGTTGATGAACAGTCCGGTTGATGAATAGACCGGTTGATGAATAGTCCGGTTGATGAATAGTCCGGTTGATGAATAGGCGGTTGATGAATATGTAGAGAGCCTATTGCAAGTCTATTATCGAGTCCCTCTAAGGCGCACTGTGTCCGTCCGTGACGAGCAGAATCTCCCGCTTTTTGGGGGTCCCGGACCTCAAACTCGCGAGTACCCCCCCCCCAAACCCATGATTTTAGGGGGGGGGGTTATCAATGTCAGAATTGGGGTGGTCCCGCCACGAAAGTTGAGAAAACGCCATTTTTTCAGTTTTTGGGGGTTTTTACAAAGGAAACTTTCCAGTCGCCGCTCGGATTTGGGCGTGTGATACGTCAATCGCTTCGTCTCGGCGAGACAAGACGATTGGTACCGGTTTCAAGCCCGACTCGGGCCTCCACCGGAAGATATGGCTTCCGGAAATATGGCTTCTCTCGGAAATATGGCTTCTCTCCTGGATTTGGCCGCGGGTGGTCTGCGGCGGAGGCCGCGGGTGCGTCCTATGGAATATGTGCTCTAAAATGACTCATTTTACGACTTCCAATATTTTTTATCTTGTTATTTAACAGTTACAAACCATTTTTCCTGTTTCAGGCAATCGCCTGGCCAAGCGTATTCCACGACCGGCTGCTAGAACTGATGAACGAATCATACTCTGCAGACATTATTCCGAAGTCAATCGCGAATTATCAAAAAGTGGCGGATCAAGTTATTGCTCCAGAACTCAAGAAAATGGGATTGCCGAAGTTAGTCAAAATAAAAATAAATTAGTTAAGCTTTCAACAAATTAGAATAAATAGAGTACTATAACTTTATACAAGCTTTCCTAGACAAAACATAATTTTTTATCATTCATATAATTCGGGGCATATAATCTCAACTTTTTCTTAGCAACTAAAATAAGACTTGTAACATTTTACAACAATGGATCAGAGAGGTAGCATAACTTTAATATTTTTAGGTACTCTCACCAAATATTGGTAACAACTGGAGACGACGAAGTGTTCATTACGTGTAAGCCGAGATGGTGTTTCATGATTAATAACACAAAGGGAGTGGATATCTTCGTCTCACGTTTTCTCCTCAAAGAACGTAATTATATCTACCGAGCCCTGGAATGGATAACACCGTTGCGGCAACCGATCAAATACATTATAGGGTAAGATATCGAACAATTTTACCGTATTTCCTCTAAAATAAGCCCTCTCCAAAATAAGCCCATACAGAAAGAGAAATAGTATGTAAACATGTCAGGTTAGAGAAAAAATTTGCGAACTTTTGGACATAGAAAAGTAAAAGCCCCTGGGCTTGTTTTGGAAGAAATACGTTTCATTCAAAAAAGTTCATCTGATACCAAAAAGCCTGTAGACTAATTGCACCAAACAAACATTTTCCGAATATGTCGGTAAGCTAAAAGGGAAATCTGTAAGGTCAACTCTTTTTAGTAAGATAATTTAAGACCGTTTTCATGGCCTCCTTTTCATGATGTTTCACTCGCTAGACATAATACCGTGAGAAATTGATATTGTTATTATATATAGGATTAACTCTCTGATAGGTTGAAATTATTCACTAAGAGAATTTCCGGATAGCAAGAACGGACAAAAAGCGATTGCGCAACTTGATTTAATTACTTTCAATAATCAAATGCGAAAACAGAAATATATACTTGGGTTAAATAAGACAACGGTTAAATCCCCCCAGTAAGCTATCCCCCCAGTAAGCTAGCCCTGTTATTGCGTGTCATACGCATGAGAAAATGGCTTATATAAGCCATTTTCCATGTACCTAATTAGGGTAACTTTTAGCGGAGAATCCGAATATGAGGTCAAAATTTAGCTAAATATAGACAAATTTAGACTAAAATTTAATTATTTATAATAGTATATTTTGAAGATTCTGTCTTTTTTCATCCAAAATGTGATTCTTAGGGGTGTATATTTTGAAGATTCTGTCTTTTTTCACCCAAAATGTGATTCTTAGGGGTGCTTATTTTGAGACTTCTACCTTTTTAAGGGATCAAAGATCACTTTTTTTGAGACTTCTACCTTTTTTTCACCCAAATGTGATTCTTAGGGGTGCTTATTTTGAGACTTCTACCTTTTTAAGGGATCAAAGATCACTTTTTTTGAGACTTCTACCTTTTTTTCACCCAAATGTGATTCTTAGGGGTGCTTATTTTGAGACTTCTACCTTTTTAAGGGATCAAAGATCACTTATTTTGAGACTTCTACCTTTTTTTCACCCAAAATGTGATTCTTAGGGGTGCTTATTTTGAGACTTCTACCTTTTTAAGGGATCAAAGATCACTTATTTTGAGACTTCTACCTTTTTTTCACCCAAAATGTGATTCTTAGGGGTGCTTATTTTGAGACTTCTACCTTTTTAAGGGATCAAAGATCACTTATTTTGAGACTTCTACCTTTTTTTCACCCAAATGTGATTCTTAGGGGTGCTTATTTTGAGACTTCTACCTTTTTAAGGGATCAAAGATCACTTATTTTGAGACTTCTACCTTTTTTTCACCCAAAATGTGATTCTTAGGGGTGCTTATTTTGAGACTTCTACCTTTTTAAGGGATCAAAGATCACTTATTTTGAGACTTCTACCTTTTTTTCACCCAAATGTGATTCTTAGGGGTGCTTATTTTGAGACTTCTACCTTTTTAAGGGATCAAAGATCACTTTTTTTGAGACTTCTACCTTTTTTTACCCAAATGTGATTCTTAGGGGTGCATATTTTGAAGATTCTGTCTTTTTCACCCAAAATGTGATTCTTAGGGGTGCATATTTTGAAGATTCTGTCTTTTTAAGGGATCAAAGATCACTTATTTTTGAAGATTCTGTCTTTTTTCACCCAAAATGTGATTCTTAGGGGTGCATATTTTGAAGATTCTGTCTTTTTCACCCAAAATGTGATTCTTAGGGGTGCATATTTTGAAGATTCTGTCTTTTTAAGGGATCAAAGATCACTTATTTTTGAAGGGACTTTTTTGAGGGGAACGGAGTATCTTATCATTTTGTTGCCGAGGGCATACTGATACACCATGGAGTCCTGTGGTCGGGCGCGGAGCGCTCGACCCTCCCCCTTGGTATGTGAGGGAACTTAGATCACAAAAGGGTATAACCCAATCTTACCCCATAAACATTACGAGCCACCGCAGGTGGCGAGCCAGTCCTGTGGTCGGGCGCGGAGCGCCCGACCCTCTCCCTTGGAATGTGAGGGAAATTAAAACATCTACTCCCGAACAACCCTTACTCCCGAACAACCCAATCTGACCGCTGATGGCGGTGGGCATACTGATACAGACGGGGCATACTGATGGCGGTGCGCGAAGCGATGACGAATCCAATCTCCCGCTGTGCACGCTAACCGCTTCCTAGCGAAGTGAGGGCCGCGAAGCGGCCCCACTTCGCTAGTAAGAATTATTTTAGAAACAACTCCAATATCAAGTCCATAGATTTGCTCATCCCAAAGATCGTGGAAGGAATAAAAACCAACCTGACGCATGACAATTTCTACCACTCCTTTGCAATGGTTCGTGATTATACTTTCCGCTCCTACAGTTGCGCTGTTACCCACTACCTTCATGGCTATTCTATGGAGACCGTCGACGCCGTGGATTTTTTTAGTTATTATTATGGAGGGAGTATTGCATATTACTGCGAATCCTATATGATATTTTTTTTCTTTTAATTCATTTCAATTTCTTCCAGATAGGTTACACTTCGAATTTTCCATGCACCCTGAATTTTGTGCGCGTCGCATTTTTCCCATATAAATGCCAAGCAATGCTCTGTTATATCATTGCCTTTCCGCTTGATTAATAAATAAATTTTATCTTGATTACTTTGTGCTCATCAAAAATTTGATCAAAAGACGGAATTTATCTTTAACAAGTCACAGCCAACAGGCACGCAAAACAACTCATTAATTCAAGTCCCATTTAAGGTTCGATCGAATCGACCAATCGCTCATACTGTTGTCTTCACCGAAACTGTCATTGAATATATCGGAGAAGGTTGAATATTTGAAATTATATGTTTCGTTAATGCCCCAAATAGAGGTTTTTTCCGTCATTACCGTTATTCATAACTATTAGATCCCAAGTCAAAATTCCCTGGCACGCTTATATTCTTGTTTGAATTCCTCTTTAACCTTTCTTGGCATTCTGCATCCCGTTTGGGCACACTAAGACAAGGTCTGAGTGCAGAAAGCGGCAGATATTGATGATGTCTCCTTTCCATGATATCATTTTTAACAGACATTTTAAGAATTTTCAATACCAAAAAGAGAAATATACCTGAATCTGAGTTTGGCTATATTTTTTTCTTATTTTCAGCATTTGCGGTTAAAATTTTCTTGGTAACAAAGAATAGTTCCTCCTATATTTTAATGTATTTTCATATTTCAATTTTCTCATTTCTTTTTAAATATCAGGGTAGTTATGACCGGTGCAGCCGATACAAAACTTCAGCAGCGCAAACGAAGCGATTTTCTCTTTCTGGAGGAACTGGGAGAAGGATCTTTTTCGACTGTCCACCTGGCGACCGAAAAATCGAGCAGCCGGAAGTTTGCTGTCAAAGTTTGCTACAAGCAGCAAATTATCCGGGAGAAGAGGGTAGGGATTTGACATCTGACTTTTCAGTATGAATTTGCGCAAAATGGAATTATGTAGAAAAAATTCTCACTTCATGTGATTTGTTGCAAAGTTACAAATTTTTATTTCAGGTGCAACAGATATTTCGCGAAAAAGAGGTTTGTATTTTATTTTTTGTCAAATCTGTTTCAACTTTCTTTCCTTCTAGATCCTTCTGATGTTGTCAACGAAAGAAAACGCTCATCCCTTCATCGTCCAACTCTTGTGCACATTCCAGGATCACGATTCGCTCTACTTCGTGCTCACACTTGCCACGAGAAAGGATTTGTAAGTTGATTCACAACTTTTTATGGCTGATAGGGACAATTTCTTAGAGCTGGAAACTTAATATAAAAGATATAAACTTTGAGCTAAAATAATGTTCGGAATTTAATAAGGTCTGAAAATTGTATACTTATTTTTTGCCCAAATTAGTTGAAATAAAGTAAAAAAATGAGAGTTTATCTACCAAACCTAAATCGCAAATTGCGTCGCAAATATTATCCAAAAATAAGTCTAAGTTTAATATTAAAATTGGTGCAAGTTTTATTTTTGAAGTTTTTGCATGATTTAATGCTCACTCGTTTAGCTGTGTAATATACCAAAATGTTTCCAAGAGCCTAAGGAACATTTTCGTATATTACATGCCTAAATGAATCATCATTAAATCATGGAAAACTTCAAAAATGAAACGTGCACCAATTTGAATATTATAGTCATTTATTTTTGGATAATAGCTCTTGAGAACTGAGTCATATATTAGAACACAGCCTCATATGTCCCATTGAATTCGAGAATCACCAATTAGTTGGACGTGACCTTTACCGCAAAAGTTTTGCTTAATAGTGATTTTTGGAACGAAAATGTTAGGCTTGAAGGGGGACTCGAACCACCCGACCAACGCTAAGGCCGCGCTGCTCTACCACTGAGCCAATTTTTATCCAGAACCGTTATGCATATGACTTCCATATTGATCGCTAACAAATTTCTAAATCAATTACATTTGTTTGAATTATTCTCTTTTAAACCATACTCCATTTAGGCTCAAAAAAATCAGAGAGCACAAGAAAAATCCGCTAACAGTTGCTCAATGCCGATTTGTCACCGCCGAATTGCTTTCAGCGATGAGTGAGTTGTTGATTTGTTTATGGTTAGACATTCCTTGGATCTATTTCTGAGTCACTTGTTTTTGAATCTAATTCAAATTTTCATCATTTAATTAATTTTACCTAAATTATTGGAGTTCTTTCTTGAAATGATATCGTTCTAGGATATCTGATCTACAAAAAGCCATAATTTGATTACGCTATTAGAGCATTTTTGACATCCAGCAGTTTATTTACCGGTTTTACAAACGATCAAAAATGGAAACAGATTTCTAATAAATATAAATTTTAGAGTACAAATTTTATAACTGTGCAAACTAAATTTGACCGCAATTTAGAATTCGCTCGTCAAATTTAAATATATTTTTCTGAAAATTTATCTTAATCAATTCACCTTTCAGGTCACATGCACAGTTTCCACGTGGTCCATCGCGATATCAAGGTAAGTTTTCTGAAACATTTTCCGCCGAGCTAATATTTTTCTTGTTTTTAGCCAGAGAATATTCTCATCAAAGAAGACGGCCACATAATGCTCTCCGATTTTGGATGCGCGAAGCGCCTGGACGCCCCAGCAGCGACTCTCGCGCAGCCGACTCCTCCTCCGCCGCCGACCAAACCCGAAGGCGATAAAGATGAAGAGGACACGGAATCTGGCGCAGAAGATGACGCGGTGGCAAATGGATCCAGTGGTCCGAAACAGCGGAAATCATCTTTTGTTGGAACGTCGCATTACGTCAGCCCGGAGGTGAGCTTATGGATTTGTAGGGATGATTAGGATAAGAATTTTTGGGAATTTATTGCATTGAGGATTTATAGACACTTATGTGACTCGACTTTGATAGAATAATCTAATTTATCTAACTTATTCAAGATATCTATATGGATAATACGGTACATATAATGACTTCCAGAAATTTCGTTCGAAAAAGGTGCTAAGTCGTTGTGTCATAAAAGACTAAATAATTTTACGTAAATTAAAATAATAAAAACAAAGAATAACAAATAATGTTCCACAATAATTTCAATAATATCTAGGAACCATTGTGGAACTTTCTAGGTTATTCTTCAATTTATTATGAAAGGATAGATTGAGATTACAATTATAAGATTGGGGTCAAAATTGGTATGAGTCAGATAAATGTTAGTCTGTATCCTGGGTCCGATTTCCCATATGGAAAACTAGTTTTGAAATGGTATAGAATTTTTTTGAAATTAAACACTTTATTTTCAATAACAATTTCGGAACATCTTTAAAATTTCGTATTTTTTTCATAACACCATAAGAATAAAACTGAAAGTTTATAGAAATACCGTTTTTTCTCTTGAGTAAACCCCCTCCTGAAGTAAGCCCCTTCCTGAAGTAAGCCCCTCCTAGAGGGGGGTTGAAAAATATAAGCCCCCTCTAATATACGCCCCCCCCCAAAGTAAGGTTTTTTGCATTAAAATGCTCTTTTTTACATATATTATCTGTTTAAATACATTCGTTGAATAAAATATCAACAAAGGAAATGTGTTTGAACAAATTCTTTTGTTTGATGAATTTTCAGAAAATGATTCTTCAAAACCATAGGGTCCCCCCTTTGGTTTTGTGCACAAATAATTTTTTAAAGAAAATTTTTTGCCGAAAAACCATAGGGGGGACCCTATGGTTTTGAAAAATCATTTTCCGAAAAATTGGTCAAAAAATTCAATAGGGTCCCCTCTATGGTTTTTTGGACATTTGGCTAAAAAATTCGAAAATTTTTGACGATTTTGACAAAAATCTCTAAAAATTTTCCTCGCCGGCTCCGCCGGCGAGGGGTTGAACAATGTAAGCCCCCCCTCCTGAAGTAAGCCCCCCTCCTAAAGTAAGCCCCTCCTAGAGCGGGGGTTGAAAAATATACGCCCCGGGGTTTACTCAAGAGAAAAAACGGTACATGTCTATCATTTTACCAATAAATTTTGTTTTCGAGATTATTATCATATACGAAAAACCAGATTATTTTTCTCCTTAGAGAAAAAGTAAGAATTGTATGTAAAAATTTTGCCTTATAGAAACATCCTAGGGAAACAATCCTAGCTTTGGAACATTACTTGACATTCAAAGTATGATCCATGAATGATGCCACACTGTTTTTAATGTAACGTCCGACCCTAAGAATTAAGCAGCGTTGACCTTTTACAAACAAATTTGTTACAAAAAACATAAATTGTACATTTGTAAGGAAAAATGCGTATATACGAAGCGATTGACGTATCACACGCCCGGATCCGAGCCCGACGCGAAACTTGCCCTTTTACGTGACACACGGATGTCACGTTTTCACGTATGTCACCCCCAATTCTGACATTGATACCCCCCCCCTAAAATCATGGGTTTTGGGGGTACACGTGAGTTTGGGGTCCAGGAGCATCGAAAAGTGGGAGATTCTGCTCGTGGGGGAATTCTAGAATATTCGCTAAAAATGTTTTCAATACATCCAAATATTTTGCAGGTGCTCAACGGCAAAGAAGTGCAACAAGCCTGCGACTATTGGGCGTTCGCCGTCGTTCTCTTCGAAATGCTCACCAATGGACGGAGACCGTTCTCGGACATCAGCGAATACTTAATTTATAAGCGAATACTCAAACTCCTCTACTCGTAAGTTTTTATTCAAACAAATAGTTATTGTATAAACATTTCCGTTAGTTTTCCATTTGTCATTTGACTTGACAACAATGTTTATGGATAAATTCTGGTAGAAAATCCAAGCAATTGAGTTTGCGATCTTGACTAATTAGTTGATCCTGTAATTCGGGATCAACTAAATCAGAATTTTACAAAGAAAAGTTTTTATTTAGGTATTCGCTTAACCTCAAACCTAGGCAGACAATGAGGTTTAAGATCAAATTTGACACAAAATCCTAGGCCTATGTTCTTATCCTAAACTTAAATTAGGCATGCATTCCGAGCAGGTAGAAATTTTAGAGCCTAGTCAAAAAGTTTTCATTATAGGATGATGATTTGTGATTTCTGAGATGTGATTCCCGAATTAGACCCAAACTAATCCTTGATCTTTCTTTTTATAATACTTATGATCTTATTTTAAGATTCAACGACGACTTCGCGCCGGGTTCAGAAGATGCGAAGCAGCTAATCTCGTCAATACTACTGCTGGAACCCGAGAAGCGGCTCGGCTCTGTGGAGAGAGGCGGCGCACTACCTGTCAAACAGCACAAATTCTTCGCAGACGTTGACTGGTCAAACCTACCTAAACAACCTTCACCGTTTTTGTAAACATTTCTTGCGGAATTGTGGATGTTCAATCGATCGAACGACGGTGTGATTTTTGTTGAAAGGTGCAATATGTTTATAACCGTTTATATCATTTTTGTTCAGTTTCTCTTGTAAATTTTTGGTAAATTAAAAAATTTTATGTTAATTATGGAAATTTTATTCGTATAAATAATTTATGATCCAATACTTAGAATACATTTCTTAAGTTTCAGGAAATGTAGTCCATATTTCGAGAAATGTAGCCCACATTTCTGAGAAGCTCTCAAAGAAAATTTCGCAGATTCTCTTTTTAGATCTCGGTAATACTGTCGGTACAAAACTGGCCAACGATTGTATTCCGAGATGTATTGCTCCTACTTTGATCTCTAGGTTCACAGAAAATGTCAATCAATTATGCATGAGTTTGCATTTTACAATGTTGCGACTAATTAACGCTTTTGAGCGAATGCCTGCGGCAATAATACACCTGTCAATATTTGTCAATACTTCCTTAATAATTTCGCTGACCAAGTTTTATAAATTTCTAACCGTCGAATATTTTCTTAACTAAAAATCCGGCCTTGTTTTGATTCAAAGCTAGGTATCACGTGGTGTCATATCGTCATAACCGTCACGTGTTATTCCATATTCTCGAATCAGATTTCAAGAAAAGAAAGTCATGTAATTGTAAATGTCATTCTTCCTTTAAAGAATCCGAACATGCCGTATCAGAAATTCCTTGAAGTTTACCGTTTTACGCTTTACACTGAACTTAGCTCGAGATATAGTCTCGAGAAAAATGACAATAGCATCAATCCGTATCAACAACACTTCCTGGAAATTTCGCCTACCAAATTACTCTGATAAATTTCCATCCGAATACGAATATTTTCTGGATTTAAGCTTCATTCCAAAAATGCCCAAAGCGGCCACTTTCGACCTCAAATTCGACGAGCGAATACCTGCGTCAACAATACACCTGTCAATATTTTGCGAACAATTTCGCTGACTTGAAATTACTTTGATAAATTTCCATCCATATAACATTTTCTGGATTCAAAATCAATCCTTGTTTTGAATCACATTCAAAGCTAGGAATCACGTGTCACAATCGTCACGTGGTTCCTCATTCCCCACTCTCGAATCACACATTCGTTTCTAAAAACTGATTTCCCCAACGACACTTTTCCAATTTCATTTCCAATCCCAATCGATATATACCAAAGCGAAGCAAACAAAGCGACCAAAAATATCTTTCAAATCGCCCCGTATCCCGGCACGAATCGCCACAGCGTATTTCCCTTTCAAACGCTCAACGCCAAATTTGTCCCGCCACGGCGCCACATTTTGCGTTGGGCGACGATAGTTCAGAAATTCAGCGCTTTACTATTTGGGTCTCGGCTCTTTCTCCAGCGAACTTTTCGGCGGTGTTTCTCAGCGTCTCTTTCTCTGCCGCACTCTCTACGCTTTCACTGCTTCCTTCGACTTTCTGTTTCCTTTCCACTTTTCGTTTGCGTCTGTAGGATTGTATGTCTGCGGCGATTGTGGGCTTGCAAAACCGTCGCAGCCCCCTCCAGCTCGATCGTTGCCCCCTTCCCCCCACTACCGTTCGATTCGCCATTTTCCCATTTCCAGAGCTCGCCGGAGTGTGATTGCTGCGGCGGCTAATCGTTTCTTGCGTGAATTTGGAATGGATTTGCTCCGATTGCTCTGATCCAAATCAATACTCTGATGATTATTGATTGGGTTAAGTTTGCTTGGGTAGCGAGTTTTGTGGAAAATTGTAAGAAACGAACTCAGGAAAATGTTTGCCGTGATCTTTGATCAATCAATATTTTTGAGATAATCGAATTTGTCCAAAAAATCTTCGTAAATATTGTATAGAGCCCATTTATAGAGTTCATTTATTACCTTCTTTCGTGGATTTATTGCAATGAATTAGTTGGCTATTTCGCGCGCTCATTCTTACAATACCTAACTTTTTATTATTTCAGTTATCAAAGAAACACTTTCTTCACCAATTCTTTGTCAAGTTGCAACCAACGCGTTCAAACCACAACTCCGTGCTACTCAACTCTCAGCAAAGCTCGTAAGAACCGCGCGGATCCAAGAATTCCTACCACGTGACCTCAACTCTCAGACTCTTTCATCGGCAGAACAGCGAAATGGCTGCAGTGGCCTCATCCTCATCTTCTTCCGCGGCGCCGGCTGACAATTCATGGAAAAACGAACTCAACTTACCTGCCAAAGATATGCGATTCAAGACTGCGGTAAGCATTTTTAGTACCACTTTTACAACTAGATTCATAATAAATTTTTGATATCTATTTCAATCGGTCCTTTCAATCCGATCCATATGTATACATAGCTATATACTCTAGAATGTTATGGAGAAATTTTATGAAAACTTAATATTTTTGTGAGATGATTGACTAGGATCAGACTTGTTTTATAGCCATCAATTTGGTCAAGAGTCAGTTTGGATTGTTAGGAAAAAATCCTTGCTTATAATCACTTCCTGAGCCAAAAATAACTTTGAGAACATTCCGGAATGTACTATGTGAAAGGATTGAGTGAGATAGACATCCAACTTTGATAGATATGTAGGATCCTAGCATAGAACCAATAATCCTGGAGTGAATCTGATGAATATGCTCAATATAGGTTTTGTGTCAACTAAATAATGCCAATTATCAGCGGTGTAAATATGTGTCCGAATGGCGCAGGGAGAAATATTTCCACAACCATTTGAAGAAGCCAGGTTCTGTCCCGGCTAGCGTCAGTAACCCTAAACATGTAGTGGTCTTAATAGTCTTCGTGAAAGCCCTTGTCAATGCACAAATCATTGATGCGGTCAATCCGGAGACGATAGTAAAAGAGCGTTCTCATAGTTCTCTTCGTCTTTCAATGGCGAAGAGTCTCTCAGACTGCGACATTTTTACCTAAAATATAAGAATAGCACAATACATAATTTTAGAGATGAGTATATTTAATATACTTCACTGAAAAAAGGTATTAATATACTATATAATACCTTTTTTGTTTAGGACGTGACGAACACAAAGGGCCTCGAATTCGAGCAGTTCAGTCTGACACGTGATCTCCTCAAAGGCATTTTTGAGAAAGGATGGGAGAGCCCAAGTCCAATCCAGGAGAACTCCATTCCTATTGCACTCTCAGGTATTTTTTTATTATAGTAAAAGTGAATGTCAAACTTGTCTTTTAAAGCCCATGTCACTGTATTAATCGTGAATGTGGTACTTCCCAAGACGAAATTAAACCAAGCCTTCTCTTAGGACTTTTCATCCTTATTAGTGATGGATAGGTTCTAAGAATTGCTACATTTTTATGTAAAACTAATTTAAAAAAAAGTAACGTTAAACAACTTTGAATCTATTATTTTAGGCCAAGACATTTTGGCTCGCGCGAAAAATGGCACAGGCAAAACAGGCGCTTATTCTATTCCGACAATCGAGAAAATCGACCCAAACAATCCCGTCATTCAGGCGATGATTATTGTGCCGACGAGAGAGCTAGCACTTCAAACTTCCCAGGTGTGCATCGAATTGAGCAAGCACCTGAAGCTAAAGGTAAAACTATCTGATTACTTCACTACTCAAATTCTTAATAAATTTTCAGGTGATGGTGACTACTGGCGGAACTGACCTTCGAGATGATATTTTGCGAATGAATGGACCCGTGCATCTGGTCGTTGCTACGCCCGGCCGTATTCTTGATCTCATGGACAAAGGAGTTGCGAACGTCAGCCACTGCAAGATGATGGTACTCGACGAGGCCGACAAATTACTCTCTCAGGTAAGTTCATTTCGTGTACGTTTTAAACTAATTACTGGTTTTGCTTTTTAGGACTTTCAAGGCGTCCTGGATCGCTTGGTTCATTTCCTGCCCTCCGACCGTCAAATACTGCTCTTCTCTGCCACTTTTCCTTTAACAGTGACGTCGTTCGTAAAGAAGCACATGCGCAACCCCTATGAGATTAATTTGGTACGTGCTTGCAACTAAAATGTGAGCTTGCCTATAGCCCACCATAGTATAAAAATGTTCATTGGTCTCGTACCAAAATGTTAGTAATGTTAAACAGTCTTTTAAAGCCCACACCACTGTGTAAATCATGGTTGTGGTACTTCCCAAGACGATACTAAATTAAGCTTTCTATTTGTTCTTTTCATCTGATGGAAAGACTCTGGGAATGCTACATTTTATGTAAGCACAAGCAGAAATTGTAATTAACTCTAAATGTGTATGGACTGTTACCGAAATTTGTATAAATCATTGGTCTTGTGTAAAGCAATTTTATTCGATGAGCAAAACAGGAAAATGAAAGAATTTCTTTATAAGGTAAAATAGAATGTCAATATTAATAGTTGAGTTAGTGAAATTTTGCTAAACTGGAAACAATTTCTAGTATTTATCCACAAAAATAGCAATACCCAAAACTGAGTGATACCGAATTTTGTATAAAGCGTTGGGTTTATCTATTATTTAAGTGTCGATCAGCAAAACAGGAAAATGAAAAGAAAATAAAAAAAATTTCTTTTTAAGGTAAAATAGAATGCCAAAATTAATAGTTGTGATAGTGGAATTTTGTTGAACTGGAAACAAGTTATAATGATAATATAATAATAATAATTTTGCTATTGCCACGCTGAACAAAATATTTGACATCCAAGAGTAATAGCAATAGATTCTTACTCAATCAACATTTTCAGATGGAGGAACTGACTTTGCTAGGAATCACGCAATACTACGCTTATGTGCAAGAAAAGCAGAAAGTTCACTGCCTTAACACGCTCTTCAGAAAGGTAATGTTGTGTGTTTTATCAGTAGTTATAATATCGTTTGTTCACATCACCAATTTTAGCTCCAAATCAATCAGTCGATTATTTTCTGTAACTCTACTCAGCGCGTCGAACTGTTGGCGAAGAAAATCACCGAGCTCGGATATTCCTGCTATTATATCGTGAGTATAATCTTGATCTTAGGAGCTGACAGAATTTGTTATATGCAATTTACTTTGTCTTTAAATTCAGATCAAGACTAGTTTAGTAACTATTTCTTCCAATATTAAAAAACAATTCACACATTTCTCTAATTATAATCACATAAGAATTTAGATAGGATATATGATAATCGTATGAGATTGTCATACTACCTTTTAGCTTAGAAAAAGGTATTACTACTATTTTTTAAGACTTGGAGAAATTTAAGAGATGAGACACTCCTATCACTATTCTAATGTCTCTTGGATTTTGTTCATCCTGAATAATTTCTTCAAAATTTAGCACTCCAAAATGGCTCAGCATCACAGAAATCGGGGTAAGAACTTTAAAGTTCATATCGATAGAAACATTAATGATAAGCTTTTATTTTAGTATTCCACGACTTCCGCCAGGGCAATTGTCGCAATTTGGTGTGCTCCGATTTGCTGACCCGTGGTATTGATATTCAAGCCGTCAACGTGGTCATCAATTTTGACTTTCCACGCAACTCGGAGACTTATTTGCACAGAATCGGAAGGTATGCTAATATTTTTAGATTGATAGGCATTTACTATAACGAACACAAATCATTTGGGTCAACTCTTCCAAATCAAAGGCCTTTGTGGAGAGGAGGAAGAGTTGACTCAAAAATTTAAACTAGAGAAATGCGTTGTTGTCCGTTAGAGTATATAAAAAATATTGATTCCTATAAGTTATTGTTATCTGACTCTCGCAGAATCAATTCGAGAACTTTCTGGAATGTTCCTTAGTAATAAAATTTTGCAAAAAACTGGGTATGCTAATATTTTTTGGTAATATACTGATAAGAATATTGTTAGCACATAGGTCTCTAAAATATTTTTATCATTATTCTGGAATTATTAATAAATTCGAGAACTCTCTAGAAAGTCCCTATAAGTAAACTTTTGTCAGATAAAAATTTGCAAATGGAATCAATTGCAATTTAATTCCAACTCCATTGAATAAGATTAATATGAATACTTTCTCTTCAGGTCCGGCCGCTTCGGTCATCTCGGTATCGCAATCAACCTAATCACTTACGATGATCGCTACAATCTGCGACGAATCGAGACTGAATTGCGCACTGCAATCGCACCCATTCCCAAAGAAGTGGACCCATCTTTGTATGTCGCAGACTTCCAAATCGATAACGCGGAACTGGCGCTAAACATGTCTCAAATGGCTCAAAACGGTGCAAAAACGGGATAAATCCAATCGAATTCGACGGATTTCATATTTATCCTTCTTAATCTACCTGTGTTTTTATTTGTTTTCTATGTGTTATCTGCTTATTGTATAGGATGACATCTTTTGACCCACAAACATTCATCTCCGGACAGTTATTTGACCTAACATGTTCTTTGTCATGTACTTTGTCAAGATTTTGTGTACTTTTAACGAGTATTCTCGGAATGTTGCTCTTGTCCAAATCTTGTATAATTAAATTTTTCCGGCTTTGTTATATTTTTTGTTAGTTTCATATATGATTACTATGCACTTTGGCACTAATCCCTTAGAGTTTGGGCTGGTAAATGTGGAGTTAGGATTCAGGAATTTTTTGATTTCGAAATTGAACTTTAGAATAGAAAAAAGTGAATCACATTTTTGACATTCCACATTTGTTGCGGCCCAAACTTGACAAAGTTGCGATTGAATGTTTCAATTGACTCGTATTTTCCTCACATGTCAAGACCGAACTATGCGTTATTTCTGAGAATTTGATCTCGTATTGTTATCGCTCTTGTTTATCCAAAATTGACATGTTGACAGCGCTCTCGAATTGCAACTTTAACAAGTCTGTGTCGTAGTTTCTTGAGTCGAGATCAATTTCTCGAGTCAATATTTTGTGTTATCAATTTATTTGTTCAACGATGTTGAGGTGTGCTTTCTTGAAAGACGGATTCGAAACTGTTTTATAATGAGATTAGAAGTAACTGTCAAAATTTGTAACTGTCCAGGTAAGCACACCTCGCACTGATATATCTTCTAAGCGGGTATTCTTAATTTAAAGTGTTCTATGTTTTGTTGTCCAGCTTGCCAAAGCTGGAAAATTCCTTCCTGGAAAACAGTCTTGGATCTGTCCAATTTCGAAAATTTTTGTCTCAACTTTTCGATTACCAAATTAGGAATCAAATCCAGGACGTTCGAACATTTCTCAAATTTGGCAACTTTTGCATTTTTCGCACCATATTTTTTCTCTTTAAGCCTTGCATGTTTCGCTTCACATTTTTCCTTGAAACCGTTTCTGGAACTCTTCTAGATGTTTCTTTTAGCCCATCCTTCTCTTCTATATTCAGCCATCCTGTAGCTTTTAGCAAACGTATTGTTTTCCATTCCTCAAGACTCCATCGATGGTTTCTGTTTTCATTTCTCCCAAGGCTCTCAATCCGTAAACAACTTTTGTAAGTCTTGACAGTTCTGACAATACCAACTCTGACCTTTGCCTCTCATTTTCCTTATCTATCCTTAGGACCTGAAATTTTGGGCTTTTTATTTTTACCAATCTCGAATTCGCATTTGAATGTGGGTTCGGTTTTTTATTTTGGTTTATATTATCACTTTTTTAGTGATAGAATCTAAAGAGTTTTTGGAATTTAAAGAATTCTTGGATCGAACATTTGTTAGTCTACTGTAGAGCAGAAACCTGGATTAAATATACTGCTAATTGCCTTTAGACTCTGATTCGAGACTAGCAAATTTCTATCCTGAAAATTCGCATTGATGAACTCCATCCCAATCAGCTCTGAGCCCGTCGGGCTTCGGCTGGGAACTTTTTTTCAGAAAACTGAGTTTTCAAATTAATTTTGGACAAATAGCAGAAAGATTTTTCAAATTTTTGTTTTGAAACGAAACTGAACTATAACATTTTTCGATAATTTGTCGTTTTTTGCAAGTTTTACATTATTTTTTAAATGCAGATTTTGACAATTTTTCTGAATTTGATTTTTTAAGATAAAAATTATGAATATAAATTTAAGGATTTTGCTTATTTTTGTGGCAAAAGCCTCGAAGTGACTTCTGATTTGTTTTATTTTTTATAACACATATTTCTCTTTGGTCCCGATCATTTTATTTTGATTTTGCATTTGTAATTCTCTAAAATTTTGTATCGGACCGCTTAATTCTCATTGAAAACTTTTGTTGTCTTCTCAATTTATACGAAAATTGAACATCATCTTTGACGTCAAAAGTGATTTTTTAGGATGTCTTATTTTCCAACTTTTGGTTAAAATTTTTTTAAAATATTTAAAGTGCACAAAACTGTAGAAGACATCAAAAGACCAAAAATGGCTCGCTCTTCCTTTGCCACACAACTCCAATTTTGTCTCCGAATTTCCGTTTTTCTCAAATCGCAAATTTTCAAAATTTTTCGTAATCCGTTATATGCTTTGTGGATTTGTTTTGTTGGCAACATTACCATATATGGAATGTGAATAAAAAGAGCGGCCAAATGTGCGCAAAACAGTCCAAACTTCAGAAATGAGTCATTTTTAGTGAATGTTGCGATCTCGGGTCACGTTTTGTGTGTTCCCGGATTGAGTCTCATTGCACAACTTTGTTCAAAGAATTGCTTTATACCAATAAAGTATCGTCATTTTGAAAGCGAAAGTATCGATGAAACAAATTCTGAATCGCGGATTGAGCTCTTGAGAAATATCCTCTGAGAAGTTCGAATGAGCAAATGTTGCGCTTCAAATGCAGGGAGACGGCGACGAAGGTAATCAATACGACGCATCCGGTTAGGAGGAGCCATTTCAAAACTGAAAAATTATGAATTTACGTCAGGCACAAGTTTTCGCTTAGAAAAATTGAAAATAACTGAAAGTGAAACATTTTTGCTCAAATATTTCAACTCTTGACTTTGCTCGAAAAGGGCAAAAAATTTGAACCAAAATTGACAAATTTTCAACTTTTTCAAAACCTGGGCAATACGTCTGAGTGTGGCAATCATTGGCAACATTGGATCCGTTACAAGGAGTGTCCGGAGCGCAGATGATCTCGCCATCGACTCGATAAATCCACTTCCCGGGCTGGCCACAGTTGGAGCGGTGTTCTAAGGTCAGCATTTGATTAGTCCCGGATCCAGGTATAAAGGTTGCGTATTCTGTGCCATTATCAGCGTGCATACTGAATGCGGCTCTCGAATGCCAAATTGTTTGGGTGTCTGCTAAAATGAATTTTAAATGAATGAATGATCTCTGTCTGTGTGTCACAAATTGTACCAGACCACCTCCTGGGGCGTGTGAGGTGTCAATCGATATGTCTCATCATTATTAGGTAATTTCTTGGATTGGGGGAACTAAAGAAGTACCCAATATTGCTATTTTTGCCAAATTCTGAAAAATTTTAACAACAAATGGCAAAATTTTTCAAAAATTGTCAGAAAAGCAGTCAAAAAACAAACAAATAATTTGATTACAGGGAATACGGTATACATATCAGTTTGTTCGAGAATTTGGAATCAGTATTGGCTCAGATATTTGCTCATTAATATTACCTGCGTATGATTCAAACCAATCGACATTGTTATAGAACAGCAAGACAAAAGTCTTGGCTCCATCAGACGTCAGCGCAGCTTGCAGCGTATTCGAGCCAGAATACGTGAAATTGCATGGGATCACGCGATCGAAAGTTGCAATGACCACCCAGCGGAGTTCCACGTCGCAGTACAGCGTGAAGGCAGAACAGATCTCATTCCGAGCCTTTCCGAGGTCAGCAGCACCTGTACTCTTCCTGACAAAGATGTTTCCTTGTTTGGAAGTGTCGAATTCTGCACTGAAATAAGACTCAGATAAAAGTAAATTTTTCGATATACTAAAGTTTGGTTCCAAAATTTGAGACTTTTTGCTGTTTTTACACTTTGAAATAGAAATCGGTTGTGACATTTTGTCAAAAGATGTAAAATTATAAAATTGTAAACATTCTACCTGAAAGGTATAACGGTGCCTTGACTAAAGCCAATCTCGCCCCAAGTCGAAAGTCGTGCATAGTCTCGCATAGTGCCATAATAATAGAAGGGAGGATCAGACAAATCAAGTCTGCGAGAAGTGTGGTACGTGGTGCCCCGAGGCAATCTTTCGTCTCCCCGGCCTATCCCAAACGAGAAGAAATCACCAGTTGGTACTCTAGAGTGGATCGAAATAGTCCCGAAAAGGAATATAAGAGCCCAAATAAGGGTAATGGAATACATAATTTTGAATTTCGAATGAGAGCAGAAGTTCTTTATGATTGCGCAATTTTGGGCAAATCTCGATGTTCGATTCAGGATTGGACAAAGTCTCGGATTCCAAACCTTTTTTCTCCCAGTGTCGTGTTTATTCAAAGAATAGCGGAGAAGAAGTATGTGCAAAGAATAGCGGCAGTAGTTTTTTTATTTCTATTGCTAACAAAGCTTATAAACAAATACAATTCGCGGAATCGATTGACTGCCGGAGGGCTAGTTCAGCTGCCGCTGGACCACCCAAAAATCGATCATTTGTTTAAAGGAGAACGCTTTCGGGTGTTTTGCTTCATAGAGCGACAAAAAATGACTGCAAGAATTCTATAGATAATTTTGCCTTCTTTGGAAATAACGGTCTTGTCAAAAACTTTTTAAATGACTCAAATCAGATTTTTTCTCATGATTGTGGCCGGCAATTTGATTCTCTGAAGTGAAAAAGTTGCATTCTCGTTTACATTTCTTGTCGTCTATGTTCTTAGTCAACGTCTAACGACCTTCCCACTTCATTTCTTTCTCATCTCTTTTTCTCTCACACTCCCGCATCTCTCACTTATGGTCGTCCTTATAATCGAAAATCATAAATGATTCAATACCGATCGATACATTTTCCATTGTTATTTACGAGGAAGTGAAACATTGGCCAAACGTCACGTGAAAATTACTTTGATGTAATTTGATGTGCGCTATTTATTGAAACATTTGCGCTTTAGTTTACATTTCCTTTCCTGCAGATTTGATATCTGATGATTACGGGGACCACCAATTTGACCTTTTAGAATGGCTTAGGATGCGAGATTTTTAATCATGCAGAGGAAATCTTTTAATTCGACGCGTCTTGATAAGATATCCAACATTTCCTGAAAACAATCCTCGTTTTATACAAGCCGTGACCGCTTTGTATTTTTTTGCTACATTGACAGACACCTTTAATCCCGAATGAGTCCAACTTCGAATCCCTTTCAGATGCCTGTATTGTCCCGTGACGAATTCCGAGACGTCTTCACCTTCTGCAGTCGAAGGCAACTGTGCCGCATCCGACAAGTCAGCCAGCTGCTTAACAAAATAATCCAGCGCGAATTCTCCGCCGCACCGCTACACGACCTGGATTCCTTGACATACACGAACAATTTCTGGAGATCCTTCTTCGACGACGACGGAATCCTTGACTTTGGAGTTATTTCGAAAAGTCTTCGCGATGTCTTGATTGCTTCCAAGTACCTCCGATTCTATCACACCAATATTTCATTCGATCATGAGTTGAAGCTCTCGGATCTTCAGGTATGTTAGGTCCTTACAAGTTCGTTCATGTCAACGACGACTGATGACGATTTTGGTCATAACTTTTTAGTGGAACATTCTAGAATGATGAGTAATATCTTAAATCAAAACTGAGACTCTTGGCTGCAGATCGGTATATTGCATGCCGGATCTCAATTCAAGATTCTCGAGATTCAAGTCTTTATCTCAAATTTTCAACTTTTTTGAAAATTCGAAGAATCGAATATTAATCTTGAGAATCTTGAGTTGAGATCCGGCATGCAATATACCGATCGGTAGCCCAGAGTCTCAGCTTTGATTTAAGATATTACTCATCCTTCTAGAATGTTCCACTAAAAAGTTATGGCCAAAAAAGTCACTGGGGGTTTTATGACCGGGGGTTTTTGACTGCTTCCCGGAGGCTATGTGTTATTTTACTCAAATTCAGGATATGTCTCACCTGTGGATCAACAGAGAATTGACAATTGACTGGAGCGTCAACCGTTTTGACCTGACCGAAGAATTGAGCCAACTCGTGTCACAGAGCAAAACTGTCAACATTTATGGCAACAACGCCATCGCCGCATTGTCTCACCTGCTCAAAGGTAATTGCGAAAAGATTCGAATCAAAGACAACAGACCGATCAGTGGGAAACTGCCTCTGGCAGAGATCGCCGAATTCTTGTACAAACCTTGCGCCGAGCCAAGGGCCAAACGAGAATTAGAACTCGTTCTTTGCTGCGACCGAAACTCTTACCGTGAAGAATGGAAGGAGTTCATCGTTTCTGTTGAACAGGTATGTTTTAAAAGTTTAAGGTAAAAAATTTAAGGTACAGAAAATTTTCCAAGTCAGATTCCAAATTTTAGAAATTCACGCAGGCGAGCTCGCCGGTGTATTTTTTCTTCGGATACGGTAATTTATGCGACGACGATACTGTGTACCGAAATGTCTTGCGACACAACTCTCAGGCCAAGAGCAACATGCGTCTGGTGGGCGTTCCAGGAAAATTCTCTTTCTTCGTCGAGCCTTGCGATGTGCCAGCTCAAGACAGTTTTTTCGCTGGAGGATTTTTGTATTAACTTTTTCGTCATATCAACTGCTGTATCTTTGTATCCAAAAATGTGTCTTTTTATGATTCAATAATTTGATTGAGTATAAAGTCATTTAAAATGTTGCTTTAATTTGTAGTACATTTCTTGAATCTGTTATCGATTGAAAAATGGCATTATAATAATTTATAATATACCAAAAATTACACTCCTCTGTATTAACTTTTCCTCCGAGATGTCCTGAGAAAAATTGTTTGCAGAGTTTATGCTATGTCTACGCAAGTGGGGGGAAGGGGGAGGGGATTTTGTATTTTTCTATCGCTTTTACTGCACAAAAACGCTCTCTCAATCCCCCGGCCAATCCCCGTGTAATGGTGAAAAATCAAATCGATTTGATTTTTTAGAACAAAGGAGTTTGTTTTGGAATAGCAAAAATGAAATTGTCTTCTCTGTACAGAGCATTTTCACACAGACATCATTTTTGGTTGTGTATGTCATTGTGTATGTCGACAAAGACATGTTTTATGTCTGCTTTATAACGCTTTCTCTTCGGGGATTGGATGAGAGAGTGCAGCGCTGTGATTAATCTATAAGAAAAATACAAAATCCCCCGGGGGATTCCCCACGTGCGTAGACCTAGTGTTAGAGTTATTTTTGGGCTTCAAAAATAAACCCCTAACAAAATTTTGCGCTATCCTCTATCAGGATTTTAAAATTCCGAAGGAACTTTGATTTAGACCCGCCCTGAATTTGCTTGCAAAATTTTATTTGTTTAGAAAGATTTATTTCAAAAACTAGCCGATCAAAGATTCCGTCCGTCGCGGCCTTCGGCCGCTCCAGGAGAAAAATTCCGCAAAATTTTGGACAGAAATAAGCAGCCCTAAGAATGCACTCCAAAAATCCACGCACATTGCTACAGAAGCCAAATACTGGTATAGGATTTGCCTTGTCACATCGGTAACCCGAAAAATTAGGCTAAATGCGGAGGATTTGTTCCGGGGTTCTAATAAAGGAAGAATCAGCTCATTTAATTTTGACTGGACAGAAACATACAGATATATACCAGACATATATAGCATGTATGTCACGCTCTAGAACATTTTAGAAATATGGACATATGAAATGTGTAAAATTTGTTATCCATTCAAAAGGCTGTAAAAACTGTTAATTTGGTTTACCGTATTTTCTCTAATTGAGCCCCTCGGGGCTCTATTTTTCAGATGCTTTAACATTTGCTACAGCAGACACGATAATAATCGAAATAAGCCAAAACTGAAAAACGAATCGTTTGTTAAAATATGTTTCCTTTGTGCGTTTAGCCAATAGCATCGTCTGGTAAACAATAGTATTTTTTGTTTATTTACCTAATAATATATTATTAACCATTTTTGTTCTGGTCAGCCTGTTTACAACTTTCAAATGATGAAATATTGAAGTCATTTTGTGAAATGCTTTGCAGACGAAAGATGATTTTCTGTCTGTGCTTGTGCACAAGCACAAGCTCTATTATAAGGGGGCTCAATTAGAGGAAATACGGTAATCAGAATTAATGAAGCTCATCGTCATCTTAATTAAGACAGCGCTTAATAGCAATGCCGGTGTGTACTTTTCTGATGTAAAACTATAAGGTGTACCGTGACACCTATAGAACACAAACGTCTAAAAACGTTTCATTTCACTTCGCAAGTTGCAGGTAAGTCGTAGGTAAGTTCTCAAAGAAAACATTCTCAAAGAAATTGTCATTTTATTACAAAAATCATTATTAAAAATGAATTTATAAACGAGTTGTTCAAATATTGATCATTGAAAACTGTAATGTCATATTGATGATTATTGGAAAGTTTAACATCGAATAATTGTCAAGCTGTTTAATTAATTGTTTTCGCTTGGAGGAATAACCGGACCATGTCCGAAATTTTCTGACCACATTGGACAGCACAAGTCTTCGTTTGAGTTGTAGGGAGCATTCGGAGGACACTGTGGCACGCCTTCTTCATGGATTCCTGGTTCTAAATCAGCTTATGATTTATTCGACATAAAAAATAGTTCAAAAAGGTCGCATAATCGGCGACAGAAAAAATTTTTGGTGACAAAAAAAATTTTAAATTCAGAGGAATAGCTGAAAAAGTCATCAGAAGCTTTTTATGAAAATCCTACCAAAGCACTGCGGTTTCGGCATTAGCGCATTTGCATTCCCCAGAAGTACCAACATAAACACAATAACGGTGAGGAATTGAGGACCGTTCATGGAAAAATCAGAGCTGTTAAATTTGCGGAGTTGGATTAAGTTTTGTCACAAAATAAGTCATGTGAGAAATTTATGAAAGCTTTTATACCATTTTTGGGTGATCAAAGCTCACAAAGACATAGTAAATAACAGAGCCCGCTGTTCAAAATAAGCAAAACCTGCCGAAATATTGGCCATGGATCCTTTATAATCTTCTGAGTAAATACTAAAATATCGCACGCAAAATAAACAAAAATGTTTTGGATAGAGTTCACGTCATTAACGCAAATTTCGCAAGTCTAGCTATGCTTTTAATAGTTCATATTTTAAATAAGTTTAACGAAGTGAATATGCCGTAACAAGATCCTGGGACTCCTTCTGTGCGTCTGACTGAAAATAGTTCTGAACAATCTTTTGAAACGATTCATCAATTTCAAATGTATGAAAACTCCGGGTGAAAAATGCGAAAAATGCAAAAAATCAGCTTTGGTACGAAAAACATCAAAATTGACCACTTTTTTTGGCAAAAAATGACCATTTTTGAGCCAAAACTGCAAAAGTCGATTTTTTTGTAAAGCATTGAAATTCACAAACGATCAATTATTTATCTTGAGTATTTAATTTAAAAAAAACTGACAAAAACACTAACAAATTTTTGGGCAAAAAAAAGTAACTGAATTTGGACATAAAAAATACTCTTGTTTTTTTTTCAAATCCAACTGACGGAAGTTCTGGATAAAATATTCCAGAAATGATATGCTTGCGTTCCGACAGAATTATCGCCACCGGACACAATTGCAATAGGACACCATTTCATAGCGAAGGATGCGTGACTCGAATTCGCTCTGCTTTGGCAGCGTCAAAACAAAATCCCGGAAATGGGTTAAACAAATCCATTCCTCCGGCCATTTGGGAAAGGCATTCGAAAAGAGCTTTTCATCCGACATTTATTCTGGTGAAATATTTTAGTATTAAATTTTATTGAAATTTGTAAGTTCATGTTTATATGTTTGTTCATCCTGAAAAGATTACAAAATTTGTCACAATTGTGAAAATGCAGGACACACCTCAAGTATACGGACTCCTAAAAGTATAGCTCGGCTCTTCCAGAAACTAAAAATGGCACACACGCACCTGTGCTAAATTTTACCCACTACTTGGGTGGTTGATTTATAGTCACGGAATAGGAGTAGGGTAGTTTCCAGGAATTCTCAAACGTATATATTTCTGCCAAGCTTTTCCACGTAATATTACGTTCCATATTTCTATATTCCGTTATTCGTGTAACGGAAATGGTTCTTCAAACTTTCTTCAACTCTTTAAAGCTTTTCCTACGTCCAGTTGAGTCACAGAGCTCAAAGGGTTACGATTATTTTACAGGTATAAAGTTTATACCTGTAAAAATAAATAATTTCTGAGGACATGGGTATCCGGACAGTTTATACTATAAAATGTCCGGATACCCATGTCATCAGAAAACTCTCAGTTAACCCATTTTCAGTTTTTCTTGGACTATTCCGAATGACATTTTCTAGGATTTTTCCACAGGGATAGGAAGATATTCTCAAAAAATCACCTGAAAATCTACTCTCCGCTGAAACTCCCAAAGAACAATTGAAAACTTGGGGTATCCAGAAATCCGGAAAGTTTAATACCGTTAAACCCAGGACATCTTGCCCGGAAAATTTCCGCTCGTCTATGTGACAAGGTGACGAAAATGCGCTTGGATAATGGGCTTGGATAATCATTGAAGATGGCCTGTCTAAACTTATTGGAATAAAAATGGTAGTGAAATATCAATGATGATGATCTTTGATGTTTGATCGATTGCATCCGTACCAAAAATGGCATTTGTCAATTGACATTTGACCTCATAAATGTTTCATTGTTGCCAAATATGTCAACCCAACTTCCTTAAATACCCAAAAATGCAAGACTGACCATTCTCGCATTGGATTGTTTGATATCCATTTCTGTATTATACCTCTTACTTTGCAACTACGACCAGCCCAAACACAGCCTCTCAATCCTTGCTTGAATTTGCCCGCAAGGTCTAACCGGATGCTTCCAGCTTCCACACAACGCTTTCCCACGAGACTCGATTTCTCGAAGAGAAGCGAATTTTCGCTTCTTTGTAGGCGGGAATCAAGTTGAGACCCTGAGGCATTCTCTGCGTTCACACGCATTGGCCTATGGGCAGGCAAAAAGAATAGCGAGCGAGCCTTGGGAATAATGCGCTGAATAATAAGTTGGCACAAATATTTTTCATAAGTTTAATTAAATGAGCCGGAGGGAAGGATTGGGCTTGAGATTTTTTGTTTATAGATTTTAAGTTCAAGATTGAGGATTGCGATTAGGCTCTGCGCAAGTTTTGATTTCTGCTGATCTTTGATGTTCAGTATGCTATCTAATGATCGTTGTACTTTAAGCATTGTAGTTTCTGATGTACCTGCTAGTTTCTGGATTTTAAATGTCATTAAATATTCCACCTGAGTTATTTCGTGTCTACATTTACGGATCTATTATTGTCTGATATGAAGCACAAACGACTTTGATTTCTCAGAAAATAAAAAAAATGAAATGTTTGGGCCCATTTTCACAACACGCTCTGGAATTTGAAATGGTTTTTCATGGATCGGCCATATTTGGGCATCTGGAGAGTTGGCGAAATTTTCACACCTGCTTCCGAGGTCGATAAAAGCAAGTTTGAAAAGTACATCAACATTCCAGATGCCCAAATATGGCAGACTCATTGAAATTGAATTTCAATATTTGAGAAAATGGGTCCAGACGTCTTTTAATTTTTTAAATTTACAACATTTCCAGCTCTACAACTTTTATTCCTCATTTTTACTTCCAATTTTGTGCATATTTGCATGTCATCATTTTCGATTACTCCAAAAATATCAACATTATTCCAAATATGGCTTGTATTACAAAGTACCGAGAAAAGTCCCGTGGGAATAAATGATGCCAGTCAATTTCGAGGGTGGCTTAATTTGCTCTCCGATCCAACTTTGTACGTTAAATTGAAACTTTGCTCAGTCTATTTTCTTCCAGACTTTCTTCCTCCATTCTCTTTTCTAAAGTAAATTCCGCTAATCACATTATAGCACCCCCGCACTTGACCGCTATTTATTGCCCGAAGAATTGGTCAACGCCCGTTTGAAACTGAGGATGGCATACTTTTTTTCAGGAATTCAAATTTACCGTTATTTTTGTGTAGTCTTTTTGGTGAAAACTGAAATTTTGGTAAAATGTCATACTTTTTCGTATTTTTCCAGAATTTTTTACGGAATTTCTTGACAATGAATTGAATCCAATGAATTGAATCCAATCACGACCTATAACATTTTTGTTTTAAAATTTTTTTAAAAAGTTTTCTTTTATTTAAAATTTTTGGGCCAATTTCCGTTATGTTCACCAAAAACTTCTTTTTCACATTTTCTGCTGAGGAACTGTTATTTTTGTCACATCTCTAAATCCTTGTCACACTCGGCCGCGCATTTTTTCCACGCTGCACATTTTCCAGAAACAAAGTGCGGAAAACAAAAAGTGAAAACAAATTGCTCATTACGCCGCGGAATTTTGCCAAGAACTCTCGCCTCCAGCCAACCCAATCCCGGGCATAGGAGTTGGTTTTCACGCATTCTCATTAGTACCTTATGGAATTGTGAAGAAGCTTCGCTTGAAATGATGTCTCAATTTTTCTTCCTATCTTAAATTAATTCCTTTTTAGGATATTTATTTTATATTTGTAGCAATTTTTCAATTTACCAAATTGGTAGCCGGCTAAATTGGAGCGATAATGAGGAAAAATGATTTAAAAAATTAAAAAAGCAGACAAGATTATGCAAAATTTGATCCTATTAGTGCACTTTAGTTCAATACCTTTGCCAATGCTGGGATTAACGTGGATGTTTCTACATCGAGCACTTACAATTCTTTGCCTTCGCCCAATTTTCTTCGCCCATTCTTCCCGAGAAGAAAGAAGAGGTATTCGGAAGTGGAGAACTTACTACCTCATAATACCGTAATCCCTGTAATTAGAACCCCCGGTAACTAAAGGCCTGTTCACAATAGCGAGACCGAGACCGAGACCGACGGACCGACCGATGTGTTCACAATAGCGACCGAGACCGAGACCGAGACCGAGTCCGAGACCGAGACCGAGACCGACGTGTTCACAATCAACGCGACCGAGACCGAGACCGATACCGAGTCCGAGACCGAGACCGAGACCGATGAAAATTGACCTTCGCCAAAAAATCGCATTTTTCTATAAATTCTTTCAGATATGGCCATAGTGCGACCAATACAAAACTTGTAGGGGAGACCCTTACGGTTCTTATAGAAAAGACCATTTTGCTGAATATCAACAATTAAATGTCGAGAGTGCGGATGTGAAAAAAATACTGATTTTTTTTCACAAAAATTCAAATCCATTTGAAATCATTTTACAAGCGTCGGTACTCCGGTACTTTTTTGACGCGATCCGACCAAACGGTTTTTTGCATATGGTCGCACATGTCCTGGGCTCCATTTTATGAAATAACATCGCAGTCGTCGAGTTTGTGAAAAATGTCGAGAATTTCCATTTTCAATTTGCCAATTTCGTCGGTCTCGGTGTCGGTCTCGCCCATTTTCAGCTATTTCCAAATTGAGAGGAAATAAGTGGTGGAAAAGTGGTAAAGACTGCTATTAGGGTTATCGGCCACGGGGAATTCAGATTTTTGGTCAGTTTTGACGCCAACTTTGAATTTTTGGCGCTTTTTGGCATTATGCCCAAATATGGTCATTTTTCGGGATTTTTGCCAAAATCGAAGAAGTCGCCGCACAAAATATGCTTCTAGGGGTAATTTTTTGTGCTGATTCCGAATATGACATTATATTTTAACAAATTATCACATTTTTGGCGTTTTCTTGGCATTCTGCCCAAATGCAGAAAACGCACATATTTACCCTATTATTTGACCATAATTCGAGATTTTATATCTAAGGATCCTGTCAGCCGTTTTTTATGAGTAATAGCTCATTTGAAAGCCCGTGAGCTACAGAAACGAGAAAATTTTATATTTTTATTATTTAAAATTTGAATTCGCGCCAAATCTTAAAAACGTGTTTTTATGGGTTTTGATCAGGAAAAATATATTGTTTCATGATTTATATTGTAAATATCGGTCATTTAGAATATTGCTGCTTTTATATTTACGAAGTCGCCATTTTGCTATAAGTATTTGGTCATTTTTGATATTTTCGGCCAAAAAGCCGATATTTTGGTATTTGATCACATAAAGAGGTGAGAATTTGTCAGAAAACTTTGCAGATTTCACCTAAATAGGGTTTTTTGATGCGGGGAATCCGAATTTGAAGTCAGATTTTAGGTGGTCCCGCCACGAAAATAGGGAAACCCGCTATTTCCTTCAAAAAATGGCCTTTTTTGGTCAAAAATGGACCAAAAATGCCCATTTTTGGCGCAATACGAAGAAACCAATTGCAGATTCGGAATCAGCGCATCGAAATACCCCTAAAAACACAGTTTGCGACTAATCTCAAAAATTTTGATGTTTTCCCATTTTCAGACCATAAGGGGGACCACATGGTTTTTCGAAAAAAATCGATTTTTTTGAAAATGTGTAGCAGTATTACGAAGAATGTGTTTTTAGGGGTATTTCGATGCGCTGATTCCGAATCTGCAATTAGTTTCTTCATATCGCGTCAAAAATTACCATTTTTGGGTCAATTTGGACCAAAAAAGCCCATTTTTTGAAGAAAATACCGGCTTTTCGTCTTTTCGTGTCGGGACCAACTAAAATCTGACGTCAAATTCGGATTCCCCGCATCAAAAAACCCTATATAGGTGAAAGCGGCAAAATTTCGGAACCTCGATGTTCCTCAAACCAGCTTATATTCGCTTAATCCCACACAAAATCAGCTCAAAACCGCACAAAACCACTTAATCCCGCTAGAAAACAGCTCAAATCCATCAATTCCAGTGAAAACCAGCTCAAATCCATCATATTCTCGCTTAAAAACAGCTCAAAACCACTTAATCGGGCTCAAGTCCAGCTTATTCCGGCTAAAATCCATCTTAATCCGGCATAAAATCTGCTCAAATCCACCTTAATCGAGCCCGAATCCACATATTCCCACTCAACTGCTCATCAAATTTACTTAATATGAATCAAATCCAGCTTACTCAAACTTAATCCTACTCAAACTCAGACCAAATCCGCTTAATCCCGCTGAAAACCAGCTCAAATCCGCTTTATCTCACTCAGTTTCTCATGAAATCCACTTAATATGAATCAGGTGCAGCTCAATTCAGCATCAAACCATCTTAATCTGCTTCTAAATCTCATCAAATCGACGTAATATGAATAAAATATAGCTTAATCCGCCTTAATCCCCTCGAAACTAGCTCAAATCTATCATAATCTCGCTTAAAAACAGCTCAAAACCGCTTAATCCCACTCAGAACAAGCTAAAAACCGCTAAATCCCACTCAAAACCAGCTCAAATCCACTCGAAACCAGCTCAAATCCCCTTAATCCCACTCAAAACCAGCTCAAATCGGCTTAATCTCACTCAACTTCTCATGAAATCCACTTAATATGAATCGATTGCAGCTCAATCCAGCTCAAAACCATCTTAAACCAGCTCAAAACCATCTTAATCTGCTTCTAAATCTCATCAAATCGACGTAATATGAATAAAATATAGCTTAATCCGCCTTAATCCCCTCGAAACTAGCTCAAATCTATCATAATCTCGCTTAAAAACAGCTCAAATCCGCTTAATTCCACTGAGAACCTGCTCAAATCGATCTCAATCCAGTCGAAACACCTTAATCCAGCACAAAATCAGCTCAAAACCGCGTAATCCGGCTTAAATCCATCTTAATCCCACTCAAAACCAGCTCAAATCCGATTAATCTCACTCAACTTCTCATGAAATCCACTTAATATGAATCGATTGCAGCTCCATCCAGCCCAAAACCATCTTAAACCAGCTCAAAACCATCTTAATCTGCTTCTAAATTTCATCAAATCGGCGTAATATGAATAAAATATAGCTTAATCCACTCAAAATCAGCTCAAATCCGCTTAATCCGGCTCAAAAAATAGTTTTTAAAGTATTCTAGAGCATTCTAGAATAATTTACCACACAAAATTCTGAAAAAGTTGATTGTGAGCACATCGGTATCGGTCTCGGTAAGGCATTTTCTGAGAAAGCCCAAAAATGCCATATTTTGTTATAAAAAATTGCCATATTTTGTTTTTTATACGCTATAGAGCATTCTAAAACATTCTAGAATACATTTTCAGACATTAGTACAAAAAAATTTGAAAAAATGTACAAAAATTTGAAAAAGTTGATTGTGAACACGTCGGTCTCGGTCTCGGTCTCGGTCGCGCCGTCGGTCTCGGTCTCGGTCGTTGATTGTGAACACGTCGGTCCGTCGGTCTCGGTCTCGGTCTCGGACTCGGTCTCGGTCTCGGTCTCGGTCTCGCTATTGTGAACACCGGGTAATATAGCTAACCCCTATAACTGAATTGTAGTTTGCTTTTTCCAAGGTATTTTCTAGAATTATCTAGCAATTTTTTGAAGAATGTTGTCCTCTATAGATCTACAATATTGAGGACTACAACATTTTTATGTTGCTAAATTCACACTTCTACGTTCATTTTTGACACAAATTCAAGTTTATGCTCTTGACTCCAACGGTATTGTTCTAAATTCCTGAAAGTTCATTTCTATTTTTTGTGCATTCCAACAAGACTACCAAATTTGGATTTCACTTTGTCTCATTCATTTTGACAAGGAACATATCATTTCTTCCAGACTTTCTTCCGGCCCAAATTTTGTTTCAAGATTTGAGACCGTTTGAAACAAAGCTCCAAAACAAAACGGCGCTTCAATTTTTATATCATCATTTCCCCCAAATCCCGACGGGATCGCCCCTCCCAAAAACTTTGAAAACACTCGGCAGATTTCTTTTCGTCCTCCCGGCCCATTTTGGGAATTGAACAACAGCGAATGGGGAATAAATAAAGTGAAGTTAAAACTGCGACGGCGAAAGCGCCGGAGGCATTGGAAAGTCTATTGGAAAATAAATCGAATCTCGCCGCACATTTCCGACGCGTTGGCACGAATCCCGAACAAATTTTATTTTATCTGTTTTTCGATTTCCATTTGGCTGCGAAGGTTTTGCGATTTGGGACAGGGAATGCTTTTTTCGGATTCCATTTGATACTTTGGGTTAAAAGGTCAAGATTTGGCCTCTGGCCGTTTTTGAGACATTTAGAATGATACGGTCAAATATCCAGGAATATTGGTTCCACGAAATTTTGTAGCTGGAGATTGTGGTTTCTCCAGATTTTCCAGGATTCCATCCATTTGTTCCTATTCAGGTGGTCCAGGCTGTTGATTTGTCTTCTTTTTTAATTGATTGTATTCCTGAAGCCTCTTCCAGAAATTTGGGCAACTTCCAGATTTTGGCCAAAAGTTAGAGATTTGGAGCGTTTTGTAAGGTTTGGACCCTTCCCATACCCGTTTTCCTATACAAATTCTTTTGGTTTTTCGAAAAATTCAAACTGGCGCAAAATTCGGTTCGAAATTCCTATCCTGATTTCTATTTTATCTATTTTCTGGATGAAATCTGGCGTAGGAATGTACTATTACAATTGATCTCTTGATTTGAACTCTTGATGTCATAGTCACACACAACACATTTTTCACTAATGTATGCCATATTTGGTCACATTCCATTACGCTTGATAAACTTTTTCCATTGATTCTCGATTCGATCTCTCAAATCCAAACCCAAATTCCTTAACTTATCCGCTCTTAACTTTACCGGATCTCTCCAGCCTTCCTTCCATTTTTTATTCCACAGAACTATCTCGACCCTCTGCCAAAAGAACAGATGACCAATTTTTGCTCGAGTCCATTTCGAAGGCAAAAATAAATAAAATAAAATGCGCCTAAAGCGAGCGCTGCTATCCTCGGGCTATAGCCCAAGACATAGTATCCAATCAAAGGGGATTGCCAGCGGCAATGGGACGCCTAATTTGGGCCTTCTTCACAACCGGCCAGCTGTGGAAGCGAGCGCACTTCGCCTGCGGCGCTGAACGAAGCCTCATAGCCTGAGGTCTTGTGTCTATATAGGGACTGAGTCGGGACCGAAGGAGAACAGTCAATGCCGGCCAAATTACCGGTTACAAATTTATTTCCCCGCTCCTTCTTCATTTTATTTATTCCGCGCCGGGAGTTGGGCATAAATCTTTGAAAACATAAAAAGGACGAAAACATCGCTTGAGGGAAAGCGAGAAAAAATCCACGGATGCAAATAACTCAGATTTTTTGAATGTTTTGACTGTACTCGAATTTTTTCTTCTTTTCAGCATTTTTGGTGAACGTTGCTAATAGAGCAGTAATAATTCGTTTGTGGTTTTCTTAGATGTTTTCTAGAACTTTCTAGTTTAATTATACCGATGGGTACTGACTAGATAGTCTACGATATTCTTTAAAAAAGTTTTGGAAAATGTCTGCAAAAATCGAAAACAACGATTCACCTTTTGACCAGTTATCCAGGGACTAATTAGAGTGAACGGATATTGGCTTTAGGTCCACCTATTTGCACTTTAATGTGAATCCTTTGTCAATAGTTTGAGTGCATTTGACCAAACAAACTTCTCTTAGCTTTTCAGCAAAAAAAGAAAAAATTGCAACATAAAAAGTTAAATTCTCAAATGGCTTAAAGGTCATTTATGGCTTAAAGGTCAACCTTATTCGAAATATGAATCATCAAAATCTCAAATCTGTTGCAAAACTTTTTTTGTAGTCTAAAAAGTGCCCAAGATCATCGTCACTTTTGGCTTTCTCCCTCTGAATGCAAAAGCATTGAATGAATTGCAAAGTGAGAATGCGAAAGAAACAAAACTGTGAATAGAAATCCGCCCGCGAAACCAAAAAGACTCATAATTAATGAAGTCAAGACCAACGCATATTTTAAAGAACAATGCGCCGCCGAAATACTTTTGGCCGCAGGGCTTGGAGGCTCCAAAGCCGACTGAGAACTGACTTTGGACAAAAGATAGCGGTCTCTAAAAAGTAGCCCGAGTGTGGCCATGAATGGAGCTTGTGGATTGCTCCTGGAAATGTTATTGAGCCTGAAGTTTTGTTAAATGGTAGCCACGTTAAAGTTTTAAAGGGAATATTGTTGGTATTGATTTTGGAAGAATATAGGTGAAAAGTTGGTAATTTTCGGATAATTCTTATTTTTTTTTGAAAATTGAGAATCGGATTTTCAAAATTTTAAAACTTTTGATCCAAAATTTCAAAGATAACGCTGAAATGGAAACATTTAGAGGAAGATCAAAAGATAAAAACTTTGGACCAAATAGTGAAACAAAAAATGTTGGCGGAAATATCTAAAAAAGAGAAAATCTCCCAAAAACGGTGAAATGTGACGATTTTGAAGAAATAAAAATGGGAAAATCAAGGATAGATTTAAAACATCAAAAAAATGTGTCGAAAATTGGCCATTTTCGCACTTTACTCGCTCGGGAGTACTGTCATCATGAAACTATTTGCCAGCATATTTTTAATAGTTAAAAAATTTTTGGCTACCGTTCTAACTGTCTATTCTTTTTTTTTTTCTGTAATCCTCTAACCTACACTATTTCCCAATTATCTACAGTTTGCTTTTCAATTACCTGTAATAAGAATTGTGAAAATAGTACAGGTTATAGAAATAGAGAAAATGTCGAACTATATATTTCCCAAACCATTGATTGTTCTTTTTTCTGGCCCTTAATCCCTTATAAACTTTGAACACCTTCAGGACCACACATTTGCAATTCATCCACAATCTCGTCCAAAAATGCTCTGGATATCTTCGCTCTTCCATATTTGGCAGTGAGAAAAAAGAGCACAAAGCATCACTTCTGCTCCTCTTTATATTTGACTCAAAAATTCGATATTTATTCCTTTTGGGATTTGAGGGAACAAAAGCGCCCGAGGCAACCAAAGCCAAAAGGGATACGAGTCAGTGATATTTTTTTCAAACAACCGAGATTCCTTTTATGGGAACAGAATAAAAGTGGAAAGAAGGACCACTCGGGATTGGAATCCATATTACAAACTTGGACGCAAAGCAACGCCGTTTTGGGCAATGCGAACGGAGGTAGGCATTTTTGGATTTTTTTGGTTTTTTGAAAAAAATAAAAGGTCAGACATCCAAATTCGGGATTTTGGAACTTTTTGATCCTGGAAATTAGCGCGACCCAGAAAAAGTAGCTAGCTAGTCTGCCTCTCTCAATTTTCTTTTGTATTTTGTTTCTGAGCTCACGGGTGTAGTTAAAAGTTCTCAGAATATTACCCCAGGCGACTTGGCTTTACAATGAATAATTTTTGGATTTGGATCCCTGAGATCCCTGACTCATTTTTCAAAATTCGCTCAAAAACCAGAATAGCTTGCGCAGAATACAATCCACAATTTCAGAATAATCTCTTGGCAGTATATTTGTAATTGGTCGAGATGGGATTCAACATTCCATTACTCAATCGAGATTCGGAGTGGGTCAAGAAATGGATCGAGGACCACACCAAAGATCAGGAAACACAGAAGAAGCTCGTCCTTGTGGTGAGATACTTTTATTATCGTTATAGAACAGCTATAAAGCTAAACTTGAACCCGAAATTTATCCCCTAAGGGGAATCGGTGGTTTTATGATAGTTCCTTGGCAAGGTACCACTCTGATACTACTACTTACGATATCAGAGTTGAGGTAGGGCCGGAAGATTTCATACCTTCTTCTTTCTAAAGGAAAAACGGGCCGGGCTAAAAAATATTCGGCCCGATCTCATTTTCGGCTGATATAATCTGTCAATTTCAGGTAGTGTCAATCGCGCTGCTCTTGGACAACATGCTTTATATGGTGATCGTGCCAATTATACCCAAGTATCTCAGGTATAACTTTTGTATAACAATTTACAATAAGTTGAACTTATGTGTCCTTTTAAGGGATATCCACGCCTATGAAGTGGAATATGTTGGATATCACAATGAGACCACACGCCTCAAGAATGGTAAGTGGGACACAAGATCAAATTCAAGAATTTTTTCAATACCTGTGGCAGCTAAAACAGAATTCGCCTAAACTAAACTGATTTCGCTTGAAATCCGTAAAACTGATTTAATCAATTAAAAAATATTACATGGAATTCAGAACAAAAAAAAATCAACCAC
This sequence comes from Ditylenchus destructor, assembly GCA_022814885.1. NCBI lineage: Eukaryota > Metazoa > Nematoda > Chromadorea > Rhabditida > Anguinidae > Ditylenchus > Ditylenchus destructor. Next base: position 484,379 of record JAKKPZ010000035.1, on the reverse strand, counting down.
GCCATATTTAGGCACGATTCTCGTCAGAATGGAAGGCGGCCAAATCGATTACCTGGACGAGGAGATCGAACTCGGCTGGCTTTTCGCCTCCAAAGCTCTGCTCCAAATTTTCGTGAACCCATTTTCCGGATTCATAATTGACCGGATCGGATACGAACTGCCTATGATCATTGGCCTCATTGTCATGTTCTCATCCACGGCCATTTTTGCACTCGGAAGAAGTTATGGAGTTTTGTTCTTTGCGAGATCGTTACAGGTAAGTATTATTGGTTCGAGATTGATTGGGTCGCCGAAAAGTGCAATTTTTAACAGTTATATTTGCCAAATTTTCAGGGATTTGGATCTGCGTTCGCTGATACGTCCGGTAGGTTTTCATTGTTCAAATATATACTTTATTCTTGAAAAGCACTATGTTTTTCTAGAAATTTCTAGAAAGTGTGAGAAATTTCTTTCACACACATATAACCATATTCATTCAAAACATAAAAGCTTTGCTCGATCAGTGATGGCGATATCTATAAAAAGTATAGCATAGTTTCAAAGATATTGACTGCTTCTGGAACATTCTAGCAGGGCGAGTAACAGTCTCAGCATCAATTTGAGCCATTACTCGTCCTTCTAGAACGTTCCAGAAGTACCGGTCAAAAGCAGTCAATTTCTGTGAAAACTACTATAGTTCATCAAACTATACTATAGTTTTTCATAGACAATAACATCTTGATTCAACCACAAATCTTATATGTCATGACAATTTATTCAGGGTTGGCGATGATCGCCGATCGTTTCACTGAAGAATCCGAACGAAGTATGGCTCTCGGAATCGCGCTGGCGTTCATCTCTTTCGGGTGCCTTGTAGCACCACCCTTTGGCTCGGTCCTATATTCCATTGCGGGAAAGCCCGTACCCTTCCTAATACTTTCCTTTGTTTGCCTCATCGACGCCTTCATGGTATTTATGGTGATCCAGCCAAAGTCGAGACCCAGTGCTACAGCTCGGCAAGCCAATGTAAGCAACATTGTCATTCAAATGAGAAGGAAAAAACTGGAAACAAATTCATCTAGAACATTTTTTGCCTAAAATCACATTGCGGGATTTTTCCATTCACCAATTTTTTGCGGAATTTTACAAAATTTAAAAATTTTTATTCCGTAAAACCCGTTTAAAACTTCTCTTACTTATTTTCACAATTTCAGGGCGAAACGCAAGGAACTCCAATGTGGAGATTGTTTATGGATCCATTCATCGCAGTCTGCTCCGGGTCGTTGATTATGGCAAATGTATCGCTGGCCTTCCTGGAACCGACCATAACCACCTGGATCGACTCAGCTATGCCCGAAACTCCAGGATGGCTTGTTGGTTTTGCAAAATTTTCGGATACAATATTGTAAACCATGGAAAACGCAACAACCAAACTATTTTATTGTATTCATTCTCATCAGAAGGTGTTCTCAAAACGGAAGAGACCAATTCTCGCAACATTGAAATATTACTTCCTCATGACAAAACAAATCGTGTGAAAATCCAATCTTTGTATTATTTTTTAATCATGGGAATATTGCGACATTCGGCTGACTATGAAAGTATTCCAAGAAAATGATTCATAAAACTTGTTATAAATTCATGAATACATTTGGCCTATTAATAATTAAAGGCAACTGTAATAAAGCGGCCGCGGACAGGTTTGGGCAAGCGTTCAAATTGGCGGTAGTTTTGGCGTTATGTTGTCATCATTTTCTACTTCGGCCCCTTTTCTCGGATTGGAAGTATGATGGCAACATAACGCCAAATTACGCCGATTTGAACGTTCGTTCAAACCAGTCTGCAAAAAAAGCTCCAAAAGATGACTGCTCCAAAGATCAAAGTTCATGTATAATCTAGATACATTTTCAGGTCGGAATGATCTGGTTCCCCGCCTTTTTTCCACACGTGAGTCAAAAATTTACCTTTGTGTATGAAATATTTTACCGTTTCCAGGTGCTCGGCGTATATGTAACGGTAAAGCTGTTGCGGAAGTACCCACAGTCTCCCTGGATTTTGGCCACCATCGGCTTGGCGATGGAAGGCTTGAGTTGTGCCTTTGTACCGTTCGCAACTTCAGTGGGCCAGCTCATTATTCCACTCTCGACCATATGCTTCGGCATCGCGCTCATTGACACAAGTCTTTTGCCCATGCTTGGATATTTGGTGAGTCATATATTGATTTTTTAATACGTTTTGCAACATTATAGAGTATATTCCGTCAAAAATAAAAATCAAGAGTCAAAAATTTACCTTTGTATAATACATTTACCTTTTCCAGGTAGACACTCGGCACGTGAGCGTCTATGGAAGTGTCTATGCTATCGCAGGTAAAATTTTATAGAGTTTCGATCCAGGAAGCTTGAATTTTTTTATTCAGACATTTCCTACTCTTTGGCCTACGCCTTCGGCCCAATCATCGCCGGCGGCATCGTCGGCTCAATGGGATTCATAGCTCTGAATCTCATAATCTGCTTCCTGAATTTGTCCTTTACACCTGTTTTAATGATGTTGCGAAAAGTATACGTTTACGAGAATTTGGACGGTAAGCCAGCGGCTGCTGTGAATGGGAAGCCGGCGAATGCTGAAGCCAATGAAACGCATCCGATGACCGTAAGCTTTAAACATTTCTGTTATAAATTTGAAATTGTCTCCCTCCAATATGGGAAACTTGCTCGAAATGCCTTCTGCAGGCCGGGAGCAAGGCTTTTGAGGGTTTTTCGACCACGGGGAATAGAATGGCGAAGTAATTTCCGGGATACATGCGGTCCCGTGGGACTTATGCCCGGAGGCCATCATAGCGAAAAAACGGTCAGAAAATGATGAAAAAAGCCTAAAATCAGTATGACGATTCTTTTGTGGGATTAAATCTTGACGCGGCGAAGGCCGCTACGCGTTACCAGTTATTTTTAAATTTTTAATGTCTCGTTTTAGGCACTGAACAACGCTCCCTGGGACAGTAATCAGCCAAATTCCGATGGCTACGGTAGTATCCAGCAGGTAAAATTTTTAATAGGAAAAAATTAGTTTAGAAAAAGAGTGGAAAGAAGACTAGAAAAGAAGAGAGAATCTATAGAAACCTTGAAAATGTCTAGAAAAAAGGTTTAGAAACTATAAATGAATTAAGTTGAGATATTTTTGATCAAATCGCTAGGAATCCCAGGAACTTTCATGAATTCCCTGGAATTGATACTATACGGAATCTTTCAGCAACAGTCAAGTGCTTATGGTTCCGGAAGCGGGTATCAGCAAGGAGGTGCCGCATCCACGAATCCCTTCGCTCCTGGTGCTCAGCAAAAGTCGCCATTTGACCCGCTCAATCCAGAGTGGTGATCAGATTTGACGGATTTTTGACAAGTTTCCTTGAAAAGTGCTTCGAGAATTTTATGTTATTTCATTCAAACAGCAATACTATTTCTGAACTCTTTTTCACTCTAATTTTAATGTCGCCGTTTTTTTTAAATTAGCACAGTAATAGTATTTTGTTAATAATATTTTTAGTTTGTTACCTAATAATGAGATTGTTTTTGGGAGAAGTACGAAAGAGTGATGGAAAATGTTAATGATATTCTAACCGTTTCGACTCTAAACCTAGACGGATAGAATTAGCTTACTACTACGTTAGTCGAGTCTCATCAGTAGATGCTAACGTAGTTACAAAAGTTTTATCACCCTTAAGGGGAGAAAGAGAGAACCTACTGACACTCTACCCTTTTTGGGTGGCTAAAAGTGTCAGTTGAAATGTAAATTTACCTGTTTGTTCTTGTATCCACTTGCGATTTCGGCATCTTTGCGCGGTACCACCGGATTGGCCTTCTGATTGTTGTCGCATTTAGAAGGAGTTTGCAAACGTGTTTTATTGTTTCATTTCTCTTCTTTCATTCTCTGCTATTTTATTTAAGAACAATAGAACGTTGTTGTCATCATATTTTGCCTATAATTGTAATTGAGGGGCATATTAGTGCAACCTGCGACACCGGAATCAGTTATTGAATGGATTACGTACTCTTGACGTTTGGAAAAGTAAAAAGTGCTAAATTCTGGAAAAATTTTGGAGTTATTCGGAAGCTTGTGAGGATATGAGGAGATTTGTGAATCCTATGAAAGCTCGGAAACACTAAAATTGAACACCTTGATAAAAAGTTGCACAAAAATATAATGTTTCTTTCTCGATAGCCAGGTAGGGCAACAACTGCCAATCCATGTTTGATCATACAAAAAATATTTTATGAAAGCCAAACCTTATATGGTCACACGTAATACGGTTGACGTGGAAACACTAAAGTCCTTGGTTAATATCCTGTGTCGGCACATTTCTCTGATCTAGTTTACTCTCGAAAAGAGCAGTCTTTTTTATTCTTGATCTAAAGATAAAGTACAATGTATGATCCAAATTCTATATTTGTATTTCATAATTGTTTGCAACATTGTTCGTAAATTTGTAACGTAAATTTTATGAATAAAATGCCTCGCTGTTTAAAGAATTAATAAAATTGTTGCCAGAGGTCTGTTTAAACTTACCTGGATACGGACGAAATATTCGTTACCTGTCTATCAATATTTTTTCATTACTCAAACAAGTGCGTACCTTTGTTTTCAGTCATGGAAATGGCCAATGGCACTCAGGACGGGCCAATAGAAGACGGCTTAAAAAATTCTGAGGTGGAATCAGGATGGTATGATGTAAGTTGGAATCTTACTGAAAATTTAAAATGTTGAAATCTTAAAAACATAACTTTTTCGAAATTTTTCAAAAAATCTTAAAAACTGACAACTTTTTTTTAAAATCGGTGCCAAAGTAGCAAAATTTTCTGAGTCGACCTGGTAGGAAGAGGATAGTTAGAATTTCGACCCCGTGTGCCTGAAGGAATGAAAATTTTAAATGAAGGAAGGCCATAATTTTTTTGTACAATTCCTGAGCAAAAAAAATTATTTGCAGTTGAAAATTTTTGTTTGAAAATATTCAAAGCTGCCTTCAAAATTGAGTAAATCTCGAAGTACTTCGCACAACCCTTAAAAGGACTTTGCAAAGTGCACACATCCAAAATCGCACTTATCTTCCCCCCCCCCCCAAGCGAGCAATGTCGCATTAGAGCCGGTCCCTCTCACATATTGAATAGGTGGCTCCTTTGCCTCCTTTGCACTAATGCCATTAAAGGAGAGGACCTGCCATTTGACAATCAAATATGCGCCAGGGCATTCGGCTTGGCATAAAGATCCTTGCACAAGGATCCTTGGTTTTTGGGCGCTTGCTCCGAAATCTCGCATATATTTCCTCCTTCAATTTTATCCAGAAAACTAACGGTTTCATAAAAACTGAACTCTTATTGGATAATATTATAACCGTAACACTTGTTGCCATATTTGGCCATATCTTGGCTTCAGTTCAACCTCCCAAGACCCGGTGTTCCTTCTCTTGAGCACACCTTTGAACGCTATCTTCAATACTCCAAAGTGCTAGCGGAACCATTGCGCATACCGATCGAGGATGTCGAACTGGCCGTCAGCAAATATTTTCCGGTCGCCGAACAAATGCAACATGAGCTCAAAAAGTTGGCGGAATCGGAGGAAAATTGGGTATTTTTTGAATTTCATTCTGGAATCTTGAATGTTTGACTTGCACTTTAGATAAATTTGTTCTGGCTACCTGAGATGTATCTCAAGCAGCGCTATCCCCTACCTGTGAACTCGAACCCGGCTTACATTTTTCCAAAACAGCAATTCGAAGACGAAGAAGACCAGTTGGAGTATTTTTTATTTTATTTTTCAAATATGGGAGAAAGTTATGAGTTATTTTTCAGTTATGCGGCTTGGATGGTTTGCGGGCTTATGGAATACAAGGACAAAATAGACAAGTAAGTATGAACTTTAGAGAAATTTTGTAGTGAAATGTTTGCTGAAAATATGGAATTTTATGATTTTTTTTCGGATTTTGTATAAAATCTGTATAAATTGGAGAAAATTGGCCAAATATATTAGAGAAATTTGATGTAATAATATAAATTTATTTGAATTTAAAAATCTATTATAGAAAATTTGAATTAACATTTTGAGCAAAAGTTACACAAAAAGTTGCAATCAAATTGTTTGCTAGAAAGCACATTTTTCTCAGAAAATGAGAAGATGAATTGTCTGGACGCAGTTTCACAACGCGCGCGGAAATTTGAAATTCATTTTCAATGGATCTCCCATATTTGGGCATCTGGAGGGTTGGTGTAATTTTCAAACTTGTTTATATCGACCACGGAAGCAATTATGAAATTACTCCAACCTTTCAAATTTACTACGCCCAAATATGGGAGATCCACTGAAAATGAAATTCAAATTCCCTCAAAATTCTCTGAAAATGCGTCAGAAAATCTCATTTTCTGAGAAATCGATAGCGCTTGTCAGAAATAAACAAACATTATCACAAAAAATGTTCAGAAAATCCATTCCTCGAGAACACAGCACGTCAAAAGCCGGAAGATCGCCTTTGTGCATGGATCAGTGCGATCGGATTTTGAGTTGTTATCGAGAACCAGCCGAGAGCATGGATGTAATCCATAACCGACGAATCAATCCCGATATTTACACAGACTCTGACAATGAGCACATTCTTGTCATGTGTAATAGACAGGTTCGAATTTTTAGAGGATCAACCTCTTCCTGGAACAAAGACGCTTTATTATCCAGAAAATGTCACTTCAGAAATTACGTTTTAGGCCTTTGTCGTGTTCACGCGCTTACAAAGCCGAAACTTGACTCAGAACGAGATTTTCGATCAGCTCAATCGGGTTTGTCAAATGGCGGAGAATCGCTCGGAAGAAACAATTATTCCGATCGGAGCTTCCACGATTGGAAATCGTGAGAGTGCCGCAAGTTTTTGGGCAATAATGAAAGAAGGTATTTTTTGCTGGAAAGTTTAATAAATTTATATTCGAAGATAGGAAAATTTCACCCGGACACTTTACCCTTACTCATTTTACACATAAAAACTTCCTAGAATATTCTGGAAGAAGGGATAATAGCTCAGATGATAGCTTAGGTCCAGGGCTATCGATTGAGCTCATGCTCCCCGGATCTTGACGCGACATTTGAGATCAGTCAATTTTTGTCTAAAAAGATTGTGGTGTAAAATTGCCGCTCCGCTTCGTATTCTCTGTTCTATGTACAAATAGAAATATTAGAAAAAAATTCGAAAGCAGTAATTTCTGCTTTAAAAATTCAATACCGTCCCTTGGTTAAGCTTCTTGTGTAGGAAAGAAATGTTTTGAATTGGCGCATTTTTTGAAATAAATCGAAAAGAGATTAATTGCCTTGAAAGTTGGGTAATTAAACCGAAGATGTTGGCTGAGGGCATAGTTTTATGTTCTTTGTTGGTCAATTCAGAGATAGTGTGCGGAACACAGGATCGAAGGAATACCCGGAGAAATTTCTGATCAGAGCTTCTCTCATTGCAAGCAATGATCAGAGATTTCTCTGGGTATTCCTTCGATCCTGTGTTCTGCACACTAGTCTTCGGTTTAATTACCCAACTTTCAAGGAAATTAATCTCTTTTCGATTATTTCAAAAAAGGCGCCAATTCAAAACATTTCTTTCCTACACAAGAAGCTTAACCAAGGGACGGTATTACCCTTATTTAACGTTTCCATTTTCAGTTCCCACAAATATTGTCTCTTTGAACTGGATCCGGTCCGCAACATTTGTTCTGTGCTTGGACAAAAACGAAAGTACGCACATGTCCCTAACCGGTGACAGGTTGAATTGGCAGGAAAATGCCGGATTGCAACTCTTGCATGGCTTTGGCAGTTACAATAACGGTCTGAATCGATGGTACGATGCCACCATTCAGTTGATTGTTTCGAGGACCGGTTGTTGCGGTTTGTGCATTGAGCACAGTGTCGCCGAAGGCATCGTCATCATCAATATGTGCGAGAGCGCAATGAGGTTTGCGGAGGAGCGAAAAGGACGCCGGAAGGTTTGCTTTTTTATACAAAGTATCGAATCTTGACGTTATGGGTTCAAGATGTTTTTATTTCGACTTTTTGAATACTAACTTTTTTATTTCAGTTCAACAAGAAAGAAAACCAAAACGGTCTGACCCCACAGCCACGCCCACTTTCGTGGGTGGTCAACGATGAAGCACAAGGGATATTGAAAAAGCAGCGGACGGAATTTGATCAGTGAGTCATTTATTTCTCGGTAGGACATTTAGGAATGTGAGTTCGTAAGAAACAAAGTTGGCTGTATGGTTCAGGTATTCCAGAAGAAATTTTTTCAAAAGTAATTCGAATAACATTTTGACAAGAATTTTTCAATCTTTGAGAAGCCGCTCCCATTTTCCAGGAATTTTTCACGAAAAGATTCCCTGTGCATTTTACCTCCCACTAACGTTATAAGACTCCCAACTTTTTCGTTGTTCTTTCCCAAAATATTTGGCTTAAAAAATTTAGCTAAAATTTAATATATATTAACCATTTGCATTGTATTTTACACATTTATTTTCAGATTAGCGAAAGACTTGCAACTCCGAGTGTTGACCTTTGACGAATTCGGGAAAGAGCTTATCAAGTCGATTTGTTTTGGACCGGATGGCTTTGTTCAATTATGCATGCAACTGGCTCATTACAGGTAAGTTAACGGAAATAAAATTTAAAATAAACTACAAAACCTTATTTCCACTTTGTTTCCAGACTTCACGGCCAGCTCGTTTCCACGTACGAAAGTGCGACAATTAGGAGGTTCCGCTACGGCAGGGTGGACAATATTCGGGCCGCGACACCCGAGGCTTTGGCTTTCGCGAAATGTATGATGGATCCGAAAGCAACTCAGGTATGATATGAAATTGATTTTTGCTTTACCTGGAATAACAAAATTCTTTTTTGGAACAATTTAGCTGTTTTTGGGGGGCAAAAGCTTTTTGTGCAAAATTTACCACTTTTTGCTTGCAAAATGTCCAAAAAGATATTTTTGCTTTCATAAATATAGCTAGAAATTTTTGTCTGGTTGAAGTAAAAATGGAATGTTTCCAAATAATATTTTAACTATCCTCTATTTCTCATTTTTAGGATGCTAGAAGGCAATTATTCAAAGAAGCGGCTCAAAAGCAAGCACTGATCACTCAAGAGGTATGTTCACCTGAATATCTGGGACAAGAATTCCAGAAAATTTTTTAATGCAATATGATTTCATTTTAGAATGTAAACGGCGACGGAATCGACAATCACTTATGCGCTCTCGAAGTTTTGACGAGGCAAGCCGTCAACAATGGGACATTGGCCGAGATGCCGGAATTGTTTCGGCAAACAATGTGGACTGAGCTGATGAGATTCCCTTTGTCAACTAGCCAGGTTAGTATCAAGGTTGGAAATTGATATTTGGAATGCAAAAATTAATATCACTTCGAGCGCCACCCGTGATTTTAGGTTATTATGGTAGGCCACAGTGTTGGGAGCACAACGGTATATAACTTGCCTTAGTATACCTCGATTTTGTTTTTCTTCCGGGGTCTTGAAGTTGATGACCCAAAAAGTGCGGGGTCACCATGTTTAGAGGGCCCGAAATGATACAAAGACATCATATATAAGGGAGCATGACCGCTCGTTAGAACCGCATGAACAAGCCGTTTAATAATCGTACAAGAGCTTATTGATGTATTTCTAAAATATTTAATATTTGGAGCAAAACATAAAATTTTGGTTTTTTTGAAAATCGGACTATTATCAGTTTTTTGGCAAACAATGATGATAGACGTTTGTTTTTCCGAACTTTAGCCCAGAATCCGGTTTCACATAAAATTCTGCATAATATATGTCAAACGGACTAATTTACAACTTTTTAAATATAGCGAAAAATCGCTTCAAATCTCACGATGTAAAATTCTTGAAAATTAAAATTTGTTTATTTTGACAAGTTTAGTCACGCAAAATGTCAAAAATAACGTCAGAAATGGAATTCTTGCCATATTTTTACCCTATTATATCATTTGTAGGTTTATTTCAGGTGAATTCTTAACTAATTCCCAAGGTTTTCATTTTACTTGAAATTGAGAAAATTGACCAAATACGATAAATTTTTAAATTCTTATAAAAATGCGATTTTTTGACCTTTTAATGCGTTTTAAAAAGCTAAGATAGGGTAATTGGCCATGGCGGATCTAATAGAGAGCTTAAAATTGATATAAGGTTTTTGAAAACTTTAATTTTTTCTGCCTTGAAATTCTGAGCAGTTCAATAGGGCTTATATGACAGCAAAGAAATTATATTTTCTCAAAACATAAAGTTATGTTTAAGCACTCTATTGGATTCGCCATGGCCAATTAGCCTATCCTAGCTTTTTAAAACGCATTAAAAAGTCACAAAATCGCATTTTTACAGGAATTTAAAAATTTATCGAATTTCTTCAATTTTCTCAATTTCAGGTAAAATGAAAACCTTAGAAACTTGTCAAGAAATCACCTGATATAAACCAACAAATGATATATTAGGGTAAAAATATGGCAAGGATTCCATTTCTGACGTTATTTTTGACATTTCGCGCCACTAAACTGGTCAAAATGGACAAATTTCGATTTTCAAGAATTTTACATCGTGAGATTTGAAGCGATTTTTCAGTGCATTTTGTAAATTGGAAATTAGGCTGTTTGACATATATTACACCAAATTTTGTGGAAAATCTGAATCTGGGCGCAAATGGGCAATAACACGCATCTATCTGCCATTTTGGGGGAAAATTGAAAATCAGTCGATTTTCAAAAAAACCAAAATTTTATGTTTTGCTCCAAATATTAAATATTTTAGAAATACATCAATAAGCTCTTGTACGATTATTAAACGGCTTGTTCATGCGGTTCTAACGAGCGGTCATGCTCCCTTATATATGATGTCTTTGTATCATTTCGGGCCCTCTAAACATGGTGACCCCGCACTTTTTGGGTCATCAACTTCAAGACCCCGGAAGAAAAACAAAATCGAGGTATACTAAGGCAAGTTATATACCGTTGTGCTCCCAACACTGTGGCCTACCATAATAACCTAAAATCACGGGTGGCGCTCGAAGTGATAACACACGGAAAAACCTTACTACATTTGCAAATTTTTAAAAAATGGTTTGTATCTTTTGTATAGGGACTAATTTCCCCTACTGATTTTATAAACTGTGTATGGGAACTCTGTATCAACCCTAATTTTTTCGAATTCGCGCAAATATAAATAACATATATTTCTCCATAAACTTTTTCTTTCATTTAATTTCTTTTCAATTTATGATGTGAGAGAAAGAAAAAGACTATGGAGAACTTACCGTCAGAGAAATTTGTGCTACTCTGAATAAAATTAGATGGTTGCTACAGAGTTTCCAACACTGATTGACAACATTCAAATAATAAAAGGACAATTTGATCAAACTTTCCAGGTGACGACCTCTCCGGAATTTGTCGGCTGTTATTTATGCTACGGTCCCGTCGTCCAGGATGGCTATGGCTGCGCGTACAATATACAATCCGACAAAATAATACTCGCTGTCAGCTCATACAAGTCAAACGCGAGAACGGACATTGGCGGCTTCGTCGCAAATTTGGCCCATGCCCTGAGGGACATTGCAGCGTTGTTCACTTCGAATCAGTAAATGAATATCGATTCTCACTTAGAAATGGCATACTTTTTCTTTTACTTATTCTTTTGACATGATCTTTCTTCCAGATTCTTTTTTCTGATCTCTTCCTTATTCTACGACGATCTCTATGTTTTGTCTCAAGATCTCAAGTGTTATTGCTACTGAAGATATTTTTTGTTCTTACTTTGTGATCTTCTAGTCTTGATGGTCTAGTCATACCTGGTCATTTATTCAATAATCTTACCTGGTCGTTAGTTTTTAATATATTTGAATGACAAATTCGCATATAAAAATATTTTTATCTCTGAATAAATAACAAAAACTCATAATTACAGTCTGAATTCAGGATACAAACTTAAGCCGAAGCTGCTCAAACACAAAGGTAAGAACGTTTTTGGTACAAAATTCTAGACACGGAAAAACTAACGGATAATATTTATTGGTATTACTACGATTATATTTACGAAAAGTGCCTGACATTTACTTCATTTGTAATGCGCGTGAAGAATAGAAATTCTTCCTTATGTGGCATTATCTTTTTTCTTGCTCTCGATATCTGAAAAACTGGGATGGTCCCTTATCACGAGCTCAAGCAATTCCCTAGCAAGATTATTGTTTTTGGCTGTCAGTTCTTTCCACAACGGAGATTCAAGCACCTCTCTACCATGCATTACAAGTTGGTTAGCGCAAGCCTGAAATTGTCTCAGAAAAAATTATATTCCACCGTTTTAAGTTAGTTGTGAAAAAACTTTCGGGGATTCAGAGATTTTTTAAACGATATTGACTTAAAGGTTAAACTTTATGAACAATCACGGTACTATGATTCTGAAACAACGCACAAAAATTGCTTTCTAGCTGTATTCTTTTCTACCATTTTTTGAGTAAATATATCCCATACCTTTTTGAGTTCTCTAGAAAGATGCATATCGGCCACAACAGCTGCTTCCAAAACATTGGTCCTGTCAATCATAGAAGCGGTGAAAATTTCGCACATTAATTTAAGAAAAATAAGGGCATATTTATCGGCAAGTGCCAAAAGTTCGGTGTGCAAATTCGTCATCACTTCGGTTTTCACTTTACCAGTGTACATATATTTCAACATAGCGGCCACCTGAAAAATTATTAGCACTCATTTCGATTACAGGAAAGACGAGAAGAGTTACATTAAGAACATTTTAGACTCTAAAATGCTTAATTTTTAGAGTTCCGTCCCAAAATTATAGATAATTCTAGGAGTCCATACAGTAGATGAAATCATTACCGCTTCAGAACTGAAGTCAGATATCACAACGATTCCACTCTCCGCTTCCACCGTTGGCTGAGAAAACATTGACCGAAACACTTCGCTCCATTGACTGAGTATGCATTTGTGAGCTGGGAAATTCTTGCTACCAACCTGTAACTTTCGCGGTTATAAATTAAAAGCGCAGTTTTAATATTTAAATTCATAAATACACTAAACTTAAGCCTTTAGAATACGGTTAAACAATACCTGAAGATTGCAATCGGTGCACAATTGCTTTCGCCACATAGTTTCGATATTATGTGTTACAGCAATACTTGGATAGAGAATAAAGGGATGTGAAACTGGTCCTATCGAATAGGTCGCTTCAGAGGCCAAGTACTCGACTTCACAAATCACCAACAGTGACCCGTCCTCATGATAAGCTTTAGCAATGGTTGCCTTTTCCACATATTTACCATACTCATTTTTATCCTTTTCGAATTCAGAAACTGCCGTATGTATCATTACTTTTTCTTCATTGGGGCACAGCGCGTAGATTTTGAAATCGGCCACAATGCAAGCTGACGCTTGTGGTCCAATTTCATAGAGAAAAAAACAGGGCATGCATGTATAATTAGCCCTTTGATACAAATTATTTGGGATTTTCTCATCCGGCATTCCATTCGGATAAACATCAAGTTGCCACCTAACCGTTTTTAAACAATGGTAAGTGAACGGTTCACTTGAAATAACACGACCTAAAATATATTCCGTTAGAATTCGGACACAATTAGTCCATTTTTGCTTTTCATTCATCAAATTGGTTGTAAAACAATATATATTAGTCCAAAATAATTAACTTTGTATTGAGTCAATTCCTGATAATTGGGATTTAAATCACTGAAAAATCGCTTTCGGAATTTTTTGCATTTTTTAAAATATCAAGACGTTTTGCGCAAAAAGCCATTATTGGCAAAATTTTTGGAAAGTATATAACTTGCCTCGTTTGGAGAGTCGCATAAACTTCTCGAACTGAAAACATTGTGTAAAATATTTGAAAACGCGAAGATTTCCTGGCACAAGTCAGTTATTAGAAAATTAAGGTAAAACAGGAGTCCATATTAAGGAATCCATTAAATTTAAAGCTTGAAAAGTTTCAATATAAAGGCATAACTTTTAAAGTTTAGTAGACAAAAGTAAAACATACATTTCCTATGCGCCATTCAAGCTTCGCGGATAGAGGCGTCACGTTGGTGAGCTGTTTGGAAACATTTGGAATTTTGTAGTTTTTATCACTCATGTTAGACTTCAATATAAAAATAGAAAATACTCTTGGTTTGTACTCTATTCGTGTCGTTTAAATAACGTGAACAAATGCTAATTCTCCCCCAGTGATTTTATTTTCCTACGGAGTGCATAAAAACAATGATAAGTAAAGGCGAGATCAATAATTGTATTTTGTTAATAATATTTTTAGTTTGTTACCTAATAATGAGATTGTTTTTGGGAGAAGTACGAAAGAGTGATGGAAAATGTTAATGATATTCTAACCGTTTCGACTCTAAATCTAGACGGATAGAATTAGCTTACTACTACGTTAGTCGAGTCTCATCAGTAGATGCTAACGTAGTTACAAAAGTTTTATCACCCTTAAGGGGAGAAAGAGAGAACCTACTGACACTCTACCCTTTTTGGGTGGCTAAAAGTGTCAGTTGAAATGTAAATTTACCTGTTTGTTCTTGTATCCACTTGCGATTTCGGCATCTTTGCGCGGTACCACCGGATTGGCCTTCTGATTGTTGTCGCATTTAGAAGGAGTTTCGGCGTGCTGTGCATCGATGTCGTTCATGATTTTATCGACTTCCATTGTTAGTTTGCTTGTCTGCGGAGATTTGCCTGTAAAATGATATGTAAATAAGATGGAAATAATAGGTAATATCAATGAATGTGTAATTTTTAAGAGGTTTTCTGCAATAATTTCCAATACAATGTTTAAGTGGCAATCAATTATGAACGAAATTGTTTGTGTTAGTCATCGAATAGAGTTTTCACAAAACTTTTGTGTTATGCAAGCATTGAACTGAATTTAGCATAGAAGACTCTTTATCCAAATTCGTGGTGAGACAGTTGTGTTTTGAAATTAGAGTACCGTGTTGGGACGCAAATGCTTTGGAATGAGTAACAGTGGAGTAAGATGAAAAGAAGGTCTTAATAAAAAGCAGGTTTTTTATTAATAAAATCATTATTTTGTAGTTTGATAGTATGAATCAGGTGAAAATTTTTTTAATTTAATTTAATTTTAATTTTAATTTAATTTTCAATAAAATCGATGAACAAAGCCACCCGATTAATTGGAGGAGAATTGCAGGTTAACACGACAAAGGTGTTTGATACAAACTGCCTATCCTATAAATTGTTACAACATCGACTTCAATTTTTTTGCGTCTGAAAAAGTTAACTGTGGAAATTTTTACTCTAATAGGGTCGTGCTCAATTTTTTTTACTAAGCTCTAAAGGACCCCTGGCGAGTAACCCCTCTTTGAATATTCAAACTTTTATATTATAAACATTCCATTTGTCCTAAATGTATTGTGCTAAACATAGTGATTTATTTGCATAAACTTCAAAGCTAATTTTTATTTTCCTCCTGATCACATAACAGTTGGCCAAATAATTGCGGATATTTAATACAACGCACATGTAAATGCTAAAACATGTAAATGAGAAAAATATTTATTCATTTTTCAATATTATCATATACTTGATTCCTCGGTTTTCTGACTCGGCTCATTTAATCCAGAAACATTATATCTACCATAAACTTTGGTCAATGCTGCTGGCCAAACTTTTTTAAATATCTTTGACCAGAATGGAATGAAAGTCTTCCGGAAACTCGAGCTAAAAAATCTTGATTCATAGGTTACAGTGCAATTAATAATTCAATTAATAATAATTCAATTAATAATATAATTTTTGCGGCAAAACCGAGGCAAATAAAAAATTTTTGTAGAATATTTTAATAACACTTTTGTCAAAATTTTTCAAAAATTCGATCGTATCTCGACGTATTTTAGTTTTCTGATGCCAATCCTAATTAAAACATTTATCAAAATTAATTACGGCTCGCCTGATTACGGCATAAAGAAGCCAGTTGTATGCAAAGTTCAGGATATACAAGTGCTGGAATACGTGATTCACCACGAAAATCACGTGCGACGTTGGAAATATGTACCAGCTTGCCGGAAAAAGTAATTCTTGAATGCCAAAAGTATCCGTCATGTTAGGAATAGATAAAAGTGCGTAGACTGTCGGCAGCACCCACAGTATGGCGTTTGTGTCGGATTTCTTTGTGTTGTTGCCTGAATGAAGTTCTTATCATTCTTTGATGTTTTAAAGCAGGTTTCAAACTGACTCGAGCTAGGCGTTCAAATTGGCGGTAGTTTGTGTTCTCAACATATTTTAAATACAAAGTGCAAACATTCCCACATTAGACGTCAAAACTCATACAAACATAATGACAATAGAACGCCAAACTACCGTCAATTTGAACGTCTCGCTCAAACAGATATGCAATCTGCTTCATTTTTTAACTGAAAAGATATCTTTTGCTAAAACCATTAGAGCCGGATGTCCCATATATGGGATGCAAGCTATGGAGTTTATTTTGGTCCGTTATTAGGACTGCTAGCTCAAACCTAACATTACTCTTTCATATCCAATTTTTTGTGGTGAGTCAGAATTTAAAATTTTTTATTCACTCAATACATTTTTGCCCTGAAAACGGTAATTTCTTGAGATACACCCCGAAAATTGAGAAAAAGTTGTATAATTTGATGACATAATAATTTACCTGGCATCTTACGAGTTATTCCCATTTTGATTGCTATTGTAACATTAACAAGTGCCACGGCAAACAATGGCAAGAAGTATTGCGATATTTGAAATGGAAGGCGAGCCTGAAATGTTTCACAAGCTCAGTATTACTGCGATGCTAACGGGATGTATGATATGATGATCCATGAAAGTCTTAACCCATTACAGATGGGCATTGATATAATATATGGCGCCCGGTCACTCCCCCAGGCTACATCAAGGCTACTTCCATTTTGGTAAGAAAACAAAATAAAACTACCTTGTATTCAATGTTGTATGCAACATCGCACCAATTATCTTTGAATGCAGTAACTTTTATGTTGTGGAAGTATGGAAAAAGTGTGTGGAGGTAGAGAGCCCAAAGCTGCACTGGGAGAAGCGAGACTAGCATCACCATCCAGCGATTTACGTGACTGTACTGAAGAATAATCAAATTAAGATTCACTTACATTACTTTGCCGTAGAAAGTATTTGTTTCAAAAACTTTTAGGCAACGCTTTTCAAATTCGTAAAAATAAGCAGCTCATAAAATTTGAGCAACATTCGTTCTTTTGCCGAAAAGGACCACCCAAAATTATTTTCGTTTTACGTTGTTTCATAACCTATGCATGTACCAGATATAAAGTACCCGCATGTGTTGTAGCGGGAAGACAATAGCGAAAAATCGTTCCATCGTCAAGATCACCAGCACATTGCAGCTGGCACAGGTGAAACTGTCCCAGGAATAACGGAAAAACGTACACCACCAGTAATCCCAATGCTGCATCTCTTCTCTCCTAAAATCTGGAACTTTATCTAATTTGGAATTTTTGAAAACAAATTGACTTGATCAGAAATGAAGATGAAACTTTATATTCATTTACTCGGGAAGGTGTTAATTTTGTTTCTTATGGCTGTGGCACTTTCGTCTGGCTAATATTGAAGGACATTAGCCAGAAAGCTTAAGTCTGTGCTTTTGGCCCCCATTGATGTTTATATTCAAAAAAGACAAATGGTCGAAAGCACAAGCACTTTACATTCGTTTAAGATATCAATGTAACCATTCTTACAAAGGTCTCGCCAAAACCCATACATTGAACAACATATCGGCGAGCAACATTACGAACAAATATTTGTTGACGTAAGACTAAAATTGAACCCAATAACTATTGAAGGCAGACTATGACGCAAACCTGAATCAGCTTCGAGAAAAATATTGTTGCGATGCATATAACATTGCCAAAAAATCCAATAACCATGGCAGTTCGAAAGACGTACAAAAACCAGACATTCCATTCCCACACTGCAAATTTTTTTGGTTTTAGAATAGAACAATTTGTGTACCTGATTCTTTCGTTTTCCTGTATTCCGTGATTCCAATTTGGACCCATTCCGGAAAGTTTAACGCTGTACCGTTCGGATCATTTATTTCATCATAATGCTTAAAATTGAACTAATTATAAGGTCAATTTATGTAAAGGAGATTCAGACATTACAAATTCTGTAATCCGAATTTCTCAAATTTTGAAAATTTGTTTCAGAAAGCGAGATGCAATTTGAGTAAAATAGAACAAAAATTTTGCCAACCTTGTTTTCAACGATCATCGGCGGCCCGCGCGTAGAATCGATTGTTTTATTGACAACGCTGAGCACAGATAAAAAAGTGAAACAGTGATAATTCAAATTCCATTTGTTGAACAGGTAAGAGGAAATATTGGCAGGTACAGTCCTGTTCACTACAACGAAAATCCACATGATGCCTGCTTGGTCGCAGTAATCGTAACTGCGACTTCGGAAAAAAGAATCATATTTAGTGCAAAGGTGTATTAAATGTTTAACCGTTACATTTTTGTACGCTCGCGTATCTGTTCAAGCTGTGAATTTATTTGATTGCGTTCAGAGGCCGGGAGCAGAGAATCCGGGTCGCAAACAAATCCAGGATTGGTCAGGCCGCATTTTTTGTAGTAAACTTGTGGGTTGGGAATTTCACGTCCTTAATAAAATTATTTTAGGGTTCCAACTAACAATATTATAAAATTTTAGGATAAAAACACAATTAAATCAATAAAAAAACTGCATATAAAAATCAACATAAAGTTAAATAAACTTGCGTTTAATTTTTTCCACAGTGCCGCTTCGAATGATCGATATGATTGTGGTTATGTTTAGTCTTTGATGCTCATCTAGGGTTACTCTCTAAAATATTTTAATGTGCAAAGGAATTTTGTCAATAAAAATTACCGTTTTATCGAGAAGATCTTTCAGTTCCCACCCACTGATCGGTGAATCCGAGCCGAATCTCCAATTGAAAACGTCCGGCTCGGAACTGAACACAAGAACGAAAGACTTTTGACAGCTTGAGTTTGAATGAGGATTGATGTCCTCGTAAAACTTATTTGCAAGATCTCGTGCGCTTCCATTCTAAAATTCTTTAAATTAAAATTTCTAATCTCGAATAATTGATTACAGAGTTACCTGAGCGATGACAACGGTACCTCTTAAGCCGGCCAGCTCGCAAGGGTCGTGGCTGTGATTTCTATAATACAAATCTTGTTAGAGCAACAACGGTAGCAAAAGAGTAGTGAATGGTAGTCTTGAATCACTTGAACTTGTTAGTCTGAAACTTACACTCTTGTGTCAAGCTCCAGTTCATTGAGATCGTAATCAATTTGCCATATTGTACAATCATCCAATAGTCCAGAAGGATCGACTACGTGGGTTGTATTGAGGTCAGTTAGACAATTCAGGGCTATAAAACAAAGTTTACAACTGAGTTTATCGGAACGTTTTGGAAGGAAAAAAATTTTTCAAAAAATGTTTTCTAGTCTACGAAACCCCGCTTTTTCCTCTTCCGATATTCCAATATACCGAAAAGTATTATACCTGTTGAGTTGTTGCATAGCACCTTAGAAGACCACACGACCAATATCGCAACATGAATTGTTACAAAATTGTAAAATTTGAAGTGGTAATTAAATTTTTGAAACATTGAGAATAAAAAATGTCAAAACCCGAGGCAAAAATTTTACGCATTTGCGATTTCAGTTCCTTTCCTTTCATTGTTTACTCTCAAACAAATGCAACAAACCGGAAGTAACTGTCTTCTAAAATCGATGGAGAGAGAGTTGATTTACAAATTTCGTTTCTGTTTTTACTGGTTTAGGGTTAAAGGTGAAAGGGCCGGAAGAAAATATGTTTGTGTTTCGATCGCACTTACCTTTATACTCGATATATAACATTGAAGAAACTAAATTAAAACATTCAGTCATTATATTTATCAGACGCCGTATAATACTACTAATTTTTTGTAGGTTTGATTCCTCGGTTTTCTTACTCTTCTCATTCATTTAAGGTTGAAACATTAGTGCTTGCAAGTGTTAAAACCTAGTACCCTCAGGGACATTTGCTTATTAGATTTTGCAAATTAAGTGACCAAAGGTCGCTCCTTTGCAAGATCTTAGGGTGACAAACTCTGTCACAACAATCACTTTCCCAGGCAAAAAGGGGAATTCTCCAAAACATAAGCAGGGATATATCCACATTATACACCGGAAATAAGCCATCGAGGGAGCGCCCCAGAACGCAAAAGGGAAAGCTTTCAGGAAAATAGCATGGAAAAGATAGGGAAAGGAATGTAGCAAGAGGCCGATTGATCGGTACAAAAGGAATAGCCAGGGATCGGAAAAGTCAGTCTCGTTGAGAGTTTGGTTGTCAGTCTTGTGGGGAGTCTTGGAGGAGAGCGGAGATGCTCGTGACCGTCGCCACGGTTTTTCATAAAAATAGGGATTTTGTAAAACAGGGATTGAGATTATCCTAACTGCACACAGGGATTGAAATTCACACTTTTATAATTTGCGCATTAAAGTAACAAAAAATTTATCTTGTAAGTCGTGTTCTCACTAAACAGGGATTTCTTAAGCACATTAAACCTAAAATCTATCTCTTCGCTTTCTCCTCTTCAGTCTTCTTAACTTGTCTTCAACTTCTTCAACTAATGAACTAAAGGGATTGACTTTATAGAAATTCGCAAGGTAGTAACTTTATAAGGATTTTATATGGTAACAAGGGATTTGGATGGATATTGTCACTAATTATGGCAGGAGATAACTTGGAAAAGGAGGGTTAATTTTGGGAAAGAGAAAAAGAAAAATGACCAGGAAAGTCATTTTTTAACTCAAGGACCTTAGGTTTTGCGCTGGCTATGGGTAAAAACAGTCCCGCTAAAACAGTCCCGATAAAAACAGTACCGCAAAAACAGTCCCAGCAAATGCTTAAGTCCTAAGCCTAAGTTGTTCGCCTAAGTCCTACGGTCATTTTAAGCTATTATTCAAAGCTTAAGCTTGAGATTTGCTAGCTTAATAAATAGACCGAAAAATCTGTGACTTTTTTGCCGGGACTGTTTTTACCGGGACTGTTTTAGCGGGACTGTTTTTACCCATAGCCTTTGCGCTTCATTGTTTATCACTAGGGCCCGGATTTCCCGGACATTGTCCGAAAATGTCCGGAAATGTCCGAAAACAGTCATTTTGGAAGAAAAATTTCACGTTAAAAATGCAATAAAATAGGTCAATTGTCCGAAAACACACATTCCATGTCCGAAAATGGGAAAATTTTAGAGAAAATGTCCGAAAATGCGATTTTCATGTCCGGAAAATCCGGGCCCTATTTATCACCGTCTGCTTGCCCTCCACCTAATTACACTGCTGACCCACAAACAACATAAAAGAGCGAGCCAGAAATTGTTCGTTCAATAGAATCAAACAAGGGCAAACCTTTTCATTTTTTCTATATTTGGCGCTAATTTGAAACTAAGTTTGCCCTAGGAAATAATTGTGCTAGGAATTGTATGGCTATTCAAATCTATAGAACCAAACATATGTGCGTTCAAATTTTCCTTCATTGAAAACTTCAGGTTCAGGATTTGGAAGAAAATTTATTATTGCAAAGCCAAATATTATTTAAAAAAAGTTATTTACATTGAGCAAAATACACGGAACGTTATTGTAACGGATTATAGTTATAAATTGCGCATCAGTGAAAGCTACATCCCAAAATTGAACTGCGCATCAGCTGCGGCAGAGATGATGTCGCGTGAATGTTTTGCACAAATAGCGTCTATGCCGACCCACTCTTCTTGTTGGGACCTCAGCTGCAGGTATCAAGCGAAACTTTTCCGGCTTCAACTCCACATTTTTTTCCTCGAAAGACGCCTGGCTGAAGCCAGGATGGTCGGATTGGTTCTCAGCGTATTCCGGGAAAATGAGCCAGGCCTGAACGTGCAGGAATAATAAAGAAATAACGGTAGTGAGTGCCAAGAAGTTGAAGATCTTCATTTCTGAAATTATTGGTGTGTTAAAGCCAGAAGTTTTGGGGTGAGCCTAATTGGAGACTCTTGCATGAGCCGGAGTTCAGCTAGTATAAATACTCGCGGCCGAGCGCTACAAAGCAGTCAGGATGCCAGTCAGTTATGGTGTAGCTAGTCGTGGAGTTATGTCGCGATTTAGCTAGAAGTCTCGCTTTATGAGGGGTCCTATTGGGAAATGTGACTATTTGCATTCTCATCCTGTTAAATATCCTTATTTGTAAGTGAGACTTCATAAAATACTCCTTGACCTACATTCTAATATGGACAGCACGCTTCAAATATATGGAAGGAGGAATAGGGTCCCTGAGTGAGGCACCAAACCCCAGAGCTAAGGATGCTCATTTTAACTGGTGGTAAGGTTTATTTAGTACTTAGAGGGGTTCGTATTGGAATTGAGCGTGAGTGGCTCTGTATCGAAGAAAAAATTTGCGATCATACTTTATTTTATGACAAAAATGGCATTTTAAATATTGATTTCAATCCTATTTTCGAATAAAAAATTAGCCATAAACAAATTTGGGTCAGCAAAATCAATTTTGTGACAGGTAGAAAACATTTATAGCAAGAAAACAGTTATTATTACAGAAAGGTCAAAGGGCGATTGAAAACAAAATTTCCAGCCAAAAATTGGTTTCGACCTAACACGTCACACTACAAATTTGCCCAAAAAGATGTCCAGGAAAAATTTGCCCAGGATAACGGTGACACGCTAAGGGACAGTATTCCCTTTCTCTTGTGTCAGAAATTTTCCTCGAAAATTCCCTTGGATTTCTACCAGGAAATCTTGAAGTCTTAGGAAATCTTACCAAGAAGGAAATACCTAAGGAAATACCTAAGCAAATACCTAAGGAAATCTTACCAAGAAAACCTCTTCTAACAGAAAATTTAACAAATCTACCAACCGAAAATTTTTCATTAAAGCAAAATCAAAACAGAGCAATCACATGCTTTACACTTTTTGCACTATTATACAAATAACCGTCCAAAGTCGTCATTTCTACTCTTGACTGGACTATTTTTGTTTACCTGGCAAGTTATTTACACCTTTTTCAATTTGCTTTTGGAAACAAGCAGCTGCTCAGAATGGAAAGCGCCATCGTTATCAGTAAATCATTCTGTAAACCATTCCGAGATAACTCTAGTAATTTTTGATGCATTGGACTCTTGATGCATTGCTTTTGAAGCAAATATCCGAAAAAATACAGACGATATTCGGCAACATTTTTGCACGTGATACATAATTCAAAAGTTTATCAGTGAACACGTTTATTGCTATCAACAGAAAATTTCTTGAACCGTTCTTGGATCGACAGTTGAATAAAAAGCTACCGAAATATTTTATTTGAACATTTAGAAACAAGCGCTTTGGAGCTTGGATTGTGGAAGTTCGCAGGCGTATACAACCAATTTGGCGTGATTTTCGCGGAAGCGGAGCCTTCCATCTTGGAAATCGACCAGCTGATCGTCATTCAAGATTTCCAGGAACATTGTATCTAAATAGTACATGATCTTTTAAACATTTTTAATTTTATTCGAAAAAAATTACTTGCAAGGTCTCGCCGAAAGATATTGGTCACATCTATTGCGAGTTCGGACGCTACCAAATTTTTTAGAGCGGTAAAGTTTCCCTGCACAAAATTTTGGTAGTCGATGTAGCGATCAGTGCCCGCCGGATAACTGTGCTCGTTGATCAGTCGGAGCTTCGGCTGCGAAACTGCGGAAGTCGCACCGAGGATTCCGTTGATTGTTCCAAGATAGAGGTAAAAGGCATTGCCTCCGGGAAGATTACAAATGAGAATTAGGCATGTTGCGAAAGAAGAGAGAACTCGACCGGTCATCTTAATAAGTTTGTTACAACACATACAAATTTGCACTCTTATGTTGCAATTCAAATTCCAATACAGAATCAATGACGAGCGAAATCGATTTTTTTGGCTTGATTTTTAGTCTTTGAGGGAATCCCGGAAGCCAGTACGAAATTAACACGATTGTTCAAGTGCAACCGAAACTAGACAAAAACGGGTAGAATGACGTGTTCCTCCCAAAAAAACGTAAGGTATGCGTGTTTTTGCTGGCAATATTTTTTTGCTGTGGTATATGGAAAAGTCCCGAAAAATAAAAAGTAGAACAAAATATAAATCTTTCACATTAGAAAATCGAAATATTTGGACGAAAGCCGCATGGCCAAAATTTATGTCGTTCTCGAGCCGTCCAACATTTATCATTCAGCGTGTCACATTCCCCAAAGCCACACATATTTTGTTGCCAGCCGGCATCTCCTTTTCCGTCCGGTTGGTATGAAAGTGTATGTCTAAGTATACTTTTTATTTCTAAGACGACATATGTTTTCGCCCTTTGCAAATTCCTCAATCGTGTCCTTAGGGGAGAGGAAGCAAATAAACGAATCCTGGAAACGGAGGACTTGACCTTTAGACTCATTGTTTTGGAATTCAAAAAATCGTATAATAATGTGTATTGATATCAAAAAATTTGTTATTTTTTACTCGCTTTAAAGATTTTTCGATTATTTTCTGCGTTTTAAGACTTATACTTCTGCTCAATTAGAATATTTTCACTTTCGAATTTTTTATAAGTTTAGGTATTTTCACAATTTTTGACCGAAATGGTTTTTCATTTTACAATTTATGGAAATAAAAATTTGGACACACATTCTGCCAAAAAATTAATCCAGAACGTAGAAAATCGGAAAATTGAGATCAAACCTCAAATCTCAATAATCAGTATTATAAAATTTTCTCATCTCAGGATTCAACTTTTTGCACAATGTGCATCTAAATTTGTAGCTCCATGTTCAAATCTTGGCATCTTATTGCGAAATTTAACCCAAAAGTTAAAATGAGTTTCTGTGACAAAAAAGTTATAATACAAAAAATCCTTGGAGAAAGAAAAAATATTAATCCATAATCCACTTGTTGTGTTAGCTATGCATATTTATTCTCTTCATGACTAGAAAGATTACATACGACCAGATAAGACTAGCAAATGACTGATACATTATCGAAATTTATTCCTCGTAGACTACCTCCACTCTGTGAGCATGCATCTCGATACAGCGACGTCGCAGCTCCCTGCCCGGCACTCCAACGAGCCCATTCAAGATGCATCTGCGCACTGCCAACGGTAGTTTGCAGAGCTATAAATATGCTTTGTTACACTTTATTTTCATACATCTTATTTTGATCGGCTCTCTGCATGTTCACGTCTAGCCTATTATTCACCATACCGGATTATGGACTACCAGGCCAATTTGCTAGCGTTGAAATAGAATTCGACCTCGTCATTTCCGAATATGAAGTCAATTATGTCCTAATACAACTTTTTGGCATTCTGTCAAATTGCATAATGAAAATGGGCGGAACGCCAGAAACTGAAACTACAGTGCACCGAATGTCAAATCTGATTTCAAATTCGGAATCAGCGAGGTCGAAAGCTATAAGGGTGCAAGATCACTATCGATTTGTCCGTTATCAGTTAACCGGGCAGAATACATTGTTTTACTCGGTTTTGCTGAATCATAGAATCATGAAAGGAGCGACGGAGTAGTTTTAAAACTGGCTACAATGGCCTAAGTTAGCTCCATGTTTACTTACAATGTCTTAATAAACTCACCGGCAAAAATAATGAGAAAATCAGTTTGAATTCGCGGCTTTTTAAAGATTCACTGTAAATGACTCCTTTGTAAAGTGACTAACGCGCCAGCTATTAGTGCGCGAGCTCAAACTGAATTTCTCATTAATTTTCCCGCTTAGTTTAAGTCAAAATGAGAATAATGTTACTTACCTCCTTAAGCTGCTCACCCCTTGTCCCACGATTCCTTGGCTCACACAATCAGAATAGTCCGACGGTTCTTCAAGTGCAACAGACAGAATCATTGCGGCGAAAATCAAAATCGATAGCATTCTCCTTGAAAATGAAAAATTATCGTCAACGAAATGCACTTTTACAGCAGCGTTGCTTGGATGGGATATTGTAAACAAGCCAGGAATAAAAACTTAGACGTTTTGCAAGTATTTACAAGTAATCAATCTCAAATAGGATCTTGATAGAAATACTGACGAGGAAAAACGATCCGGGATAACCAAAATTTTACGAGCCAGGGTTTACCAAACTAAATTTTGGTTGAAAATTTCAGAACAAAATTTACCAGGCAATTTACAATTTATAAACCAATATTTCAGCACCTTTTTAGGCAAAATTTTTCTTATACCTTAGATTCGAACTACCTTAGACTTGGGTTTAAGCGGCATAAGATTACAAAAGAAGAGAACAGCTTGGTAAAATTGGAAGACTTTAGGGCATTTGTGAGCCCAAAAAGATATGGCCAATAAACAAAAGATCCGAATGTCTTTCGAAAGCAGGAAGACCACACAAATTCTCATGCGATGTCAGCTCGATACCCAGCTATCCAATATTCTCGCCGCTCGATATTCTCTATGCGGTTCCAAATCACTTGGCATGACCAAAGATTGATGCTGGTTTTATGTCGGCTTTCCGGCCAGCCGGTTTTCTCTTTCCTTTTTTCGGGTAAAAAATAAATCATTTATTTTAGTGCACATTTCCGAGCCGACATATGTTTTGGGCCTTTGCAAAGTACTCTTTGGGAAAATGAGTTAAAGAGCGACAAAGATCCCATAGATTATCAAACTTCTAGAATGCAGTACGTGGCTTTTTAAAAGACCTAAAATTTTTCAAGGATCTGTGCACTTTGCACTGCGGTTCCGCATTTGAACCGTTAGTATGGTACAATTTATTATTCATAATTTATTTATTCGCTACACATGACCAAATAAGATTACATAACCGTCAGAAGAACCTACGCACGTACATTTAAATTGGCGCGCATTTCTCCTTTCTTATTATCCTCTAAACAAATTGAATGCAAACCGCCAATATAAAAGTACATACTCCGGTTCCTCTGCCAAGGTGTGACTAGATGATACCAAATATGGATAGATGAGGTTAAATATGACTAGACAAGATTACATAGGCCGTAACATCTGACTTATGCACTGTTAATAATTCAATCTTCGATTGTCACGTAGACTCTCCTTGAATGCATGGCTAGGCACCTGCGTTTTAGATCCCTGGCTGTAACTCCCATGAGCCCGCCGCTAATGCACCTGCGCACTTCAGGTGGATACTGACAGAGCTATAAACATTTTTCGTTACACAGTTTTGTTCCTTTAATCCGCTCTCTACATAAATAAACTCTCCAATTTAACCCCCGGGGGTAGAATTATTCAATCGAACTCTAGGGGAGGGGCAAAATTAAAAGGGGCAAAAATTGAGGGTAGGGGTTAAAATGAGAGTTTATGATATTCGCCAACAGCCTATTATTCTCTATTTTTCTCTAACCTCTTTCTACGCGTTAGGCGAATAAGGCTAGCCCTTTAATCAAATCCTGAGTAATGTCCACGCTGTTCTGAATAAGCTCAGTATTCTTAGGATATCTTACAGATCCTAAAGATGGCACTTACTTCCTTGAGTTTGGCAGCGCTTTGGCCCAACATTCCTTGGCCCATACAATCATCGGAATAGTATGACGGTAGAGGTGCTGCCAGAGCAATACCAATGACCACCATGATAAAAAATATTGGAGACAGCTTCATTTTCCTTCAAAATTAAAGTTTAGGCTATAAAAAAAGACTATTTTGCAACTTTATACAGGTAACAAATCTCGGGTAGGACCTCACAACATCCCCACCTCACATTTTCCCCCGCATCCATCAACCATTTAGTTAACAGTAAATAAAAAAAAAACAGAAAATGGCAATCGACAAAGGAAATCTTCCTTAAGCTCGCAACAAGATAACTCGAAGAAAGCCGGAAGACTTCAGGGGAATTCTTGAGATTAAAAACAAATGTCCCAAAACAAACTATCCAGTTTCATTTATTTTTATGTTCAGATTCTTTCAAGTTTTAACTCTGCAATCCATCAAACTTTAAAATCCATTGCCTCAAGCCATCTCTCCCAATTTCCCCCACGACATATTTTAAGGACTATGAGCCACTCTCGTGTTCAATCGTTAGCACAATAGCGACAATAGATAGATAGATTCTCGAAGTAGAAGTTTAGCCCTGAGGTTGATTTGAGCTTCTAAAAACCAATGGTTTCAAGCTTCTCTGGACTTTTCACTGCGATTGCCGAATTTGACGTTCCTAAAACAATGTTAGAAATCTATAAATCTGGCATAATTTTTATTGATTACCGGACAAAAAACTAACAAAATTTTTCATTAAACCCGTAAACTCTGAAAAAAATAACATAGAGTAGTCATAAATTCACTTGATAACGTAAAGTTAATATCTCCGACAAAAAATCATTTCTCATTCGACAAGTTTAATTTCTCGAGATCGTCAGAGTAATTCTTGACCCAATCCGGTGAATCCTTGTCGTCTTTCAGAACACGTGAAGTATAATCGCCGCTGGGCCCATTCACCGGCCTAACCTTTGGACATAGAAGGACCTCGTTCACGTCCTCTTCTCCTTTCACCGAGTATATCGAGCATGTAAGAAGCTGCTCCGCCGAGATATTCTTGTCGATGTCGACGCATCCTGAAAGGCTGAACATTCGCTCCACAGTCGATTTGACTTCTTTCGAGGTTTCATCGTCTCTGGTGACCAGGTTGAATGCCAAGACTCCTGAAATTTGAAAGATTGGTCAGCTGAAGCTCAATTTACTCAAGAACTATGTCGGCGTAATTTTTCGGCGTGAGAAAATTTTAGCGTCGGGAAAATACTGCGCGACAGTTTACCGACTGGCCCCTAATTAAAGGTGGATTACCAGGTAAAAATACCCTTGAATTTTGGGGAAATGTCTGGGAAATTGGACGAACAATCTTAAGGAAACGATCATATTTTCGTAGGATCGTCCCTTTGAATTCCGGTAATTTCCAAATATTTTGTGGCAAAAGAACAAATTTCGCGTTTATGAAGGATTTCTTATAGCGAATTTAGAAAATTGGTTCAAAATTACATAATAAAAGTTTTGGTGTAGGAAATTCATTCTGATGGAAAGTCTGAACATTTGGCAAGGAAAATACTTTTGAA
The DNA here is from genome assembly GCA_022814885.1 of Ditylenchus destructor. Taxonomy (NCBI): domain Eukaryota; kingdom Metazoa; phylum Nematoda; class Chromadorea; order Rhabditida; family Anguinidae; genus Ditylenchus; species Ditylenchus destructor. The sequence continues at coordinate 455,251 of JAKKPZ010000035.1, read as the reverse complement.
ACCGCAATAATTAAAAATTTACCACGTGACTTCAATGACTTTTTCATGTTCTCAAGCGCTGATTCCGTGACAAAGGCCGGCGGCGGGCACGATAGGCTGTTCTTCGCAGTACTGGCAGCCAGATCCATGAAAATCACGTCAAACTTCTCATCATCTGTAAATGTCGTATAGAGATATTCGTTAGTGCGAAACAATTTTTCATTTATAGAATTTTTAGATAGGTTGATGAAAATTTATGATGGAAAATAAGCGATCAATTATCAAATCGATCTAGGATTGTGACCTTAGGTTCTATAATAATATATCTGAACATGTCGGTGCTATGTATCATTCCATAAATTTGTATGCCAGTTTTATTCCATTTAGCTCACCTTTTGAACACTTCGAACTCTGTTCCAGGAAATTGAGGGCATCGTCGACGATCAGTTTTAGTCTCGGATTTTCCTTCGGCAGGCCAAAATATTTGTGGGCGACTTTAAGTATTTCCGGGTCGAGCTCAACTCCGACGACGAATGCCTGAAATTTAAAAAATAATATTTTTCTGTCTCTAGAACAAAAAAAGTTACATACCTGTGAGAATTGTTCGTAGAGAAAGCGAGGTAAAAGACCTCCGCCGACACCTGAAAATTGAAAAATTTGAATGAATGGAACAAAAAATCAAACATTCTAGAATATTTGATAAACTCTGTTTTGATCAAATTTTGTGTTGGTCCAAGATATAATGAAAAATTACCCAATACTGCAAATCTGAGTCCCGCCTTTGAAAGTATGTTTTCTCTCTTGCCAATGTCGAGGAACTCCAAAGCCAGCAGCATTTTCCTGTGGTGATCGCAGGTGAGGAAGTCGGATTTTATTTGCCATTTGCCTCGTTTGGATTCTGAAATTTTGTTATATTTATTTTTCAGAAACGGAAAGTATGGTCCGAATATTTTAACATGCCCTAAGTTTTCGTCAAGACTAGTTTTCAACATGCTTGACCCTTACCTTTTAACAAATCCATGGACAATGATAACTAAACAACAAAAAAAAACCCACTGATAACCTCCACTTCGGACTGAATCAGCGCGGGATTAGCGTCGAAAATCAGGCGTCGGTACCAATGTTCATCCATTTCGACCCGCTCCACAGTCCACGCTCCACTTATCTAAATTTAAAGATTGAAGTATTATGTCTAGTTCAAAATGTGTCACATCAATATGTCACTCACGATCACCATAAAAATTTTTGAAGTTTGAATTGTAACATTATCCGCCAAAGCGATTTGTTATGGAACATTTTAGAAAGACGGCTCAGCCGAAGTACCAGAATCTTAGCATTAATTTGAAACATCATCTTCTACGTCCCAGAAAATGTTTATAGAAATTTATAATTCCAAGACTTCAGCTCCTTTGCTGATACATTTATGTGACCGAGAGCTTATATTCTTGGCAGTTTAAGCTGCCTGGTTCAGCTTGAGCACCTGTGGAATGGGCTTTATACTCTCAAAATCGAATCAGCAAAATATTTACTTCTGAAGTTCCTTTCGCAACAGATTCGTACAAGTCAACAGCGCCAAGGGACAAGAATTCGATCTGAAACATAAACCCAATGACTAAAATTTTTTAACCAAAAAAAGTTACCTGTTTTGACGAAATCCCGATCGGCTCAAACGCGACCACAATACTTTGTAAATCATTTTGTATTCCTTGCAGGCAGACGTACTCCTGGTTTCGATCCAAGTTGACGACCACAAGCCGGTCTTTTTTGCACTGTGCCCTAAGAGCTTGTCTTCCTTTCTTGGACGCGAAAAGCCAATCAGACTCTCTAAATTGTAGCAATTCATTAAAAGTTCAGGTTTTCTCAGAAAATTCGAGATTCACGAGCAAAAATCTAAAAGAATGTTCTACAGTTATTTTTCTCTGATTAGAACTTTTGGAATATTCTCTGATATTCAGATTTTTCGAGTACGCTAAAAAGCATACGTTCTTACGTACGGAAAATGGGTTCTTTTGTAGCAAAATACGCTTTGAGTTTGGAAGGTGAATAAGAATGTATCAAGAATTTAATCTTCATTTAACTCACCGGCCTCGAGGAATGATAAAAACGGAGTAAGTGTTGAGCTGTTTCAACGACATATCGTCGACCACCGTGAGTGTATAGCGAGGTTTTCCCGCAGTGTCGCAAAGATTTATCGACGCTTCGTCGATTATATTTCTGATAATAAAGAAGTAAAATTCGGTAAACATTGAAAAGAGTGCGAAAGACATGTTTTGTAGTGCTTTACTTAAAATAACATCACTTTAGCTATCACTATAGCATGAGTTTTAACAATATCACTATTAAACTACATTCACAATATCGAAATTGTTGATGAACCATTTTACAAATTAATTTTTCTTAGATTTTATCTAGTCCAAAAGCGGAAATTAAGGATCGGCAAAATGAATAGTCAGAGAAACGAAATAGTGTGATATCACATATGATCAATATTGATCACATCCGAGTCTGATCAATTAAATCCGACATTGATGATTCTATTTCAATTTTTGATCTAGTTTCCTATGCTTTTTACAGATTTTCAATAGCTTTAGTGTAGTGCTACACTACCTCTTAGTGTAGTGCCGGAACCAGTTAAGTTCTTGAGATGACATGATAAATTGCTTTAGTTCCTCAACTCCATCGACCCTTATAGGTTTGACGTCCGCGTCCGGCAAGACGAATTCCATTTTCTAGAACACAAAATTTTTATTACGTTAAAATTTTTGAAAGCATTACCGGCGGCGGGTTGAGCAATACTCTGAACTTTGTGATGACGACTGCGAAAACTGGCATCTTTGACATATTCTCGCTCCCTTTCTGGCCGTCTTCGGCAAAACCGCATTTGTGAATTCTGATGTGAAACCGATTCCTGGCCAGGAAATACTCCAGAAGGAAATCCACTAAGTGCATCTGGGCCAGCGTGATGATAATGTACCTGAATGGAAGAAATTTCTTGTGACTGAAAAATTGGGTAAAGAATCGAAATCTCAAGAATGTTTCTGTAAACGTTTGAGAAAATTTTCACTATACGAAACTAAAAACCTATCTCTTTTTGGTCGCAAAAAGCTAATTTTCGAATATTTTGCATCCAAGTAGAATGATTTTGATCCAGAAATCCTGATAGCAAAATTTCGTAGGTAAAATATTCAAAAGTAACATTCCATCACAAAAATTATTATTTAGATGAATTAAATAAAATAATTCAAATACTCAGTCTCTTATGTAAATTCATCAATAGAAAATACTATTAGGCAAATTTTAAATAGGCCCTCTTGTTAGTTTTTTGGAGCTATAAAGGTGAGAACTAGTTTTACTATGCAAAATTATCGATACCAACTTTGACCAAAGCGTAAGAGAAAATTTTTTAACTAATTTTTGTAAGCGATAAAAATCATATCAAAAAACTTCTTGATAAATTGCAAACAATTTACCTGCCCATAGGACACAAACACCTTTCAACCTCTTCGAACATTTTCCTAACTGTTTGTTTATCGTCTTCTGTTGCATCTGCTTGGAGTAAGGCGTCCAGTGTTCCTAAAAAGAATAAGGTTATACGAGAGGTAAAATGAAACGGAAATACCTTTGTCTATAACAACGTTGATTGATTCGTCAGCGGCTCCGTTCTAAAAGTGCAAAGTTACATTTTCACTAAAAACTCACAGTTCATTTTTGAAAACTTTTTCATTAAATATGATATTAAAAACGGCATAAAATGCTTACCTCTGTGACAGATTTGCACTCAAATGCGAGTTCCGGCCTCTTTGTAGAGTTGTTAACAGTTTGCTTCTGTATCACTTTTGAGTCTGTGTCGATTCCTCGGTAGTGACGAAAACCGTTATCGTAGAGCTGAAATTTTGAACAGAAATTAGCGCATCAGCAAACACAATTTTGTTTAATAAATCAGGGATTTTTGGAAAATTTGCCTGTAACCTCTTTGGAAATATGAAAACATATGCGAAAAAAATAATATTTGTTCTGTTTATTTAAAGTTTTTACCCGAAAAATGAAATGCTATGATAAAATTGTGCAACTTTCCCGTTAGTAATAAAGCAGAGTGTTACTTTAAACGAACACTCACAACGAGTAAGGTTTTCTATAAAATTATCTGATTTCTCTGAGGTAATCTCCAAGCGGTGTATAATTTGGTTATAAGTGGTTTTACCGTAAACTCTCTAATTTTACCCCTCCCTCTAATTATGCTCCCTCTGGAGCTCGATTGAATAATTATACCCCCTCTAATTTCCATACATTTTGTATGGAATTTTCGACCCTCTAATTTTACCCCTCCCTTTAATTCGCCCCCTCTGGGGCCTATCTTACTAAAGTGAAAAGTGCAAACTTTGCATGGAAAAGTGAAAAGTCCTCTAAGCGAAAATGTCTAGCTCTTCTCCATTGCATTGTGCGTCTTTATCTGTCTCTGACTGCCTACTTCATTTCAAAGAGAGAGACGCAGAGGAATGCCGCACACTAGCACCGAATTGATATGCATTTTCCAATGCATATGCAGTGGGTAATCAAACCAAAGTCTCTCTTCTTTTATTTTACGAAAAGTGTCGACCGAGCGTTCAGTCTTCAAAATTACATTTATCAGTTTTTAAAAATTAATATAATTTTTGGATATGATGGCTATAAATGTAACATTATATCTAGATTGAACTTTTCTAGATGATGATTGAACATTTTTCAGATTTTTTTATGCTTGGATTTTATGCTTTAAAAGTCGAAGATTTCAAATTTGCAAATTTTCACTCGATTGCAAAGTCTCTTCGCCTCTTTCGCTCTCTCTGCCTCTTTGAAGTGAAGTAGGCAGCCAGAGACAGATAAAGACGCACAATGCAATGGTGAAGAGCTAGACATTTTCGCTTAGAGGACTTTTCACCTTTCCATGCAAAGTTTGCACTTTTCACTTTAGTAAGATAGGCCCCTGGAGGTCGATTGAATAATTATACCCCCGGGGGTTAAACTAGAGAGTTTACGGTACTTAAATATTTCTGACTGCTAAAACAATAATTTTCCTGTTTTCTTTTGCATTTTCACTTTCATCGCATTGAATAAATATTGAATAAATAAAAGGTCAAGTGAGAATTACACCATAAGCTATATGATTAGTTATAAGTTGAATAAGTCTACGAGGAACCATGAAATAAAAAGAATAGAAATTCATTTTAACAGATAAAAGAAATTATAACACAAATCTAAACAATATTAAACCTAACCTTCTCCGCCAGCTCCGAGTTTCCACATCCAAGCTCCAGAATTGAGTCTGAGACTTTGATGTACTTCTCCATCACGTGATGCAATTGATCGTAGCTGCCATACCTTAAACCGAAACAATTTACAAAATAAAAACTTGGAACGAAAATAACGAACCATTCGAACGGTTTTTCGTATTTTTCGAAGAACTTCTTCCAGTATTGCGGGTCTGTAAAGTCCCGGTGCGATTTCGGGAGCAGCCCTTGTAGGGAGGACATGGAGGTGTGGTCTGAAATGAATGAATGGTATTGTGAATATGGAATTCAGTCAGACAGTACTTAATGTTGCAACTAAAAGGTGCCATTGGAAAATGGAAGAGAAGTGATCAGAGATCACTTCTCGAATTTTCGAACATATTTACCAGTTGATAAGTATTATTTTTTGTTGGTCAATCGAATTTTTCAAATGAAAATTTGCAAATTTCCTGCAGAAACTTTTGGCATAGAAAATCGACTTGGAAAAATTAAAACTACTATGAAATAGTATAAACTCCGGGTAGAACAGTATAAACCCAAACAGACAATCTTAAAAAATGTTCTAAAACTGGAAATTTCCAGAACAAATCAACAAAGAAAATAATTTCTTAGAACAGAATCAAAATGAGCATGAAATAACACTAAAAATACTGTAACGAAACTGTGAAAAACCGAATCTGTTTAAGACCAAAAGAAAATTCTAGAACAAAGCTATAATCAAATTGGGACGACTTCAATAAACTTTGTAGGGAAGATTCCAAAATCTGCCCGCTTCGTCGGCAAAACTCTGCGTTTCCCTGGGAAACAAACCAAAAGCTTATACTTTTCGCGTGATAAAAGCCAAAAATAAATACTTTAACCTGTAATCATAAAATCTTACGTGAATAAATTGAGAATTTGAAGGCTATAATTAAGCTCCTCCAGACAGCACCTCATCACTTTAAAAGGAATTCTTCAGAGAAAAGATTATATGTAAAATACTGTTTGAATTTGCGGCGAATTCAAAACTCTTGGCATTGTGTTCTTATGGATGGTGAGTGAGAATAATGACGCTTTTGGTTGATGTTAGACGAAAAATGCCTCCGAAATCGATACTTTTACAGAGAATTTGATATTCTGGGCTGAAAATTTACCTGAAAATCCTGAAATTTTTATAACGGGTTGCAGAATTGCACCAAAATAGTCAATGTTTTATTTCTTCTTGAATGTGTCTAAATATGTCAATTTTGAGGTACTGATAAACTTTCGCAAAGAAACCATAACGTTATCCGGATATTTATATCCAGAAACATGCTTTCCAAGGCGAAAAATTTTGCATAATACGGGGTTTTTGAGCGGAATATGGCAATTTTACACGCATTTTTAAGTGATTCTTCACTATATAGACTAAAATTTATAATACTGTTAGCATAATCACATTTATATCTACCTAGCATAATCACATTTATATCTACCTTCTCTATTCTTGTCAATCTGTCACAATTTATTACCTGTGTTTGCTCCGTTACCTTCACTGTTATTTTAATCAATCAGGATTAAATTTCAGGACCATCACTTATTCCCATATATTTCTACCATATTTCCTCCAAATGTCTTCCAAACAACCCTCAGGTGATGGAACCACTGCCTCAACCAGCGCTCCACAACGCAACGACGAGAGCGCGGTTTTGCAAAACTTGGAGCAGCGAATCCGGGATTTGCCCAACGCAAGGTATGTCGGTATACTTTTAAGCATATTTTTGGTTGAATAAAACTGAACTGTCTTTTTTAGATCCACAACTTCGTCAAAAGCTGATGACAGAAGAACGAATTCTGTGCAAGAAGCAACGCCCATGTCGTCTGATGATTTCGCGGGTAAGTGATTATTTATTGCTTTTTCCAGTGATTTTCCAATATAGACAGAGCATGATATATTTTTGAATCTGTTCAGATTAACATCACCAATATATTGCAAAGAAAATTGTTTTGGCTCAAGAAAACATCATTGCCTTAAAATGCTCTTTTTTCATACAAATTTTCAAGTGAATATATAATTTGCTAATGGCCTTTACTAATGAAAATGGCCTCTACTATCCATAGATCAAGTTCGTAATTTTGTATCAAGTTCGATTTGTAGACCACAAGAAGACATAAGTATACAACAAAATATAGCAAACAAGGGTAGGCCAAATTCGTCTTGCTAACACAAATGAATCTACCTAAAGCACACATCGAGTCGGTGACATTAACATTTGTTTATATTCAGAAATTTTATTTATAAACTTTAGTTAGCAAATGTACTTTTCGGTAGAAATATTTCTAGTCCAACAAAGATATTTAAGGACTGATTTGAATATATTTCAAATCTATCATTAAAACGTAAGTAACGAACATATGGTAAATTATTTCGGACATAACATTTAAATTTAAATGTTTCGCACAATTTCTATGTACTATTATAATTTAGGCACTCCAAAATCGCCGACGCACCGCTACACCAATTTCAGACGCGCCCCTTCAAGTGAGCTCATTCCAGACGCGGCCGTTTTAATTGACTTGGAAGCACACGCTCGCTCCATATCCTCAAACCTCGACATGGTACTTAGGGATATAAGAGGTTTCATAAATTTTTGGAACAAGAGTTTAAATTTCCATATTTAGGTTCGCTTCGTGGAATGTCAGACGTGACGCTGGAATCAAGCCAAATCTTCTCGTCTGCAATCGGATCGTCTTGTGATGCTGTGGATGCCTCCATCAAATCAACTTACACGGTAAATTTCATTACATTATTATTTTGTTGGCATATTTGCTGAAATTTGTATGGATCGATTATAATCCTGGTTCTCCAAGTTGAGTTAATCTTATCGTCTCCAAATCTGTCACAACAATACCTATTCTTCATCAAAAATATTGCTTGGTAATGAATTTTGACTTTGCCAAAAACTACTCATGAGGAGGATTTTATTTTACTGACAAAATTGGACTCCAAATATTGGTATCAAAAAGTATTTTCAAAGGGAAATAAAATTACGCGATTAGGTTCTATTCGTAATTCCGATTTCTGGAATTCCCGAATTTTATTAAATTTTTAGTAAACGATTGATTAAGAGCCAATATCGTATGGCATAAAATTATTGAATGCATAAAATAATAATTTCTCCCATTAAGATGCTAGCCAAAGCCGAGGAATTGAATTCGTCTATGGAAGGAGTCCGAAAATTTTCGCAACAAGTGTAAGTTCCAAATTTTTATATTTATGTTTATATTATTTTCTGTATGCATTGCGCGAAGAATCCCATTCCGGGTGTCATATGCTTAGAAAATTTTGTTCAGAAAAGTCTAAGGATAATAATATTAGCCATATTCGGATTTATCCTTCAAAATTTGGTCTTTATAAATTTACTTTCACGTTTAATTATATTGTATCGACACATTTTCAATGTATAGCCACATTTATTTGTCTACGAAACTAGGACACAAATTCACAAAACAAATAAAAATTGGATTCGCAATTTACGTCATTCCAGAAAATTTTAGCCTGAAGTAGCAGGAGAAAAGGAAAGAGTAAAAGTTTTGTATATTTTGATCCGACTGCTAAAAATTTATGGAATATATATAGTTGGTCGAAACAAATTGAACATTGACGGAAATACAATTCTGATTAGGTTTCTTATAGAAAATTAGACTGATAGAAATAATACAAAAAGTAACCGGATATTTCATTTCAGAAGAGACATAAAACGACTCCTGGATTTGTTCGAAACACATTTCTGCCACGATTCTCAGAGCTCAGGACCCCAAGCGACCGCGAATGCTAGTCCAAATCCATGAAGCCAGAAGCCAATACCAAGAAGTAGACCAAAGAAGAGTTTATAATATATCAATGTGGTTATTATATCAAATTTTATTTTAAATAAAGTCCAAAGCGCCATATTTGTACAAAATTTTGAACGCGCTAAAAAGATTAAAAAATGTCGTAACTTTATATTGAGATTATAATTTTTACTTTAATTTCTATTGTCGAACATTCCAAATATGGCGCTTCAAGCTAAAAAATCGCACAGAGACAGACAATTACATCTATATACTATACAAATTTTGTATTGTTATAGATGCGAGAGAATTATGCGTTTATTCGAAAAAATATGTTGAAGCTGGAAAGTTATAGAACATTGACTGGATTGAGCTGATAAACCGGTGCAGTACATTCGTAAAGCTGGTGTCGAAAAGGTGATTGGTTTAGAGTTTCTCGCTTATAGCTTGATGGTGAAGAAAGCGATGAGCAGCATCAACATTGAAGAAAACAACGGGAATGCGGTCTGGCTCATGGATCCATTGGCCTCAGGATGAGGGGCGACGGTGCCTGAAATTCGAGAATGTATTTATTGAAACATGAAATTTACTGTTTCATTTACGCTCAATACCAAAGTTGAAATCTGCTTTCAGACATGTCAATGTTACGAATTATTTTATGCTATTTTCTCGAATCCGGGCCAGGTAAGGTCTTATATTTCGATTACGTTTCTTATAACCATTTAAACGTCTTACTGGCTGTGTCGCTGCCAGCTCCGACACTCTTGGAATCAGCCGATGCGTGGCTCGCCTCATCCGGCTTTTCCTTCGACGCTGTTTGCGCGCTCACCTGGAAAAGTAGCGATGTTAGCGTTTCTAACGTAAAATTTTTTTCATGCATTTTTTGCAACTTATCGAAAAGAATGATATTTACCTTCTGGTCAGATTGAACCGGCTCAGCTTGTTGGAGCTTAGCTCCGGCGGCGCCTGTTGTGGTTTGAGTTCCGGCGACAGTGGTGGTGGTCTCGGCGGCGGCAGCTGCGGTGGTGGCAGCCGTGGTCACCTCGACTGAAAGTGAGTAAGCAATGACAAGTGTCAATCCGACCGAGAATGCTTATGTTACTTTTTTGAGTGTATAGGATATTCGTGGATTTTTAAAATATTTTCCTGGATTTTGAAGATCATTTCAATATCGCCCCGAGAAAAACTGTTCAGATCAGTGTAAAAATATCGTAGTTCCAGGATTTGTTGAATCTATTGACTAGTTGAAGCCAGCTCCAGGATAGATCGAAAAATAGAAGTCCTCCCGATTTCCGTACACTTTTTATTGATCTTTGATCCGTAACCAAAGACAGGTTAAAAACTAACCGTTACTCCCAGTGATGAGGTTTTTAATTTCTTACCTTTAGCATCAGCGACAGCTGGTGGCACGGCGACCTCTTCCGCGGCTGGAGCTGCTGATGAGAAGGAAACGAGGAAGACGGCGAACACGACAAATAGTGCGAATTTCATGACGTATAGAAGTCTTTGTATAACGGAGATTTGGAATCGGTTTTGATTGAAATCGGATACTTCTGGAATTTTTATGATCAATATTTGCACTTTTAATCCTAGCGCGACATAAAGGAACAAAACTGTAGCGAATATAACGTATAATAAATCAGAGGTCAATCATGGATGGGTATCTGGATATGTATAAGGAATGTGACCTGACAGAATAGGGAATTCTGAGAAGTTTCCGAGAAACTTTAGTAAAACATTCCCATGTATCATATATCCTCGGGAGCAAGGTCGAGAAATTTGGAAAAAAGCCATTTTCCCTCAGGGTATAAAGAGTTATTTTCGCCGGTAAGGTTATTTTAAGGTGTAAATTGGCAGCAAACTTTTCCAGAATAAGCCACAGTCTGCAATCCTGACAGCACTATGCTTATATATCGGGATAGCTTCAGGGCTTTATCCATACAGGCCAGGTATATTGAGTCCCAGACGGCCAGTTATAAACCTGTGTATGGTAAAGAATAAAAAGTTCGCTCCTCAAACAAATATCCCGAACGCTCACCTGCGTGATGTATTACGTGTTAATTAAAAATTCCTGTTTACAAAATAATTAGCGTGATTAGCGACAGAAAATTCCCGAGCCTCATTCTCGACTCTCACATAACCGACAACACAACAGAAAAATAACAAAAGACATTCCGAGAACCTGAGCCGGGATTCATGCAATACAAAGGTAATCGCAGGTATTTGTGTGGATTTCAATTTCACAATTTATGAATTGTGCCGCGTTCCTTGCGTGAGCGGATTTCGCGAGCCGATGGCTGGCGAGAATGAAAGCGAGAATGAAAGCAAACTAATTGCCCTCTCTAGAGACTAAACCGTAAATCCGACATTTTTCAAAGCTGTTTATATGGGCTTTCCAGGTATGAGGACGGGAGGAGGCATTCCAATAATTCTTTCGGCGTTTTGAAATGAGATTTTTTTGCGCCAGACATCTTGAGGAGGTGACAGAAAACGGAGGCTGCTAGAAAGGTCATAGTATCATGTATACCTGGATAATTTGTCATGATTCATCGAATTTAGAAACAGGTGTCAATTTTTCGAAACATATACAAAAATTTGGCCAATTTTGCAACATTAAAGTTTCAATTTTTAAAAAAATATTAAATTTTCTCACATATCACCTTTAAGATGACCACTCAAGAGTGCATTCTCGGCCGCCACAAGCATCCAAAATCATACAAAGAAGAAGAGAACACCGGAACTCGCACTATTGTTTTACGCAATATACTTTTGTGTGCGCGAGAAAACGATGGAACCGGCCAGTTTTTTTCTTTGGCTATTGAGACTCCCTAATACTTATTACTTTGCTGCGCGATTCTCTCTTCGGCCGCGCGACAATCGGGACTGATATCCGGTAATCCCCAATTTCGCCCACTCAACAACCAAAGGGGAGGAAGATCGAAAAATGGTTAGAGTCCTATTATACGGAACAGTTATAGGGCCCAATAACGGTTATAGGAAGGAGTATTGAGTTCATTACTCGATAGTAAGTAGTGTGATTATGACAGATAGCTGTCAGGAATGGATTAGTCACCGATAATTGGTAGCGAGAATGAGAATTTCATTCATTCAATTGCAAAAACTATGGACAATTAGACGTCAAAAATAGAAATGAGTGACAAACAAACATGCAAATATGTGACGTCACATTTGAGTAACGTACAGTTAGGTGAGTCATAATTGAACGTGAGTCAAATGTATGTGCTGGAATCGACACATTTTTTACTATAACGGTATTCTAGATCGGAAATTTTACTAAAAATCTCGGATTTGGGATCTAGTCTACTAAAAAAGCAGAGCTCTGTCATAAACTCAAAAATCAATCCAAGTTCATTCCAAGTCTTGACTATGCCAGATGTTTGACCTTTTGATCGTTAGACATTAACTAAGACCCAACTAACTGTTTAATCGCTGAAAGTGTTGAACGCGTTGCCTCCAAAACACAAAACTATAAGCACTTTTTCGCAGATAACTGTAAAAACGTCACCAACTTTCACAATCCGATACAAATTCGTGGAATGAAATCTTCATACGAAACCTGATCTTAAAACTTGTTTCCATTCCATTCGACTTGCCCGTTTCCCTCTTCCAGAACATATAGCACTCAACCCACAATAATTCAAAAGCTAAAGAATAAGGAATATAAAAGAATAAAAAATCTGAGACCACGGCAATCCAACTCGCACTTGACTTCTAAGACCAGAGTTCCCCCCAGCGCAAGTCTTTGGGGGAAGTTTTTGGGAGGGAGGAACTTGAGGGAACGGAGTGGGAAAAGGGCCGTTGTTTGATTGTTCGCTTTTGTGATCGAAATCAAAGGAGAGAAGTGTCGACGTGGAATAATGCAGGTATTTTAAGTTTGGAAAAAAGCGGGAGAAATAATGGTAACTTTGTAACTGTCTACGTTATAATGTGTCTGATCGGCATTGATAGTATCAATGCTGATCAATGTTATTTGTATTCATATGACATAGCGGTATCAATTTGATACCGTATGAATACGGTCCACATTTGAATATTATAGTCAATTATATCACTGTCTATGATACAACTATAGTATAGTTTGGTAAATATTGGTTGATCTGTTCTGATCACTGCTTCTGGAACATTCTAGAGGGATGTGTATTGGCTGAAATTAATGCTGAGTCTCTGGCCTTTCAACTTAATCGTTACTCGTCCTTCTAGAATGTTCCAGAAGCAGTGATCAGGAGCAGTCGATATTTAGGAAAAACTACACTATAGTTTACCGAAGTATGCTATAGTTTTTTAACTGACATCATTGTTACAAAAATGTTTGTAAATATTTCAATGGGAGTTTTTGAGAGAAAAACACTTCTATGGCTAAATTTAAAGAAAAAATGATTCATTAGAGGCATATTCCCGGAAGAACCAATAGACTGCTGAATGGAGGTATAATGAGGACTTGCGCAAGGCATTTCTATTTGAAAAATAAAAAACTTAAAATAATCTATTGTAGCAGACTATTGTAATGGTCTATAGCCTACGTAACAGTTACTTTATGACTCCTTAGAGTCTATTCGATTGTATAGGCCAAAACTCTGTACCGTTATGTGCGAATTTTGTGACTCAATAATGTTTCATTTGTGCAGAAAAGTGTACAGCGTTTTTAGCTTTTCTTTGCTGATTCAATGGTTGTTTATTTGATTCAATCCTTGCTTTTTCTTTGCGCGGGAGTGACAGGAAAGCTTTTCTAAGGCGAGAACAAAAGAATCAGATGTTCCAATTTGACATGTGCCAGATTAAAAGTTGCGAGGCAACGGATGATTGTACAATGAAAGTGAAAGGTGACGAAAGAGCAAGCTCAAAGTTTTGTGATGCAATGGCAATTTTTGGGGTGAGAAAGTGAAAGTATGGCAACTTTTTGCACTTTTAAGTGTTGCTAGTTTGACTATTGCGATTGTGTTCAAGGTTTGGATTGTATATTAAGAATGAAACTTCTTTAGTATGATTCATTCCTGACATTCCTGAAATTTTCACATTCCTATGTACCAAATAAATGTTTCAAATGGATGTAAGAAACATTATTCCAATTTTTAACAATGGGTGGTCCTAAGTAAACATAATTTCGAAATACTAACAAACTTGGCCTCTAACGTGACCGATTTTGGGAAGGAAAATGGTCGAGAGAGACCATTTTATGCATCAAACATTGACAGTGTTAACTCTTGACTCCTTACCTATTCAATCCTTGGACTTGCATTTCAAATTTCATTTAACGGTTACATAAGAACTTTACTTGGCTACTATTATTATTTTCGGAAATATTATGTACGATTTATGACTTTCTGTTTTTCGACATGCCAAACCGAGCGAGAAAAATGTGCATATTACGTCAAATCGGGACCCAAATTACCAGAAAACAGTTACAAATTCGCAACAAATGCACTCGCATTTCGGTTATTTGACTTTTTTTCTGGATTTTGCTTAACTCAAAGATCTTAAAAGTGGCCAAATATGTATGGAGATCAAAGTTTTAATCGCACTTAAGCCATATTTGGGCATATTCTGGCCAATATTTTCACAGATTTTCAGCAAAACAAATGTACTATTAAAACAAACCTGCCAGGTTACCTCGTTACCGTTGCAATTTACGAGCGTCGTTTGCATTAAAAGAGACGTCGGCAATAAATCCGATGCATAAGTGGAGCGAAAATGATCGCGGATTAGAGTTCTCGTCGCCGTCCGGCGAGATTTACACTCGCTTGCGACGAAAACAGTGACAGGAAATAATTAGGCGAGATGGCCGACGGATTGTGCCTGGGGATTTGGGCCGGGAAACGGGGATTTGCGAAAATTTGCTGAGGATTTGTGCGCAAATCCGGCCGAAAAGTCGACAACTTTCGGGATTAAAGGTAAAGAACATGTATTATCCTGGATAGGAAGCGCTTTTGGCCTACGCAAATTGAATTTAATTTTACTAATGGGAATTCGTTATTGAAAAGAAGACGTCTGATTCATCAAAAAATCATCACGTGAAAGTTATTGTCAGTTATAGCAGCAACTTTAGATGTACTGTAGGTTTCAGGATTATGAAAAGTTGTGACGAAATTAGAGTTTATGTTATTGATGGCACTTTACAAAATTAGTTTTATGAATCTAAATTTGCCACGGGGAGTAATAATTTAGTAAAAATTTGGTATAAATTTAAAACAAATTGTAAGCAAAAAGAGAAATATTGACAAAGAATAAAGAATTTCGGAAACAGAGAAAATTTGCTAGAATTTCTAGAAAGTTTAATTATATTCCAGAACCGTGTAGAATTGTCATAAAACAACTTTTTGTACTTTCAAATCCGAAAAGTCTAAAAGATTGTATTCAAACCAGTACCGTATCAGAAATTATTGAATATAATAAGAGAAATTTTTAGACAAGAAATAAGTAAAACCAAAAATCC
Organism: Ditylenchus destructor; assembly: GCA_022814885.1. Lineage (NCBI taxonomy): Eukaryota > Metazoa > Nematoda > Chromadorea > Rhabditida > Anguinidae > Ditylenchus > Ditylenchus destructor. Next base: position 439,762 of record JAKKPZ010000035.1, on the reverse strand, counting down.
GAAACTGTGCCAGAGATCTGTGTTAAAAATTGGGGTAGGTCAACTTAAGTAACTAAAATTCATGCCAAAGATCTGTATACTTTAAGCAAAGCTCATCAATTTTTGCCGTAAACTGAGGATTAATAATATTGAATGATGATTCATCGTAAACCTAAATGAAAGCAGACTCAATCGAATACGCCTTCACACAAAATTGAAACTAGAATTAATCCCGAATGAGCAAAAAAGAAAAGCAAAAGAAAAAAGTTAAAATTCTGCCAAAGAACGGTGGCAAAACTTGAAGAAGATTATCTAAAATACTTAGAAAATATTAAATATGTTTTAAGCAAAGTTCATTTTTGCTATTAATCCAAACTTAATAGCCAATATAATCACTCAAGACTTAAACGATGACTCATCACAACCAAGCTGCCTCAATTAAAGCAGACTCAACAAAACAATCCCACACAAAAACGAAAGTGAAAGTGAAATCAATCTCGAGCAAAGTAGCGTCTGTCGGAATATTTTATCCCAAATTTGGGCTTCGGTTTCCATAAAACAAAATTTATATTCCGTTGGATCGAAACGCTCAGAGCCTTCGCATCAGCCCTCAAATTCCCCCTCAAAGCTATCGGAAACCGTTGGTAAGCGTTTGTGTGGCCGTGGCTATGCCGCCGCATTATTAAAATGCATTGAATTTTGAGGCGAGGCTGTTGGAATGTCTTTTTTCGACAGCCGAGAATGGTTTCGGAGGAAAGGAAGCGTTTTCAGGCAACACGCGATCATAAAATTCGGCTGGAATCGCCTTTAAAGGGACCATTAAGTTCGGGATCAGAATTGCTAAACATAACAAAAATGAGTCAGTCCAGAAGCTGCAGGATTCTAATAAAAACAAGAAGGGATAAAAATGGATAAAAATGAAAGAAAATTAAAGAAAATGGGTTTGTGTTCTATGAAAATGGGGTTTCTTATTAGATCGTTACTTTGTTATTTCTACATTTAAAATGCTAAAATGTGACATATCTGAATGTTTAATCCAACTTTGTGCATTTAAAACCCTTAGGCGCTTATTTTCAATCGTGTTCCATAGGGGCGAAAAATAGCATTATAATCGGCAAAATCAAAACTATTTTTAAATTTTCCATAATTTATGTAACTTTTCGGTAAAAATGGGTACTAAATTTTGTGTTGAAAATGGGTGCACAATAAAAACAAATTATCGCCCTGGGTGTTAATTAGGGAGGTGTTAACTGCCTATGTTTATTTTTCAGTCTACCTGAGAGAGGTGTTAATTAGTTTGCGTCAATTATAGGAAAGAATACGACACTTGGATTTGGAATATTCAGACTTAACAAAATCATTTTCACACCTGGCAACCTCCATGGATTCGGTCAAAAATGTTTTTTACTAAAAAACGGCTTCCTTCGACCCCAGAGCAATGCATCAAAATTGACTCAGTCCAAACTAAATAGCATCGCAACTGTTTCACTTTGCTTTTATAAAATCACATGTTTCATTGAACTTGTCACAAAATATGCTTTTTGCGACTTTCGGATTTGTATCGAACTATTTGGCTAACGTTTTCTCGAAAACACTCAGAAAACAGTGTGGATATAGTCTGGAATGACGTGCACGTCACGTGGCATTGCTTCTGGAAAATATCAGTGACAAAATACTGGATAAAAGGAAACGGAACACAAACTCCGAAAAGAGATTGGACGAAAGTAATAATGGAATGTCAAAAATGGAATGTAAAAATATATAAGTAAAAAGACTCAGAAAATGGCTCAAATCATAAAGTAAATAAAAAAGACTCGGATGCATATTCACAGGCTCTTGATTGAACGATAGGGAGAAAGTACACAAAATGGTATACAAAATGGTATGATTGAAAATAGCGATATTTAAGAAAATTTTATAGCAGAAAACAGGGATCCCTAATTTAAACAAAGAAAATTTCCATAATTTTTAATTTTCCATAATTGGAAAAAATATTCTCTTCTCTAATTTTGTTCTCTAATCGTTATTGCCGCTATAAAGTGGGCTTTCTCGCAAAAATCTGTTTTTCTTCGAGCATCATTTTCTTACAAGAACAGTGGCTAAAAGCCATTTTATAATTTTGAAACTGTAAAACAAATTTTGAACAAAACAAATTGGAAATTTAAAAAAACATCTAGAAACTATTTTTTATCACAGGAAAGTCATATCAACGTCAGAATAATACAATGTCTCCAAAAGCCAAAATAAAAAGTTTATATCTCTCCAGGATTCCAGCCTCGCTTTTATACGACTTTCATCCGTGAACGACCCAAAAATATGTGAACAAACTAAATCAACTTCTATCATATTTTTGCACTTTGCTCCAAGTCGAGCATGGAATTTATCGCCTTTTATACCTGTATGTATTTTGGAATGTCCTACAATCTCGAACACCTGGCCTATCCCGAAATAATATCTGCCAAACTAGAGAAAATTCAGCCCGGAACCAAACTAAACGCGACTTGATAGCTCAAAGAAAAGTCCGGTAGACTCCCGTTTCTTTTCCTGAAAGGAACGCCAGCCAAATTTTTGCCAAACAAGCTCTCCAAATTTTCCAGGAAGGACCATTCGAGAATCTAACGGCCTTTCCAGGCGACTGACCCAAAATAACGTAAAATCGTGCAAATTGCACAACTTTTCTAGGCCCCTCCGGGCATGTTTTAGAAATCGTATATACCCGCAGGGCATATATGATTTCTGGGTCGCATAAAAAGGTGTAAAGGTCCTCCAAATGCATTCGCACCTGGCCGAAATCCGGCTCACCGATTTTGCGAGGTGAAAAACTCAGCTTTTTTGGCGATAGGGTAAATTTCTCATAAACAAATAAGGCGCCCAGCGAGGCGTCCAGGCGGAAATCCTTTCAATTCGTCGCAGTTTTGGTTCCTTGTGGTCAGGGAAATTATGCACTGGGAATTATGCAGCGCGATTTGCCAAAGCTATGCGGCGGCCCGCTGGGAATGGAGTCGGACAATGGTCAGCCGGAATAATTTGACAGCCTCGGCTCTCGTTTGGAATGGCCAAAAACGGAGAGGAAATTGGGGGCTGAATGTATTGACTAAAAATGGGCATAGGTTTGTTCCGGATAAAGTCGGGATTTATGGGCTGGAACAATGCCGGTGCCAGAGGGGAGAAATTTAATGGGCCAATTTTTTGCTTAAAATAATGGAAAAATTTTGGTAATGGTTTTTTGAGACTAGATGTAATTTAAAAGGTCAAAGATCAGCTTTTACTACAGGAAAAAACTGAATGATTGAAATATATTTTGGTAATAATTTTATGCAGAAAATAAATAAAATGAATTTGGTGCCAAAACGAAGTATTTTGATGAAATCAAAAAATATTTTACAAGGGAAAAAATTTAGTGAGCAAGAACAATTTTTATCTAAAGGCATAATTTTTTACACAAAATTAATATTTTTAGTTTTAGGAACATTTTTCTGAATTTTTTTCTGATTTGATTTCTAATACAAAAATTGGGGAAATTTCAAAAGTATACAATTTTTTCTAACTCATATCTTCTGTAGCCAAAAATCCAGAACATCAACTTTCCTGGATTTTTTGTACGTCGATCAAGGCGTCACACAAGTCCAATTAATTTTAAGTGCATTCAAAGCCGATAAGCACTCACTCAAATTCAATAAGCAGACACTTTGAGTGCACTCACTTTAATATTTGAACAGCAAATATCGAGCGCCATTTTGTCTGCGATTTGTCAGGATTTAGTTCCGCGAAATGGCCCAAATCCTAAAATTCCATATCCTCCGACACTCGGACTTATCCTGGGATTTTAATTATCGAAAGTGTTTGACAAGTCGGAAATATTTGTTTAAAAAACTAAAAATGTTATTCTATTTTTAGATTCGATGAGCAATCAGATTGGATAATGTTTACACACGGAAGAATGAGACAATGCACAAACTTTAATACTCATTTCAATTCACAAAAAGGCAAAGTCAAAAATTTCGGGTAAAAAGTTAAATTTAATTCAACTGAATATTATAAAAACGAAAATTAAATGAAGTAAAAAACATATTTATATTAGTATCGCAAAAATATCAAAGATCCTTGGAAAATCGATTTTGAAAAGACAGTTCCATATTCAGAAAAAGAATAAAGCTCGGAATACCATGGAGCAATAATTGATGAAAATTGGTATATTTTGCGTATTTTTACTTTATTTATTTTATTAGTTTTGATATGGTCGCACAACTGCTGCTACTGTCTTCATTTTAACTGTCTATAATTTGCTTTGTTTTGTGTTTTGTTTTTGAATTCGCGCGAAAAACTAGAAAACAATAACTTATCCATTTACATAGACACATTGCCGAAAACTTGATGGAATGGAGTTTTGGTGCAAATTTTAAAGTTTGAAAAAATCCTTCACAATTTTGAAAGAGGAACGCTCTTTTAAAACTTTAAAAGTTCAAGTGTCAAAAACTGTAATATCGCAATCTCATTTTTGTACCATTTATTCTTCGGCATTCTAGAATATTCTACACAAATCCCTGCACAGAATATACTTTAGTTTGTCACTTTTGCTTCCATTTCATCGCCCGTCATCACTCTGCCGAAGCGCCGGCTGATCGATCCTCCATTGCACTTTTTGTCCTTCCGGCAAAACGGCACCGCGTCGTCTTCATCCGGCTCAGCCGGGATACGAGCAAAAAAACTCATTTTGGTATTTAAAAAACTGCGCGACTATTGGAGCGAATTTCAGTTTCGTCTCAAGCGATGTTTGTCCTTTGGGATCTTTACCGTTGAACATGGAAGGTGCCCACGACACTGCCAAACCGTCATAGCCTACTCCTTGGGTCTCTTCCTGACACTCCACCACTTTTTTCATAACTTTGGCGATGTGCCGAAACAAACGAACTTTAAGTGCTGGCACGTGCATTTCTACAGCGCGTCTAAAATTCAAATAACAAATTGGCGGCAAATTAAAAAGTCAATTTTTTGAACTTGGAAGAATTTGTTTAAAGAAAAATATCGTCCAAAAATGGCCTTCTTACTCCTCTAATGACACTCTGGCATGGAGTGAATTGCCCATTTAGGGTAATCCCAAATCTATACTCTAATCAGGTTCATAGGCAGAAAAATTTCGGGAAATTCGCCGGATTTGGATGTGATTCACAATAGAAAAATGTCAGTTTTCGGTGCGTTTGTCCAATTTCTCTTATATTTTTCAAATTTCAGGGGGCTGCCACCTCGAGGGTCGCTACCCCCTTATAGTTGCGGCCCTGACTTCGCGCATGCGAACTGGCTTGTTTTCCTGCCAGAGAGCGCGGAAGCGCCAGGCAGCATATGTGTTTAGAGAGCGGATGCAGACGGTTGGGGGAATTCAATCTCTTCGTACAGAATTTCTCCAACCGTCTGCAGGCGATCTCTAGACATGTATGGATCCTGGTACTGGCGTGGTGTCTAACAGGAAAGTTACCCGAAAAGGCTATCCAGTTGGCTGCCATACCTCGATAATACATACAGATCGAAATCACTGAATTTTAAAATAATTTTATAAGTTTTATCTATGAAAAACTTTGTTGTTCGATATTTAATCCTTTTACCTAGTATTTCAGTGCAGTGTCTCCGCGTTTTGTGAGCGCATTCTTAGGGGTGCTTATTTTTTAAATGTACCTATTTTAGGGTAATTTTTATCGGGGAATCCGAATTTGAGGTCAAAATTTAGCTAAAACATAGACAAATTTAGACAAAATGTAGCTAAAATGTTCCAAAATTTTGGCAAGGGCCATTCTTACCAGTCTGTTTTCTGCGTCAGAATTTTGTCCCGAGTTTTGGTAAGGGCCATTCTTACCAGTGCGTTTTCTCCGTCAGAATTTTGTCAAAAATTTCGGAAGGAATCCAAAAAATCTGGACTGTCAATTGACCTGATCCAAAATGCCGGACTTGCTCACAGCAGTGGTGGCTAACACTCAGCTCCAAGAAGGCTGGACTGGACTAAGAACGCTGGCTGGCCCCAAGAATTCTGGACTGACCCAAGGAGTAAGGCCTGCCCCAAGAACGTAGGGGTTGGAGCGGCCGAAGGCTTTCTGCGCTGCTGAAGCCAAATCTGACGTCCGATACAGTATCCATTTTTAGAAATGTTCGGCAGTTTTGATTCTAATTTCTAATCACATTATGCCGATTGCCTCAGGCATGTCATTCTGAACGACATCAACAATCATTTGTTTCATTAATGTTAACTTAATGTTATTGGCGGCCATCAACCGTTTCCCGGAATATTGGGCCGTAAATCCAGTTAAGCAATAAAGCATACTACTTTCTAAGTGCTGCGTAATGCCATTTTGACATTCTCAGGAAAACTTTTAGCTCTTTTGTGTATTGAATCAGGAAATCAGCCATATAAAGTGGTACAAAAATATTTATTAAATTAGCAAAGTCCATTCGAACTTATTATTGGGTGTGCAACTTATTCTTGACTGCTGAAAAGAGCGCATACCCAATAGTGCAACTTATTCTTGACTGCTGAAAAGCGCGCATACCCAATAGTGCAACTTAGTCTTGACTGGGATATTTTTCACCTGCGATATCAAAAATTTTTTACCTGTCAGCATAGCATTAGTTTTTAATTTTTTATTAACAGACCGTTGCAGCAAAGGTCTTGTGGATAGCATGACCTATTATGAAAATTCACTTTCAAGAGTATGAGTCATCAAAGTTGCCTCAAGACATGGACACAGACCCATTCCGGGTCTGTTCCGGCGGAGACTTTTTAACCCCTGGGGTTTTCGGATGCTGGGAACATAATTTCACGGTTATTTTCACCCTCAGGTATACTGTAATATTAGGTAAGGAGATGTATATATTCAATTCCGCCCTATTTGCCACGTCGGACCATTTTGAGTGGAGAGTCTTTCAACCGGGAATTTGGCGGGGAATTTTTTCGACCGCGCGGGGCGTTTTCCCGGTTTTGGCGCGCGGGATATGTTCCAAGTGTGTTTTTTTGTGCTCAGAATGAATCAGTAATATGCTTTCGCATTATATGAATGAATGGGCTATCCGTCGGTATGTAACACTCACGAAAAACATTAGTTTAGATTAATAAAAATTGTCTTCAAAAACCCCCGGTACTTTCTTACCAAACCAATATAATAGAAAAAACTTTCGCCACATCAAAATTTCACCTGACTTTAGCCCGAAATTCGCCGTCATCGAACTGCTTAGCGAAAAACGCGTGCGCCTTAGTCTCCAACTCTTTGTCTGCACTGCTCACTTTCTTTAGATCAAGCTCTTCGGGTGTTTCAATATTAGCTAGTATTTTTTTCACGAAGGTATTGTGAAAAAAACGGTTTGTTCAGGTTGATAAACTTTCTTGCGATCGCTTGCGCGTCCATTGCTGTCATTCCTGCTCTCTCGAATTTGAAGTGGTGAGTAGCTCTGTTTTGGGTGTGGGTGAGGTATTCGAGCAATGTTTCCGTTATTCTTGTTGGTGTACCACCGCCGCGGAACAAAAGCGAGGTCGAAACTCCATCGCCGTCCTGAAACCATAGCATGAAACATTTTCTGGCTCAACATTTTTTGCCAAACTTTCTTTTGCCCTTTATTGCACTTTTTTGGCCCAATTTTCACTATGACGGTCATAAATTTCATGTTACTGTCTGTGAGTTAACGAATTTGCAATACTCTGTTCGTTGTTTTCGAACTCAAAGTTCAAGTCAAAAGTTCATTTCACCGTTTTTAACGACTTTTCATAAAAACATGAAATGGAGGGTTTGAAGCAAAATCAAAAATCTCAGAAAAGCATTGAAAACGAGGAATAGTTGGCGCGAAGACAAAAAATACCAGATATATAGCGAATTTTGTGAAGACTGCCCAAAAAGGTTCATTTTCTAGCACCAATTGCTTTATTGTAATCCTAGCTTAAGTGAATTACCGGCTTATCAAAATTTTTTTATCTAAAGTCAAAAGTTTCTTTGTAATATTTAAAGCTTTTCTACAGTATGTAATTTTTGAAAACCAAAGATTTCCCAACTCTCTGATAGGTTATTTACTAAAATTTCGCTAGAAATATTCAGTTTTCAGCCTTACAAATAAATCCAGAAACGTACACATTCCGCATGTTGCAAACTTTCCGCCATGATCGCAGGAATTTTATTTGGGTGGTGTTTGCTGTCCTCTTCCATATTAAATTCCTTATAAACAACTTCAAGGTTCACTTCCGGCACCAGTTCCTCCTCAGGCGGCGGATCAGATGTCCTTCTTGTCAGATTTAAAGTTGACGCTTTTTTCACCAAGCCATGTACGATACCACCTAAAAAAGTTTATGGATTTTTATTATTAAACGTTGTTTTTTTAAAATGATTGGACAAAGAGCGCCTTATGTAAAAATTTAGTTGCTAAGTAATTTTAGTTGTAAATTTTGTTTTAGAATGGTAAAGCAAATTCACAAAAATTTTTATTTCCTTACAAGACGTAGGTTTCAAGGTTTGTTTCGTCAGGCACACTGACCATAAACCTGAAACCTCAGCTTTACTTACTTAGGGTCCTTACAGTTGTCGTCTACTAGAAAAATCTACTAAAAAAACTATCGCGGGATCCCCTCTCCCCCGTCAATATGCCAATTTTTTAAAATTTTGTCTAAAAAATTTTTGTCTATATTTTGTCTAACTTTTTTGAAAATCTGTATCAGCACATCCGTACGAACATTTTAAGCTATCACTTGCCCGGAAATGAGCCGTGAAAGTGGTCTAAACGTCAGTGGACGGACGCAGGGACGGACACTGGCTTCTTAGTGAAGTAACATGTATCGTTTTAAAAACAAAATTTTCTTACCTTTAGTCTCGGCTGGTTGTAAATAAAATATGCACAAGACTGTGAACAACAAATATGTGCAATTCATAATTTCAATTAAAGTTAGTCTAATACGAATCTAACCGTAAAAATGTTAATTGCAATTTTTCATATAATAACTCCACTTCAGATTAAAATACCAGTAAATTATACAGTCTATTAGCTGGTTAGAAATAAATCATGGCAAAACACTCCTACCACTTAGGTAAATAAAACGTGGATGTCTAGCGCGAGGTCTCTGGACCGACATATAACATTTTCTGTGACTTCCTAACACTCTCTCGCCAGACTAGACTGCTTCGATACATACCTGTTATGTCTGATCTCGACTGCCATAGCCTTCTGTGATTGTCATCTGTCACGAAGTTATCTGTCAATCGACCCTTGTAAGTGTTCTCGGCTGTGGCAGACGCTTTGCTTCTCTTTTACGGACGCACGGTGCGATTTTCAGGGCATAGGTAACAGCTGCGTCTGTTCGCTATCTCTGATGCCTTATGGGGGTTGTCCTGTACCAGGTGAGACCAACTATCCTCTATAGACTCTATAGAATCCATATTACAAAAATTGAAAAGAAAGAAATTGAAAAATCCATAATTATAAATAAATGGCAACAAATTTTGAAAAAAGTTCATAATTAATTGGCATAAATACTACTTTTTCAAACTTAACACAGACTATTGTAAGTGCTTTTGTTCAATACAAATAAAATTTGCAAATGAATTGTACTTTGAAACTGTGCAAAAAATGAACCTAATATCCAAATTGGAATTGCGAATTACAAAGTCCACGACCTCAATTCGCATGACTTGGCTAATAATTTTCTTACATCTTTTTCCTCCCATGTCTACATACAATTTCTTTCTTGCCAGCACATGATCGCCCCTTTTTTGACATTTTTACTTTCCGCAAGAAAATATTCACAGCCATGTTTCATAGCTTGTGCTATTTGGTGACAGTTAGTTGCAATTCTCGAGCTATTCTATTTGATTTTTTCATCTTTATGTGTAATGTTTAATCTTTATCCCATATCATGTTGCAAATAACTGTCGTTTTTATATTTCTTTTTCCAAAAAAAGTTCGCACTTTTGCCGGTGCAAAATGTAGGTTCATTTCCGCAAAGGTGATCTCGAATTTGCTCAAAGGTGAACAGTGGAAATTCGACATATTAGCGGAATCGAAATTGCATTTGGCGAGAACCTGAAAAAAGCCTTTCCCACGGTCCAAGCTTGTGCCAATGTTCCGAATGCGTGTTTTGTAAATGTCACACCATATACCGAATGGCAATTTTGTCAATGAGAATGAAAGAAAGCAACATTCCCACAAAGATTGTGCAAATTGACGCTGATAAATTAATTAAACCAGTGAGAAATAAAATCTACACATTTTTTCTCACCTGAATTTGGGGAAATCAATCAGCGAAAATGAACCCACACCTTTTGCGACCCAAAGCTATGCAGAAGGATGACTTGGATCAAAATTTTTGAATCGAGAGTCTTGATGAGCCTGTCAATTATTTACCTAAATAAATTAGCTACTTAGGTATCATTCTTAGTCGGAACCGCAAACAAAAGTGATTGCGCGAATGAGAATTCGCACCTGGTCACCTGACCTATTTCATTTGGCCTTTGCTTTGAGAATCGATTTCAATACCGCTCGAAATTGAATTCCAAATATTGCAAATCGAAATTTGAAACAATTTGGCGCAAAAGAAAATTTTGAATTACTTTCACAAATTAATTTTTTACATATTTTTGTACGACAAACAGGCTACCATTTTCAATGTTAATATGGTATGACATTCCAGAAGATTCTAGACCCTTATAACGGTAAACCACCCATTTTTCCGCACTAATTGCTTGATTGTAATCCTAGACTTAAATTTTCATTACTGCTACTTAATATGCATGCTCGGGGGGCTTTAAACCTCGGTTTTAAACCAGAGCACAATTTTATCTTTAGAAAAATTCCATTTCCAATTCTCAGAAATTTTCCCACGCTACAGTAATAATATTTTCCCATCTTTTTTCAGAAATGTTCCTTCGTTACAGTAAAAATTTTTCACTTACTACGCTTTTAATTAGAAACATTCCCACGAAAAATTGTGCAAATAACGGTAGCAATAAAGCGAAACCATTTTTGGTTTATTGAGATTAATTAAGAATTTTTAGATACCAAACTGTCGCAAAACACATTGGCAACAATTCACGTGAATGGAGAATCTGGAAGAAGCTGTAAGTTACTTAAATATAATTTTTACATTTCCGTGAAACGAAATCCGTCAATTGGAATGAAATGAAACTGAAATTGAAACTGTTATACTCTCTGTTAAGTACTCACTATGCTTTTTTCTTTGATATTTTCTAGATCAATATTCGAGAAATGGCCTTTTTATGGCTTTTCTATGACGTTTTCACACGAGGAGTTTCTCTATGTCTTCTCCCAAGTCTGTATAACCTCAGGGGATAGCCCTTTTAGGCCCAAAACAGCTCACAAACACAATCCTGTAACAAAATATGTTTCAGTTCTATAACCGATTCAAAGATTCTGGCTTTGATCCGCTGCTCTTCACCGGAGCTTTTATCAATTTCAGCACCACGCCGTTCAGTTTTGTGTTCAATTTCACACTTGCCTACATCGCTTTCACCGATCGGTATGTGTTGTGACTCATTGACTTCTTTTGTGATTCATTTTTAGATTCAAAGCGCAGTAAACTTTGTAACAATTTTTTACATTTTTACAAAAAAACATTTTATCGCTCGTCGGGTGAAAATTTTTTGAGTACATTACAGACTTCTTTGTATTTTTTGGCTTCGTTCCAGAAAATGGTGTACTATAACTGAATATTCGATAACAGAATTATGCAAAAATCTAAACCTTCTACATGCTTTCTTCTACCTTCTAGAACTTCCTTGTCTAAATGTTTAATCCACAAATTTCAGGCGTCTAAAAGCGGACATCCACAAACTGATCGGGCTAGCCTCCATCAACGACGGCATTTTCTCCCTCGGCATACTCATTCATTTCTGTGTCATCGCCAGCGGCAAAAATTTCATATCTCTCATCGATTGTTTTTACTTTCATATTCCAAACTTGTTTTTCTTCGGCACCGTCAATATGTTCATGTTCAACGTTTCAGCCGACAGACTTTTGCACGTGTGCACCCAATTTTGCACTCCGCTGTTTCCGCTTTTACGGTAAGTTTTGATGTTCAACGATTATATGCCGTTTATTTCACGGTTTTTAGTTGTTTTTTGCCAATAGACTCCTTCTTCCAAATAGGAAAAGAAACATTTGAATATTTTTTGAACTTTGGTCTTTTAGTCACCTGACGTTTAAAATAAAACTCGTCGTCTACATGATTTTATGTTCGGCCAATGGAATTTGGATGATTCTTCTTTCTCGCAACTATGTGATTACTCAGCCAAACAGGTGATACATTATCCTACTTCAGATTCTCTTTTACATTAAAGGACATTTTTAATAGTACAGTCGAGTCTCTAATAGATACGCGTTAAAATGAGACTCGAATGTAATAAGTTTGTCATTGTATTTTGCGAATATTTTGAGTAAATGAAAACCTAATTTTGCAAATTATTTTGCAGTAAACTTCAGAGAAAATGTTATTTTAATGAAAGGACATTTAGAAGGACAATGTATATGTTGCAATTCCGTGCAAAACTATGATTTGGTTTAGACAAGTGACGTGCGATATAACGGACGTTTACGCTGGAGCAAGTGACCCTGTTTTCTACTCATTCATAATACTCCAAATTCTAACACTGACTTGTTACATATTAGTCTTTATTGTTGCAAGATGTGCCAGTGATCGGAGAAATAACGGTAACTATTTCTATTGAAAACTGACACAATCCCGCCAAAACTGATTTTTGAGCTTTTCAGCATAAAAATTTAAATTTTGAATCCTGGTGGAAATCACGGACTTTGAATGATCTTGAACTTTTTTTAAAATTATATTTAGTTATATTCTTATTCTCAATCGAAGAAATCCTGAAATACCTATTCTCATTTAAAATCGTGAAATTCAAACTTATTTTCTTTCAGAATTCACAAAAACCGACCGAAAATTGATCAAAAGTCTGACAATAATAATTGGACTGATGATCTCATGCTGGACCACCAATGGTATCATTAGATACTTTCTGGCACCGGTAAAGTATACTCCGCACTCTTGGTACATCACACGATGCATCCTCGGAATTCCGATCGGTGTCGCGGTGGGATCAAACATTTTTGTGTACTATGCGTGCAGGTAAAATTTTACATTTTTGAATGCCTGAAAATACGCTTAAATTTTTTTTTCAGCACCGAGTACAGAAATGCTATCAAAGAGCACCTGAACAGAATGACCGAACGATTTTGTTGCAGAAAAAGTTCAATGGTGCACCGTATGCCTACAGGCACTTTAGTCAGCTCTAAGGGCAGTGCTTGAGCTTGAAATGCTCTTGAATCTTATTTTGAATCTGTTATTGAATGTGATTAGTATGTTCATTTTTAGAGATAAAATAAATGAAAAATGTATCCAGGCTTAATTTTTCTTTTTATTAATTGATCTTATTTCTACTACCTGTTTTGTTCTAATGAAAGACTCCTATTTGAAGTTCGATCATTTCTCCCCCAATAATAATTTGATCCTGCACAATAATTTTTTCCATAATTCTACCACTCATTCTAGAAAAATGAGTAATGATTCAAACAAAAGTTAACGCTCTGCGCTGAACCCGCGCTTCGCGATTGAACCCACTGACTGAAAAACAAACGCCCCGGGCTTGTATTGTGGGAAAAGCGGTAAATCTTGCACGGATGTTATAATTTCTTGTAATACCTTCTTGGTTATGGTTTAAAGTTAAGTTTCAAAGAAAATGCCTCTAGCCTTATTTTCACGCATGTGGTATTTTCTCAGGCGGAAATAATCACAGGTATGTAGATTAGTGTCGCTTTTATGTCTACTTTGCTTCGCTTCTCCATAGTTGAATTTATTTTCAACTAGTTCGAAAACACTAGCAGGGGGAGAAATCGTAAACACGGTATAAATCTATTGGAGAGGTTCATAGCCGAAGCCCTATGGCTATATTTTTCAAACCTCTCGGGCAAATATTGGCGACAGTTTGAATATTTAAGTTTTGGCTGGAGAAAATAGAATTTTTTATAAATAGATATTAAATAAATAAAAAATACTGTTATATAGCAAAATATGCAGAGCTATTTCTTCATAACTTAATGATTATACAGTCAACCCTGACTTATCCGGCACGCTGCGATATCGTCGTCTGGGGAGTGCTGGATAAGTCAGAGAGTAATTAAATATCGTGTATATTTTGTGTCACCTTCCAAGCAAAGGCATATTAACAAGCCAAATTCGCTTTGCAGCAAATTAGAGCCATGTAGTGCCCAAAAGACCACCAAAAAAACTTGCATCCAGGACTTCCTGGGAGGCTGTCTTAGTCAATTACTTTAACGTGCCAATTTTACTTTAATTGAATAACTGCTCGGGCCAAGACTATTGCGACTTTAGAAGTTCAGATATAAGGTAATAATGTGAGGCTATTCTTTCGAATCTGAATCCTAACTTTTGGAATAGTTTCTGTTTTCTAAGAAATGGATTTTTTACCTGCGATCACTTACCTATTTTCTGCACTTTATCTGGCCGCTAATAGTGCAAGTCTATATAAAATAGGTGGGTTTTGCTCTACAAATATGGAAGAAAAATTCACGTTTTCCTTTTAAGACACCATTATTGACCAACATTTCTCGGCTAATGACCGTAAAATTATTCACGCTCTATGGGATTCACATGAGATGCCACCGTTGTTGGAACTTCGCTTCTCGAACTTTAATTTATCTCACGAGCTCCCGAATGTTTGTAAGTTCATTGAGTGAAGATCTTCACCTTAAGACAGTCATTGACTATGCCATATGGTGATGATTGTATACAGCGCGGCTTTCAAAACATCGCAAAAGGGCAAATCGTCTTGGGTGGTCCTTTGGGACATGGCGCATTGCGAAGACGTCCCTTTGTCCGATCTATTGCTATTATGTTATGCAACACTGGGCTTATTTTTATAAATAAAATTTAGCTAAAGCTTATCTAACTTGACTACGAAAAGTAGACCCAGCGCTGTTGAAGTTGTACGATCGGACGTACCAGTACGATAGTACCTGGCAGAGTCGTATTCCAACATCGCCGAGTAGAAGGGAAAGAAAACGACCACACACGTTGAATTCCTATCTTGAAACGTTTAAACTGTTTAGCGATGAACTTATGTATTTTTTAAACTTTAGTATGTCAATCAATTTCCGGGGGCACTATTGCGGTCATTGGACCAATCGAATATCCTTGGTGGCAAACGACAGGCGTTTCAAGTCCAGCCTTTTCTGTGGCCGAAAGCTATAGTCGCACTCTCGGATTACCCATAATTAGGTTACCGCCTTTAAGTGGGGCCATTTGGGAAAATCCGTTAGTTCAGGTAAGCCTTTTTGTCGAGAAAAATCGCAATTGTTTGACAAAATGTTTCAGGGTTTAGATCTTGAATTATTTTATTGCAGGTTAGGCGTCTCCGTTCGAGCTCATTAGACGAGAGCATTGAACTGGCACCAAGGTTGATGCCATTTTTGACTACCTGTTTAAATGCAACATTGCAGGCAATCAAGTATAGACCGAAACGTTTTTGATTAGGCAAAATTTATTTTCAATCCGAAATTCACTCATAATAAGTTTTGACGGAAAATCAATATTAGCCGCAGGGCATACATAAAAGTTCACTGTTTAGTCCTCTGGTTATTGGATCTCTCCTGCACTCTTTGGTGGAAAGTCGGGAGTTCACAGATGCAGTAATCTTGTTTCAGGATGACTTAGGTATGCAATCTGTGTTAGTTTCCGTGCATCGAAACCAAGAATGTTTCAGAGTTGATTCAGTTGCAAGACTTTCTCCGAGATTCCCATATCCCAGGACGATTAACCACACTAGTAAGTTGCAATGTTTCGAATAGGAAATCATCGATTATGAATTTTTTCATTTCTCAAAATTTGTTTGAATTCCAAATGCAAATCTTCCCAAAAATTTCATTTTTCCACCATTCAGTTGCGACGCCTTCCTTCTGAAGAAGATTACGGTCCAGTTCTGAAGCACGTCTTGACTCTATTTTCAAGCAATACCAATACTCCGCCGGTGCCAAGTCCTCCTTCTCACCAAATCCTCAAAAATCCGCTCCCTGCGAGCTTAGCCGTAGTGATTCACGCCGATATTCAAACAAGCCGAGAAGTCCTCATCCAAGCCAGTTCTTTGGGGCTTTGCCAACCCACGACACAATTCATTGTGACAAATTTGGTAGGTGTAAATAACATTCGACTTAACTATAGCCTCTGGCATAATACAACTGTTACTTCATTTCAGGATACCTTGGCCTTCCTGGACTTGAGCTCCAATTTCAAACTTAAACCTTGCAATGTGACCACATTTTCTGTCATTGATCCGTCTAGCAGTCAAATCTCGGATTTGAGGTTAAAGCTCAAAGCACACGGGATTCCGTTGCAGAATTCGAGGATTTCTGTAATTTTTTAAATTTTTCTAATCTTTTCATATAATATCATAAAAAGTTTATTCAGACAAGCCTTGCTTTATGGTCAGACGCATTTTTCTTGCTAAAACAAGCCTTTAGTCAAGCATCTCAATCAAACTTTCATCAAGGCGCCTTTGACGATAGAAATTATCGAGAACAGTGCCTGGGGCCATATTCACTTTTGATCAACTTTCGAACATTTATCATTAACGTAAAAATTATAAGTAAGTAAAACTAATAAGTGTTTATCAAATAAAAATTTCCGGATTCAAATAACAACGCTGTGGCATTGAACTCGGGCGCGGGAGTTGGCCCACTCACAGGACACATAAAATTGATCTCAAATGGCCTCAGGAAAAACGTCACTTTGTTTGTTATCTCGAAGAATGGGAAGAGAAAAATGGAAAAGGTCAGAACCAGCTTTAGTATTAGCTTATGAATTATAAACTTGTACAACTTTAAGATGCAGTAAACACTTTTATAGGTAACAAATTCTTGAAAAGTTATTTTTCTTCTGAAAATTGCCAAAAATGAAATATTTTCCTTTATCTGAAAAGATTTTATAAAGATTTTTAAATTTTCTTACTTTTTTTCTGATTTTTTTCTGAAAAGAAATTTTTGAAGAATTTTTTCCAGAATTTGAATTACTTCTTTTCCATGTTTCAGGTGGCTTTATGGAAAAGTGCATCAAATTCCCTGGAACCTATAAACAAATCCAAAGTCGAAAGCACAATTTCTGAGGATTTGGATGGGAAAAAGCTGAGAGTTACGGTGTACCTGGTAAGGTATTCCAGTCCCATATCTCAACCAACTTAAAGTATTGCTTCAGGAAGAACCCTTTGTGATGCTCAGAAGAGAATCCAAAAAACTGAATTTGACCGGAAATGCCCGTTACGAAGGATACTGTATCGATTTGCTGGACAAAATTGCAAAAATGCGAAATTTCACTTATGAAATCCACGAAGTCCACGACAAAACTTATGGAGTAAGGGAAGGTCAAAGGTGGAATGGGATGGTTGGAGAGCTCATGTCAAAGGTTGGTCGGGATGAAGACAGGTGTATAGTTCTCTGGAAAAATTCTTT
This sequence comes from Ditylenchus destructor, assembly GCA_022814885.1. NCBI lineage: Eukaryota > Metazoa > Nematoda > Chromadorea > Rhabditida > Anguinidae > Ditylenchus > Ditylenchus destructor. The sequence goes on along the minus strand of JAKKPZ010000035.1, from coordinate 422,278 downwards.
GGGAAAAATCGTTCCAGAATCTTCGAGAGTTAAACGTCCAAAAGCTCAATGATCAATTTAGGAGGCGGATCTGGCAGTGGCCTCTTTGACAGTTACTTACAGCCGAAGCGAAGTCATTGATTTCACGGTGCCATATATGCATTTGGGTAAGTGCATTAGGATTTGGCCTATGACAATCGATCATGATTCATTCCAGGTATATCAATCCTCTTCAAACGACCTCTTGAGGCTCAACCCGGCCTTTTCACCTTCACACTCCCAATGTCCAACGACGTTTGGCTCGCAATGCTCGGAGCGTATATTTTCGCCTCGGCCGCTATCTGGCTTATGGCTCAGCTGTCGCCATACGAAAAGTTTATATTTCTCGACCATTCACGCTCAATAAAGCGAAATATGCCGCAGGCGTTGCCGAATATGGCCAACAATTCAAGTATGGGAAATATGCGCCAGAGGGCTTATAGCATCGATGCGGCAATGTTCCCGAGTCATAATTTAAGGATGAGGGCGAGGAGGCAATCTCAGCCAATCCCGAAAATCCATAGATTCACTTTCCTGAATTCAGCGTGGTTCACTTTGAGTTCGCTGATGCAACAGGTAAAATTATGGCGAGAATGAAAGATTTCGTGTTTGCCCCTGGAATCTAACCATTGAACTTTGTAATTGATTACCCGATCGGTAACCATTCTTATAAAGCGAATTCAAAATTTTTGGTAGGATATTACCGATTCCTTTCAAGTGCGAAAATTTAACGATAGGAAACTGCGTGTCAGCAAAAAAGGTGCGCGAATTTGAAATTTATATTATGGAATCTGCGCGAGTTGGGTGGGAGTCCCAAGAGCAAGGTTGCTTATACCGTCATGCGAAATAAATTAGTTCTTGGGAATTTTCTGCGCAGTTGAAAGGTTTTGAGGACAGACTACCGGCCAGATTCCCTTGAGAAAAATTCCAGTTTGGGGAATCTTCCAGAAATTATCCCGCCGCATATGACTTTTTCTTTAGGGTTCCGACCTATCTCCGAGAAGCGCCTCGACACGAATGGCAGCTGCAGTTTGGTGGTTCTTTGCGTTGATTTTTATGTCGAGCTACACTGCGAATTTGGTAAGTGCAATCCATGAAATTTTAACTTTTGAATATTTTCAGGCCGCTTTTCTGACCACGGAACGCATGTTTACTCCCATTGAAAATGCGGACGACCTCGCACGTCAGACCAAAATTAAGTAATCTCTCTCCAAAAATTTCATAAATGAATGCTTCTAGCCTTTTCTTTGACCTTTTAGATATGGTACCTTGAACAGAGGTTCGACGATGACATTTTTCAAAGTAAGTCACTCCCTTTGGAATTCCATACGAATTTTTGTTGTACATATTTTCTGAAGGACTCGAAAGTGGAGACGTATGAAAAAATGTGGAAGCTGATGGAAAGTCAGCCGAGTCTCTTCGTGAAGTCATCCAAGGAAGGAATCGAGAGAGTGAAGACCTCGGATTATGCGTATTTGATGTAAGTTAAGGAACTGTAGGGAAAAATATGATAAGTTTGAATCTGAGCAAGCAAAGCGAATTTGAATAAAGCTGATGTCATCTTTGAACGAGCCCTCTATGTTACTTTCTAGGGAATCGTCTATGCTCGAATACGCCATCGAACGGGACTGCGAACTAATCCAAATCGGAGGACTTCTAGATCAAAAAGGCTATGCCTTTGGACTGCCCAAAGGCATTTTTTGTATTCATTATAATTACATCGTGATCTTTGATCTTTCAACTCTGAATGACCTTAACTTTGATTGGCATTGCTTAGGCCTTAAGAATTTTTGCAAAGAATTTTAGAAAAATTTGAACCATTGAGATGACGTCAAATGACATTTTCAGGATCGCCTTTTCGTAAACCAATTTCGACTACCATTTTAAGGCTTCAGGTGAGTAGTAACATGGGAACAAAAGTTAAACTTTTTATTTAAACAGTTTATAACCTTTTGCGTTTTTATACGCTTATCTTTATCCAATAATGATTTGCTCCAGGAAAAGACGGTTCTCACTGAGCTCAAAGAGAAATGGTGGAAAAGGGAGCGCGGTGGCGGCGTTTGTTCCGACAAAAAGTTGACTCAGTCCGAGTTTGGCGCGAGATCAGTGGGAGGCATTTTTCTCATTTTGGTAATGAATTTGATATTAGCTTTACTTTTTTGGAGATGGAAAAATGCAAACTATTTTAGCGCAAATTCAAATATGAGCCAAGAAAACGATAATTGACCCGGATCATATCCTCTGACTTCATTTTCTCCTCGATAGTACCCTCCAAAAAATTTCTCTTCCATAGATTGGGATTAGGGAAGAGATGGAACTTACTGAAACTGAAATTCTATTGGATAAATTGCAGGTGAAACTACCTGAAAATTCGTTAGGCTTAAGAATGATGCATCTATATGAATCTTGTACTTTTAGGCAGTTGGTATTGTGATTTCCATAGCGATTGCTGTCGTCGAACTTGTAGTGGAAACCCGCAAAAAGGCCGCTATAGCAGACGTGAGTCAACACTATTAATCAAATCCGATTATCACACGGTTTACTTTTAGACAAAAGTGTCGCATGAATTAGTGAAGGAAATCAAACGAAATTGTTCTCTGAAACGAAAGCGTGCTCGTTCTCAGCCCACAAACCGGGAAGAGATGGATCGCCGGCTAACTGCCGTAATTGAAGAGCTCATAGAGTCATAAAATCATATTTAGCACCATAAACATTATCTTTAGTAAATCGCATTTCTACAAAAAATATGTTCCATAATAGTTTTTGTGTTTTAGAACTTTTTGTATATACCTAGTAAATAGATAAGGTAAAATGTTTTGATTGTAAAAAATGAAATTTGTAAAATTTATGATGTATTTGTCGTTTTGACCCTAATTCTAGACGACAAAAGGTAAAAAACTCTCAAAATTTGTGTGCTTGGCTCAAAGGCAAAACAGAATTAATCCAGAGAAGAACTGCTATGGTTGAAAAAAATGAGATGTACCTGTATACAGGACTACAAAAAATTATAACCATCAAATAATTAATTGCCTATCCTGGGCATAAACTTTGTTTTCTACTGAGCTGTCACCTTCCACAAAAAAGTATTGTACTAAATTGGTTTGTATTTGTCATGACATCATTCTGAGTTGACTTCTTGAGCTTCATCCTTGTGGGCCAACCTTTCAATATCATCATCATATACACACATAAAGTGGATAGAGATAACAGACAGATGTATCTGTCTGATCCAACGCAATTTGGTCGTCCAATGGTCAACGCTTTGCATATTTCTGACCATAGGCAGAATTTCCAACGCAAGTGTATTTTAAGGATGGATGGAAAATCGAATTTCTACCTGATCTCTGCCTCAAGGAACAGGGTAAACGATTCGAAATTCTTTCTCAAAGAACGAAAAATCCATAAAAAATGACGTATTTAATTTATTTTTGGCATGTAAAATTTATTTAAATACTGCAAATTCCTCTCACAACTTCACATTTTAATATATACCACTTTCGAAGTAAAACTGATTCCTTTTTTAAACTTTCTTTCTGTTACTTTATTTTATTGTTACCTTTTCTTTAGTAATGCCACCTTTGCTCTGTAGCAAAACGTCGTTTCCTAATTTGCAAAATTAGTACAGAGACTTTTAGATCAAATTTATAGCCCATATAATGACCAAGAAACGTTGTTTAATCCCATACTGTTTCATCACGTTATGAGAGACGAGACGAAAATACAGTTATCCTTGGACAGTATGTACTTTTAAGTGTCAAAATCGGTTATGTGCTTTAGTTAGAAATTTCTTCTTTAATTATTACTGTTACAAAATTTCAGAATTACAGACATTTCTAGGCAACTCTAACATTTAAAAACATAAACTTCTGATAGCAACATAACACTTCAGATAGCAAAGAATGCCGAAATTCGTCATTTTATTCTGCCTCGTTATTTTCAACACTCAATCAGTCATTCGCTACAAAAACTGTGGATGAGGTCCAGCAAGAAATCCAATCTGACTGCCCGGAAAACACATCAGCTGGGTACGTTATGCCTGTTTTGGACGTCACACCTGAATGCGATGAAACGGAATGGTATATCTGGCGGCAAGATTATAACAACAAACGCCAACCTCAGAATTGTATGTCGGAACATCAAAAGATGGAACGTATAGAAAATGCCCTCAAGGAAGCTAGCAGGTATGCACATGAATATACCAAACAGGAAGAAATCAGTTATGCGGCGCTGAGTGACCAGGACAAGAAGGATTTGGCAACATTGTACCATGAAATGGAGGTAGGAAACAGCAAGATATGATCAATATTGGTTTCAAGCTATTTTATGATAAAATTGTTTGGGTGGTTTAGACAAAACAGGTAGATTTGCACCAAATAAGACGGTATTTTTGTATAGGTTATATGATAGGTGGTTTAGTTTTTAGACATAAAAAATGTTTAGTTTTTGAGTATAAAAGCCGTTTTATAAATTCCCACAACGACAAGAAGGCTTTGGCAACATTGTACCAAGAAATGGAGGTAGGAAAATGTTATATTGCATTCTGTCTAAATGTATTAGTTTTATCGCAATCTGATTGTGTCTCATACGATTTCGGATGGACTTACTGAATACAAAAAAGAATAGGGTATTAATTTTTACAGTATGATAGAGCTAGAACAAATATTTTCTTGTTTTCAGCTCGAGAAAGCAAAAATCAGGGAGAGATACTTCAGTCTGTGCGAGTTTAAAGCCTATCTCGATCGCAAATCGGACTTTGACAAGGACATATCTAACGGTCGAAAATATGCAACTACTTTCACTGAAAATGTTCATCTTGTCAACCAAGCACTGAACGTCAATTGGGACAAACTTCGAGCTGGAATCCCCCAAAAGTATTTCACACCTCTCTGCCACAACATTGGAGACAGCGATCTCGACAAAGCAATCGCTTTGGGACGACAGATTGTTATACTTTGTGAGCTGGAAGCCAAAAAGTCGGTTGGAGACGCTGAAGTATTTGTATATCCTGTGCATGATATCAACAGCCTAGTGGAGAAGTTGAAGGCTCAGAGAGCGACGCTTGTGAAGAAAAACTGAGTTGGAATATCGAACGATGTCAACGATGTGCAAAATTGGAGAACATTATTCGAACTACGAGAAACATTGTATTTGCCATTTGGAAATAAAAGTGTTATGTTATTTGTTATGCTCGAAAGAAAGAAAATGCTTCAAAGAAAATGCGTCAAACATAATTTCTGCCCAAATTATGGCTATCATGGATGAGATTTTGAATGACGAAAAATAGGTCCAGCATGTCATCACTGGTCGCCATAGAAACAAAAACCGTTGACGTTATTACGATGATTCATAAATATTTTCTTACATAACCATTTATTGTCACACAAAAGCCGGCCGGCTATTTGAATACGCAAAGACACGTATTATTTGTCTCTGTTTGTCAGGCTTTCACTCTCATCGTTTCTTGTCTCTCAAACTCTGTTGTCTCTATTTCTCTGACTGAATTCAAAAAGAGCGATGCCTATGTCAAGAAGCGTTGCCTTTGTTTTCTCTGGGCGGTCATGGCGTAACATTTCCACGCACTCTTTTTTTCTCTATAGCGAGAAAGATGGCTGGCGAAGACTCTCTCAGCGGAGAGTCCTGTGCTCATCCCGGAGCACGTTTCGTTTCAATAATGACCTCTTTTCTCTCTGTTTACGCTCTGTGTTACTTTGACGTATGAAAATAACGGTTTCGAATTTGAAATTTTGTGATAAATTTTAATGGAAACGATTATTGGTCGTGAGAATTTTTTAAAAATTTTTTACAAAGTTTTAGCCGAGAATTTGAGTGAGATATTTCGCGAAATTTAAAACGAAATTCAAATGTAAATGAGTTTTTATGTCCTATCAAGCCAAACACTCCACCTACTGAATACCCTGAATTCCAGGCCAAGCAATGTCCTATTCAACACCTCCACCTTATTCATCCACCACGTCCAACAACTTTCAACCGACGCCGGAACCAACAAAGCGGCCGTTGAACAGTGGTAGTATTCTTCTAGAAGTTGTCTTTGACAGTTATCGCTCTCAGACGGAAATGGTTTGGCATTTCGAGCGGAAATTCGCCTTTGATTGGACAGACGACACAATTTTCGACGGACTCAACTATTCCGCCACGTCAGTAATAAATCGAGATAACAGTGCGCCGCCTTCCTTGGAAGAATTTGTCACCAGAGCCTTGGAAGTGCTCAAGAACAATGAGTCAATAAAGGTGAGTGCAAATTTTTTAACTCAAATTTGGGGACCCACTGATGAGGTTTAAGCTGACATTTGGTAGAAGTCCAAAAATTTCCCTCAAATTTGAGATTACTTTTTGCCATAACGTTTTTCTGGATTATTCTAGAAGGATGAGTAATGATGAGTAATACGGCAGGTAAGATCCTGAGAATCCAAAAATTTCCCTCAAATTTGAGATTAATTTATGGTCCGGAATCTATTGTTGGCTGAATCTTTTGGTATATCCAGTTTTTAACACCATTGGTTTTATTACACTCAGCTTTGAAGGATATCCGCTCAAAAAAGTATAAGGTAATATCCAATCGCATTTGACAGATTCATTTTTCAGAACACCGGCACAGTTTTGGGCGAAAATCGTTGGAAGCTATGGGACAAGCTCAATGTGCACGATCATTTCTATAGCATGGAAGTGTGGGACGATCGATACAGCGATTTCGTCTATGCTTTCGATGGCGTCACTCCCACTTTGGCACGACCGGTGAAGGATGGATCAAAGTACAGAATCCGATTCGGCAAAGCGGTTCTCTTGAAATGGTGAAAATTGAAGTCGACGGGGATTTCACTAAATTATTTTTGCATTGAATAATTATTTTTAAAGAATTTTTATGTTATGTAATTTATTTGACTAAAATGATTGTTTTATGAATAAAGTATTCAAAATCCTGACCTAAAAACAATGCAATCTGGAAAACTGGAAGAAATGGGATGAAACAAAAGTTAAACGGAGTTTTCCGGCATTACTTCGACTTTCAAATATCAGATGAATCTTTTTTTCCTAAGATGGGGCTTGCTTTTAGATTTAACCAGACACAGTTTCAATGAATATTCGCATGAACTCAAACAATTAACACAAAAATGTGTGCAGGTTGTTTCCAATTTCATTTTATTTATTTACTTAACCAGCGGAGGTGACGCTTCGATTAGATAGATGACACAATTTTCGACGGACTCAATTATTCCGCTACCTCAGTAATAAATCGAGATAACAGTGCGCCGCCTTCCTTGGGAGAATTTGTCACCAGTGCCTTGGAAGTGCTCAAGAACAACGAATCAATAAAGGTGAGTGCAAATTTTTTAACTCAAATTTGGGTTAAATCATAAATAACATCATTTTATGAAATCAGTGAGGTTTTTGTCCAAAATTTCTGGGAAGGTCATTCTTTCCGGTGCTTATTTTGTGTGTGACCTATTTTGGAAGTACATTATTAGGGGTGCTTATTTTTGTCTGTCAGGTTTTTCAGAGCAAGTAGGTAGAACTCAATCTTACATAAATATTGCCAGGAGCCGCAGGTGTGCATCCAGTCCTGTGGTCTGGCGCAGAGCGCCCAACCTTCCGCCTCGGAATATGAGGGAACTTAGAGCATATAAGTATATATAGTCATACATGTAGAGATTTAGTTTTCTTTCAGATTCCCAGAAGTACTCCTGGAGATACTTATAACGTGAGAGATAATTATGAGCCGTATTATTGATTTGTTTTCACTGTTTTTCTTGTGATTTGATAATTGTTAATAAATATGATTTTGTATTTATGTTTCAGAAAAACTGATTGGTATTCCTAGTATCATCCATATTCCCAAGTTTATCGATTTTATTTCATCGGAGTACGTCCTAAAGACTAAGCCAAAATGAATAAAATGATTAAAAAATTTCTTGCTTTGTCAAGGTATTGTATGTCAGAATGTCAGGACACCAGTTTTTTGATATTTTATGGATATATTTTGTAGATTTTCTGATTGACTTGATTGTCCTCCATTGCAAACAATTAGCTAATTAATTCAGCATACCACCAAATGGAATTTGTACATCCAGAATTTATAATTACAGGAATGCAATGTTTTTGCATTCTGTTCAAATATTTAACATTCTCTTTGGCACTTATAACTTAACATTCCATAAAATGTCTGCACATTGGATTTCATTCCTTCTACTGATAAGCGTGACTCATACGGAATTTCTACGCACTGGTCTTGAAGTCCATGATCCTCTTTCAAGAGAAGTCTATGATTCTCTTTCAATAGAAACAGGTAAAAGTGCCATATGGAAGAATCACCAAATTTGGGACCAAGCTAGTAATAAAAAAGTCTGAGGGTCATTCAAAAATCCAAAGGCTCATTAAACTCAATACCGTATGTGCCAGTTTCCTTTTGGCAAACATGATTCAGCTATGTATTCTTCACTGACCAAATTTAAATTCAAGAGTTTGTGACGTGAACAAGCCATAGTTTTAACTTTAAGGATCGAAACGGTCTGAATCTTCAATATTTGTCCATCGAAAAGCTGAAAAGAAGAAAGAAAGTCGTAAGAACTCTAAAAAAGATCACATACCTGAGCGCCCGTCTAACAAGCATCCTGATAGAAATAAACCGGAGACTCCGTCTGCTAGCAAGTCGACTTGCGGGCAAGCTGTGAAAAGGAATTTCATTAAATGCAAGACTGACTCCGAATGCAGAAGAAAAACAAAAGGAAAATGTGTATTTTGTGTTCGAGAAAGATGTTCAAAAAGCAAAGGTGAGTTTAGATGAAATTTTTTATGTTAGTGGCCCAATGACCTCAGGCAGTATTATCAGAAAAAGAACTTTGAGTTTTTGCTTGTTCCGGTTCTAAATGCCTTGAGATCCAGGCCGACAGGATCCGATTTTCCTCGATATATTGACTTGATTTGAGAGAAAGAAATTCAGCAAAAGCGTTCCATTTGTGATATTGTCAGAGAAGCGTGGCGGCATTTCAAATAAGATTTTTCTAGTTATGTTTTTCTCCAGAGAATTTCTCTGCGTCAGCGTATGATTCTTTACCTCCTTCCCTCAAACTGAGCAGAGAAATTCTCTGGAATGAAACATAACTGAAAAACCCTATTTGGAATGAAGGTGCTTTCTGATTCTTACAGACAATATGTAATTGTCTGAGTGGTCTGGAGGATTTATTAGAGAGATTACAGTAAACCTTTCAAAGAGTTACACCAAAATGAGGCCAATTTCAGGAAAGCAGAGCAAAAATGAATTTTCGGAGCACCGTTCAAGGACTGACGTGCGAAAAGGTGATGTCACCATTAATAGATTCACGCGCGTTCGAAGAGTGCATCCTTATTTTGCGGGGCATTCAATGGAAACAAGACCACAACGATTCAACAAATGTGTAATTGCAAAAATGGGCAGAAAGCAATGCCGGAGGATGAAACGCGGCTTTTTTGACTGCGTCAAATGGCTCCGGAAGTCGTGCACTCCTTGGCAAACCAGTTTGTTTTTACAGTTTATCCCATACTTAGTGCACTACCGTATTTCCTCCAATAAGCGCACCACTCCAATAAGGGCTCCTCTAGAGGACATAGAAAAATAAGGGCCCGGGGCTATTATTGGAGGAAATACGGTAGTATTTTGGCGTTTCACATTACTGGCATTCCAAAATAACCTGTTCCAAATTACTGACGTTCCAACATACTGCTCACAGCATTTATAGGAACTGAGTTTAGAAGGTAACTGGTTTGGAATGCCTACTTTGAACCACCTATTGACTGATTTTATTATCCTTGTCTTGAAATTGAAAATTTAATTTAAACCATCTTCTATAATTCCAGAGAAAGCGCAATGGTACGAACGCACACAAGCAAAATTCAACAATCGCACAAATTTGGGTCGCGTCTGGATCCCTGGCCAAAACGCTTCAGTGTATATTGGAACTGCCGCATACTATGTGCGAAAGGACAAAGCTACAAATAGATTCATCACAGAACTGGGCAACATTGCCGTCATACCAAGTCGTCAAGGACAAGGAGTTAGCAAGGCTCTGATGAAGCGTTTCATAGTCGAGGCTCGGAGGAACCGGCCCGATATCGATACTGTAAAGTTGTTCGTCTTGGGTGGTCATAACAATACTTCAGCCATTGGTCTATACAGAAAGTTTGGCTTCGGTTGGGTTACCGATGACGAGGCAGCACGTAATGCGACATCGAATTACTGGATGACGCTAGATTTGGATACATATGTAGAGCCTCCGGGCATTCATTAACTAACCTATTTATATAGCAATAATGTACCTTCTAAACTTGATAAAGATATGAAAAATTGGCAACATATTTGTCACAAGAGGTCATTTGCTGACATTGTGTAGCCTGAATATCCACTCTAACCTATTTCGCAAGTTGGACGAGGCGTCCTCTGTTCTGAGATCAGCTTTTACTGGGGCGCATGATAGCTCATTTGATAGGTCTCGGCGAGTATAGACGGAATCCGGAAAGTTCTCGCAGGGAAACAGGCAAAAATGTGCACTTTTTGTCCCAAAGGTGTCATTTTTTGCGAAAAATGTCATTTTTCAAAACAAAGCACCTACGGGGCTGATTTTTTGCACTCAGGGGTTTTCAAAGATGCTGAATCCGAATCAGACGCCAGTTTTGGGAATTGTTCTCACGAAGTCGTGGTATTCTCACGAGGTCAGATTCAAATGTTCTATAGAGAACTGCGCCAGTCGGTCGGCGGTTCTAACAGTAATTGTCCGTAGTAACTCGTAAGAGTGCGCTATGATCTTTGAAATTCCTTCGAAATTGGATTCACCGTGGTCTAAAACACCTAAAAAGCCGTTTTCCCTGAGTCTTGAGCTGATTTATCACCAATCTAGATTACCTACAGGTAGAGTGTAGTACCTGCAGGCGGTCCCAAAGTGAGCCTCCCTATCCTAAGCCGACATAAAAATTCCTTTATGAATCCGTACGTTTGACAAGAGTGTTTCGGAGTAAGTTCGATGCAAACATGAGTGCATATAACGCAGTCCTAACAGCACTTTATTTACAACAACATAAAATGCAAAATTGCAAACTAGTATCATTAAAAGTTTCCTATTGTCTCAGAAATTATTGAAGCCCTCCTCCTCAGCTTTTGGTATATAACCTAACTTTCCGTAACTGTCCGTGTATTCGTAGCAACTCCTGCTTTTGTCAAGACAGTATTCCTTTTTCTTGGGTCTGTATGGCGCGGTCGGAAAATATGTCTTGAACTGAAATAATCTGTTTTACTATGACAGGGACGAATGAGACGACAAAAGTACCGTACACACTCCAGCTGTGTAACTATTGTAAAATGAAAATGTTTAAAATAAAGTAAACTAAGTAAAAAACTGCTAATTACAAGTCTTATTAAAATTTGAATTTGCGCCAAATATCTAGCGCATTAATCACTTTTACAGAGAGCCATGGGAAATCACAATACGAAATAGGCGCTAATTCAATCTGTAATAAGGTTAAGTGTTTCGGTGGGAAGTATTGGCTATACAGACTGACAAATCTTTGTATGTTTGCAGAAGAACTTACATTTTGATCATTTACGGAAGTCCATTGAGCGTGACAAGATTTGAAAAAATCGTGCTCATATGCGTCCGTAGCCGTCAAGCGTTTTTTGGGATCACGATTCAAAAGATTATAGAGCAGGTCGTAGAAGTTGTCAGAGAAGTGATTTTCGTCCCAATCAATTTTAAACCGCTAAAATAATTTAATGTATTAGGAATGAGAGAATGTTTGCAAATTTTTGCACTTTAAAGATTAGCGCATTTAACATTAGTTTGTACTGAAAAACGCTATGCTGGCCAAATTTTGGATTTTTGGCCAATTCCGGCGAGTATTTCTATCTTCATTTGTTAGAAACTAGCCAAATGGGCAGAACGCCAAAAAACCCCAACCCAATGCCAGAAATAATGCCAAACTCGGATTCCCCGTATCCGAAAACCCCCGGGCAAAAAAATCCCCGCCAAATAACACCAAAAACCCGACATAACAAAAACCCATGTCAAACCCAGGATCTTTTTCCGCCAAAACTGACACCATTATGAAAAAAAAATTTTCCAATCACGTGATCGGGCTAAAAAATCCACAAAATCGTTTTCGATGATCTTCCTCCCTGTAAAATTCCCTGTAAAAGTGCCCTAACTGGGTGCGTGATAGACACCACAGCTATAGTAGTAGTTATAAAGATATAAAAAAATTGAACGGAATTGGATTGAAACATTCAAAAATGGCAAAAAATAGCGCTATAACCGTGGTTTTTGGTCAAATTCTTCCAGTTTTGAAACAATTTCTGCAATCATTCTAAAAATTTGGGAAACCCGAAACAATTGAGCCGAACTTCGAGAACCGCCCCTTCTTAGTTTACCACTGAAATATAGATCAGGTGCCGGAGGCCATATCAAGAAAGCATAACCGTATCTCACCCTCTTCTGGTAGTTGACTATGTTCTGATACATTTGGGGAGGTGCCTCGTGTCCGCTGGGCTTAAAAGGACTAAAACCTCTGCGCATTTCGTACATAAAAACTCCGAAAGCCCACATGTCCACTTCGGTGGTGTAGGACTGTCCTAATATTATCTCCGGTGCCAAAAACTCTGGGGTGCCACAGAGTGTGGTAGCACGCTTCTCCGAACCATCCTCGTTCCGCAAGTTTGCGACCAGTCCGAAATCGGTCAACTAAATATTGAGATTAGCGTTTCCTATTTCAATTCAAAAAATACAACTCAATTTCAGTTTAAAAATATTTTACAAAAAACCGGGATTTGAACGAAAAGCGACCTTGATTTAGTTGAAACGCCTTAGAGGGACTCGATTAAGATTTGCTACTAATTTTACTATGCAAATTTTAATTTCAACTTTTTCTCAAACTTTTTCCTTCTGAATACAAAATCTGATCATGATCACTATAACCAACTTTTTAAGCTTAATCCATTGGTATACTCAGATTTTTCAATTTTCGTCAAAATCCTGGTTTTGTAAAATATTTTTAAAATGAAATTGGTCTCCAGCGGAAAAATTTTAGAGAGTGGATAGCTTTAAAAATCAAGTCTGAAAGTCTGTTTCTATTAGAAAAACTTTCCCTTTATATGACTTTATAGTGACGATATATTTATTATTGTCTTTTTTAATACCAAATCCAAATAAGCTGAAAGAAAGTATTGTACCAAATCAAAGCTTAGATTCCCTGCTTTGATTTGGCATAAAACCTTCCTTCGGCTCATTTAAATTCGGTGCCAAAAAATTAGCGTCTTTACCAAATCATGTGGTAGTTATTCTGGGACTCCCTGAAGTCCAGAATATATCCCTTGGTGGGAATCTCTAAGCTTTACCTACATAAAAGTAAAAACTATATTTGGTTTTGAAAAAAACGCGGCTATATGGAAAAGTTAAGAATTCCGCTTGAGTTTTTACCTGATGACCGTACCTGAGCCAACATAAAAATACCTTTAGGGATCCGTCCGAGTGGACAAGAATATTCTCAGGTTTAAGGTCGCGATAAGCTCGACGCAAATATGTGTGCATATAATGCAGTCCTAACAGCACTTGGCCACCGTAGTAACAGATTTCACTTTCTTTGAATGTTCTACCAGTCCTGATGAGGCTATCCTCCAACGTGAAGAAATCCCCACCACTAACCCATTCCAGTACGAAGCGGAATGCATCGTCCTTTTGGCCCTGAAACATGGACGCTTGTCACGTGAAAAATCTTTTTTCTAAAGCATTTTCAAACCCTTTTGTTGTCTCAAAGGCAAATTCCGCGATAGATACCTGGTTTACATTGAAGAAATCCAAGATTCTTGAAATGGAGCTATCAAAAAGAGTGTAGGTCAAAACTCTCCCCCTCTCCCCCGGTCAAAATCCCCCGGAAATAATCCTCCTTCATTTTCAAAAAATCGTATAAAAAGGCCAAAAAGCATGAAAATGCACATTTTCGTTGCGCCACTTACAGCACAGGGCAGTAAGGGTTGTTCGGGAGCTTAAGCCTAAACCTACGTAGCCTAAAGCCTAAAGTATGCCCTTATAAGGGTTGTTCAGCCTAACGCCTAAAAATTGGGCAAAAATTTATGTGAAATACGAATTCAGCGAAAAAATAAGTATTTTCATTCTTTTTGGCCTTTTTATAAGATTTTTTGAAAATGGAGGGCGGATTATGACCGGGGGATTTTGAACGGTTCCCATCAAAAGATCTCAACACTCACCGCATACCAGGCTACAAGTCCCACGAATACAGTATGAGGCAATGCTTGCAATGTTGTTATTTCTTCGAGTGTATGCCGATATTCTGTCGGGTCATGGATTACCCTTTTATACAAGACTTCCTTGAGTGCGAATTGCAAACCATCGCTCTTCCTTATCACTTTGTAGACTTTTCCGAAACTACCGCTCCCAATAATATCTCGGTTTCGGTCGAAAATGTAATCATTTTCATTCCAATCGTGCTGAATTATGATGAGTAAATATATGGATTGGTTTCTGGGATGTAAACTTTTCGCCAGAGTTTTAAGCGTTAAATTCTCAAAAGCATATATTCGATTGGCTTAGACTTAAGCGGCTTCCTTTTACTCTGAAGCCAAGCATGGCGTTCGATGCCACGGAATGCTTGGGAAACTATGAGACTTTAGGATAGACTCATCGATATCAGATTTATGACCCATATAGTGAAAACAGGTCCGAAGCTGGAAAACGCAAATCCACATAATGTTGTCAGACAAACGAAAATAACTTTATTCACCAACCGTCAACATTGATCTAAAAATTTTATATCAATGTTGACAATTGGTGAATGTATGTATTTTCAAGTTGATAAGTTTCCATAACATGTTTTAAGTTCCGTTTTGGACCTGTTTTCACTATGTTTTTAGATCAATGTTGACGATTGATGAGTGTGTATATTTTTTGTCTGGCAATATTTTCTGGATTTGCATTTTCCAGTTTCGGACTTGTTTTCACTATGTGAGTCATAAATCTGATATAGATGACTCTTTCAAATGTTTTTTGCAGATTTTCAACAGCCTGGATGAATGTGATGAAAAGAAAATGCCACTTATTTCAACGCTATTCCTATTCTACTTCAATCCATCATTGGTTTTATGCCTCAATTTTCAGTGAACTAAGCTAACTGTAAACTAAGCTTGTAAACTAGCAAGCTTGTGAACTGGTAACTAAGCCAGCTAAATAGAGGAAAAAGCAAGATGACTTCTCTCAATTTTTCCAATTTATTTACCATTCCAAAAATTTTTTAATTTAAAAATATTTCTATCATCACTTTTTGGCCTTTCCTAATGATAATTCAAAGCAGTTACGTTTGTTAGGACGCTTTCGGATGTGTTAACAGATTCTGGAGAGAGAGATCGCGGCGATGGTGGCTGGGCTGGGTGAACTTCTGTCTGGTTTTGTGACTGAGGCTCATAAACTTTATATTGCGTTGGTGGTGATGGAGGGGGCGACGGTTTTTCTTGATATCGATCCTGTGGGCTTCTTGAGGCCTCAGTGTTAACATTCTGCGGTTCCCGAGGCCTTACGCTTTCGAAATTCCCTTTTTTTCTTAATGCACCAGCAGTTTTACCACCTGTACTTACTGTCGCGGGATCCTGTCCGGGAGGTGCTGGCGCCCCGTGTGCTGGCTGCGTACGACTAGTTGCTTTAGGCTGCGTACTGCCTGAAGGCACCGCTCTTGATGATTCTTTATGTGATTCTCGTGGTTCTACAATGTAGGTTTTCCGACTTGAAGGCACCTCCTTTGGTGGATCTACAATGTAGGGTTTCCGACTTGAAGGCACCTCCTTTGGTGGATCTACAATGTAGGGTTTCCGACTTGAAGGCACCACTCTTGATGATTCCTCCCGTGGTCTTGGTGGATCTACAATGTAGGGTTTCCGACTTGAAGGCACCACTCTTGATGATTCTTCACGTGGTTTTGGTGGATCTACAATGAAGGTGTTCCGACTTGAAGGCACCGCTCGCGATGAATCCTTTACTGCTCCAGAAGAAAATTTTATCGTTCCTCCATTAGAGGGAAGTTTTATCTTTCCTCCGCTAGGGGGAAGTCTAATAGTCACAGGCCCAGCGTTGGGGTCGATCTTGTAAACCTTTTTCGTAGTCGTGACTGAAAGATTGTCTGATGCAAAATCCACCACAACTTTATCGTTGCCTGCCGTAGTACCCTTGTGTCTCTTTCTACTGCTATTTGCTATCGGCTTATCACTCTTGGGCGCTTGAGCCTGATTGATTCTGTTCAATGCGGCAACATTGCTCACCGGAGGTCTCTTATCCCTCTTAGGCGCTGTCCTTTTAGATGGATTTACATCTTCCGGAGCACGGGAGGAACGACGAGCTGACTGCGGTGCCTCCCGCGTTCGGACTGACTTCGATCCCTCCCGCGTTCGGGGTGGCCGTGAGCTACTTGGTGCGTAGACATGATAGATGGTTAGAAAATATAATAAACAGGCCAATAGAAATAAGTGTTTCATTATTCGGTTTGACCTAAAATGGTACTATTGTTTACTAAAACGGTTAGTTAATATCGGAAAAGAAATTACATGTACAGGGTGAATCAAAATACCGTAAATTTTCTGTTAACCCCCTATTTTGCCCCCTCCCCATTGAATAATTCTACCCCGAGGTTAAATTAGAGAGTTTACGGTAAGATCCACATGGTTTCGTACTGATGCTATGTTTTTTGTCTTTTTTGGCACCAAATTCAAATGTGGTGATGGAAAGTTATGCAACAGATCAGAGCAGGAAATCTAAGCTTTGATTTAGTGTATAACTTTCATTCAGCACATTTAAATTTGGTGTTAATAGACAAAAATAAGCATAGCCTCATTGCGAAATCATGCGGCAGTTATTCTGGGACACCCTATATATGGCAAGCATGGTTACTGGACCGGGCACCAGACCGGAGTTCACTAGGAACTCGAAGGGTAAAAATGCGAAAAACAAGTATTTTAAGTGAAAAACGGGACGGACCATACCTGAAAAACATGGGGTTTAACCGGACTAGGCAAAAACTAGGGATGTGCAATGTGAACCCCATGTGAACCCATTTTTTGGCTAGATAACTGAAATCTGATGTAGACGGTCTTATGTCAGTTTTTCGTGTAGATTCTGAATATGTTATTTGTTTCTCCGCTTGATTAGTAATTTTGCTTTATAATGGCTATTGTAGCCAAGGTTCACATGAGAACCTTGGTTAAATGAGTATTTTCTAAGTAAAATTACTAATCAAATGGAGAAACAAATAACATATTCAGAATCTACACGAAAAACTGACATAAGACCGTCTACATCAGATTTTAGATATCTAGCTAAAAAATAGGCTAAATCGATGGTTTTATTCGAGAAGGATACGGAACATTCATAAAGCAACGGAAATGTTTAAATAGGAAAATCATATTTCTAGAATAAATCTCCTTTTCACGAAAGCCATGAAGAATTAATTTCTTCTAAGAAAAATTAATATATAATTATATATGGCAAGCATGGTTACTGGACCGGGCACCAGACCGGAGTTCACTGGGAACTCGAAGGGTAAAAATGCGAAAAACAAGTATTTTAAGTGAAAAACGGGACGGACCATACCTGAAAAACATGGGGTTTAACCGGACTAGGCAAAAACTAGGGATGTGCAATGTGAACCCCTTGTCTGCCCAATGAACGCAAACAAAGACTGTTATTGATATCCTCGAATTCAGTGCCACATACACGAAAAGCGCTGTCGTACGTCGGTAGCGTACCACAAAATATCAAGGCATATGATAGAGCTCCATCCTCTGATGACTGCTAGAGTATTCTCTAATGCTTCCAGCTATGAGGAGATGTATGGGCAGGTCCTAGAGACATAAGAGCCGGGTACCTGTATAAGTGTTAGACAATCACACGTATGCCTTAGATTGCGTCACTTGAGCAATAGATCAGCATCTCTTGAAAATGATTACTACTGGACGGCTCTGTCACATAGGTCTGTTACCTCATTGACAGCCTGCCTTTCAGAAAGGAGAACACGAAATTTGAATTATAAAAAATTTAAAAGACGTACAAAATAGTTCCGCTTTTCTCGAATTTTCTTTCATCTAAAAAATTAATGGGTCGAATAGTAAAGCAATGAGTGTAGTCTGCAGTGTGGAGAAAAATTTTCGAACTCAAATTTTTACTGAAACTTTTTGGTAAATTTTTCAATTTACTAAAATTTCAAAAAGGCGGACGATGAATTCAACATTTTTCTAAAGTGTTTACCAATATCTAGAGGAGTCCCTTGGCAAGTAATTCCCTCATTAAAAATCTTCGGTGACTCAATTTTACCTCTTTGCCTCGCTATTATATTTTGGCGCAAATTTGAAAGTCAATTTGCCTGGACTGACAATTGTGAGGAGGAATTGTATGTTGAAGGAAAAAATTGACTTTTGGAAAAGTTATCCCTTATAGAAATATCAGATTGTCAGGATATCTGATCGTTCTTAAAACAGAGGGATAATTTACATGGAAACATCAGATTTTCTAAGGTTAAACCTTATGAAGTCGCAGTAAGAAATGGTTTTTCCTGCGAAAACTTGGATTTCCACAACCTATAAGAAATACTCGGAACGTATGGGCATGAACTCGAGCAAGAGCCGTTATCGATAACCTTATACCAACGTAACAGAGAGTGTGTGAGAGAAATAGAGCGCTAGCATACATCGGTAGCGCACGTCGATCACTAACGCACCCAAGGGGGGGTACCGGGGGTACGTACCCCCCCCCCCCAAAAATGGGAAAATTTGAAAAAATGAGTGTAAATCAGTGCAAATTTGGGCAAAAATTTGGCCGGTACCCCCCCCCCCCAAAAAAAATCCAAAAGTTGGTTGTCCCAAAAATCCGGTACCCCCCCCCCAAAATGCCCATTTCCACTGAAACGTACCCCTCCAAAAAAAAATCCTGGGTGCGTCCCTGACGTCGATGTATCCAGTGGCCCCCTTCTCTATACACAAAATTTCTATGCACACAACCTGTCCATTCGCGAGCAGATCTGGCATGAAGAAAGTATAGAGCGGGCGTGGAGAGAACAGAGGTCGGAGATAGGGGCGGGGTGTCTGCGTCAGGGCTGGGGTCTTTGATCGCGGCTCCGATCCAATCCTATCCTTGGTAACCGCCAACCCGATCCGATTTGAACCCCAAAAAACCGATATTTCCGATCCGATCCAAATTTGTTTACCAAATTTAGCTATTTTTTTAAATATCCAAACTTTTTTTATGCCCAAAAATGGGTCAAGCGAGTTTTTGGTAAAATATGTCAACGTTTTTCATGAAATTGTACAATTCTACTGCATTCTTAGCACGTCGGCGTTTCTTGTATCAAAAAGCGTGGCGGCCAATTTCGGGCAAAAATCAAAATCCATGATATCGAAGATTTTTTTTGCCAGGACGCAACTTCAGGTGTTGCTCTATCATACCTGAATGGTGAAATATTCGTCCGTGTGATTATTATTTATATTTTGGGCCTCAAAGTTGGTATACTTTGCGTTTTTTAGTGTAAAATGAGCCAACTTTGAGACCCGATTTAGAAATAATAACCACACGGATGAATATTTCACTTGTACAGAATGGTCGAGCAACACTTCAAATTTTACTTTTTCATAAAAAATTTGGGATTTCATGGGAATTTTGCAATTTTTTCTATTTTTTTGATTTTTTTGCCCAAAAATGGCCATTTTCGTGTATTTTCGAGAAAATGCGAAGCAGTATGTCCGATATGGACTGGGATTTTTGCTAGTTACCCT
This sequence comes from Ditylenchus destructor, assembly GCA_022814885.1. Lineage (NCBI taxonomy): Eukaryota > Metazoa > Nematoda > Chromadorea > Rhabditida > Anguinidae > Ditylenchus > Ditylenchus destructor. The sequence continues at coordinate 402,462 of JAKKPZ010000035.1, read as the reverse complement.
ATTTCGGATACGGCGAATCCGAATTTGACCTCAGATCGGGGGTGGTCCCGCCACGAAAGATGGGAAAATTGCGGTTTTTGACGATTTTGGGCCAAAATTATCACAAAATGATGCAAGAAAATTAGTATTGATGGTATTTAATTTTACAGTTGCAAATTTTTAATCAATTGTGGTCCGGTAAGCAAGAATATGTGGTTATTTTTAAAAAAATTCGGTAGTTTCGCGAGAAAAAAAATGATTGACGGACGTGGGGTTCGAACTTGAGACCAAAAACGCTCAACAGATCGTCCGAAAATGGCCATTTTTGACGTGATATGAAAAAAATAATTGCAGATTCGGAATCAGCGCATCGAATTACCCCTAAAAACACTCATTGCAGAAAAATTTTCCAGATTTTCAAAAAATCGATTTTTTTCAAAATCCATGTGGTACCCCCTATGGTGAAAAATGGCCAAAAAATGAAATTTTTTTGGAATGTCAGCAAAATGTGTTTTTAGGGGTATTTTGATGCGCTGAGTCCGAATCTGCAATTATTTTTGACGTAACGCGTCAAAAATGGTCATTTTTGGGCCATTTTTTACCAAAAACGCGATTTTCCCAACTTTCGTGGCGGGACCACCCGCGATCTGAGGTCAAATTCGGACTCCCCGTACCCGAATTAGGGTATGTACCAAAAATCTCGGGATTTTAACGACAAAAACAGGCCTGTCACACTTTTTGATACAAAACCATACAAAAAACGCCGACGTGTTAGGAGTGCTTGGATCGGATCGGAAGTGTCCAAAAAATCCGCTCCTCAAAAATCCGATATTTCCGATCTCCCAGCACTGGTCTGCATACGTCTGACTTCTAAAACACTTGTACAATACCGATGAAACATTTTTAAGAGATTTCAAAAATTGAACACCCGGGCGGCGGAAAAATCAGATTGCTAAAAACCAAATTGAAAATTCGATTTATGAAAAAGATAACGGTTTTTTAGAAAGATGACGGTTTAGGGTCTATGAGCATGAATACGATGATCGGCGTGAATACGATGATATCGAAAATGACTTTCACTTTGGAGAATTATGAGTAGAATGGATTAGCGCTTTCCTGGCTATTATATTTCAATGAAACCGTTACATCGAATTTATCGAAAACCACCAAAACTTTGTTACTCCAAAGAAAAATTAGTTTAATACAACCCATAAGAAAATAAAATATAGACGGATCAAATCGATCAAAGATTGTATTGACCACGAAATCGATGGCATATCCCGTAGTGCGGCTCTGCGCTGCCCAGAAAAAAGTTAACAGATCTGCTACCCTGCAGACCTTTGAAAAATATATAGAGCGAACGTGGAGAGACAGAAGTCGTTGGCTGTCTTCATACTAGGGCTGTGCAATGCTAACCTTTCCTAACCTCTGCTAACCCATGAAAAGGGAGGTTAGCATGCTAACCCAGAAGGTTAGCATGCTAACCCACATTGTTTGTGCAATAACCAGAAACGAAGAGGAGACACAAGAGACGTGAGACAAAGAGAGCGTTTTATTGGGGCGCCGCACACTAGCACTTTATTGGCCTGATCCTGAGTTAGGTGCCAGAGAAAGAGAGACACGATTAGATAGTGGGAAATAACCGACTTTCCTCTGAATTAAACCGGTTTGGGTTAGCATGCTAACCTTCTGGGTTAGCATGCTAACCTCCCTTCTATTTCAAAGGTTAGGATTGGGGTTAGCATTGGGGCGGTTAGCAGAGGTTAGGAAAGGTTAGCATTGCACAGCCCTACTTCATACCCCCTTAATAGAAATGAAACGGACTTTTCGATTTCGCAAATGTTACTTTCCATATCTGGCGATCCCGTCGTCAGACCGGGGCAAGTGAGGTGTCATTTGAAAGCCCTGAGGCTGCTGATCACGCCAAAAATATTTGCACCCAAATTTGAATATTTGAATTCGCGCCAAAACACAAAAACGTGTTTTTAAGGGTTTTGGCCATGGGAAGTGGTGGTTTTTATGTTCCCAATCGATTTGCGAGGCGATTCTGGACCACTTTGCTTTTTACACTTTTTGATTTGGTCATTTTTTGAAAATTTTCTGGAAAAAAGCCACTTTTTGGCCAAAAAATGACATTTTTGAAACCAGAGCATCCACGGGGCTGATTTTTGGTACCCGGGGGTTTTCCGATGCGCTGATCACGAATCTGACGCCAGATTCGAGGTTTGTTCTCACGAGGTCGTGTTATTCTCACGAGGTCAAGTTTTGCCCGCTTCGAGCGGCCGAAGGCCGCGAGGCTCCGCTGACAAAGCCCGGCTAACCTGGGATAGCCCGTATACTCCCAGGTAAACCTGGGATAGCCCGTATACTGGGATAGCCCGTATACTCCCAGGTTAACCTGGGATAGCCCGTATACTGGGATAGCCCGTATACTCCCAGGTTAACCTGGGATAGCCCGTATACTCCCAGGTTAACCTGGGATAGCCCGTATACTGGGATAGCCCGTATACAGGGATAGCCCGTATACTCCCAGGTTAACCTGGGATACCCCGTATACTGGGATCACTCTACTGGGGTCACCCAGTACACGTTTCGTACCCACTATCTAGAGCGCTGGACGAAATAGTGGGGTGGTACTTCTGTTTTGCTTTAACTCCTAATGTTTTACTCACCAAAATCACTCTCTTTTGTCAAATGGATTTCTTCCTGTCTCTCATTTTTTAGTATGTAGTATTACAGAGTAGGTTTTACAAACTCGCTATAAAGCGAAAATTATAGAAGCAGCTTAATGCGCGTCAGCGCATTCAAATACAGAAACGCTTATCACACGTAACCACAAACAAAGACTCCACCAAAAATTTATAAATTTATTTTTTTACTAGCACCGAAGGTGCTAGTAAATAGTACGATAGAAAATGATCGACTAAAAATCGAGTACACATGTATGGCTGAGTAGGTTAAGCTTCGGCTTTCCAATCGGCAAGGCCGGGTTCGATGCCCACTATGGCCCATGTGGGCAGTCCACTCAGCTGTGCATCCCTCGTCTGCACTGTATGTGCGGTGGGTCGGCGTAAATGAGCACTGGCCTAACCAGGGGAGAGTTCTGTCAGAGAGTCAGTGTCGGTGGCTCCGTGAATCTCTCGGTACTCTCTATATACGGGGCTACGGCCAGAAAATTAAAGGGCTGCCCAGGCCATAACTGGGCAAAAATCGAGCTTCGGCTCAGTCGCGGGGTGAGCCTCAGGCCCCCGTATATCCAAAAAAAAAAGAGTACTGCTGAACAGCTCTGACAGTTAGTTGACTGTTATTACCCATAGACAATCAGTTTTTAGCAAGTAGAAATACCAAATTTAAACATCTAAAGTTCACAAATATGAAGATGCTTAAGAGTTTGCTCAAATGTCTAAAAATTTCCACAAAAATGTGAAAATTTTGTGATTCCTCCACTTTTCAGGTTTTGTGAAAAATTGACTTTCAAGACATTTTTTAGACAATTGTTTGCTTTTAGACAATTATTTGCTTTTGATTCAAATTTTGAAATTCTGGCATTTGGATTCAAATTTTTGCGGTAAGCATCAGAAGCGGAAATTTGAACTCAGAATTGTAGTAAAAATTACTAAATCAGAAAAGTTTGGCTAGAAATTGTCAATTTTAGCTTAAAATTTCAAAAATGAAACAGAATTAAAAATTTTTTGACCCGGAAACAACGAAATGTAACCGAATCTTTTTATACCAATTAATCAACCACTTGTCCGTCTTCTTTCTCCGAACAATCCCATGCAAAAATGGGATCTCTCGTCTCAAATTTGGGGTCAGCGAAAGTTAAAATTGAAAGAAAGTGAAAATCTACAAAATCACCGGGTATAAAGTTTGTTTACTCTATTTTTTTGACTTTCTTTTTATGTTTTGTCAGATTGCTCCAAAGTTTTTAATTCTCATTATTTATCATTTTTTGTCCACATGCATAGTAAATGTTACATAGAATATTCCAGAAGTTTCCATCCAAAGTCTACTGGCATATTATAATCCCGACCGCCCGGGCAAAGGGCCCAGGTAGTCAAATTCTATGCCAACACAAGACTTATATCATACAACCGGCAACAATATTTTCCTCCCGTCAATAACATAGAACAGCGCAATCCATCCCTCCAGGATCGGGCCGATACCCAAAAAATTTGCATAATCGCCGCAAAAAGTCCAAACGCAAGCAAAATCCCGGCGATTCTCTCATTTTCCGGCGAGTTTTGGGATTTGAATAATTTTTCTCGCCACTTCCACACCGCAAAAATTCAATCCACAAAGCGATTCCCGTTATTGGCCAAATTTCCACTCGACTGTTTGTCAAATTGGTTTTTGATTTCCAGAATTTTCTGGAAATTTGACTTTTGTTTTGTTCGGAATTCAGATTTTGGCCCCAGACATAAACACTCCGTCTCGAGAACCGATCACGTTTTTCTTTAGTCTCAGATTTCAGTCTGAAATTCACTTTGGAATTTCGCTATTCCGTTACAAATCCTGAAAATTGTCGCGATTTTTATTTGACCAGAATTGACTTTCTTCTTATTTAAGAAACATTTTCTCCATCTGAGAGGCAGCGAGAATGGTCGTCATCGACAGCGACTCCAACAATGACAAGGCGGAAAAGAGGCAAGCTTTTTATTATAACGGAATAACGCTAGTATATGTAAAGCATCAGAGAGGTCTCAAATTATGTGTGGTTAGACATTATAACGGAATTGTTCTGTTATATGCATTGAGTGAGAAATTTTGTTAGAGAGTGATCTTTGGTCTAATAAATTGCTAGGGAACACAAATTAAACTGGCCTTGAGAATCCAGAAACTTCGTTTGTTGTGCAAATAACTGTGAAACTATTTTATTAAAAGCTTCAAAGATGGAATATTTGAAAAAAGCGATGTTGGCTGTGAACAAAGTGAGGAAGTAAGTTTTGAACAAGTCTTGATCATTGACAGGCTTAATTAGGACAATGGGGTCAGTTTTCGTAATCATTGATTAAACCGGCTTACGTAATATAATGGAGACAGTTTTTGTAGAATTTTCTGGATTAGCCTTTCCCACATATAAAGTGACAACTGGGAGCGCGACATTTCGCGTTCAGCAAATTTCAGAACGATTTGCTCAGTGTTTATAAAATAAACATTCCAGCGTATTCTCCAAGGTTCTGACTTGGCTAAAGTTTTAAAAATTTTAATCTAGAAATAGTTTTTCTGTCGAAACTAAACTAAAAATGGCAAAATCTCCTAGTTATCAAAAAATACCGTGCTAAAAATATTCCAGAATGTCCCGGAAGATCTCAAAGAACTTCTTAGAAGGCCCAAAATTCTACCATGATCTTTCATACTGGCCACAATATCCTTAATCTCTTATCATTTTTCTCATTACAAAGGATTTTTGACGGTACCGCTATCAACTCAAAATATTCAAATCTCTTTTTGAAAACGGAAGACTGAATTTTGAATGTGTATTTTTTCTGTAAATTTTTTCAGCAACATTGCAAACTTCTTGGTTTGTTTCTTCTTCCTCTATTTTTAATACTGTTTCTTTTGCAAATGCAACACATGATTTATAGAGCGAATTACAGAGCCAGCAATAAATTAGATGACCTGCGGGGCATTTCTCCCATCCAAGATCATTTATATTTATTAAAAATATCAACTTATGATCTTCCACAATATTGTTTTAAACAAAACCGTAAGTGTTCCCCTAACCGCAATTTTTCACGTGCCCTCCATAGCCACAAAACAGGTAAACAACAAAAATAGAATGATGTGTAAAACAGTCCCATTCATCATCCACCCACACCTGCAATGACTTTTTAAAGGTTGAAGAGAAAGAGAGTATTGTCTGGAAACATCTATTGACTCAAGGTAAAGGTTTTGCAGCCCAGGTGAATGCTCAAAAAAGTTCTTTGGAACCTCTCTGGATCCTGCGACACCAATCCCGAAACACAATGGGTCTAAAAGTTAAATACTATAGACAGTATTGAATTTTAAAGGTCATGTAAATTCAAAGGTCACACTGATAAATTTTGTGACAGTTACCAATCAAAAAAGGCTAAAGGAGTGTATCATTGAAGTTTCTATTTCATATTCGCTTTCTAAAGGTATCTGAGAAGTTAGCAGTTAGTACCACAAATGACACCATATCGAGAAAGCGGGTTAGTTTAAGCTTCCTGAAATGAGATTGCTGCTTTTTATATTGAAAAAATTCACGTAAATTAGACCAAGGTACAGTCCTCTAGCGAGAAAGGTTCAGATGAATAACTGAATTCTAGGTGTATGTCACCAAAAAATTTAATGGGAGATTGAACTTTTAGGGATAGTTGTCCAATTTTTCATATATTTCCAAAATTTAAGCAGATACCTGTAGTACACGTTCCAAAAATCTCGTAATACTTCCTGGAAAACCCCAGACTTATTGCATCATTTTTATATTGGTCACAATTTTCTCCTATCGTCTATCATTTTTTCTCTAAAGAGAGTTTTTGACAAAATTGGTATGGAAAAGGTAAGATTGAGTTTTGAGTGACGTTTTTAATTTTCCTGCGAATATTTGCAGTTTTAACCAACATTGCAAACAATGTTGTTTCTTAAAAACGCATTATAGAATAACTGAATACCAGGACTAAATCCTACAAAATTTAGTCGAATCTGTCCAATTTTTCAAAAATTTTTCTATCCTAATTTTCTAATTTTTAAGATACACCTTAAATTTCTCCGCCGTTTATATTCAAAAACATTCCATAAATCCATCAGCTCTTATAAGTAAAATCCAGAATAATAGAAAGCTCTGTTAGGGTCAATGTTCACAAATCAAAATCCTTCCATAAAGGCCACAACAAAAATTTCGGAGGTTTAAAACGCATATCAATCATCAGGCATCGAGAGCAGACTTCCCCTGAGTGATGTATGGCGTATGGACCGATACCTTTGCGTGTTTGATTGTGACTGTGCTTTACAATTGTGATAGTCGGTCTGCGACTCTCGTGGTTGGCAAAACTTATCACCAGTTTTGATCCTGAAATTGAGAAGTAATATTTGAGAGTTGAAAATTTGTTACCTGAGCTGAATCGAATTAGGTATAATAGGTAGGCGACATATTACTGGGACATGACATATCATTCAAGATTTTGGCAAAGTGATTTGAGAAAATAGGTAAATGGAATGATTATATTTTTCCCGGAGATCAGGCATTCAGAAAATCCAAGGAACTCTCTGACACACTGTCATCTTGGACCGAAATTTTTGATTCACAATATCCAGTACATTAAAATTTTTCCGGTTGATGAAATTTTAGAAGATGAAAATTTTTTTTTGTCCATTGCCAGAACAAATTTCAAGCCGGATATCTGACTTTCAGGGTTCGACACTAGAAAAGTTGAATCTCTGAGCGCATATTTAAGGATGCTAGTCCAAAGATCAATACATTTTAAAAATTCCAGGATTAAATTTTTCAACTGGTAAACCCTCTGGCTATGGGCCTGACTATCCTCCAGGGGTGAACGTATTTGCCAGACGGTAGACATTAAATAACTGATCAGTGAATTTGAGCAGTCAAATAATGGGCTGAGAAAATTTATGATTTTCTGATCCACCCGGAGACCAGGAGACCTCTGGGCAGAGAAAAGAACACGGCCGCCTCTGACGTCTTCCTTCCACCCTCATAAGCGCCAAGAGATGTTTCGCAGTGATGCGCGCAAAGGTCCAGAGGGGCGGCGAATGGTTTGGTAAATAACCGCAATTTTGTTGATATGAGCTGATATCACTAAGCTATCGATCCGCGCAAGATGATCGCGCGATCCGCCTTGTAGCCAATTAATTACATTCACCTCTTCTCTCTTTACACTCTCGGACACATTTATTAATCAATTATTAATTGACGCGGGTGCGCGAAGTTTCAATTAATTGATTTTACTTTGGTCTCGGTCATCAAATTTTGAGTAATGATAGCGTGAAAGTGCGTGATTCACCGCGTTTTTGATTCATTGTTTTATTGGCATTTTTTGTTATGTTTGTGTTTATGTGTGATGTTTGGTGTGAAAAAGTGAGTTTGTAGCGAAGCAATCTTGTATGCTCCGGCTTGGCTACGCTTCTGCCTTAATTTTTAATCCCGAATATCACTCGTCCACATTAGGATATATTCTGGAAACCAAACAACGGCTCTGTAGTTCCAGAAGTTGTTGCAGAACATTCTAGAATACATTTTTTGCCAGTAATTCGGGTTTTGGTCGATTTTCTACCATAAAGTTTCTCTGTGAGAAACTTTATGGTGCTGCTTTCATCCGAACATCACATTTTCGCCAAAAATTAGTTTTTAACGGGCCAAAAATGCAAGCTCCGCGAAAAATTGAATATAGAATACTTTAGAACAGTTTTTCACATTTTTCTTTTGGAATTTTCGTATGGGGATTTTCCAGTGGTGTTAATTCCTTCAGGGCTTTTCCGGGGAGTTTTCCCATGAGCTCCTGCATTTGAATCACATTTTTTGCATTCCATTGCAATTTATTCCATTCCAAATTTGTGCCATAAAATGCTTCTTTTTAGAATAGAATACCGTATTTCCCCTAAAATAACTGTTTTGCATTTTTACCTCCCCATTTCACATTCCTTTGCAAAGATTGCGTCCTCGGAACTATTGTTGTGTGGTATATTCTGCACTATTATTGTGATGTGACTAAGAATTTGCAAAATAAAAACAAAAGAAATTTGAGTGTGGGTGGAAATTACACAAAGTACTGATTACGTACTTTGAGCAGAAGTGATCAAGTTTGAATTGTGTCGCATATAAGTGAAAATTTACAATTGAAGAATTTAAAATTTCGGAATTATTTATTGACAAATTGATCGAAAAATTATTTTCAGGCAAGGCACTCATCTCGGCAAAATCTTCATGAGGTATAGTTTAGTTTCAACATTAGGAGTAATGATTTTATGAATGATATTTTCAGGAAGAAGGTATCAGAGGCCAATCCTGACCAGCCAGCGAGAGCTGAAACTGGCGATGTGAAGATGAACCATGGAACCGACATCAGGTTTGTGTCTACTTAAGGATTGGGATTCAAAATTTTTTTGCTAAACTTCACATTGTTGTGATTTTTCGTATTTGTCTTCATTCCGCAAATTATTTAGTAAATAAAATTGATATTATACATTTGTTTTGTCCAATTAGAATGTCATTAGCAAATTTTTTCTGAAACATTTTTGAACATTTATCAGGCCATATTCCACTGCAAAATTGTTCATTCGTAGTTTACTTTCATATTTATCGGAGGTCATCAAAAAATAGGTGTGACCAAATCAGGTGCAAAAGAAAGAAGTTGAACAACAAAAAATATTATTTTTTATATATTTGTAACCGTTTAAAAATTCTCACTATTTTACCCTCTTTATCAATAAATCATATGTTATAATCTGAGGAGCGCATAGTAATTCCTTGTCTTTTCAGGCCAGAAAACGTTCCTGGACGCAACGCATCACACCTGAGCAGCGAAGGTGAGTTCTTTTCGCAATTGTTTCTTTGTCGCTTTATATGATAAAATGTACTCAAATGATAATCAAATGCTATCGATTATGTATTATACATTCGATGTCAGTTCACTTGACTAAAATCTTAATTATTGGTCTTGTATAACGTGGCCTTATTTGATGGTCTTATCACTAAAAAATGATTTTCGTGACAAAATATATTAAAATTTTTGTATCAGAATTGATATTTATACTTCAAACTTTATGGATTTTTTAATGAAATAATTTCTTTCTGGATACTGATTGCTTTTTAGAGCTCCTAATTTTCTTGCGCCTTTTTAGAACTGATTTTTCACCTTAAAAAATTTTCTTTAGACTTTATATTTTTCGAAATATTGTGAATTTCATTTATTTTTACTTACTTTTCTCGATTTTCTCTTTTTTGTTCACAGAATTCTGAAAATTACAGTTGTTTTGAACAACTTCTGAAAATAATCTCTAAAATATTGCCTTATTCAATCAAACAGACCATTAGTATGTTTAATGCAATTTTCATTCAGCGTTTTTCAGTCATTTTTTAAGTTTCCGGTTTATTTCCCGATAATTTTAAGTAGCCTTCTTAAAGTGCATTTCCTTTGATCAATGTTTTCTCTTTGGCTACGCGGACATTCTCTTTGACGTTGGACCATTCGAGAACGATGGCCGAAAGCATTTGTTTTCCCATAATAGCTCTCAAGCCGTCATCTTGAATATCGATATTACACCAAAGAAGCCCGTTAACATGTTTCCGTTGCAATTTCCTCTCATTGTTATTAATTTTCTAATCCTTTCTAATTTTGGTCTTTCGTTTATTAAAATTTGTAATCTTTATTTGCGTAATAATCTAAATATATGCTCGCAGAAAATGTCAAACACTTTTATTTACCAAACAATCCTTTACTATAAAAATGAACGTTTATCCACGCTTGGCTTCATCCTAAATACTAACAGGTACCATATAACAAGGTATCAGAAGGAAAAAAGTAACAAAAAAAGCAAATTCCTAAATTTTTCACCATCTATTAAAATTTTGATACTGAAAGTATTGTTTCGATCCGTCGAGTTAAGCAGCACTGGGCAAAAGTTTGGCAAAACGTTGATCTCCGCGCTGCTTTACTTGACAGATCGGACTAATAGTTCACGCATAGCCAAGGACCACACAGGTCGTTTACCTTTTTGTTCCGTTTTGAAACGCCGTGGAAATGGTATGTTTTTCAAGTCAAAAATTTCCCACGAAAATGTCCCACAAAGAACATTTTTCTTAAGAAAAAATGGCATTTTCCACTTTTTTCTGATAATGTTCAAATTTTTGCTTTTTATAAATTTCAACTCTTATCATGAGCTTCCGAGATCCGGCATTTCTTTGTGTAAGCAAAGGAATGCAGACGAAAGTTGTTAAGGAATTCATTTGCTAAGAAATGTCTTGTGAGACTAATTACAATTTCCAATTAACCAACAAAACGCACCTGTCTTTCAACATTCCCAATGGGAGGCACACTTTGACCTGTCATTCAATAAACAAACACAGGTATAACATCTGCAACGATCCTGTGCCTCTCCAGTTGTTATCCCATTGGATAAGTTACTCATATGATGGCTTTAATCAAAGATATCTCTAGTCTGTTTATTTGCGCAAAAAAGTGAACTTTAGCAAAAATGTTCATTTAGCCAATTTCCGTGATAAGTGTAATCCACGTGGAGAGTTTAGTAGCTAGCTACTAGAGATAGGATTCGCCGCTTCAACCTCTTATGATATTTAGCCCCCTTATAAGTGGGCTACGCACGTGTAGATTTACCAGATGGGGTTGGCCATAACTTTTTTTATTTTCGTACTAGTGGTACTAAGTGTTTTTGCAAAAGTGTAGCGACAAGTGTCTAGTTTCTAAAACTCGGAGGAAAAATTTTTTATCTCCAATTTAACCCCCTGAAAAGTCCAATCCCATCTGGAAAATCGTGTTTTTCCAGGTTTTTCAGAGGGGTTGCACTTTTCAGGGGGTTAAATGGGGAATAAAAATCTTTTCTTCGAATTTTATAAACTAGACACTTTCCGCTACATTTTTGAAAAAACTCTTAGTAGTCCTAGTACGAAAATAAAAAAGTTATGCCCGACCCCCTCTGGAACCCACTGGGAAATCCACACGTGCATAGCCCAAGCATTACCCCATTACCGTGAAATCTGTAATACAATTTTCAACACACCCTGGAGGGGTATGTTGAAAATTGGAATTTCGTGTAATAAAACAGCTTTTTCAGTTTCAAAGCTGCAAATTTTTGGGATGTTTCAGCCAAAAATTTTCAATTGTTTACCAATTATTTCAAATTTATGTAAGGATATCGCAAATTTTATCTGAACACTCCTTACTATCCCCAAAATGAAAGCTGTACAAAAGTGTCTTTTGAGCTGTCATTCCTTCCATAAACAAACGCATAAAACACTCTGCTTCTCTGCCACTGTCATTCTGCTCACATGACGAATGCATTCAAAATATAGTTTTCGGCTTAAAAAAACTCGGACTCTATTTCTTTGTATTCCGTTTCATTTCAATTGTGTTTCATTTCGCCGCGCTTTTTATTTACTTTCCCATCCCTGTGACTCATTAGAACTCTTGAGAGAATTTATGCCTCGAATGAAAATTGCACCAGTCCAAAAAATCTCAGACGTCTGCGCTCTTCCGGCGTGGGAAAATTTGTTAAATTTCCGGTCAAAACAAAATCTGTTTTCCGATAAATGACAAATTTCGACGAAAAAAATTTGTATATGAAAAATGTGGAATGAATATTGATGAAAATAAAAATAAGATTTTTCGGAAAATTTCTAGCAGATTGACATATTTTTATAACAACTTCACATTTTTGCAAAAGTTTCGTATGAATGCTAATTTTCCTTAAAGAATACCCCTGTTTTTACAAAATTTTCCAAAGTTTCAGTTTTCACTAGTTTAAAATCTTCCTATCCATACCTAACTAAATTTTTAGTGATACCTTGGCAAATTTTCCGTGACCCAATTTTCACATTAGTCCCATTCCCGACTTTGTCACATAATATTACGGTCCACACCGTTATAGTATATCCGCGTGTGTGCAAATTAATGCCTCCAAAAAAAAGCTAAAAGACAGAGTCGCTCTCCGGGCATTTTATTACATTTTCGCCAGACTCGGAGACCTTTGCTCTGTGTTTCTTTTTTATTTCCTCCGTTTTCCTTCCCTGTTCGCAGTTATGCGCTTCACTTAATTAAATATTCAATATGTCAGCGTCTCCTGGACAATGTTTTTGGGGAATGTTTTTTTGATTTTTGCTTTGAATTTGACGTTTTCTCAATTTCTAGGCTAAATTTGTGTCAGAAACCCGATTTCTTATCAAAAAGTGGCCATTTTTGCAGAAAAATGATCAAAAATGGTTCCAAGTCCGATAATTTTTGACGAAACATTGAAGTTTTACCGAAAATAAATTTTTTTCTCTATCGATCTGTGGCCTGAAATGTCCAAATGCAACTTTCTAATCAGAAATAACATGTTTTGTTGGACCAAAAATTTGAATTTCGCGCTGAAAGTTCACCGCAATCCCTTTTTGGATTATTTATACCGGGGATTTTACGATACTCTTCTAAAAATTTCGTGGCACGAATTTTCATTCTTTCTCTGAATTTTTTTCTTATTTTTTCTTATAGTCTGTGATTTCACATTTGACGTAACGCTGTGATTTCTCTGTCAGAGCCAATGTGCTTCCTGAAAATAGACTATGATGAACCAAAACAAACGTAAATAGCAAACGGACATGTCAGGAAAAATGGGAGAAAAGAAGCTGGCTTTTGTCTCTGAGCTGGCTTGCGTTATTTTCGGTTTTGTGTTTCATTTTTATGTCGTCAATTTTTGTATGAAATTGAGAAGGGAATAATTTTTTTTGTTTTGTTCCCCCAACCTTTGTAGTAATGTCCTGGATCTCTCAAACAGGACCTACCCTAGGTGTGAAGTTTTCAGAGCAGGTGTGAATGAAACCCCAAATGATCTACGATTTTCTGGACGAAAAAATTTAAGATTTACTTAGCATACTTCTCTAAGGGTTTCCACTCTATATGAGGCATCGTTCAGAAACTAATACCGATTCTACGATGTGACAGAATTTCAGACGTATTCCAGAAAATTCTGCCCGTTACCTCTCGTAATTCGTAATATGCTATGAGTTTACGGACTGCATAATTGAACTGCTTGAAAAATTCTAGCTCTTATCAATCTTCTAGAACACTCCGAAAAGTAATACTAATTCCAGAACCATATAGTTTTATTTTTATTTTCCGGACTATTCCAGAAAGTTCTTTGACCTTTTGTCTCTCAGATCTCATGCTGTCACTCATCTCCAGCAGATACTCACTATTGTTCACTGTTGGTCCAATTATGAAAGAGATCATTAATCGTTCATATTTTGTTGACCAACATTCTTCTCTTTTTGTACGTTCTGGAATGTTCTTTACTGTCAAAAAAGTTGCGTTTTCGAAATTCTGGAAAACCACTCTTCCAGAAAAATTGAATTTTCTCCATTTTTGGAACCTAATTTTTTTGGTTGTCATTTTTCATTGACTTTTGTCACTTTTCCTTTGTTTTCCGGATTCCTGATCCTTGTTTTCTCAATTCTTCCTAGTTGTTTTCTGTGTGCGAAATGGATACCGACTGATGAATTGTTGTTTCATTCTCTCACTCCCAGGCCTGAGCCTTTTTAATAACTGTTCCCAGCTGCGTCTCCGGCCGGACTGTCTGCTGGTGGCCGGTCCCGCTATCTCCGTTACCCGGCCGCTCTGAAGGCTTAGGCTCAACCTGGCCTGGACTTTGCTCACTTCTCTTCCGCTCACTTCTCGGAGTCACTCGCGCGTGTCATTTTTTATCCAGTTTATGGCTTATTTAAGCCATTTAATTAACGCTGTAAAACAATGCGTCCAAATTTAGCGCATTTCTGTGCGTAAATTAGTTCTCTGCTGGGTTTGGAGGATGGTAATTAAGAGATACAATTTTTGAATTGTGTTTTATGGGTTTGGTGGCGCTAAAATTTTTGGTTGATGAAACGTTAGATTTGAAACATTTGCGCAGAAATTATTTTAGTGAAAGTTTTCATTTTTAACTTTTTTAAAGATTTTATTTTTGAAAATGAAATCGCTAAAACTCAATTATTCTATGGATAGAATATTCCGGAATAAACAACATTGGATTGCAAGAATATTCTAGAATATTATATAGATATTTTTTGCAACGTTACGGAATGTTCTGGAAAATGGTCTGACCTTTTATCTCTTTGATCAATATTACAGTCAGGGACTGTTGGCTCAATATCATGTGGGTCGAACTTTGAAAGTTTGGCTTTTTCTTCAACCTTTACTTCAGAAATGTCCTTATCCTTGGCCCAATCTTGAGCATTTTTTATTACATAATTTTGTTAAACTTTTTGTCAAGTTTTCCGATTGGACTATTCTGCATTTTTCTGAAAATTTCTTCACATAAGTTCATTCCAGCTGTGTTTTCCCATCTCCACTATTTTGAGGATCACTTCATGACTCACACATATCTTTACTCCATTCACCTTCTTCTTTCCAGATATAATTAACCAATGATTCATTATCATAACACACATTTTGCATTGCTTTGATCAATCTAAATTCTTCATATACAAAAAACTTTGTTTTTACAAAGGATTTTTTTCAAAGGATTAAACATTAGTTTTTCAAAATTTCGTTCAGTTTCATCGGAAAATTCAAATAATTGATCATTGGTCATTAAATATCACTAGAATCAAATTTTCTGCATTGGTAGACAGTAAACAATTATTTAATCTCAGTACCGTTACAATTCATTTATGCAAATTGAATGCTCCAAACTTAATTTTCTCCATAAAATACCATATCTAATTACTAATCTTTGCTTTGCTCCTAACTCGCTTAAACTTTTAGTTTCATTTGATTTGATTTAGCTTACCTCGGTGAAAACGGCCGGACTGGAAATGAGCTCTCGTCTCTTTCCCCTAAGGGGCGAAGTCATAGGAATGGGTACATACCGGAGGACATAAGCCAATCTACCTCACTCATTGCTAATGAGTTTGGGTCTAGGTTAGAGGTCGAAATCGAAAATCCGATATCGAATTTTTGATAACCTTCAAAATTCTCGACTCAGTCGTTGCGCAATGACAAATCCCTCAGGCAGTGTCAATGAGATTAGTTGAAATTGGCTTAGTCATTCACCTGATATAGCGACATTAACTCATTGAAATCCAGAAGCTCCCAGACGTTTCCCTCTAGAACATTCCTCGGATATACACCTATTCATTTACCAAAAGTGGAACATTGTGGGATCAAAATCCTGCTACTCCCAGAAGTTTTCTGTCAACTAATTCCGCAACATGTCAAACATTTTTTTGAATTAATTTGTCCTCTATGCTTATAATTTGCTTCGGTTATCGCTGAACTCTCAGTTACTTTTAGCTTCATTGCAGCTTCAAGCCTCCAGGGCATGCCTATACTCGCAGATCAATACCAACAAAACTCAAACTCCGAAAAAGATTCGCCATGCCGGTTTCGCCTTCCGCTTCCTGCATTCCCACGGCCGTCAACATCGAGAATGGCAACACTGCCAACAGTGCGGTAACCGTTCGATCGTCGAGATCCCACACAAATTTCCAGGTGCTTCCGGTCCATGAGTGCAGCCCAAAGTGCTCGTTTCCGGCAGAAGTTCACTCGACTAATATGACACCTGTGAAGAGAGCGCCGGGCAGGTGTCCTGAAAGAGAAGGCCTCCTGTCTTCGATCAACAATTTGAGGAAGAGCGCTTCGCACAAATTGCTTTCGGGTTCGAGCTTTGGCTTTTTGTTTATGGTTTGGAATGTAACATGCAAGGCTTGCTAACAGTAAAGTGCAAATCTGGGTCTATATATATGATTTTTTTTACTTCTTTTTCTAAAATGTTTTCAATTCTGACCAAAATAAGAGGTGAAAATAGGTAAAATTAAAAATTTACCTTAAAATGAACTTTGGACTGACCAGTTTTCCTGGATTTTCAACCTTCAACCTTTCCAGGCGGTGACCATGAATGGGGCAACAGTGGCCGCAAACGCAACGAAGGAGGCGGAAGTTTCGACTTCATGGGAAAGTGGCAAGGAGGAGACTCTCTCGCGCTCTACGAAGAAGAATCCGGAAACTTTCTCAATCCATACATTTCCGGCTACACCACACCTGGGCCGGCAGAGCGCGAAGCCAGCAAGCACAAAAAGGTAAAAGAAAATTTAAGGAAAAACGAAAATTGTTTGAAATTTGCATATCTGTTCCAAAATTGACCCAATTTGGTTTAAAAAGTCGAAACTTTCTCTACTTCTAAACTATTCCAGGCCAATCTTGGGGTCATGCTCGGAGTATACCTGCCCACAATCCAGCACATTCTCGGCGTCACAATGTTCATTCGACTTGCGTGGTGCGTCGGAGTCGCAGGAATCGGACAGACTTTTCTGATGCTGTTCGTCTGCTGTTTTTGTGTAAGTCTTAGTTTATAAAACTAGCGATAGTTTGTAGCATCACAGTGTTTAGTACTATGGGGGCTACTAGGGTAAATACAAAGTTTTTCTGAACATAACTCAATCTAGGAAATTTTTACTTCATCTCGAAATTTTGGGTCTAAACTCTTGAAACCTGGAGAAAAGCTTAAGCCCATTCCCTCTGTTCTTCAATGAAACTTTGAAATGAGAACACCTTTTTGTCGCAAACGACACAATTCTTACAAAGGAACCCTAAATGAATGACAGGCAAAAGAACTGAGAGAGAAGAAAAGATAACGCTATCTCGCTTTTCTCTTTATTGATCGCATTCCAAATTCGTAAGGACGCCGTTTACATGGCTGACCAGTCAGTCAATGGCAATGAAGAATAACTGTAAACTATTTTTGCTCATTTCTTGGACAGTTATCCAATAACAAAATTAGAAAGTGCGTCTCGTTTGACCTTTGAAAAGAAGAGAACCCGCAGGGGTTTTCTTGGAAGCGGATCCTGGAAATGGTCTTTACCCCTTTTATACCCTTTTTTATACATCTTGCACTTTTCAGAAACTAAGAATGTAACTAATAAGATCAAATTTTCACTTTCAGACATTCCTCACATGTATTTCCGTGTCCGCTGTCGCAACAAACGGAGTAGTCGAGAGCGGCGGAGCCTACTTTATGATATCCAGGTACTTACCATTTCTTGAATACCTGTATTACACTTTCTGTTTAACCTAGTTGAAAATTGACATGAACAGGACAAATTTTCAGGAATCTCGGTCCAGAATTTGGCAGCGCCGTTGGAATTTTATTCTATCTGGCGAATACTGTCGCAACGGCCATGTACCTTGTAAGCAATTTCGTAGAAATTTTTTTTGGGAATGAAACTAACTTGACACATTTTAGGTCGGTGGCGTGGAAATATTATTAGTAAGTTTTTCATTTTTCCGGGAAATTTTCATCGGTGAAAGTTTACCAATGTCCTGAAGTTTTTTATTTTGGACCGTTATTTTTGGGCCCATAAAAATTTCATTTGTTGCCAAAAACTTGACAGTTATTTTAATTTTGCTTACCTGAAATTTTAGCTGTACATATTTCCCGGCTTAACAATCGGTGGCACGGAAGCTCACACAGACACGGGTCTATTCGGGATGATGTCGAACAACTTACGCTTCTACGGCACCATTCTCATCTTAATGTAAGTGTGACATTTCATTCTTGACCTTTGAACTTCTAACCGTTATCTGTTTAGTGAATTCGTGATTGTCGCCATGGGCGTGAGATTCGTCCAGGCCCTGGCTCCGATCTCGCTTGTCTGCGTGATCGCCTCTATTTTGGCTTGCTATGCAGGTGGAATCGAGAAGACTTTGAATCCGGTGTCAGGTCAAGGGTACGATTCTCGAATTTTTAAGCGCTTTGAAAATTTAAACATTTCTGAGTTTGTCGTTTCCAGGATTTGCATGTACGGCGATCACTTGCTCCAGGCAAAGATGGTTCTGGCTGAAGAGGATCCGATCAGTGAGATGTGCAATATGTGCAACTTCACCACCAATCCTGAACTGTAAGCGGTTTTCTAGTCTGAGAAACGAAATTTTGCAAAACTTTTGATCAGTTGTAACGGATTCTGGATCCGATAAAAATTTTTTAGCAAATTTTTCTGGATGTTTTGTCAGTTTCCAAGAGTAACATTTTACAGTTGTAGATTGAACTCTAATTTTCAGGTACAAACGAATCGAAGACGCTTTCGGCTTCGACCCAAAACTTGACCTTTACTGTAAGAACGGATATCCTGGATACGGCAGCGACGCTCTCATTCGTAGGTTTTCCTGGATCTTCTGATGTTGTCTTTTGGATTTAATATAATTTTTGTTTAGAAAATCTTGGCCACACCTACCCCAAAAAGGATGAGTACAAACCTGGCCACGAAGCAAGTAAGGGATCGGAAATCTTCTCGGATGTGGACACCACGTTCTTCCTGATATTGGCCATTTACTTCCCGGCAGTCACCGGAATATTCACAGGTATTTTTTCTAATAGTTCCGATATTAGCTCAAAATCTTGAACTTGCTTGCAATGGAAAGATCCGACGTTTTGGGAGTTCCTTAAAAAAATTTATGAATCCTGAATATAGGTACCATATTTGAAGCTTCTCGAAGCTTTGGAATGTTCCGTAGTGATCGTTAAGAACTTTCTGGAAGGTTCCAGAAGATACGGGAACTAAGCTGGGAAAATCCTAAAAACTTTCAGAATGCTATTCATATATAAATTCGAATAAGCAAGCTCCAAAATACCTGTGAACACCTTTTCAAATGATTCAAAAGTTTCAAACTTCCAGGCACAAACATGAGCGGAGACTTGGAAAATCCCCAAAAATCCATACCGGCTGGTACTATCGCGGCCCAACTCACGACTTCCTTCATATACTTCTCCCTGGCATTGGTATTCGGAGCGGCAATCTCACCGGAACTGTTACGCGACAAATACGGGTTATCCTTACATGGAGGTATGTCATATGGCGAGAGTAATGTTGAGAATCCTCAATAATGGTTTCAATTTCAGGAATGGTAGTGGCAGGTTTAGCGTGGCCTTCGGAATGGGTCCTACTCATTGGATCATTCTTGTCCACCTTTGGAGCTGCTCTGCAGTGTCTGTGCAGTGCCCCGCGCTTATTGCAGGTATGGTATTGAATTTTACCTGAGAATATTCTTTCGCAAACTTTTGAATACCTGATGTTTGTGGCAGAAACTGACAGGATTCAAAAATTTAAAACCAATCCTGAATCCAGTAGCCCTAATAGGTCATTCTGTAGGTGTCGTTATATAGGTATAATCGTTCACATTCCATACATTCTCGAATTCAAAATGTATCAATTTTCAGTCCATCGCCAAAGACGACGTGATTCCAATTTTGCGCCCGTTCGCCATTGTGACCAAAAAGAATGAACCGTTTTACGGTCTCATCATTACGACAATAATCGCGGAGATGGGAATTCTATTGGTATTTTTATCTTCTTTTACCCTTTATCCAATTTTTTTCTATTCAGGGTGCCATGGACAGTATCGCCGAAGTGGTGGACTTCTTCTTCCTGATGTGCTACGCGTTCGTGAACATTATTTGCTTCATGCACTCTGTGATGGGAGCGCCGAATTGGAGGCCGAGGTTCAAATACTATCACTGGTAGTTTTTTAATTTTTTACTTTTCGAATTGTGAAATATGTCGATATTTATAGGTCACTCTCGCTCCTGGGCACGATTTTGTGCTTCTTCATTATGTTCAGTACCCATTGGGACTATGCAATTGTTTCGCTGGCGTTGTGTCTTCTGATCTACAAATATGTTGAGTGGAAGGGGTGAGTTTTTATGGAATTTTCTGAAAAAATTTGTGGAGATACGCTTGTGACAAAATGATATTTTTTGACAAACTGACTTGTTGAATTTTTTCTGAGGGCAAATTTTTAGATATTTACCCGAGGAATATACTTTATGAGGATTGGGAATATTATTATTATATATATTGAGTATACTTTTTAAATCAGAATGTTAAGACACGTTGACATTATGGGATCAAAGATCATGAGCTAGTTATGGTCACCCAGATCAGTCATGATCTATGATGTCTTATTTTTAAAGTGCAATTTTCCAAATTCCTGGGTTGAATAATTTTTATCTTTGAAATGTGGTATTCCTTTCGGTGAGTATCATCGAATAGACATCGAGTGGAATACTTGAGTTCGTATTTTCACAAAAATATTTTACACTGCGAAAAAAGTCATCCTAATACGAAAATCTGCAAAAAATTTATGACAAATGTCAGATTTATTAAATTTTTCAAAAGTTGAATTCTCAGACTCATTTGATTTATATTTACCATTTTCAGAGCCAAGAAAGAATGGGGCGATGGAATTCGCGGCTTAGCTCTGAGCACTGCGCAATACAGTCTCATGAAAATTCCAGAGAGAGACCCGCATCCGAAGAATTGGAGGTAGTTTTTCTTTTTTTAATTTTTCTCACAATTTTTTATCTTATAAAAAATTTTCAGACCCCAATTGCTCATTTTGCACTCTATGCCCTGGAGCAAAGAACTCGTCGACATTCGGTATCTGAACTTGATCAATTTTGCAGCTCAGCTCAAGGCCGGCAAAGGATTGACCATGGTTGTGTCTTTCATCCGGGGTGATCCGGGATTGGAGGAGGACTTGAAAACTGCGCACCAGGTGAACTCGTGATGGTCGAAAAATATGTCTGAGAAAGAACTAAAAAATTTGTTCTCCCGAGTACAAATTTAGGCAGAAAAATTTACAAAAATTCCTGACCAAGAATGATGATAACCATAAAATTTTCAGGTAAAATCCCGAATGGAAAACGACATGCAACAATCGAGACTGCGCGGATTTGCCAAAACTTTGCTCTACAACGAAGATCAGGTAAGATCACCTGCCCTTTTTCGCCCACTAAAGTTTAGAGCTTAGATTACCGGAAGTTTGAATGCGCTGATTCAAAGTATCGGGATTGGCGGTCTAAGACCAAACACCTTGCTCTTGAGCTGGCCGACGCAAATGGATGCGCAGGAGTCCGACTCGGAGTATCAAACGTTTACGAGTAAGAAATTTCGTTATTTTAATTATTATTTTTTTGTCATTTATATTTTGGATAAATTTTGCACTTTTCTGACGAAATATTTATCTACCTTTCAGGTAAACTTTTGGCCGGCGCTTTGAATGGAATGGCTTTGGTTGTGGCCAAGGTAATTTTTCTGGATTTCACATTATACCACACAAAACTACCACAAAATCGGTTATGCTACTGAAGTGGTCCACAGGGTTTCAAAACGATACAAAAAAGTCAATCGACTTGTGTGGTCCTTGTTTTTCCATTGTACACGGTGTGGCGCAAAGGACCACCCAAGTCGATTTTCCGACGTTTCTGAAATCTGCTGACTCAAAAATAGTCGTAAAACCGGGTAAGGTAGCTTTGGGGAGTTTTACTTGAATTTTTACGAATGACAAAGTGGTAAAGAGACCCCTTTGGATAATTTTAATTTTAACATAGGCTTTCTAGGGGGTCCCTCTAGTGGATCCGCAAAAAATTTTTGAGGAGGGGCCAATTAGGGGGTACTTCGACGTTCAAAACCTGTTTTTCGAGAAACTTTTGGCGGGAAAACCAAAAAGTGCATTTTTAGAGCCAAAAATGGCCACTTATGAAAAAATGCAAAATGTAAACCCCCCATATTCCGTAAGAGTTAGGTAAGAAAAGTGCGCTTAGAAAAATGATATCGTCCATTTTTAGCGAGTTATGGCGATTTTCAGTGAAACCCCCCAAGTGTAACTCCCCCCAAGTGTACCTTACCCGTAAAACCGACGATGTCGTTGATCAAAGTTCAGTCTTTACTATTTTGCTTTAGGGTATCACTGAATTTCCATCAAAGGTCAAACTTCACGGATATTTGGATGTTTACTGGTAAGACCTTTATTACAACTTTTTTTATTATAATGCTAAAACAAAATTTGCTTCCATTCCAGGATTGTCCGTGACGGCGGTCTCTGCGTACTGATCACATTCCTTCTCCGCCAAAGTCGTGTGTGGCGCCACTGCAAAATCCGGATTGTTGCCGTGGCCGGTCACCACGAAAACAATGCCAAAATCAAGGCTCAGCTCAAAAATTACATTTATCAGCTGAGAATCGACGCCGAAGTTATTGGTAGGATTTTGGACTCTGCTAATTTTTTATTTTCCTCACTCGACTTCCAAATGCCGCAAGAAGTCAAACGACGTGTGTGATCCTTTGCTTTCCCATGTCGGTGGGGCAGCGCGAATACGCTTCTCAGTCCGATCGATCATCTTAAGCATCTCTGGGCTCGCTTTCGTTTGAAATATAGAGTTAAGCTCAGCGCTGCTTAACTTGACGGATCGATTTGATATATCTATTTGCACTGCGACATGCACCGAAGGACCACCCAAGTTGATTATCTTTTTTGCGGCCTTTTTGAATCCCGTGTTATGTTTCCAATTTCAATCTTTTTGTATTGAAATTCATATCTGTAAAAGCTTAAAACTTTGAAGAACGTTTAATTTCGAAACGTTTTCAGTGACCGAACTAAGCGACCCCGAGCTCTCAAAGACTGCTTTCGAAAGGACTTTGCTCATGGAAGAGAGGACAAAAATGTTGCGACATATCAATCAAAAAAGAAGCAACGATTTGTCTATAAGCAGCGCCGGCTACAAAACGCCAAACACGAGACCGATGAGCGTAAGTAAAAAATTTTTAGCTGTAATTATCCTGAGGATAGACCCCACAGATTTGGTTTTGGCCGGAATCTTTCCCCCGAAAACTTTTACCCCGGAGGGTTTCCGGCCTCGCTGAACACGAATCCGAAATAACTTTTGGCATTCGGACTACTATATTACAGCTTCTGGCATTTCGATTTTCCGCTATTTACCTTTACCAATTTCAGCCACTCGCCAGTCCCGACAATAATGTCAAGTCGCCAACGTCCGACAATAAATCCGAGAGCTTGGCTGATTCAAATTCGGTGAATGAAGCCGAAAGCAAATCCGTTGACAAGTCACTTGACAACGATGGTGACATTTTTCTTGCATGGAAATAGAGTTTCTTAACGTTTATCGTTATTTTTAGTGGAGAGTTCCGAAGAAAAATCCTTGTCCAGAGGCGATACGGCCAGCGTCGCTACTTCACCGTAAGTGCTTTATTTTTGAGTGACAGAAGATTTTATTGGTCCAAAATGGCATTTTTGGATTAAAATCGTTTTTGGAAAAATTTTTTGTCAAAGACAAATTTCGGGATAGGTAATCCAGTAATTCATTTGTAGAAAGTACTTCTGAAAAAGACCTATGGCCATTGAAAATTAATTGATCAAAGATCACATCACATCCTCAAAAGTGCAATGACTTTTGTGAATCTGATCTTTGATCAAATTTCTTGTATTCCAGAATTAATTTAAAAAGCAACTTCAAGGGTGGTTTTTCATCAATTTCTTTCCTTCATCTATTTTTCCGATTTTTACATTACTGGATTGAGATTTGCGACAAATTTAAACCAAACTGTAGATTTTGTACCGTAAAAAGCTTTCTCCTTTTCTAGTGCAATCCAGAAGCTTCTCATAGAATTTGTGACCAATTTCAGGAACGAGCACCCCAGCGAAACGCATCGAGTGGCATTCAACTCCTCCGAGGGAGGAATTAATGATGACACTGAGAAGGCGAAAAGACTCAAAGCTTTGGACCGAAAGAAGGTAAATTTTTCACTTGAAAAACTGATTATTCAAAAAAGTTTCAACTTTCAGGTCCATAAAATGCACGGAGCGATTCGTTTGAACGAGGTCATTTTGGAGGTAAATTTTATTGTAAAATTTTTTAGTGTTTTAATTTTTATTTTCAGCACTCATCTGAAAGCCAGCTGGTTCTGTTCAGTTTGCCCAGGCCACCCACGACGAAAGAAATGGTTGACGACTATATGCACTATTTGGAGGTGGGAAATTTTTGAAGGATTTTTGGAATTTAATGTTTGTATCAAAAATTTTCCGGAAGGCAGATTTCTGGATAAGAATCCGAGAAATATACCGATCGAAAGTAGTACCTGAGAGAAATTTCAATCGGGACCAACTTTGGAATTGAATCCGGAGCCCAGAAAATTAGATGCACATCCTTCTTTAAAATTTAGGCGTTAGGGATCATGATCTATGATGTCTTAACTTTAAGGGATCATAACTTTCATTTTTTCTGAGCTCCGGATTTTATTTTAACTTAGATTTTTGTATTCCATAAATATCCTAGAAGATTATTCCCGGAATGACATTTTAGAACATTCCGGAGTATTCTAGAAAGTTCTGTTATTTCACCAAATTAGCTTCTACAATCTTTCATTTTAGGTAATCTCCGACAAATTGAAGAGAGTTTTGTTCGTTCGAGGAACGGGCGGCGAAGTGATCACCACCGACAGCTAAGGCACCAAACATCACGTCGACCAAAACTTCGATCAAAGATTCAGAATTCATATTTCTTCTTTTGTTATTTGTTACTTTGTAATACAAAATACTTGTACTTTAATAGGTCTGCACTATTCGAGATCGGACTTGACCACATTGGAAACTTTGTCCCATTGTAAATTTTTTGTCAGTATCTTAATTTCTTTTCTATGGATTTATTATTGGCCACAAAATTAATGTATATGATAGTGATTATCAGGTAGTAGACTGTTACCTGGCAGGTGCTTTTGTAGTTGCCTCAAGATTCGAGAATATGAAAAAAGGCATAAAAGGCGGAGAAAAATAGAAATTTTGTAAAAACATATAGAAAATTTTATTTAAAATTTCCCAAAATTTGACCAAACGTGGAAAAAATTACGGAAAAGTTATAAATTTTGGCGATTTTATGTCAAATGAAGCAAAATTACTCAAAAACACGAAGAAAAATGAAACAGAAATATGAAAAAATGAAAAATTTTCAAACATCGGAAAATCCGTATAAATTTTAAAAAATATAACTTAAAAATTACGGGGCAAGTACAAAAGTTCAAATTTCGCAACTTTGATTCTCTAATGCAACTTTAATCGCTTTCAATTTTTGTTTGTCACAAATCATAGGTATGTAATATTTTATTGTGCCTCTATATAAAAAGCGCCCTCCAATCAAGTCTTGGCTTAAACTTCCGCTATCGATGATTTGTTTCGATGAAAGGATTGAATGATTCACCAACGCAACATATCTTAACGTTAGCTCTTCTTTAGAGTTCAAATTGCTGTGATATCGATTTTTTGAACTGTTATTTGTAATATTATTTGTTCGATTAAAATAATAAACTCGGCTGTGTATTCTTTGGATAGAACCGAAGAGATTGAATTTTAGTTTGAAGATAACTCAGACCACCCACAGTTTGCGACGTGAGGGTTTTTGGTGTAACAGATTTGGGGTTTTTTTGTAACAGATTTTCGGATGTAACAGATTTGGGGTCTGTTGTAACAGATTTTGGTTGTAACAGATTTGGGGTCTGTTGTAACAGATCTGGTTTTTTTTGTAACAGATTTCGATGTAACAGATCTGGGTTTTTTTTGTAACAGATTTGGATTTTTTGTAACAGATTTGGTTTTTTTTGTTACGGATCGATTTTTATCATCATAATTGCAATTTATTATATATTCATGCCATTTCTTTACTCCAGATGACATTTTCTATGAAAATCGAGACTTTCTTGTGTAAAATATAATTTTTATTCAGTAAACAATAACTAAGCAGCTATACAATATGCACAATATGTGACTAATCTTTAATTTCCTTGATAGCGGGTGACAAGTTGCCTTTTTCTCGGTCGACCAGTGAATTTCGTATTGAGTGGCAGCGCTGCAAATTCTTCCGGCCATCGAAACTCCTGCTTTTCGTATTTCACCAGCAAAATATGCTTGCATAATTCTTTCTTGATACCTGAAATATTATTTACAGTTTGCAAATCATAATCTTAGTTTTATTCAAACTTACCGATTTGACAAGTGCACAAAAACGCTTCACGTTCTCGAGCTTTAACGGCATGGTACTTGAATCGTGTGTCCTTGTAGTCGTTCCAGTTGGTGAGGTAGGCATCCAAATTTGTGCCAGCAACGTAAGCGGCGATCCATGACTGGCATCCAGGTGCGCTGTACAAAGTCCCGGTTGCAGGCAAAATATATCTAAATTTATTCAGTTTACTCCCTTATTGTGAATATCTAAAATAAAACCTTGTTCCCTGATGGGCCATAATTCTGCGCTCTTTACTCAGAGTAAAAGCTTTGAACAAAACATCCCGATCGATTTTGTAGTCCACGGCAGGGGTCTAAACTTGTAATTTGGATTAAGTATAAAAAATTCAAGAAGCAAAAGTTCGGCCGCTTTAGTGAAGACGAGTGGTGCAGTAGCCACTTGCAATAGTTGAATGTCGGATTTTATTTCCTGTCTGACTTCACCGGAAATTCGGAGCTCGTTTAGCTTGCGGTCTACGCATCGAATCATATGTGGGTAGCACATTAGGCGGCGAGGTGGAGGAGCAAATGAATTTTTGACAGCAGCTGTGATGGCTGCATCTCCATCTGCTAGGACGTACAATGGTCGATGCATTGCACTTAAGATTCCTGAAAGCTGTAAAATCAAAATCGTTTACCCAAAAACATTATTACCTTCATAAATTTCAATCGTTTCTGCCGATGACACGCACAAAGATGCGGGGAAAAACTTGTGATTCAAATCCGAAATTCACGGCCGATGACAAAAGTGTCATTTTCGTCCAGTGGCATGCCGGAGTGGGAAACTGCATAATTCTCTGCCATCTAATAACAACTTTGACCAAACAAGTGAAAATTTTAAATATATTGACCAAATAATGAAAAAATAAGATCTGTTACAGAAAAACCAAATCTGTTACAAAAAACCCAAATCTGTTACAAAAAAAAACCAGATCTGTTACATCGAAATCTGTTACAAAAAAAACCAAATCTGTTACACGAAACCCCAAATCTGTTACAACCCAAATCTGTTACAAAAAAAACCCAAATCTGTTACATCAAATCTGTTACAAAAAAAACCCAAATCTGTTACACGAAACCCCAAATCTGTTACACCAAAAACCCTCACGTCAGTTTGCGTGTGGTCCGAGTCTAACACAAAGTTGCTTTCTGGAAACAAATGTTTCCAAATTCTTAAAAACAAACAAAGTTTGATTCAACAAACAATTTATTCTCATGTCACGAGGCTGTTTTTCTTGATATCGAAAAAGGAATGCCCTCGACATTAAACCGTTAACAGGTGACATGCTGTAAAAGGTCATAAGACAGCAGTGTACACTAGATAGAGCACAAAAATAAAGTTAACACACACATGACACAATTTCCGTTCGTTCTCCCTTTTCCGGATGATTTTACGCTTTCTCATTTTTTTATTTGACGCTCTCAACTTTCGCTATTTCCTTCTGGATCTTCCAGAAATCCTTTTCAATCTCTCCCATTTTCTTTTTCTTATCATCCGGCTTCATTTTTGAATCAGCGTTTATTACCTCATATTTCTGAATCAGATGATTCTGCAGTATTCTAAAAAGTTTTTTTCCCATCTCGACCGCCTTGAAATGATTATCCTCAACTTCGAACTCTTCCCCCTTCTTCTTTAAGCCAGCCAAATTCGCAATAGCTGCTATAGCCTCGGGGCGTTCTGTCTTGAAGACCGGTAACTTGAAAGAATTTCTTCCCTTAAGCGGTCGATTCAAGTTAAATTCGTATCTCTCAGAGATGTTGTCGGGAGGATAGTCAGGTATGGTAATAGTTTCCAAAGCATGCTTGACAGTTCGAAAAAACTCTTTCTCCTCGATTCCAGCAGGAAACGGCTCATATTTTGCGTTCCGATTGAAGCTTCCCATGGCCTCTTTTCCTTCTAAAATTTATGGATACTATAATTCCGGGTATGGGCTCGGAGTGGTGACCACCCAACTCGGGTACAGGGGTACCCAATGTGTGTTAACCCCAAAATGTCCATTTGAATTCGCGCGCGAATTTTAAGACGCCTCTTTTGATGAATAACGTCTCTTTCGCTGTCATAACTTCAATTCTAGATCAGATCTGTCCTTTAGTCTATGCTACTCAATCTTAGTCTTTAGACTTTGAATTTGGACTCTTATGGCCGGAATTCTTAATTTTAAGCTTACACTTGAAGATTCAAGATTGACTTGAAGACTTAGGACTTATGCTTAGTACTTAAGCTCAAAATTTAAGCTTCTCCCTACCAAACTCGGGGCAATCAGATCTGACGCTCTGGGGACTTGGAAGACTAAGTGTCAGCTTGAATTTAAGGCATTACTTGAGGGTTAAAGTTAAGTGCTGAGTCGGTTTTTGCCCAAAAATGGCAACTTTGAGCTTGGGAGATAAGGATACTCTTGATTTTCTTGCAGATTATCTGGAAGTCACGTTCTAGATTATACCGAGTAAAAGCAAGAGAAGAAGTCGGGTGATTGGCCAATTTTAGGTCGTGAATAAACTTACTTTGTGCGTCATCCGAGATCGCGACGTGAATTAAAACGCTCGAAGTTAGTAGTGCAAATATGAATGTCACGAGCATTTCTTCAGTAAAAATGTTCCTGTAATCAAGTAATTTTGTTACCTAAAATTTAGTAATTCGACAATAAATTGGTGACATTGAAATAAATGCTTATAGTCAATGCTTATGCCATATATGACCTAGTCTTGCAATATTCAAATATAACGAGGCTCAAGAAAACGAAGCCTGCAAAATTTTAGATGGATCTCAGGATCTACCTGTAGACTTCTACTCTATTCCCTGCAGAGAATCGATTATTTGTCTATTATTAGTACAATTCAGTATACAGTTTACCTCTTTAGTCGAAGGACTACGTGTTGGGAAGAGATGAAAGACGGTTAGAGTAGGATACACATGGAAAGAAGACCACTTAATATTGAGTCGATCACGGTGTCTTGTGGCTATCATGCCGTGATCTCGACCATGGTTTTGCGCGGCCGATCGCACGACAATCAGGTGACAGTTTTAGTGGCCAATTATATTATTAAATGACAGACCGATACAAAAAAAGAAACATTCAAACTATTCTAGCGCAAAAATGTGTATATTGTTACATTATATAAAACTTAGTATTGAAAAACAATACATTATGAGACAGATAATTATTAATTTATATAAACGTTGGAGGAAAAATTAATTTGCAGAAAAAAATGATTTTTCTTAATAAAAATTTATTACTCGGATTTTTCAGAGAAATCAATGTTTGAATCATGACTTTGAAATTTATCTTGTAGGATTCCTCCATGAATTTCCTCGAGATGAAACTGCTGACAGCCGACTTGCCGTAAAAGGTCATAAGCTGCTTTTTCCTTATCAGAATAATCAGAAATAATTCGTTGTACTAAAATATTGTTACAAAAATTTGTCACTTGTCGCATTGAATCTCGCTTAATTCCTCTTAAGACAAAACAAACATAATCGAATGTCAATTTTTGACACGTTGAAATTTTGTTTCCAAATGCGAGAAAAAGTTTCATTGCTCGCAATTCTCTGGATTGTCTGTTTCGGGATTGCCGAAAATGAGGAGTATGTTCCGTGCACGGCATATTGCCAGGAGGATATCACCGATCTCATGAGGTACACTATAATCATTGAGGCCAAGAAAGGTATCAAGAAAGTCTGCGAAATTGACAAGAAACTTTGCGACGAAGCCTGTTCAAGCTACCAAAAAGAGGCAAGTACCGTTTTTGAACAGTTTGAAATCATCCGCAAATGGCTTGATACTTTTAGCTATAAGAAGTCGGCATTTTGTATCATTTTCAAGTAATTTATTGTCAAAAATTTACTTTTTGTCAATTTTTGGACATCTGTTGGTGTGAAAATTGGCAAAAACAAATATTCGGAAAAATCTTGAAAAACTAAAAAACTCTATCCTACCCACGAAATATCATTTCAAATTAATCATCCTTAGAGTATCAATCAGAATTGGCATATTTTTATTTCAAGAGCCAACTTTTTCTTTTGGATTCATCGACAAAATATTTAGGCGACATGCATCAGACGAGAGTGCGGTGAGAGAAGACGAGCGGTCGACTCTTTATGGCACGCCGAATGTTCCGGTCCGACAGCGTTTAATGTAAAAATTGGCATAGTCATAATTTCGTTTGCTGTTTCGTGGATGCTTCATGCAAACATTCTTTGACACAAAAGACGTTGGATTATGTAAATACTATATATTTTTTTTGTAATGTTTATTGTGCTATGAATCCATAAATTTATTTGTTTATTCTCAATGAATCATCTTCATTCGCAAACTCCAAAGGACCACCCAAGTCGATTTCCTTTTTTTGCGGCATTCTAAAATTTTTCAGGTTCATGACCTTTGATGAGACATTTCATTTCAGCCCAATTTTCACAGCGTCATATTATTGCCCAGGAAGTATTCAGAATCTCGAGTTTAATTTTTAAAAGTCGGGAACAAGGCAAAATTTACTTCTTTCAAGGCATTCTTCGCTACAAACTGATCTAATTTCCTCACAAGGTCCCACTCTCGCCAAAGGTTCGTCAAAACTTCAATTTGCCAGAGGCATAACTCTATAGAGCGCTCTCTGCAAAGCGCTCTCGGATTTGCCTTGTCCTGTAAACGCCCAGGGCACAAAGACAGCTGAGGTGTGAAGCTTCTCTTTTCTTTCGGTCATAACAATGAGCCATTATCGAGCAGTGAAATTTCCCTGCGGTCATTTTAAGCCATTATTTGTTCGGTTTCAGACTTAAACTTCCTAATTTTCTCGCCTGTGCCCTCCGGGCATAGAGACCAGAGACCCAGTTTCCAAAGGAGTCAAAGTGAGGGTGGCAAAAATGTGTGGAATGTGGCCAATGTTGCCAGTTTGGTATGTGTGGTCAGGTGACAGCTTTTGTGGACATTTTTGAATGAAATATTTATAGTTTGCAAAGAAAAAGTTGCGAAGAATCTTGCAAGAAAAAATGAGAATGTTGCAATTCAATAACAAAAATTTGCAAAAGGAAGCCATCTTTTCATTTGAATATTGTTAATTTTGCAAATTGTTCAAAATCTTTGCGCAAAGTTCAATCGTGTTTCTTATTCAAAAAAAAATAAAAAGTGATAGTATTTTGAAGAAAATTTTAGTCAAATGTTTAGCTCAAAATGTTGAAAAAAGCCGTAAAACTTTCCAAAAACTTACAAAAAAGCTAGAAAAAATTCAAATTTGCGCCAAAATTTCGGTTAACTGGACGTCTCAAACTGCAAGATATGGTTTGATGTTAAAAATGTATGCATTGTTATAGCGAATTTGGCCTTCATTCCGCAACATGTATTAATGTTGCCATATGTAATGCAACATTGTAAAGCAATACTTTTTGCCTTGACCGCAAAACACATCCTGACAAATTTTTCTCGGACTTTCTCAGGAAAGTCAAACAGCGATCCCAAAACTACTTTGTTTTCAACATAAAATAATGACCGCTCCAGGCGCTGCCCTCCTTCCAATGCACTGTTGCACACTTTCCCACCGGCTGTTTTCAATAAACAACCCCAAAAGTCTTGACTTTCGACTATTATAAAGCGGGACGACTTCTTAGGCCGAGGAAATTCTTTGAACTTTTCTTTGAAATTCCTTTGAATTGCGATTATTGCGGCGTTGCTTCGAATTGAGTGACGCGATTTGAGTCGATTTTGGGTGCTATGTTTTGATGATTGTTCAATTGATCGTTAAAGGAAACTATAGAAATTTTAAGGGCTGAATTCAAATAAAAACGAATAGATTCTGATGTTTTGACAAAAATTCGAATTTTTCATTTTTGAGCAAATTATTGGTAAATTTTTGTTGAAAGAATTTTTGAAATATGTAGAATGTCAAATAAAAAGTGAGAAAATTTACACATTTTTTGATTTTTAGATAAATTTATTAAATATTCTTTACCTCGACACAATTTTTGGTACCTGTAACCTTTGAGTGCCGGATAATATTGTGACTTCCCATTAGCCCGTTGGACACATGTGGATTGACCCCTCTGGATTTTGCGCTCCATTATTTAACTTGCTTGCAACTTAAGGATAAAGACTGTCATTTTGAGGAGCATTTAATTTCAGGATCATTTAATGTCCTGTGGAATTCCATCCGGAAATCTAATCCGGTTATTGATGCGCTCAATTATTCAAAGTGAAAAAAAAAGAAATTTCTTTGAAAGTCTCTTCTTTGCGGGAAAAGGCTGGGAAAATTGTCGTAAGAGGGGAGCAATCAGCTCCGCTGAGGACCAAAATATGATCATTTTAAGTCTTCGCTTTCCGGATTCTTCTGGATTGTTCGTTATATGCATTAAAATTTAGAAGCTTTTTTGGAAAAATTATTCTACTTGTCAAATATAGGGACAAAAATGTTTTCTGAGCACCGTATTTTGGTTGTTGCAATTTGCCATTTCTAAAAACAGACTTTTTCTGGTATTTTTTGGTGGATTAAAACTTTTGGTCGGTTTAAAATGTCGTTTTCAGACCAAAAATGCCTAATAATCGAAAAGTATCAATTTCATCGGAAAAGTTTCCCTTCAACTTTTAAGATTATGGGTTATATTTCCATAAAAAAATCCACGTAAAAAACTTCTGTCAAAAAACGACTATACATGAGCGGTTTTATATTTGAATAGAGAGATAAATTAAATTCAAAGTTGAATCGAGGTTCCAAATTTGGGCCCATTTCACTTCCTCGGCATTTACTTTGTGAATGCTTATTTTTGCGTCAATTCAACGTAATTTGATTTCGCGGTAAATTTTAGAAGACCTTTTCAGACTTCCGCTCTTTCCCATTTGGTCTTTGGCTTGGCTTTTGATCCTTGACTTCCATCCTCGATCATTCATAGTTCATTTAATTCATTTTGCATGCTGCAAACATCGCATAATTAATTGCATAATTTTCAGCAGCTTCATATTAACTGTCTTCCTGGATCCGTTTTTATTGTATTGACCGCTACTCACGCCCTGAACAGTTTTCATCTTTCAACGATGAAAGAAGAACAACCAGCTGAATTTCCTGGATCATATGAAATCGGTATCAAACAAGTGGAGGCAATGGATACAGATAGGCAGTGTAATTGCTTGGACACCGGACAGTTAGACTCAGCAGAGACGAGATCAGCGACGAATCAGACAGGTTGGATTTTCTTTTGTGAT
The DNA here is from genome assembly GCA_022814885.1 of Ditylenchus destructor. NCBI lineage: Eukaryota > Metazoa > Nematoda > Chromadorea > Rhabditida > Anguinidae > Ditylenchus > Ditylenchus destructor. Next base: position 368,771 of record JAKKPZ010000035.1, on the reverse strand, counting down.
ATACTGGCACTTAGCCAAGGACGTTTAGCTGGTATACTATCAGTGTAAGTCTTATTGGGTGCTTCTTGGAATTCGGAAAATGTGTGAAAAAATTTACCATAATGTTGGAGGTCTAATTTTAAATCAAGATCAAATGTTCAAGTTTGGACAAAAAATTTGCAGTAGAAACATCAAAATTTTAATTTTGTGTCAGAGAAATATATTTGTTTCTAAATTTGCACAACATTTTTAAAGGTAAAAAATAATTTTGGCTAATCGAATTAAGAAAACAATTTTTGACACATTTCGAGTTTTATTCCCCAACCTTAAACTCAATTGCATCAAAAGTACACGCCCGTTATTTTCCGAAACAAATGTAATAAATATCAATTAATCGCGGCATTTCCTCCCGTTCCTTTCTTTGATTTGCACGCGCTCCGCCGAATTTGCGAGGAAAACAAATTTGTGTTTGCCGATGAATCAGCTGGAAATACTGCCGTCGAAAATAGTATTGCTATGGATAGCCTTCAGAGAGGCCAATGCAGTTTGTGGAAATTACTGTTTACCAATTTTACGGCAGAAATAACGGGTTTTATTTCGTAAATTGTGTTCAGAAATGCGTTCCGTTATTCTCTGGAATAATTTTTATGTCAATACATTACTTTTTTATAAACTTTGCACTTTTACCAATTTTTATGTCATTTTCTGATACGATTGCTTATCAATATCCTTAGGAACAAAGCATTGAACTATTGTAACTGTCCGATCCGCTGCGTTAGGCAGCGCTGGGTTTTTGATCGAAAAAGTCGATTGCTTCCATTGTTTCCCATCAATGTCGCGACTTTTCAAATGCCTCCTCCGGGCATTTTCGTAATTGTCTTCTCTTTCGGGGGCCCGGCTATATTAGCCATGCCTCTGGCTATCCTATGCCAGATTGGCATAGGATCTATTCCTCAAAACTACAAAAATGCTGTTTTTGTCAATTTTTCATTTTCTTGCTAAAATTTACCACTTTTACCCCAATTTACCATTTTTTATCAAAATTTTGAAATTTTCCAAAACCAGCCCAAATAATGACCCAACTCCGTCAACGACCGAGTGCAATCTATCCCTAATTTGGCATTGATCTCCAGAATCCATCTCCAGAAGATCCTGGATATAATTCCTTGTTTGTCCCATATTTTCCAGGCTTGTCTTTTGTTTAGCGTCCTTTAATTAATAGGACTTTTATGCAAATTTGGTGCGAATATTGGGCCGGGTGTGAATGTGTGTAACCCAACTCCAATTTAGGGGCCAACAAGGACCACCGAGTGGGATTTGAGAGCCACACGCATTGCAGGTCCTTGGCGATTAATAACACAAGAGGTCCTTCCTTTTACGGTCTTCCCATTATACGGTTCCCATTACGCAGAGGTCCAAAACATTTTTCTATCCTCAAGCAAATGCCCTTTTAAGTAATTTTTCATGAGTCCAATTTTCTGGGAACTGACCGCATTTTATGCATAATCGCGGATTATACGGAGGTCCCTTAAAAAGTAATTCATTTTCTTGTCATCGGTGGCGTATCACTGGTCGGCATCTATTTTGAATTCGGGTATAGAATTTGGGTTTGGGTCTGTAAATGTTTCATATTTATAACTGTCCGTTTACAATTGGCCCAATTTTTTCTTTGTGAATCGAATGTGGAAATGATTTTAATGGGAAATTTGATCTTTGAACCCATACTATGTTTGGTATTGATTATTTTTTATATGATCTTGTTTCATTTTCACTAATTTTATACAGATGCTAACTACTTTATACAGTGCACGCTCGCAAAATAGCTACAAATTGAAAATTCAATTTGAATTCCAAGATTTGGGGTCAAAGAGCCAAATCTGTTCTGGAACATTCTAGAAAGGTGAGTGATAGCTCAAATTAACGCTGAGACTCCGGGTTTTTAATTGAGCTATTACTCGTCCTTCTACAATGTTCTAGAACAGATTTGATGTTTTGGTGCCAAAATTTGAAATTCAAACTGAATTTTAGATTTGGAACAATTCTGCGGGTGTGAACTTTTAACTTTCCCATATCTGAAACACTCCCGCTTGCACCTTCCAACCTTTGAGTTTTGACCTTTTATTTTATTGTCTTTTCTTTACAAATTAGGCCCTTTATGTTTGACTCTCTCGCATCTCCAAGATTGTGCAATTTTATGTCGGGTCATATCTGCGCACTGTCGTAAAATTTCTCTTTCTTTGCCCTTTAATTAAACGGACAAAAATGTTAACAGTTACCCAAATATTTGCATAGAGGGAATAAAACATTCTCCAGTCTGGAATGTATGTGTTACCGAACGACACTAATTTGAAAATTTTCTAAAAAATTTTTATATTGACGGTTAAACAGGAAAATTTTTCTGAAAACAGGGAAAAATTTTTCATATCCGTACCGCATGCTTTTTATATTTCTTAAAAGCCTAAAATAATTCTTAAGAAATCCCAATACCAATTTTTCTATACCAATTACCAGTGTTGCAACTTTTTCAAAAGTCGCCTCCGCCTCCGCGCAATTTTCCGAACGTCGCCTCTGCCTCCGGAGGCGCCTCCGGCTATTTTTGATCGCCTCCGGGTCGCCTCCGACCAAAAATCGCCTAAAATGCCCATTTTAGGCATGTTTGAAAAAAATTTTCCCAAAATTTTCAAAAAAATTTTTTAAAAAATTTTTTGGCGCCAAAAAATTTTTTGGAAAAAAATTTGTCAAATTTTGAAAAAAATTTCAACATTTTTCTTGTTTTTGTCAAGTTTTCATTAAATTTTCGCCTGCCGGAGGCGCCTCCGGACACCCCCGGAGGCGGAGGCGTTGCAACACTGCCAATTACCAATAATTTCTACCTCTCCCAATATTTTCACACCTTCCCAAAAATGTTCACACCTTTCCAATTTCCTCGCTAATTTTATCTCTTTCCATTGTGAATCATGTCATTAATTATGCCCATGCCGAGTGTCATCCCAGCTGCTGCTTTTGTAACGACATCTTTTACAACACACAGGAGAGAGTTAGAGAGCATGTGAATGAGAGAGACAGTGAGAGACTCCGGCTTCCCTGGCTTGTTACTCCGGTAATATTCGAGATCCCATAAAACAGAGCGCAGGAAATCCCTATCACCCAATATTCCCCCACAGTCCCGGGCAGAAAAACGGAGTGCTTTGCCACAGTGCTCATGTAATAAATAATTAATGGGCGTTCGCCTTTGTAAACCAACGGAACACCCCCTCTCTCACCCCCGCACCACACCATATTTTTGTATGGAAAGCAAAATCGACACACACGCACATTGTTTTTATTTGCTCTAAGGGACTTGTCCGCTTTCAATCCGGAATTATGGGGTGAATGGGTTCAGGATGTATGGGTTCTGGAGAGTAACTGTCCTAGGATGAGGTCCAAAATTGGTTGTAAAGTGAGCAAGGAAAAGGTTGTAATTTTGAGTGGCCCTCTTCGAAATGCTCTGGATTCGTTTCTGGATCGGCTCCGGTGGACATCCCATATTTGGACATGATAAATGTGATCGCATATGCTGTGACAAATGGTGACATGTTTCAAATTTACATGCTGCAAATTGTGTTGAAATGTGTTCTGTGCAATGTTTTGGTGGAACGTAACTGTATCGAGTGTATTTTTTAGGTTGGTGTAAGGTAAGTCTTAACATAACTATCCAGGAAAACCTACTGGCTACGAACCGGGACTTGGCTATATTTTAGTACTCCAGACATGATCCGGTCGATGTTTTTCGATAGTTTTTCGCTAGTCAGGTTCCAGACTGATTTGGCACTCGATTGGATTATTGAACCGGGCGATTTTGAGGACCTGTTCTATTGTCACCTGTGCCGCTAAAGGCATTTTTTAAACTTTTCCCAATTCAATTTTTATCTGAATAGTCTCACTTTTTATAACTTTTTTATAAAATTCTGAAAGAACTATCCAGCAATCCCACTGGCTACGAACCGGAATTTTTATTTTTCTTGAAACGAATTCTTCATAGTAATCTCACTTTTTATAACTGTATACAATTCACTTATCCTGTCAAATCCACTCTTAAGAGGTATTAATACCTCCAAAGTCTGGAGAGAAGTGACCCGTCGCTCATCATCTGTTGTTTTGCGTCTTTGGCCGAGGCGTCCCCCTTGCTGGACCTTCCCGCCATTTTTCTCTGCCACACCCAACGCACAGACATTACTCTTCTGTCCATTTTTGTTTTTATTTGTGCACTTTGGGGTGGTCAGCGGAAGAGCAGAAGCCGACGCTATACAGATGTTTTTGGTTTTTTGTTTATCCTGTGCTCTTTTGATATATTTTTGAGAGAAATGTGTTTTTTCTCAGTTTCATTGGTGACTCATTCATTTGGATTGTGAGATTTTGTATATTCAGGGATAATAGATTGTGCTTTCGGAATGAGTGAATATTTTTGGACAAAAAATTGCTTTTTGGACCATTTTTTGGTGCAAAAAACCTTTACACCTTTTATACAAGATTTTATAAGGATATTCTACGTAGATCAGCATTTCAATTGTATTCTGCCTGATTTTTATACCGTTTGCAAGCTCGTATAACGAACATCCGATATTGTCCCAATATTTCACATTTGTTTTGTCTTTGACTTTTATGCCTGGGGCATGATTATCTCAATAGGCGAAACACAAAAACGCTAAGCAATTCTGGCCTAATGAGTATCCGGCACGCCATTCTTCCGTATTTTCCCTCAATTTGCGGTTTCGATTGAAGAAGAATTTTTAGAATCATGTAGATTACAGCATTGTACTTTTAAACTCCAGAAAATTTTCAGGATTCAAATTTGAAAAATGTCATTGAAACTTTACTTGGATTTTATTATTTTTTACACAAAATTGATTTTTTGGCACTAATTTCGAAGTTTCGTGGCAAAACGTACTTTTAAGTTTTGTTCCCTGGTCTTTACAAACTTCATTTTCCTTAAACTTTTGCACATAATAAAGAATTTGCTTGCTTCAACTTTGCTTTACTCGCCGCTTCCTCCTGTAAGATTGACCAGACTTAACAAATATTTTGACCCCGGTCAACGATATTTTGGACCACGATCTTTAAAATGTTCGGCTCGATTTTCTTCTTTCGATTTTCTTTTGTTCTTTGTTTGTCACCGTGTCACGATGCTAAGGATGCTAAATGTGTAAAGCATTAAAAGCAATGGCAACAAAAGCAGCGCCAAACACAAAGAAAGAGCAAAGTCATTGATCTTCTTCTTCCTGCTTCTTTCTTGTTTACAGGATTATTGCACTTTCGAACTTGTGTCGATCACAACTGACCTTTCTCGGTTATCTTTTTTAATTCGAGAATTTATATGGAATATCTATGAAAATCTGACTTTTGATCACTACTTCTGGAACATTCTAGAAGGATGAGTTAACACGAGCGTTAGCGCATTTGATGTGACGTCTAATGTGAAGTCCAATTCCTTAAAATTTCTTCCACCGTTCCTTTAAAATTTTTGCTGTTCCACACTGATTTCAATCCGACTAATTCCCGAGTCTAATTCAATCCAATTCCTGATTCTCACATTGCAACAATGCAACACCGATTTTCCTTTGTTCTCCACGCAATAAATAAATGAATAATTCCATAAACTGTGACTCCAAATCTTTGGCTCTTCGAAATTTCCTTTGAAATTTGCCCTAAAATCCAGAAATGGGATTTATTAGACGGCCCGGTCCCCAGGCTGATGCCACCCAATCCCGAGCCAAAGTGCAACTGTGCCGCTGAGATTGACTTATGCCATTCAATTTTCGGCTTAACGCCCAAAGTCCCGGGGCTTTCCAAGGTTTGCAGTATTTCCGCTCTTTAGTCCTTAATTTGATATGAAATTGATGCGGCTGTGGAGCTTCCGGCACATCAAATTTTCTGGATGCCTTTCATAAAATATGGGTGACCGAAGGGAGTGACAGCCAAGACTGGCTGTTGCGCTCTGCCATATGGCGGTGTCAAAATTTTGGGATGGGTGGAGGAAGTTTGGATGAGTTTTGAGTTTGAGTGAGATGGTTTGTTTTGTAGGATGTTTGAAGAAAACCTATAAAATTTTGACAAAAGTCTAAAAATAATTTGAAAAACCCAAAAAATTTTTAAAATTCGAGCAGAACTCTAAAAAATTTTTGCGAATTAAATTTTTCGCCCAATCCTCGAGCGAAAAATATCCCTTTCTCAAAAGAAAGGGATATTTCTCACGTTCTCACTTTAGAACATTCCAGAATGCCGTAGAACATTTTCCTAGAAGTTCTTAAAATATTTTCGAACATTCTAGAAAGTTCTTGAAATGATTCCAGCATCTTCTCTTTATACTGTATGTACTACTGTATTACTGTAATATCCCAGAGTATGTTTCTAGAACATTATAGTACCAGCTCCAAGAAACTTTTCTAATTCCAATAAAGTTCAAACTTTACGCAACAATCATTCCCTTAACTTTTTCTGTCCCCAACTAAACGACCCGCAATATTCCCCTCGACCCCATAACAGTTACATTCAACAACACAAAACAAAGCTCATTGTGGCCTGCTGAACCGGTCAAGGGCTCATTCCCTAAAGCTCATTCCGGGTGGTCGGCGGAAGGGCAAAGGGCTTTCGGGGTTCCATTTTATATAATCTGCGCATTAAGCCATTGGTCGCCGAGTTATTGGGCGTCTTTGGACTCGGGATTGGGAATTAGGCTTGGCCCGCATTGGGTCTAGCGGCGCGTCTAAGCCGTTCCCTCTCGGCTTTAGGGCCTTATCTGACAGTGCGCTTCCTTCCCCCTTCCAGCGGGGATCCGCTCCTAATGTCTTGTTCATTATTTATTGTTTTTGGCTCCTTCTGCAGGACAGTTTTGCATTCTTGGGGAAATGGCAGGAACTTTGGACCATTCTGATTCCGAGATCGGGATTGGGAGAAAGTTACAGTTAGAAAATTGGAGTTCTCTGCGTTTGTAAATTTTCTATTCTAGATTCGAAATTAATGGAATCTTAGATTCGAGACTCGAAAATTCCAAACTTTTTCAATTAAAGTACATTTGATCAAATCATGTCCTTGCCTCTTACATTAAAAATGTCCCAAGACTACGTTTATCATTTTTTACCTCTCCTTTTTTTCGTCCTCTTACACCACCGATGATGATTGATCGGCTATTTTCGACCAATTCTCAGCCAATTTCCTACCATTTTAGAAGCATTGGATTCCCATCGATCAAAGCCATCAAAGTTCCGTCGTCGTATCCCTCCAGGCACCCACTCAACTCACCTGAGTGAGTCAGCCGCGTCACTTAAGTGATCCGCTCACTTTGGAATATGGGCCAGGGTTTTGTGGGAAGTTTTGGGACAACAATTTGAAGATAAAATTGTGATGCGAGATCAGAAAATTTAAAAAATACTTGCTGGCACGAACTATAAATGAATTTGTCAAAATATCGAAGACTTAGAAGCCCCACATTCCAAATTTATGCAACATTTGGTCACATTCCTAACACATTTGGTCACATTCCTGACATATTTGGTCGCATTCCTGACACATTTGGGTACATTTCTGACATACTTTCGAGTGAGTCAATACCTGTGAAGAAACTATAGTATAGTTTGGTAACCTATAGTATAATTTTTCCATAGATATTAATTGCTTCTAGAACATTCTAGAAGAGAGAGTAAAATCTCAATCAAAAACCCAGAACCTCAGCATCAGGGCTGGGAACTTTGATCGCGGGTCCGATCCGATCCGATACCTGGTGACCGCCAACCCGATCCGATCCGATCCCCAAAAAACCCGATATTTCCGATCCGATCCAAAATTTTTCACCAAATTTGGCTGTTTTTCAAAATTTTTCCCAAATCATCTAAGTTTGCTATTTATGCCCAAAAGTGGGTCAAATTTGCAATTTTTTGATAAAATATGCCAAAATTTATGTTTTTTTATGAATTTGTACAATTGTACTACTTTTACCTAAGTTTAAAATAACAGGAATAAATAGCGCCGCAGGCGAAAATTTTTCAATTTTTTGGCGAATTTCATATAAAAACCTTCAATTTTTGGCGTTTTAAGCTCAAAATTAGTACTGTTAGTTTCTAAAAACGACAATCACTGTCGAAAACCAATGGAGAAAGAACGAAAAAACAGCGCCGCAGGCGAAAATTTTGCAATTTTTCCCGGTTTGGTACAAAAATTATTCGATTTTTCGCGATTTTCATATAAAAATATTCAAAATTCTTGCAGGAGAAACGGTAACCAAATAGCGCCGCAGGCGAAAATTTTGTAATTTTGGAATGGTGGTTCATTAAAATTTTCTAAAATTTTTCCCGGCCGCGCCCTGTCGGGCACGGCCGGCGGGAATTTAAAATTTGAATTCGTGGTTGAGTGCATTCTTAGGGGTGCTTGGATCGGTCCAAAAAGGCCAAAAATCCGATCCGATCCGATCTCCCAGCCCTGCTCAGCATACGTGTGAGTCATTACTCGTCCTTCTAGAAAGTTCCAGAAGCAGTCAATATCTGTGAAAACTATACTAAAGTTTTCCAAACTATCATACAATTTCTTGAAATCGCACAATCCAACCCAAATCCGCTGTTTAGAACTAAGTGATCCCATCCGAAATCTCGCCCCAAATCGTTGTCTTTTGGCTTTCCATTCACCGGCACCCTTAATTCCCAGGGCCCTATTGTGAGGGCACTTCTCAGAAAATGTTTTGGAAAGTGACTCTCGACTTGGAGGAGTGACCCCGTTATTTATTTGTTTTAGGGCTGAGGTGCGATGGGAGCCACTCTCAAGAGTCAGCACAAAAGTTGGCACCTCTGCTGCCCATTTTTACACTCCAGACGGAATATATGAAGGGGAGAACGGATCAACCCGGTCATTAGGGGGCGGGCGAAGAGGGAACCTATTAAGAGGGCAAATTGGGGTGCCGAGAGGTTTTTGGAGGTGTAAAGTGCGAATATTGAACGGAAGCGGTGGCGTATTTTCTTGGTTTGGGTTTGGACATTTTTCTGGAAGAAGTGAAATTTTGAAGCCTATAGATTTTCGGGGAAAAGTGCGAATTGCGCGGAAAACAATATTGGGAATTTTGGACGAAATTTGTAATGTACTCATTTTTGGCAAAAATTGGTCATATTATCCCTGCAGGGCAAAAATATTTATTTTTGCTTACAATTCTTCTTCACTTTTAAGCGGTTTCAAATTTGTCATTTTTTCAAAATTTTCCATATTTATCAAATGTTATTACAAATTTTCTAATATATATCCTTCCTATGCCTTTACCTTTTCCGTCAAATTTTAGCTTAAAATTTGATTGTCTGATAACAATTTCCTTTCTTTTATTATTTCTTCTTTTCTAACTTATTTTTTCTTCATTGTTTAACGGAACTCATAAAATGCCATTTTATGTTTTTCTCTCAAATTTAAATGCCATTCCCTTTGACTAAAATGCGTGCCTTTTGATATTTTCCGCTAATTCGGAGGGAAAATAGTAACTGTTAAAAGCTTTAATGATTCACTGATAAGATAATTGAGTGTTTGCAAACATTTAATGCAAATAGCTTTAAAATCAGTTGCACAACCATTTTATTTGCACTGCTGTTATAAACACGCACACTCTGCACTATACAGATGCCTTTAAAGTTCATAATAAGTCAGAAAATTTGTTGCATCTTCAAATATTCTTCTCGAAAGTTTTGTTTAAAATTTTAGTTGGAATTTTTATTCTTGCCGCATTTTCGAGCTCGTTATCAAAACGAATCTCGAATTTGAATTCTACATCAAAATTGGATTGGAATTTCTAAACTTACAACTTTTTGCCCGAAATTTGGCTTACCATCCTCTCAGGGCAAAAATTTCTCACACAACATTATGAGAATTCTTTTGCCATACATGGATCGCTACATTTGTCCTCACATTCATTTTTCCCAAATTTCTCATCCCCTCAGGCCATATTTAACATAGCCGTTATTCTCCCATATATGGACTTTACCTTTTTCCTGATTCTCATATAAACTGTTAAGTATCTTTCCTGGCTATTTCCTGACCATTCCCTCTTCCTGACTAATAAACGTATGCGAAAGGTGTAAATGTGTCAAATCAAATCACCTTTTTGTCGTCCATCCTCAGTCCTCACCTCGGCCATTAAACCCTTCCCACACCAAAAAAAACAGTCCTCGGCTTTCAATTCCGCGCAGAATTGCTGTTTTTTGGCCGGTGTCACAGCGCAGCCGATGCATCCCTGAATTTATTTTTCGGCCGGAAATTAGAAAAACAGATAACGGTTTTCAAATTTTTCGTCTGCGCGAGGAGAGTAACAGTCCATCCTCTTTTTTCTGACCGTTATCTTCTTTCCTTCGCGCTGAGGTCGAGGTCTGTTGGTAGTTGGCGCGATGCTTTTTTGGGTTATGAATTTGAACGGAGGCTATAGCGGGGTCACTGCGATAGACGAAAGGGCGCCCCGTTTGTCAGACAACCGTGAAAGATGAGTCAGAGCGAGGAATTTGGCTTATTGAATTGATTCTGCTGAATTTTAATTTTGGCTTGGAACGATTTTTGAATCTGAATTTTGAGTCTCACTTAGTGTCCGCTGGATTCAAAGCTTTTTATGGGCGAGAAAAAATCAAATGAACGCTAAGTGACAGGTAAGATGAAGAGGTCTATTTGAGAATGGAATGTTAGGAATGTGGGCAATGTGCAGATTAGTGAATCTTGGGACCACACACGGCGAAATTTTCTGGTTCAAGTTTAAAAATTACTAAGCTAGCTCATTTTAAATATATCCAATAATTTAAATATATCCGATAAGTCCAAGTTTCCCAACTTGCTCCGTTTTCTTTTTGTGTACCAATCTTCTTTGAGTACACTTTGTGTACACTTTGAAACCCTGCTTGTTTATGTAAGTTTGATCATTTTTAGTCCCGGTAATTCGAAAAAATCAGGTAAAGGATAAAATCCCGTCTAATAGAGACCAAGCCTGCTATCAATATAGGCATTCTTTTCCACAAATTTCTTCCACGGCAATTATTCCGAATGTCTTTAAAAGGTATTTTATTATTATTATTCCGATCCCCTCAGGTGATGTCATCGGCCACACTCATTCTTCCCCAAAACTTCGCTTCACCCCCAAAGCTCTCTCGTGTTTGCTTTGTGACTATGCAATGTTTTCTTTGACTTTCTCTTCTCTCTTCACCGAAAACTGCCGATTGCCAGCTTGAAAGTCCTTCCCGATTTCCTTTTCCGACTGTCCGGCGAATCGATGGGCGGTGATTAGGTCCTTCTCGCCGACTTTGGTGTTTGTTTTATTGCTTTTGTTGCTTCGGCGTTCACCCCTTTGGTTTCACCCCTCCCCCCTCAAATAGCCAGTCTTGCCCTTCACTTTTATGTGTTCGCTTTCAATGTTCGGGTTTGGTTCATGTTTTATGGAGGGGAATGACTGCGCAGGTGACAGGCGCAGGTATGAAAACATGTTAAGCTTTGTAATATTATATGACGTCCTTGCAATAATTGTTGTTCTTCCTTAAAATAACAAAGGAAGGAAGACTACAATTTTTTCTGGATCATTTGTCCTTTGTTAAGGTTCATATGTTTTTTAAAGAATTTATTGAGACCAAATAGTGATTTGAATCCTGAACATGTCGATTCTGATTTTAACCGGCCAATTCCTTAAAATTTCTCCGACCGTTTTATTAGATTTATTTTGATTCTATAATTTTAATCTCGTCTGTTTGAATCAAATTTCCGATTTTCATACTCTAACAATTTCGGTCTTGGCCTCAATTTTTTGGTCCTTATCACATTTTTAACCTTTTTTCGTATTTTTTGCAGCATTTTTGACTTTTCTCCTTTTCATGACTTTTTTTTGCCTTACTTACCTGAAAGGTTTACCTGAAATTTGCACTTTTCTGCAAAGTGCAAATGCTGAGTGTTATGTAAATCGATCTTTCAATAACACCTTTTCTTGCACTATCATCATCGTCACCTCTCCTCCAACCACTAATTGACTAGCAAAACAAAATAACCGCTGACAGCCATTCGAGAATCACTCTTGAGCGTCAAGTCTTGAGCGATCCTGAAAGGCTTTCAGGATGAAAGCCACGACAAAAGCATTGATTTCCGTTCCACCCCCAAACTCAAACCCAAACTTTCTCGAAACAAATGAAAGTGAAGTGAGCACTCATAATTATCGCTCAAGTGCAATAATGGAAACAATACTTTTTTTCTTGAGACAGGTGCGGTGGCGATAAGGCAGTCATATTTTGAGTGAGTGTGTGAATGATTTCTAATGAGATGTGACTTGGCAGTGTTTCATTCCAATCCTTGTGGTATACCTTCCTCATTCTTGATGACGGTTCTTAAGCACACCTCCAGGGGATCTACCTGGTCTATATGTTCGCCCACACCTCTGGCATCCCACTTGTGTGGGCGAAAAGGTATATGCCGGAAAAATTTTGATTCGGTTCAGATAGGGACCAACTTTTTTAATTGCAATTTTTAAAAGGGCAGGACCCTGCTCCTGAGAAACTCCCGGATGAAACCATTTTCGGAAAGGTCCTGCGGCTGTCATATTTTTAAATGAGTGTTTTTGAAACAATTTTCGGGACCTTTTATATTAGGTCCGAGTTTTGGCAATTTTCTCAAATTTTTGGCCATTTTTGCATTTTGAGCAATTTTTACATTATTGAATTTCTTATTTTCCAATTTGCACATTTATTTCACAAAATGAGTACATAAAATTTACAAAATCGCAAACTTTACACATTTTTAACCAAATTTAAAAAATCACCCAATTTTGTGCTGTTTTTTTTTGAAAAGTGGCCATTTTTAGACATATTCACAAATTGCAAACTTTTATAGTCAAATTTTTTCCAAAACCGTTTTCAAGTACCCATTTTTTAATTAATACTTTTTCCAAAATCCTGAAATTAATTGGATGTGACTTGTTTATACATTTTTTATACATGTCTCGCCTTTCTCGAATCTTTTCCAAAATAATGCCCGAGGCGATGTGGGCGAAAAGTTGCTCAACTGAACACATGCTCTTGACTTAAACTTGTCATTTTAATGAGTGATCGGCGCCCGGATCAATTCATAACTCAAAGCTTTGAACGACCAAACAGCCTCAGGCAAGCAAATCGCCTGAGGGAACTTCAGGTGATAGCTCCAGGCGATGAAATAACGACGTCAATGGCTTTGCATTCGTTCTGGAAAACCGCAAAAATCTAGACTAATTGTCGATATTCTTTGCTGTTTTCACACTTTTCTTTCAGAAATATTATTTTTTTTGTAAATATGCCTTCTTTTATATTTTTAACAATTTTGGTAATTTTTACGCAATTTTTTGCGCATTTTAAAAATATTTCACTAACTTTTGGTAATTTTTCACCGATTTTTATTTTTTTACTTTCTCGGAAACTCAAATAACTCTGCTGAAATTTTTATTGCACTTTAACATTTTTCGTACAATCTTCGAGAATGACCTTTTAAAATTGCCAAGTTTCAATCCTAGAGCCATAAAATGTTGCCATCTCATCAAACGTTGCCATCAGTCATTCAACACAAACAATTCAATACATCCACGGCCGAAGCCCATTCCAAGTCCCATTTCCATTAAAATTTTGTGGGCGCTTCTCCGAACTTTCTCTCCGTTTCTTTCCTTTTTCCAATGCGATCCGCTTATGTTACGGATCTGATGTTGCCATTATTACAACAATAAATCAAATCGAATATGAATCATAGCGCTGCTTTTCCGCCGCTTTACAGGATTGAACCAAACTGAAATCCTGGAAGTGAAAGCTGCAAATCCTGGAAAGAAATCCTATTTGTATCCGATATTACTAAACATATGGAAATTTGGTCGTTTCTGGTTTAAACTTTAGAGCTGGGTTTGGATCCAGGGAAGCAGGGTTTGATTCACTCTGCTGGATTTGATTGGGTCCTGTGATCCAGGATATCCCAGGATTTGATTCTGGATTCTCTTACTATGTGTCAATAATGGGTTTGTGAATAATTTATCATACTTTGAATCCTTAAACGGTTTCATTTCTCTATCGATTCATATATTTTCTTTTTTATCTTTTTTCGATGAATTTTCTTTGGATGATTTATTTACTCGATTTCCTTTGGAGAATTTCACGCTGCAATTGCATTTAAAAGAAAATATCCTTGAAAAACATCCGAAGTCTGTGTTATCGGTAATTATTTATTTTTATTGCATTTTCCGCGTATTTTCCTCATTTTTCAAATATATACCGTTATCTTTCGCTTTCTAGCAACTATAATAATTATTATAATTATATTATAATTCCTTTTCACCTTCTTTAGAGCTCACCTCTCACATTCTCTTACGTGTTCCCGGGATTCCATAATATTTTTACATTTTTCACTTTGCCAAAACTAAGCATACTTGGCTTGAATTTTTTTTGCATACTTGGCAACAATTCTCACAACAATTGCAACCCTAAAACGGCTCAATTACTATCCGCACAAATATTTTTCTTTTTCATCTTTTCCGATACATTTCTTTACATTTCGCAACATCGTTCCTGAGCCCACCGAATTAATTACAGCACTGACCATTCATTCATTTTTCATTCTCCAAACCCAAAACGAATAAAAAGAAACCGACCGATTGCACTTTTATTTGATGGATCAAATAAAACTTTTCCAAACCTTTTCCGTTGTCGTGCCACCGCTCATCCTGAAGACTCATCCCGAACAATCAATCCGCACAGCCCTCAATCCAACCCGCTCCAATTCAATCAACCCGCAGTTCGATTGGAATGGCTCTCAGCTTTGAATAATTAGTTTGAATCATTCCATCCCGTTAGCTTTTTTATTGCGCCAATGCCCAAAACTGTCCACTATCCTCAGCATTGCATTAGTCATTCGTTGGTCTTTGGTCAACGACTTGTTGGTTTTCGGAGAAGTTGGCTTTTGAGGAATTTATTGGACAGTTAATATTTTGGGAGAGAGTTCATTTGGGGGTCTTAAAAGGGGGTTCATACAGAACTGAATTGGGGGTTTCGAGATTTCGAGTATAACCCTAAGCTAAGAGCCTAAACCTCAGTCAAAAGCTTAAGGTTTGAACCTAAGGGTATAATCATTCATTTAGCGATATTTGGTTTCTAAGCAAGCTTTGAGTCAAAATTTTGGTTATAGGGCCATTTTTATGGCATTTTTGAGATAGACATTTTAAGAAGAAATCCAATTTTTTCAATTACCCAAAATATCACTCCTAGACCAATCTTTTGCGTGGGATCTAAATTTGGTAATGTTTGGCTACAGGTAATGCCTCTTATAAGTCCCACATGATCAGTTTTGGGCATTTCTGACCATTTTTCACCGTGATCGCTTAGCCCGAATTTAAACACAGTTTTACTTCCAGGAGTTTTTGCAAACTTGGCACTATTCTGGCGTTGTGCCCAAAATTAGTAAAAGAAAACTGAAATTTCATTTACAAAGTTGAAAAATACGAAATTTTTGGTAAACATTTTCAAAAAATTTTTGAAGTGCTCAAATCTCCGAAATCCCCTTTCCATCCTCAAGCCTCACCTTTGATCCAATTCACAAAAGTTTGAACTTTAACAGTTCATTCTCGCAAGACAAGTCATCACAGCACTTTCCCCAAGCCAACGCCACCCGCATTACATATGTTATTTTGTTTTGGAACACAGCAATCGACTGACGCAAATCAGATTGAAATTGATATATCGACGCTTCTTTCAACTTCAATACCGCCAGAGGCGGTGTTCACAGCCAACCCTTTGCAATATTTGTTCTGCACTTTTTTTGTCTGATCTAATTTTTCTTCAATTTTTTCTTTGCTTTGGATAAACAAAATTTGTGCTCCGTTACTTTTGTTCCTTTACTGAGATTTAATTTTACCTTTAATTCTGAGGGTATGTGAATTTTTTTCAATACCTCTGGAAGGATTAAATTTTTTACGTTTTCAACAATTTTTCTTGATTCCTAGCAATTTTTATACTCTATGTGTAATTTTTGCGGATTATTCAAATTTTTGCAAAAATTGTACTTTAAGCTAAAACGAAGAAAAAGTTAAAAAGAGAAATGTCCGGAGCATCGTCCTACTTGTCTTGAAATCAATATAAATTTTACTTTTCAAGTTCAAACTTCGTGTGTGGTCTGATCTTTTAAGTAGGAATCACATTCCTAACATAACATTTCAACTTTTTTGCAAATTCGAGAATTTGAGACAAAAATAATTAAATCTCGAGAATCTTGAATCGAGATGTGGCAAGCAATATACCGATTTGTAGCCCAGAGTCTTAGCTTTCATGTAAGCTATTACTCATCCTTCTAGAAGGTTCCAGTAAAAAGTTATGCCAAAAAAGGCCACGGGGGTTTTTACCTAGACTCTTTTTTCAATACCTCTGGACAGGGATTAAATTTTACTTTTCAAGTTCAAACTTCGTGTGTGGTCTGATCTTTTAAGTATGAATCACATTCCTAACATAAACCTTACATTTGGCAACATTTTGCATATTGCAACATTGAATCAATTGAATCACGCGCGCTATTATAACTGTACTTTAATTTTACAAATCAAATTCTTCAGACTATTATGCCTCCGGCCTTTTCCGCCACAAACCCAAGACTTCCCACCATCTTGCTCATATTCTTCTTTTTATATTCCACGGACACAGTCGCAACATTAAATGACCATTAGCCGCTCGAAGCAAAAGTCGCGCACAAAGTCCAAAACACCCGAGACTTCACCTCAAATTCCGGAAGAAACCAAAAATCAAGGATCAGATCTTGGATTCGGCAAACCGGAACTGCCTCCGGCGGTTCCGAGTCCCGCTGTGGGATGTTGCGTTTGGAGAAGGTCTCAGCGAAAATCCGGGAATAAATCCCAAAAACCGCCGAAATCTCCGAAAAATGGCCAGGAGGAAACGCCGAGATTGAACTTTGATCGGAGATCCGGCGTCGAGAATCAGGTGGCCAGGCGTAATGTCGACGAAGAAAAGGCCGAATTCTTGGACAAGTCTGAAAATCGGCCAATCAGACACGACGCATTCCATTATTTTGGAGTTCCGTTACAATCCTCAAAGGACAATTACACTTTTCTCCGACAGCCGAGATATTCTCAGGATGAGATCCACAACGGCAGGAATCGATCGCCTCCATATTTGTCGGCAACGCTCCCACCGCCGAATAAGCCTGGAAAGCCAGCAGCTCCGGAACAGCCGCGGGCTGTGGTCTTGGCCACAAGCAAAGGTCATAGAAATAGACTGAAATGTTGAGAAAATTTTTGGAATTCCAACGATATTGAAAAATTTGACTAAAAGGTCAAAATTTGATTCAGAGGAAAAAAGTTTGGTTAAAAGGTCAAAATTTCAAGGCGTACGGAATTCCTTAAATATTTGGTAGCAAAATCTGAAAAAACTCAAAAATTTAAAAAACATTGATTAAATTTTTCTTCTTCATAGTTTATAAATATTTTTTCAGGTGCAAAGCGAAAGAACAGCGGAGCTGATGTAACGGAGTTGAGACATCGCCAGCGGCCAAACTCTGAAGTGCTCTCCGGCGGAGTCGATTTTGTGGATGGAAATGCAAACAAAATTGAAAGGTAAATTTTGACACAGAAATAAAAAACTGACGTTTTCGGTCCAAATTTGAGATTTGGTCGAAATTTTTTTAAATTTTTCGAATACTTCGGTTTTTCTAATTTTTAGCATTTTCAGCAGAAAGAACAAATAAGTTATAAATAAAACATATAATTTGCAATTTTTTGAAAAAATTACAGCTTAGAAAAATTACAACTTTCAAACTTGCACTTTTATTTTCAGAAAGTCAAAACGGTCTTCGACCGCCTCGCCCTCCAAAGAACATCCACAATCCACTCCAAAATTCACTCTGTGTCCCACCACGGCTTGTTGCTCGAGGCAAAGTGACACACATTCCGTTGACAAAACTGCGCCTAGGGCGAGAAGTGAGTCATTGGGCGCGGGTCAGAGGCGGAAGTCCAAAGTCAACCCTCTGATGGGTCGAGTAACGGTGACTTTGGAAAGGAGAGATGGGACGCAGTTGGGACTCGGGATTGCAGGTAAATTTTTGTCGAATTGCTGTGTTGCGGAATTCAAAATTTGAGAAAATTTTTTCTGAAAACGTAACTTTTTGACAATTTTCAATACTCTTTTGATATACTCCAAATATTTTCAGGTGGCACCGATCGCCAAATCCCGCCCACAATCAGCTACCTCCGCCCAGGATTTATCGCGCATCGTTGGTAAGTTATCAGCCATTTTCTTCAGGATTCCAAAGTGCATAAAAAACTGAGCATTTGGCTGATTTTTGGCCGATTTTTGACAGGAATTTGAAACGAGCACCCACAAGAATGCCCTTTTAAGGTTGAGCTGGGTAAAGACATTAGTAAAAAGTTTTATCAAAAAGAAAGAAAAGTACCTTGGGAGCTAGTTGACCTGAATTTTTGCCCATTTCAACGGATCATGTGACACCGTACTATGGATATTCATTTCAGCGATCAACTTCAAGTTGGAGAGAGGCTTCTTTCAGTCAACGGAATCTCGCTTCATACTCTTTCACACACTCAAATTATGGCAGTGCTGAGGAATTCGGGCCCTACAGTTACACTTGAGGTAATCATTCACCTGTTTTGGATAGAATAGAATATTCTAGACTGTAAATTGAAAATTTGAGCTAAAAGTTTGATTGCAGGTGGAATACGATCTCAACGGGCCCAGCTTCCACAGACCTCCTCCAGCCACAACTTTGCAAAGGTGAGCTTGGTTGTGAGTTCAACTAAGACGATATGACAAAAAGTCATGAATGATCAATGACATGAAACTCCAAAATTGGGAACTTAAGGATTCGATCGTCTATTTTTGTCTCATTTCTAAAACGCTCTTCTAAATTTAGATGTGCCGAAATCGTGCTCGAAGAAGACGCACCTGAGACAAATGGCCAGGACAACACAGAGCAAGGCTTGTTTGGAGTGACTCTAAGAGGTGGAGCCTATGGACCTGATCCGACAAAATCCAGACCCCTGACAGTGACGGCAATCAGAATGGGCAGCTCGGCACACAGGTGAGGCTATGAAAAGTTTTTAATTTTTTTTCTCATTCTGAAAACTCAAAATGCCCAAAAATATGAATTAGCGCTTTTTCCAGAGCCTTTTAAAAACTTTGGTTCAAGAAAGTAGCATTTTTGTCTCAAAAGCTCACGAAAAACTTTTTTCCAGGGAAGGCCGCCTTCGAATCGGAGACAGAATTTTGGCAATCAGCGGTTTGGATGTTTCAAATCGGACGTTGGCGACCGCGCAAAATCTGCTCAGAGGTGACATCGTGCAATTTCCCTCCCAAAAAGGCTCTCCAAGGTCAAAAGTGACTCACCTCACTGTGGAATACGACGTCTCAGTTTTAGGTAAGTTTTTGAGGAAAGATTCCATATCACAAATAGGGTGTTGTTCGAGATTTTTGCACTTTAAGCTTGGTGAATATATCGAATTCAATCGCTTTCATATTACAACTCTTTTTTCAGCAACCCTGCGCAAAGCCCGCGGACCTCTCTTATTGGAAGTGGAAAAGGTGCCAGGTGTTGACTTCGGGCTCGTGCTAGCCATAAAGAAGCCGAAGTTGAATACGATGAGGTCTGGATCAGGGCAAACTGGGAAGGTGGCTCCGGTTCAGCAGAAGACTCGATCTATTTTCGTTCAAGGCATTGTGAGAGCTTCGGTTGCGGACAGGTATGTGCTCGTATAAAAAGTGGTTAAGTCAAGTCAGCTAGCAGGTATTTTCAAGCTTGGAACGAACTTTAAGCTTGACCTTTTAATACGGACCCATTGGAATTCGAAAAGGTGAAATTGGACAATCGACTTGTGTGGTCCGTTTGTGTGCTGCGTAGTGCAAAGACCGTTATATTCTATCTATCGGTTTAAGCAGCGCTAGGACCAACTTTTTGCTGCAAGACTTTACTTTATCTTTAACAGTTGAGCCCAACGTTGCTTAACTTGATAGATCGGACAGAGAGATGTCTTCGCGCTATGCCACGCATCAAAGGACCACCCAAGTTGATTTTTACTTTTGTTTCGTCGGCTTCCTGAGAGCGGTTTTATTCACTTTCTTAGCTTTTTTCGAATTTTTAAATTTAAATACTTTATAAAAATTTTATTTTTATGGGAAGATATCGTAAAAATGTGATTCTTCTATTGAATTCAAATATGTAAAAAGGCTTCCCAGTTTTGCCTTTTGAAATTGCGCCCTTCACACTAATTAAAAGTCGCCGGCCATTTTGGGCGAAGGAATCCCATAAAACATCTCCTGAATGTTCTCTTCCGAAATGTTCTCCAAAAGAAAAACCAAACTCATTCGCAAATAAGCGCGCCATAAAGATTGGATTTGGATTCCGGAGGACGTTCAAGGCCGTTTTTTTTAATTAGATTTTGAGTGGGCGATGGGTTTGACTGCTGCCCATTTTCCAGGTTTTAAAGGTGACAGGTTTAAGGTGACAGCAAAGACTTGGTCCAGGAAGGAAAATTTTTCAAGGAAATGTTAATGGTGTGAAAAATTTTATGCATTTTTAAATTTTGACATCTTTGTGAAATTTATGAGAAAATTTTTATGAGATTTTGGAAAAATTTTTTGAAATATTGGAAAAATTGACGAAAATCCAGAATGTTCTAGTATTTTTGTACAAATCATCGAAATTAGTCAGTATTTGCAGGAAAATTTGCCATAAAAGAAAAAATAATCCAAAATTTTTGAAAAAACTGTCCCAAATTTCGAGTTCCTTTGCAAACACTGAATTTTTCCAATAATCCCAGATTAAAAATTGAAAATGTAATTTTGGCATAGAAAATTTTCAAAATACCAAATTTTTACTTTTCTTTTTTAATTCTCAATTATTGAAACTCCAATTTTAGATGCGGTGCGATTCACGTCGGAGACGAGCTTTTGGCCGTGGACGGGATCAGTCTTGAACTGACCGGAAGCCTGGCCGAAGTCTATCAGCTGCTGCGAAGCCAATGCCCAATCCTGCGCCTCGAGCTATTACCTTCGAATCAAGTCGCGCCCTCTTCACCTTTGATCTGTGAGGGCTCTCCTGTGATCCCGAGACACCATTCTCCAGCGTTTTTGAGTCACAACACCGGGTACAGGTCAGCAGCGCAAGGTTCCGGAAGTGATCAAAGAGACGGACGCCCAGTGGCGAGAAAAGTAATCAGGCCAAATACGGTTCTGCATAAAAGGTGAGGAATTTGAAAATTTTTGGAATTTGAACGAGTTTCTAAATTTCTTTAATTTTTTCTAATTTTTTAAATATCAGTAATTAAAATGTTAGGGTCGATTCCAACACCTCAACTTCCTCCTGCTCACCGCCGGATGTCAAAGAGCGAAACCGGAAATTTCCGTTCCCCGCTCCTCAAGACCGACACAACGCAACAATGGGCAACTCCACCTCAAATCTCGACTCAAACCCCCGCAAATCTCGAAATGGTCTGTCCACTTCGAGATCACCCCCGAGGCGGGCCAAGCCAAAAGCAGCGGTGCCACAAATGAGCACAAGTTTGTACAATGGCAACATTGGAAGTGTTTCAGAGAGACCGCTCGAAAACAAATTTCCGCTCTCGACTTCAGTTTCAGGTAAGTAAATTTTTATGCTATTTTTGATACACGACATTTCGATGCGCTCCAAAAAGCTAATCAACTTGTGTGGTCCTTTGACGTGTGGCGCAATGCGAAGTTGTCTCTCTGTTCGATCCGGCAAGTTAAGCAGCATTGGGATCAAATTCTCTCTATAAAATTGCTTACATAAGCATTAGATCATATTTTACTTTATCTTTTGAAAGCTTAACCTGGTGGATCGGACGGAGAGATATCTTTGCTATACCATTCACCAAAGGACCACACAAGGCGATTTTTCTGTGAGGAGTTTTGATAGACGTGAGTATGAATCAGATGTGAAATTGAATTTAAAAATTTTTTATAGTGCATTTTAACAGTGCAATTTTTCAAATTTTTCATATTTTATACTTGAAACCATTTAACTACATTTTTCTGTGTGAACGTTTTATGTGAGACAATTTTTCGTTCTGAAAAATTTTTTTGTATCATTTTTCCTACGCATATGCAAAATTCATCTTTGGACCCCAAAATGATGGATTGTTGCTCATATAACGGCATAATCCTTTTAAAATATCGGCAATTCCTCTTCACGCACTAATCCCACAAGATTCAGTCGACTCAGTTCTTGACCAATGGAATGCGGGTCGTTGTTGCGTTTCTATGTGGAATTGTACTGAAAATCATTCAATTCAAAAATTTTCGACACAAGCCAAGTCATTGATTCCAGTCTTTGGACACAACCAAGCTTCTAATTTTTTCTCTTACAGACATCGCTGATCATTACTTTTTTTGCACCATTACTTATCATTCTCTCATTTTTTTCTTTTTTTCTTTGCATTCCTATGCCCAAAATCTCACACGCATCAAAAATGCGCACATTCCTTTGCAAAAGTGCATTCCGTTGATTAATATTTCGAGAATGAGAACTCAAAACTGAGCTTGTCTCCCGCTAGGACAAGCTGGTAGGAGACAAATTCCAAAGCTCGTCTTCCAAGTCAAGAGTCTCGAACCAAGGCAATACTTTCCTATCAGAGTTGATTAGCGCCCGAGGCCTTTGCCCTACCAATCTTGTCCTTCCAATCTGTCCAATCCCGAAGCCAGCCCCGGGCTGACATCCCAAAGCGATGAAAAATCAGCCCATAATTCTGCCACCGCTGTCCCATTCAATCCAATGTATTGATTGAGCGGTGACTCGATCGCCGGAGGTTAATCCATCTTTCTCCGACCAGCGTCCACTAAAAAAGTTTATTAATTTATGGCCTTCCGGTGGTTTTTGGGATTTGGCTTTTATGTCGGAAAACAGTTTTTGGTGGGAAAAGAAATGTTTGGGTTTTTGTTATAGCCCGAGGGTATGGTCAGATAGAGCAATATTTGAGCCGATCCCGATTTTTGAAACCGTTTTGGACCAGTTTTTACTTTTTGGTCGGAAATTTGATATTTCTGTTTTTATGTCAATTTTTTCTTTTTGGTCGTTTTTTGATATTAATTGTTGTCTAGTTTCCATTTTTTTGGATTTTTGATTTCGCGCTAATTCAAAAAGGATGGATTCTCATACAAACTATGTTTGGCTTTCAACGAGATTTGAAATATTTGATTAGGATGATAGGAAAAATTTCCTGGAAAACACCTTCAAAAAAGTGCAAGTTTTTGGCAAAAGTTGGCAAATTTTTGAGAAATTTGCGAAATTTCGGTGAAAAAGTGAAATTTTGGCAAAATTTTTCTGAGGACTGTTTTCGCAAATTTTAATTTTTAATTTTTTGTATCTTTAACAAATTTTGTATCCCAAATATTTCAAGTGCCAAAAAATCCGACTAAAAAATCCTAGGCCATTCCCTCTCTCCAATCCGAGTATTGAGTGAGTGAGTGACTAATTCCGTTAATCCATCTTTCCCCAACCAGTGTCCGGCAGACTTCCTTAATTTCAGTTCCGAGTCTCGGCGTGTTTGTTTTGGACACAAATGTTTTTGGTTTCATTCGATTAATGACCGGAACGATTGCCGATAGTTTTCGATACTATTTTCTATAGCGAAAATTTGTGCTGAAAATTTTTTGTTTTGCATTTTCTTACTTTTTATCAGCTTGAATTTTATTTTGGCGAAATGTCAATGGCGGATCAACTGCCAAAAAATGACGATTTACCCCGGGTTCAGTTGATCCCCGGGGACAATTGACCCCGATTATCAGAAACTATACTATAGTTTTTCGGTATAAGTATCGACATTGCTGAATTCCCACTAAAATTTTATCACTCACTATATCACATTTCTGGATATTTATCTTTGAACTTCTCTATCCTCGAACCTCAAATCATTCACGTCAAACTTTCAGTTTGTTTTATCTCGCTTCGCATTCAATTGCCTTAAATTTATGACCTACCTGGGCAGGTACTAATGACCTGCTAATTGGATGTTAGACAGACTAATGACCGGTGTCGACTGATTTATTGACCCAATTAATCCGATTGTCGCAAAATATTCTAAGCCATTGCTATTTTCGAGAGCGATGTTTCACCTCTGTTTTCACTACACGGGTCTCGTCGGAGTGGCGACAGTTTGTAAGTATTGAGTCATTTGAGGGAAAAAGAGGTGAAAAATTATAAAACGTATAAACTTTTGTTTTTTTGGTCTTTGAGTTTGAGAAAATGCTTATTTTTGTCAAAAAGCTATTTGTGGGCACTTTTTCGTGTCAGGACCAGTGTCAAAAATGTATTTTGGGCCAAAAAACGCAAGGAAAAATGTTTTTTATGGCGTTTCGAGCCAGCTGAATTTGGATTAGACATTAGGTTTGTTTGGTCCTTCAGGAAAATTTGGGCCTGAACATTTTTGGCGTTTTTGGCAGAAAATTGGTATTTTTCAATGGATAGTAATTTTTACCACCCGATTTTATCTGAAAATCACATATTTTCAACTTTTTTTCTTACTTTTCTCTCGCTAATTGCTAAACAGAAAACATTTTGGGCCGCCGAAGGTGATTCATCTTTGCATTACATATGTTCAAGCTGTATCTGCAGGCTATAGCGGTCCAGATGTGTCATTTTTAGTCACGCTTTTGGGCCCGGTTTTATGGGGCGATTGGGAGATTTTTCACACATATGTTTGGGGGTGTTGGGGGGGGGGTCTATGACCTTTGGCATTTGGCATAGCCAAGGGCATTCTTGACCTTTCTAGCGTTTTTGAAGATAAAAGGGCAAATTTATTTTTTTGTTTTTGAAAAATATTATTTTTTAGTCGAAAATTTATATTTGTATTGATTTTGTTACATTTTTACTTTTTATTTTCAGGCTCAATCAGTGCTCGACTTGCGCCCACAACCATTGGCTCCTCCCTAAGTCATTTGTCTAGCAATGGCATTCCAATGGGACAGGTAAGTCTTGTTTACTGGTTTTCAAAATGTAAACTTTTTTTGTCAAATTTTAATTTTCCTGTGGCATTTTCTTTTCTTTCCTCTTATATTTTCCGTATAGTCTCATTTTTATTAATTTTCGAGTCATTCAAAACCCAAATATTCTCAGGTATGTCACGCAGAGACCATGGAAGTTGTGCTGTACAAAGGTAGTGACCGGGACGAGTTAGCGGGAAGCATAGTTGGACACCTTGGTCGAGCCACTAATACGAGCTTCACCTGCTTTGGGATCACGTTGGATAGAGTGCCTTCATCTGGTGATTCAGCCGACGATTTTGGAGACGGTGAGTCAGCTTTTGCACGGAACTTGTCCCGAATGCGACCCCCAAAAATTATTTTTTCAAAAACAATTTTTTAAACACTAAAAACAATTTATTCAACACTATAATTTTTGGGGGTCTAAAATAGCAATGGCTGTGTTTATATAACATTTTGGCTTCATCTACCCAAAAATTAAAATTGCTTCATTGTGCCTATTAAAAGTCAAACTGCCGCAGAATTGTGCGATAAAATACACAATTTTATTGAAAACGGATAACTTTTATAGTGTTTTCGGCCATGTGAGTTCGAATTCAAAGGAATTTTTGAACATGTCCTATAGGTGTAGAAGCATTTTAATCTAATTTTCTTAAAATTAAAATTTTAAGAAAAATTTTCTTCTCCGTCTCCTTTTTTGTCGTAAACCTATTGAAGGATTTTATTCAATATTTTTCTTTTAGATATAGCGCTGATATTATTTTGATAACCCTCCTCAGGTGTCCTACACCTATAGGACATGTTCAAAAATTCCTTTGAATTTTTGAACTTATATGGCCGATAACACTATAAAAGTGATTTTCCCGGGCCCTGGGAGTAATTTCTAAGCTTACGCCTGAGTCGTGATGCTTTGTTCAATTTTTGGACTCATGTGCGAGAAACTTACAAGCCTGTCGAAGGAGAACTGGAATACGTACAAACTTTTGACAAAGAATATGAACACGATATTTTCGATGATGTGTAAATATAGCTTTGTTATTTTTTTGTGTTGAATAAATTGTTTTCAGTGTTTAAAAAATTGTTTTTGAAAAAATAATTTTTGGGGGTCGCATTCGGGACAAGTCCCGAATGCGAGTCCCGAGACGGTGAGTCAGCTTTTGCACTATTAGATGATAGGATTGTAACAATTTTTCTTGAAAATCAATAAAGTTATTGAAAAATTAGAGTTATCATTCATTGAAAAATTGAAATGATCGAATTATCAATCATTTGGGCAATGTTTTTTTTTATTAAGAAGTAAAACATTACTTGGAAAAGGAGAAAAACAGCGTCGCAGGCGAAATTTTTTAGCTATTCCGACAAAATTTCACGATATTTTCAGGATAAAGGCTAAATTTTAGGACATTTCTGAATTTCCAGGATGAAATCCTGGAAATAAGGAGTTTCGTCTCGGCTTAGTTGATATTGTCTGAAAACCTGTCAAAATCAGTTTTGCCTATGGCACTTCTATATTTGGGTCGGATTTGAATTAAATGCATTTATTAATGCAACAATGAAGGATAACGCAACAATAATTAGCATTCAAAAACGCGCCAATCAAAAATTTACCGTTATGTCTCTCTTTTGTGATTCAAATTTTGGAATGTTCGCCGCGAATTTTTCTGCGCACTTTATGTTTATAATAAGCAAACTCAAGAACTGACTGTCGCCCAAAGTTCCAATGTTTCAACGCTTGCTGATTCATAATGCACTAATAATTCATAAATTCCAGAAAGCCATCCAAACGTCGGTCCCGTTTTCATCAGCGCCATTCAAAAGGACTCGCCTGCGGACAAATCCGGCGTCTTGCAGGTGGGAGACCGGGTGATCTCGATCAATGATTGGTAATGTTTTAAAAGATCATTGCTTGAAAGGTCATTTTTAATCGCAACATTTGCAGGTTTACCGCAAATGGGACTCTGGAAGAAGCGATCCACGTTCTGAGTCATTGTCAATGCGTCGGAGGAATAAATGCGTCCGTGTCACTTTTGGTGGAATTCGATGTCATAGGTAAGAACTTTCACTTTCGATGGGGGTTTATGTTTTTCGTTGATCAAAAATTTTTAGTTGATCTTTGATCCCTTATATATGAATGGAAAAATTTAACCTATTGCAGAATTTTTAAATTTTATGAAAAAATTTAAAGGAAACAAATTGGATTAAAAAAGGAAAGTAGAATAGCAAATTTAACAAAAACTTTATTATAGCGGAAATTTTAAGGTAATTGTTTACAAGAAATTGCAAATTTCTGCCAAAAGTTAACAAAAAATGGTTTTAATCTTGTTTTTGGACTATTTTTTGCCACAACATACGGCTCTATCCCATTGTAGGAGGCTCCCAAACAATACAAATCCCATAAAAACAATAGGATACAACCCAAAATACTTATTTGACACCCCAAAAGATCTCTTTTAGAACCAAATTTTGAGATTCATGCCGAAAAGAAGTATTTTGGGAATAAAAAAATTGTCGCGAAAAGTAAATCGATACCTTAACTAAAATTTGGAACATCGAAGATCATTTTTTAAACCTTTTACATTTATTTTTATGCCATATTTCCATTTCCAGAATCCGTTCTACCTCCAAGCGGCCTTTTTATGGTCAAACTTGCGAAAAGAGGCAACAATCTTGGCATTGTGTGCAAAAGCGAAACGAACAATGAGAAAGGCGAGCCGGTGATCATTTCAGACATCAGAACTGGGAGGTACTTTTTATTTTAAAATAAATAATAATAAAAAACAGCTACGGTAATTTTCAGCGTGGCTCATCGCTGCGGCAGCATTCAACTCGGAGACAGAATCCACTCAATCGATGGAATCTCCTTGGAATCCTGCACTGTGGAGGAATCCATGAGGCTTCTTCAGGCAAGCTTTTCGTCTTAAAACTAACAGTTCAAAAAATTGGCGCGAAAGAAACTAAAAAAGTGACCGAAAATTCAAAATTTTTGAAGTTTTCTTTTGCACTTTTGTTTTTCACACTTGTACCAAATCCATATTCCAGAGATCTGGCAATGTGGTCAAGCTGTGCATCCTGAAAGGAAACGCCGACGATCAAGACCAAGACACCCAGGCGAACAACTTTATCACTTTCGCCATCGAATTGAGCAGAAAATCGCAGCCTCTCGGAATTACGATAGCTTCAACACCTGGGCCAAATAATCCCGTCATAATTTCTCAGTTGGCACCTGGAGGATTGGCGGAAAGGTAGGCTGAGTTCATTTTTGATCTCTACTGTTTGATCATTGATCTCTAAATCAAATCTGTTCCAGAACCGGAGCCATGAGAGTCGGTGACCGCATTTTGTCCATAAACGGTGAAGTTCTGGAAGGCAAGAAGGGCGTGGCCCAAGCAATCAACATTCTCCAGCAATCCACCGACGTCGTCTCTATCAAGCTCTGCCGGAACATAACGGCAGAAACATCGCCAGTGTTGCCAAATTTTGGTAAGGAATTTTTTGAGATTTTCACTCAAAATAACTGTAAAGTCAAATTTTCAGGCTGGCGATGTTCGTCGAGCGGTCTCATCAATCCTGGAATGATTGGAATTCCATTGAGCACAATTCCTTCGGATTCCGTCAGCGACGGCTCCGAGAAAATTGAGTAAGCTTTCACATACTCTATAAAAATATCAATCAAGTAATGCTAAACCAAAAATTTTCAGGACCCCGCTGAAAAGCGTGGACAGCGCTGTCGAAAGTCTGGAACTGGAGGATTCGTCGGATGGCGTTCACACAAAGTCAAAGTGCGGTCAACACTTCCAGCACAATGCAACAAGGCCTTCCACTTCGCACTGCTATTATCATCCAGGTAAGTAAAAACGGCCAGATGATGTGCAGGTATTGACCAATATTTTTTGTTTTCCCAAAACTTTGCCGCAAAATTTTCCCGGATCAAACCTGCCAAAATTCGTGCGATTGCTATAATCAAAATTCCAAAGGACTAGAATGCTAACGTAATCCTGTAACTAAAGAATCCGGGATTCCAAGGAACTCGATCTCGGTCTAAATTAGACAGGGTCGACTTCACTGGAATCTAGTATTTTGGACTTCAGGATTCCGTTGGGATTCTGTCCCTGGGATACCCTTTGATTCTGGCCATTAGTCTGTCTAATTATTCCGAAGCTCTAGGAAAATCCGAACGGCTAGGTACCAGCTGTAAAAAATTTGGCTTTGGTTCTCGAATAACGCTACTTTATTACCAAAGATGGATATATCCTAATGAATAAAATTTTTTTGGAAAATTGCAATCCCAAAATTTAGACTTGATATCCGGCGGATCCTCAGAGCATTGGGACTCTGGACTCAGCTCCGCCGCCGATAGCCACACAGCCGCTCAACCCATCACATCCGGCCTCGGAAATGGTCCCGGTTCAAACGGCGATCGATGTTGCTCCTGCAGTCAAAGCACGCCAAAGTCAAATCCGACCACGAACAGTAACAGCCCCGGAGGCGCTAGTGATGGAATGTCGAAAAAGAGCGAAGAAGACTGGTGAGATTTTGTACTTTTCGGGATTTCACTGCGCTGCTAAAAGGACAATCGACTTGGGTAGTCCTTTTGTGCGTGGCGCAGTGCAATGTTATGTTCTATGTCCGATCCAACTAGTTAAGCAGCGCTGGGCTGAAGTTTTGAAAGGTAAGATGAGCCCAGCGCTGCTTAACTTGATGGATCGGACGGAGACCACTTGCAAAGGAAAGTTATGGACCACACACGTTGATTTTTCTTATAAAATGTTATGAAACCTATTTGTCTACCTGTTTTTATGATCAAGAATGCTCAATTTCAGGATGCGAATATTGGAGGCGCTGGAGACTGTGGGCGAGGAGGAAATGCTGAAGAAGCTGGAAGAGTCAATAATGAGCTATGGGAAGGCACTTTCCAACACACCTTCGAAAGCACAGCCACAAATTCCCACGAGGAGAGAAGATCCTCCGAGAAGGTGAGAAAAAAATTTGAAACGGCAAAAAACTGAAGAAAAATCGGCAGCAAATTAAGAAAAACTGAACAACGAAGAAAATTTTTCTCGCACTTTCAATTTTTTAACCAAAAATTCAAATTTTTGAAAAGTTTGAATGTTTAAAAAAATTTTCACGCCCAAATTTAGCCTCAATTTCCCGCCCCTTAAATCTTCCCGGGAGAGCAATCCTGGCGTGTTCTCCCGCTCCATCCAACAAAACCATCTCGCGACCACCCACAGCGGCGATCCTTATTCTCGCCAGCTTTCATCCCCGATTTCTACCTCAAATTCCAACTATTACGCTTCGATTGCGCAGCCGTCAACGTCCTCCGGCATTCTTGACCAGTCCACGTCGTCGATTATATACAAATCCCAGCAATCAAATTCCGGGACTGATCGATCAGGAACGGATCCGGCAACGCCAGTCCCGCCTCACAGGACAATGATTGGACGATCGCTGGCGGAGCATATGAATGGCCAAAGGTATGAATTGGAATTATAGAAATTGAAATTTCGTACAAAATTCCGTTTTTGAGTGATTTTTTGAATTTTTGGATCGAGCTTTACTCATCCTTCTAGAATGTTCCATAAATGGTTTCGCGTTGAGCCCCAATTCAAATTTGACGAAAGTTTTAAATACGTATGGCATAAATCTGACATTACTACCACTAAGCCAAGAATGTGTACATTCCGCAATTTTTTGCAAAAATTTTGAAAAATGATGCGGAATCCAGAGAAAAAGTTGGCATAGAAGCAGTAATGTTCAGATTTATACCATACATATCTCAAATCACTTAAAAGTTGATTTGAGCCCCGGAAATTTAAACGATTTTTGGATTTTCCAGGATTTGCATTCATAATTTTCTCATTTAATTTAAAATTTCTCATGCCATTTCCCATTCAATAAAAAATTCCACTTATTTACTTCCAGAAATATCGATCAAATATCAATTTAGCTCGAACTACGCTCCGCTTCAACCTCGGCTGACCAATCCTCATATCCAACACGCAAATCCCGGATTTTCTGTGACCGGAGAGCAAATTGCCAGCGTTTTCCCACTGCCATCGCAGCGATTAATTTCCAATGGCTCATTTTATGAGGAGAGAAAAAGCGGACACAGCACGCTCGAGTCAGGAACGGGAACGGCCAATTCTTTGCCTCCGGCAATGCCATCGCCAAAGCCGAAACCCATAGGTGGATTGGAGCTGTTTCCGGGATCCAGGTAAAGTTATGCTAAAAGTTTTCTATCTTTCGGCGCCAGTTTGAAATCTAAAACTTGAAAAACAGTTATATGCGTTGCGATTACAAATGTCGCAACATGAACAACCGACTTGTGTGGTCCTTCGTGTGTGACGCACTGCGAAGGTCATCCATCTGTCCCATCCAATATGTTAAGGAGCACTGGCCTCAAATTTGGAAAAGATTAGGTAGAATTTTAGCTAAAGAGCTCAGTGCTGCTTAACTTGATGGTTCGAACTTAGAGACGACTTCGCGCAGTGGAATGCAAGGGACCACACACATCGATTGTGTGGTCTCTTGCATTTTTGTGGCGCCAACTCAAAATTTAAACTAACAAAGTAATCAATTTTTATTTTCAGCCACTTCAACACTCCAAAAAGCCCATTGCTTTCGGCATCTCGAGCTCATTCCAATGAATCACCGATCCCGTATATCACTTCTCCCGTCCCCGGCACCTCCAAAGATCCGAGAAATGTAACTCTGAGAGGCGAAGGAAACATCGCAGAGACGCCTGGATCTTCCGGAGAAATCATAAGCGTGACCTTGGGCAAAGATCAACGAACCAGGAGCTTCGGATTCAGCGTGAGCGACGGCGACGCGGAGAATCCCGGGATTTTTGTCAATTCGGTGATTCCAGGAAGTCCGGCCGATGGCGTCGTTTGTCCGATGGACAAAGTTTTGCAGGTAAAAAATGCACTAAACATGAGGTTGAAATTTTTTATTTCGAGTCATTCCGTGCCCGGAGCCCTGTCATCCATAGCCTAAGGATATATTGACTTCGGGGTATCAAAATGACCGTGAAATTGTGGTTCTAAGGATTTTTCGAGGCTTTTGTACCCGATGAATCGACCTACTAGCCCTCAGGGTATATGGCCGAAAATGAAATTCTGGAATATTTTAGAGTGGTCCTATGGGATCTCATAAGGACATATGTCCTAGAATATCCCAAATCCTTAAAGGAACATCCTAGAATGTTCTAGAAATATATCGACAGGAATTCTGTATCTTACCGTACCATTCCAAAAGAGATCCAAATTCTCTTTTTATTTTTATATCGATTTTTAAAAATAACACTTTATTGTCAAAAATAGAAATTTTTCAAATTTTATCTCACAAAATTACATTTCGTTTTCAGATAAATCAAACGAGCATTCAATTTCTCGACTGCGACTTGGCCGTACCGTTGCTATCGACCGACCGCGTGGAGTTACTTTTGCTCAGGAAGGCGCAAACATCCGCTCGATCAAATGTAAATAGAAACATAATACCGGCGCCAAAGATGACTCATCCGAGAGGACCGTGTCTGCAGTCTCCGTTATAGAATTTAAAAAATGCCTTTGATATTCACAATAGTGCTTTCATAATGTTCGATGTATGATTTAAATTTAACTGTACTTTAATTTTATGCAATAAAGAAGGATCTCAGAATTAGCTGTTGCTGTTGCAATTATGTGTCTGGTCTTTATAAAAGGTCATTTTGTTCGCATAAAACGTTATTTGGTTTATATAAACTAAAGTCATACCAGAATCTAGGTTGACATTCTTGATCAGTGTTTTCAAAACCGGGTCCGGAGCAGTAAAACATCAGCCGCGGCGATGTGATCGTAAAAAAATTCATTTTTTAACCAAAAAGTGGCTTTTTCAGAAAAATTTACGGCTGGCACAAAATTTAAAGTGTAAATGCCGTAAAAGCATAGCTTAGCATTTAGGAAAGCACAAAATGGCACTAGTAATTTCTCGGTTTTAACATCCAGACCCTGGTTCAAAATTCCCATATTTGAATCCTTTGTTTTTTTCTTCGAGAAACGTTTTTTCTTAAAATCGTCCCTCACAAACAATTCCAAAGACGCAATATTTTCATTACTCACAAGGATGATTCGATTTCTTCAGGCAATTTAATAGTACGATTCCTGGAAAAGCGGAATGCTTTGGGCTCATTCAACGTTTATTTCGACTCTCACAATTTTCCATGTATGGTACCAAAAACTCCAAAAAAAGCTTACTGTGCTCCGTATCACGCCTTAGCGTAGCGCCGAGATCAAATTTGTCGTCAGCTCAAGTTAATGGTTCTAGATTAGGTCATTACTCGTCTTCTAGAATATTCCAGAAACAGTGAACATAAACAGTCAATGTCTATGTTAAAACTATACTATAGTTAGCCAAATCATACTATATTTTTCATAGTTAGTTAACATTACTGCAAATTATGGATATACAATATCGGACGCATACAAAGTTTCCCATGGCCGAGTTATTCACTTCCGGGATATATTACCTCGTATATATTATCGTTGGTATATACCAATACTAAATTGGGTTTACTGTACCAATAATATTAATTGTATTTCAAAGAAGTCATGGTGCACTTTAATGTCTTTCATATGAGCCTATTGCTCTGCGCCATTACATCTGTTGTGGCGGCCTCGGATCTGTGCTGTAAGTTTCACTTACCGAGGTCTCTCTAATCGAGAAGGTCTCCGTTCGGAGACTTTCTCCAATATAAGGCCTAGAGAAAGAATATGGATTAGAGAATTCTTCTCCAATATAAGACAACTTTGGAGTGTGGTCGAAAAATTAGGGCTTCGGTTAGAGGGGTTAGGTTAGAGAGAATACGGTATGCCGTTTCCATAAAGAGACTTTTATCAAAAACTACATTGCGTTAAAGAAATGCCACACAGATCCATAAAAATCGCGGTTTGTCCCGAAATTTTCAAGAACCCGAACGTTTTTTAATGGATATTGCTTCTGATCACAGCTTCTAGAATATTCTAGAAGACGAATTATAGCTCAAATTAATGCTAAGACTCTGGGCTTACACCCTGAGCCGTTACACGTCCTCTAGAATGTTCTAGAAGTTGTGATCAGAAGCAATATCCATTTTAAACTATACTAGTTTTCAACTATTATTACTTAGCCTTAGTATTATGAGTTTATTGGGACGGTATAAACAAAACCTCTGTAAATTTGAGCCTTAAAACTATGACATATATTTCAGGTACCCCTAAAAATATTTTTCACACGTTTCGCATAAATAACTTTAAAAATATTAAGCTGGAGAGAACGAAAGCAAGGACTCGGTGGCGGCAGTCAGCAATGCATTCCTCGGAAAAGTCAAACAATTGGCGTCCCTGAACACTGGCAAGGAGAGATTTACATCTCTCAGCAATGACTTTCCATCCTTGTTTGATAGCTCAAGGGCATTCTCAGTTGCACTTTGCAACAGTTTGGCAAACATCGCCGAGAAAGTACGTTGGTTTAAAGTAGTTTTACTGTGTCGGCTTGGACCTTGTTTACTGTAGTGCTAAAGGACAGATCTGAGCTAGACTTGAAGTTGGGACAGCAAAATAGGAGTTGCGTCAAAAAGAGGCGTCATAAAATTCGCGCGCGAATTCAAATGGAAATTTTGGGGGGTTAACACACATAGGGTACCCCTGTAAAAAGTATACTATCGTGTACAGCTCGATGAGCTGAACACCTTTTACAAAAGTACCATGGGTGTCTGAGACGATCCTGGCGATATATAGCGAAAAAATCAATCCAAAACATCCATTTGAATTCGCGCGCGCGTCACCTTTTCATTTGTCATCGTTTTACAACTTCAAGTCTAGATCAGATCTATCCTTTACTATGATATGATATATATAGCAAAATAGTTTAAAAACAATTTCAGAACGAAACATTGGCAGAACTCTGCAACTTCACGTCCGTCCTTGTCAAGCAAATGGAAGATGATTATAAAAAGACTCCTCGCATCGGTTTATATTTTGCTAATGTGAAATGAAATAATGTTGCTTGATTTAGGTAAACAGCCTGACATTGACGGTGAAACTTTCATATTTTTTTAAATGAAAATGGAAATGTGAGATGCAGGCCTTGTCGATGAATAACTTTGCGTCTGCGAAATCATCTGGCAACCACATTTCCATATCGGGTCCCTCTAAGTCGCAAGGTGACAGTCTTCCCCCCCCAATAGAATAACCCACTTTTTGGGGGTCCCGGACCCCAAACTCGCGAGTACCCCCCCAAAACCCATGATTTTAGGGGGGGTTATCAATGTCAGATTTGGGGTTGACATACGTGAAAACGTGACATCCGTGTGTCACGTGTGTCACGTAAAAGGGCATGTTTTCGAGTTCCCTCGATAAAGGGACGCACGATAGCTCAAAATGCTCCCCAGAGGATTCTAAGAACGAATCCGGAAAAATTTTTTTCGGGAGATCTCAAAAAAGTGGCTTTTTTGGTCAAAAAGTGTCATTTTCCATGTTTTTCTGGAAAACGTCATATGTTTTCGAGTTCCCTCGATACAGGGACGCACGATAGCTCAAAATGCTCCCCAGAGGATTCTAAGAACGAATCCGGAAAAATTTTTTTCGGGAGATCTCAAAAAAGTGGCTTTTTTGGTCAAAAAGTGTCATTTTCCATGTTTTTCTGGAAAACGTCATATGTTTTCGAGTTCCCTCGATAAAGGGACGCACGATAGCTCAAAATGCTCCCCAGAGGATTCTAAGAACGAATCCGGAAAAATTTTTTTCGGGAGATCTCAAAAAAGTGGCTTTTTTGGTCAAAAAGTGTCATTTTCCATGTTTTTCTGGAAAACGTCATATGTTTTCGAGTTCCCTCGATACAGGGACGCTCGATAGCTCAAAATGCTCCCCAGAGGATTCTAAGAACGAATCCGGAAAAATTTTTTTCGGGAGATCTCAAAAAAGTGGCTTTTTTGGTCAAAAAGTGTCATTTTCCATGTTTTTCTGGAAAACGTCATATGTTTTCGAGTTCCCTCGATACAGGGACGCACGATAGCTCAAAATGCTCCCCAGAGGATTCTAAGAACGAATCCGGAAAAATTTTTTTCGGGAGATCTCAAAAAGTGGCTTTTTTTTTAAACGTCATTTTTGTCAAAAAATACTGCGACCACACCACATAGTTTTTGCATGACTTGAGTTCATGCAATAAAAACTGTATATGCTTATTTATTTTGATCTATTAAATGTATCCACTCCACATACTTTTTGCATGACTTGGCCAAATCCGGAAAATCCTGGATTTGGCCAGGGGCCAACTGCCCAGTAGGTGCTCGGATCCGGGCGTGTGATACGTCAATCGCTTCCTCTCGGCGAGACGAGTCGATTGGTACCGGTCTCGCCGACAAGATTTGCGAGTACCGGGATTTATGGCTTCCGGAAATCCGGAAAATCCTGGATGAATAAGGGCGCCGCCATGCGGCGAAGCCGCTGGCTGGTTTACTCTGGTTTTACTAGCCCCTTCGGGGCTAGTAAAAAAATAAATTTATAAATTTTTGGTGGAGTCTTTGTTTGTGGTTACGTGTGATAAGCGTTTCTGTATTTGAATGCGCTGACGCGCATTAAGCTGCTTCTAGCCACTTCGTAAGTAATCCTATCGGGCTATCCCAGTATACGGGCTATCCCAGGTTAACCTGGGAGTATACGGGCCATCCCAGGATACGGGCTATCCCAGGATACGGGCCATCCCAGGTTAACCTGGGAGTATACGGGCTATCCCAGTATACGGGCTATCCCAGGTTAACCTGGGAGTATACGGGCTATCCCAGTATACGGGCTATCCCAGTATACGGGCCATCCCAGGTTAACCTGGGAGTATACGGGCTATCCCAGGATACGGGCTATCCCAGGATACGGGCTATCCCAGTATACAGGCTATCCCAGTATACGGGCCATCCCAGGTTAACCTGGGAGTATACGGGCTATCCCAGGATACGGGCTATCCCAGGATACGGGCTATCCCAGGATACGGGCTATCCCAGTATACGGGCTATCCCAGGTTAACCTGGGAGTATACGGGCTATCCCAGGATACGGGCCATCCCAGGATACGGGCCATCCCAGTATACGGGCCATCCCAGGTTAACCTGGGAGTATACGGGCTATCCCAGGATACGGGCCATCCCAGGATACGGGCCATCCCAGTATACGGGCCATCCCAGTATACGGGCCATCCCAGGTTAACCTGGGAGTATACGGGCCATCCCAGGATACGGGCCATCCCAGGATACGGGCCATCCCAGTATACGGGCCATCCCAGGTTAACCTGGGAGTATACGGGCTATCCCAGGATACGGGCCATCCCAGGATACGGGCCATCCCAGTATACGGGCCATCCCAGTATACGGGCCATCCCAGGTTAACCTGGGAGTATACGGGCTATCCCAGGATACGGGCCATCCCAGGATACGGGCCATCCCAGGATGTCGTGTCCCAGTGGCTTTGCGTCGCTCAGCGGAGCCTCGCGGCCTTCGGCCGCTCGAAGCGGGGAAAACTTGACCTCGTGAGAGACCTCGTGAGAATAACACGACCTCGTGAGAACAAACCTCGAATCTGACGTCAGATTCGTGATCAGCGTATCGGAAAACCCCCGGGTACCGAAAATCAGCCCCGTAGATGCTTTGGAACCTCGTGAGAGACCTCGTGAGAATAACACGACCTCGTGAGAACAGACCTCGAATCTGACGTCAGATTCGTGATCAGCGCATCCGAAAACCCCCGGGTACCAAAAATCAGCCCCGTAGATGCTTTGGTTTCAAAAATGTCATTTTTTGGCCAAAAAGTGGCTTTTTCCAGAAAATTTTCAAAAAATGACCAAACCAAAAAGTGTAAAAAGCAAAGATGTCCAGAATGGCCTCACAAATCGACTGGGAACATAAAAACTACCACTTCCCTTGTCCAAAACCCTTAAAAACACGTTTTTGTGTTTTGGCGCGAATTCAAATATTCAAATTTTGGTTCTGACAATTAATCGGTGACCTACAGCCTCAGGGCTTTCAAATGACACCTCACTTGCCCCGGTCTGACGACGGGATCGCCAGATATGGTTAGGGACATTTGCGGGTACCAAAAGAGCGTTTCATTTCTATTAAGGGGGACGGGCTATCCCAGTATACGGGCTCTCCCAGGTTAACCTGTGAGTATACGGGCTATCCCAGTATACGGGCTATCCCAGTATACGGGCTATCCCAGTATACGGGCTATCCCAGTATACGGGCTATCCCATTATACGGGCTATCCCAGGTTTACCTGGGAGTATACGGGCTATCCCAGGTTAGCCGGGCTTTGTCAGCGGAGCCTCGCGGCCTTCGGCCGCTCGAACCGGGCAAAACTTGACCTCGTGAGAGACCTCGTGAGAATAACACGACCTCGTGAGAACAGACCTCGAATCTGACGTCAGATTCGTGATCAGCGTATCGGAAAACCCCCGGGTACCGAAAATCAGCCCCGTAGATGCTTTGTAACCTCGTGAGAATAACACGACCTCGTGAGAACAGACCTCGAATCTGACGTCAGATTCGTGATCAGCGCATCCGAAAGTAGAGTAGAGTAAACCAGAGTAAACCAGAGTAAAGCAGAGTAAACCAGAGTAAAACAAGAGAAACCCGCCGATTCTCGGCGGATTACCGCCTCGAATCGGCGGGTTTCTCTTGTTTTTTCCGCGGTTAGCGTGCATCCACGGCGCTTCGCCATCAGTATGCAATTTTATATTTCACGATTTTTATTCGAGCGGTTTTCTAAGACGTATTCCTTCCGAGGGTTTCGCTGTCCACAGCTGGTCACAGGGGGCCACAGGGGGTCGTCTGGGGGCTGAAAATGGTGCCAAACGTCTTCTCTTGTCGAGACGAAGCGATTGACGTATCACTCGCCCAAATCCGAGCGGAGCGTGAAAAGTTGCCTTTCTGGGCCCCCTGGGGGGTAAAAGGGGGCACAGGGGGCCACAGGGGGTCGTGCCGGGGCTGAAAATGGTGCCAAACGTCTTCTCTTGTCGAGACGAAGCGATTGACGTATCACTCGCCCAAATCCGAGCGGAGCGTGAAAAGTTGCCTTTCTGGGCCCCCTGGGGGGTAAAAGGGGGCACAGGGGGCCACAGGGGGTCGTGCCGGGGCTGAAAATGGTGCCAAACGTCTTCTCTTGTCGAGACGAAGCGATTGACGTATCACTCGCCCAAATCCGAGCGGAGCGTGAAAAGTTGCCTTTCTGGGCCCCCTGGGGGGTAAAAGGGGGCACAGGGGGCCACAGGGGGTCGTGCCGGGGCTGAAAATGGTGCCAAACGTCTTCTCTTGTCGAGACGAAGCGATTGACGTATCACTCGCCCAAATCCGAGCGGAGCGTGAAAAGTTGCCTTTCTGGGCCCCCTGGGGGGTAAAAGGGGGCACAGGGGGCCACAGGGGGTCGTGCCGGGGCTGAAAATGGTGCCAAACGTCTTCTCTTGTCGAGACGAAGCGATTGACGTATCACTCGCCCAAATCCGAGCGGAGCGTGAAAAGTTGCCTTTCTGGGCCCCCTGGGGGGTAAAAGGGGGCACAGGGGGCCACAGGGGGTCGTGCCGGGGCTGAAAATGGTGCCAAACGTCTTCTCTTGTCGAGACGAAGCGATTGACGTATCACTCGCCCAAATCCGAGCGGAGCGTGAAAAGTTGCCTTTCTGGGCCCCTGGGGGGTAAAAGGGGGCACAGGGGGCCACAGGGGGTCGTGCCGGGGCTGAAAATGGTGCCAAACGTCTTCTCTTGTCGAGACGAAGCGATTGACGTATCACTCGCCCAAATCCGAGCGGAGCGTGAAAAGTTGCCTTTCTGGGCCCCCTGGGGGGTAAAACGGGGCACAGGGGGCCACAGGGGGTCGTGCCGGGGCTGAAAATGGTGCCAAACGTCTTCTCTTGTCGAGACGAAGCGATTGACGTATCACTCGCCCAAATCCGAGCGGAGCGTGAAAAGTTGCCCTTTTACGTGACTCACGTAAGTCACGTTTCACGTGAAAATACGTGAAAAATTTTGCCGCCATTCGACTCAGCGTGCCCGATTTAGGGGGGGTACCCACGATCCTGAGATCCGGGAGTGGCAAAAACCGGAAGATTGTGTTCGTGGGTCAGATTCCATCCGCGGGTCAGTCTTCCCCTGCGCTTTAGGTTAGAGTGGAAACAATTTCAGAACGAAACATTGGCAGAACTCTGCAACTTCACGTCCGTCCTTGTCAAGCAAATGGAAGATGATTATAAAAAGACTCCTCGCATCGGTTTATATTTTGCTAATGTGAAATGAAATAATGTTGCTTGATTTAGGTAAACAGCCTGACATTGACGGTGAAACTTTCATATTTTTTTAAATGAAAATGGAAATGTGAGATTTTTTAGCAAGTGATCCTCGATCGCTGTTCCTGCGCAATTGGGACGAAGTAAGATTTTGTAATACAATAACCTTCGCTTAATATTTAGGGATATACCGATTTTTTTGCTTCCAATTTGAACTATTAAAATGTCACATTTTTACCCCACGCCCCCCATTTAACCCCTGAAAAGTGCAATCCCCTCTAAAAAACCTGGAAAACCACGACTTTCCAGAGGGAGTTGCACTTTTCAGGAGGTTAAATGGGGGTAAAAATTGTTCTCTTCAATTTTTAGAAACTAGACACTTTCCGCTACATTTTTGCCAAAACATCTACTACTCCTAGTGTGAAAATAAAAGTTATGACCCTCCCCCGGCAACTACCAGGCATAACTATAACTATTAGCTTACAAGGAACACTCACCTGGTGAAAAGCACAAGCACAATAACTATTAGCTTAGTATTTTGAACAAATCATATCTCAATGAGACATGAGAAATGAATGAGACATAAATATAACATTTTGCTCATATTGGAAGCGAGAAACATTCGCTTCAAATTTTGTACGAAAAAGGCTATAAAATTGCGTACCCTTTCCAAAATCAGGACAATTCTTTAAATGGTACAATTCAAATGTTTCGGATTTCATTCAAAATAATGCAAATTTCTTTAGAATGTCGATTACATGCTCATGTCCATTAGCATGGATATGGAAATGTGGTTGCCAGATGATTTCGCAGACGCAAAGTTATTCATCGACAAGGCCTGCGTCAGCACGTCTACCACTTCACCTGTAAAAATCGCACTCGTGGGTCCATTGATAACTTAAAGCTAATCTAATAGACAAAAATGTTTTAGTGTTGTGAAATATATTTATAGGCAATGGAGAAACATCATCGAGGATATTTGGAAACAATCGTGGAAGAGGGTGGCGAGACAATAATTGGCATTCTTAGTGCAGAGATGTTCCTCAAAACTACAAAAGTGGTTCGTGTGACTTTAATTTGATTAGGTTTAAGTACATTTGATATGAATTAAATAAAAACATTGTCAGTCTATTGCAAAGTGTTTTTGGACACATATTTCGACGTATACTTAAATTTTTTAATGAAGGCTTAACACCTGGATTTAATAATAACATTGTTAGGAAACAAAAAAGTAAGGCCTAAGAGTAACATCACATTGCTAAAATCATATTCGTTTTTTAACGTTGTTAATTATCGCATGTTTATTCTTTTTAACATGTTCATTCTTGCTATTATTAGTAATTCACCTTGTATATCAATTTTGCTTCCCACAAAAATCTCACCATGTTGTAAAGGTCTGATTGACAAGCCTCAACTTTACAGCAAGACCCAAACATTGTCTCGGATTATGGGCGAACAATGTTTGTCGTTTATCCATAAAAAGTCGATTCTAAGTTTCATTCTAATCAAAATTTTCTCTCATTCTAAACGCTTCTAAATTATCAATAACTTAACCAAAAAATTTATACATATTTAACATTTGCTGTTTTAGATCATATTCCAAAGCCTGTGCGCGGCAGTCCATCCCGATGCGAAACAATCCTTCCCGGCCATAAATCGCAGTATCACTAAGCTTTTGAGCAGCGCTGATGGGATTTTATTGCCAAAACCGACTAAGGAGGCGTTGAACATTCGCGGCTGGCCTGTCTCATATGCGGCGTCAACGAACGGAATTATCTAAATTGAACATTCTAGACTGTTTAAACCGTATTCCCCTTATAACACCTTATAACAATAAAATATTCCCCTCTAGATCTCAAACAACGGGTCTGACAAGGGAACCTTTTTGAGTGCCATTTCTAATTGCAAGGGAGGGCACCCGGTTTTTGCTAAAATTGTTGCATCTATGGAGTTATTCACAAATCTCGGCCCTCAGCCCCGGAGGTCGCTCTAACGTGATTTTCGAGAGTCTCGAAGTTCCCAAAAAACCATGGTACCCCCATGGATCCAAAAATTCAAAATTTTTATTTTTGCCGGAAAACATGTTTTTAGGGGTTACCGAGAAATTCTGTTTATACATTCGGATTTCGCGCCATCAGTATGCCCTCGTCTGTATCAGTATGCCCCGGGCCCGTTACCTCGGCCATACGGCCCTCGCGGCGCTTCGCGCCGCTCGGCCGGGTGAAGCCTTCTATTTGTTCGGGAGTCTATATACACATACCCCCAGTGGCTTTGTCAGCGGAGCGGGGGCGAATCTGACTTCAGATTCGAACTCAGCGCGAAAAATTACTCATATAACATGCCGCGCGCGCAAAAACTGGGAAAATCGCCTCGCGCGAGCGCCTGCACGCGCGCGCGGGTCGAATCTGACTTCAGATTTGTATTCCCCTTGGTGCCCAAAATTTGGGACCGATTCCCGGAAAACATGAATTTCGAAAATTTGTAGTTTGCAGTCTGAGACCGTGACACGTGAGTCAGAGAGCCAAATTGGCGAATTACTATATATTTTTATTCACACGTTTTTGTGTACTTTACTCGTGTCACTTATGAAACATAATATAGATACATACTACAGGCTCTGCACATTGCCGATTCTCTCTTCTCACATATTATATCCTTTGCAAATAAATATCGGCTCTGCCTCTCCATTCAAATGGCGCATTCGCTGCGGGACAAACAACACGCGATTTCATTTGAAACCATATTTTTTTATCATTCAAAGCTTTGCAATTGAATGCGTCAAATCGCTTTCTGCATACATAATTTTTCTTATAACAAATTTTTGTTCCAAACTTCTCTATAATTTTTCTTCTGGGACATGATAAAATGTTTTAGAATTTTAATGAGTTTTGAGCAAATGTTTCCTAAAAACTTGTTCAGCATAATTTTTATTCATCTAAAAATTCATTCAATACAGATTCTTTTAAAATAAAAACTTTTCAAGTGATCTTTCACGGAAAAAATTCTAAACAGGCATTTGCTTTTTGCGACAAATTATGTTTTTGGGCAAAAAGGTAACTATTTTTGCGGGAGACCTAAGACATCACTTTTTCAATAAAAATAACAACGAATCCTTTGCATTCAATGCCTCCGGCAAATCCTGTTATCTCCAAATCTCTCGCACATTCCCAAATTCCAAACTATCGATTGCTTTGTTGTACGGTTCATTGGCCGATTCCCATTCAGTTTCAAAGCGGCAATGTTTCGGCCGGCTGCCCTTTCAAGCAGAAAACGGGCACGTGATTGCTTCACTTCAATTCCATTCTTAGGCTCTCTGTTGCCATATTATGCGCTTTATTTGCGCCACTTCCTGCAAAATTTTCGACTTTGAACCAAGAAAATTGATTGATTGACAAATTCCTGGATTGACATATTTCTGGATGGATCTCAACGCTGTGGAAAATATTTTATTCGCAA
Source organism: Ditylenchus destructor (assembly GCA_022814885.1). Taxonomy (NCBI): domain Eukaryota; kingdom Metazoa; phylum Nematoda; class Chromadorea; order Rhabditida; family Anguinidae; genus Ditylenchus; species Ditylenchus destructor. The sequence goes on along the minus strand of JAKKPZ010000035.1, from coordinate 325,082 downwards.
CGGATTCGTATAAGGTAAAAAATTTGGGAAAAGTTGCATTTTTTGAAAGCTTGCATAATTTTTATATCTGATTCATCTAGATTTATTTTCAGGTGACTCATCATGAGGTAAGTTATCATTGAGTTTATTACTTTTTACCTGCACTATTTTCGATCCTAGGAGAAAATTTTTTTAATAAGGCCCACATTTTAGAGCATTTTTGCTAAAGAATTCTCACTTTTCACCGCTTTTCTCAATATTTTAGTCTAAAAGTGGTTTTTTGCATAAATTTTTACTTTTTGGACAAAATAGTTGACATTTTTGGTAAACATTTTAGCAAATATTAGTCTAAGGATAACTTTTAAGGATAAAAGTACATCTGTCTAGGCAATTTTTATGCGCAGAAATGCTAATTTTAATCAAAATTGAATTTTTTGCAAAATCAATTTGAAAACTTGCGAAAATTTTGAGAAAATCGTATTAAATTACGTGATCAGGTATCTCATTACCTGAAACCAATATTCTTCAACGAACTCGATTTCAGCAATACCCTAAAGGAACGACCCACGTCTACTCTTACTTCGAGAGTCGAGGCGGCAAATTCGACCAAGTTTGCTTCTTCGGACTCCAATACATTTTGAAAAGGTAAGCAGGTTTGTCAATAGCTCAGTTATCAATCTAAACTCAGGTATGCTATAAAATACCGTTTTTCAGATGGCTCGTCGGACCGGTGGTCAACAGTCAAATGGTTCAACAGGCCAAGTATTTCTATCGAGTAAGTCAGTTTTTGGCCACATATACTTATAAGACCCTAACCATTACTTTGTCACACCATAGGTCATTTGTTACACGTAAGTCAAGAGTAGGATTTAGTCTATGTGTTGCCTTTCTTTTTGGCACATTTTTAAAAACTATATTGCTCTATTGTAATTATGGCTGTAGTTTTTAGCAATAACGCGACTTTAGTCTCGAACTTAGAACTTTGGCCATATCTTGAGGGTTATTCTTAAGCCTTCCAAAAGTTGCATTGTTTTGAGTTCAAATTTGCGTTTAAACGATCAATGATCACAATATATGCTTTAGGTTCACTTTGGAGGAATGGACGTTTTCAACGAGAAAGGATGGATGCATATCGTTGAGGTAAGTTCCTTTTCGATGAAACATTCTTTACAAAAAAATTGTTTCAGGCTCACAACGGATACCTGCCTCTCAGGATCAAGGCCGTGCCGGAAGGAACCGTCGTGCCGGTCAGAAATGTCCTTTTCACCATTGAGAACACAGATCCTCAAGTGCCTTGGCTCGTCAGCTGGGTGGAGGTAAGTGGTTTAAGACAGATTTACGTACCTGAGATTATCGAAACGATTTTTGACTTCAGAATCCCGAGCTCATATCTTAAGCTAAGATTTCTGATAGACAAGATTTCGTCATGTGAGGCATTATTTTTAAACATCAGTTTCATTAGATTTTATCAAGACTATTAAAAATCTATAAAGAGGATAGGAAACTAGAGAAAAAGTTGGGATAGAGTCATCAATATCAGATTTATGATTCACCCGGTGAAAATAGGTCCCAAAAAGGAAAATAAAAATGCAGTGTCTAGTTTCCTGTGCCCTTTTCAGATTTTCATCAGGGTGGGTAAAACCTAATGAAAATTGACCTTTAATAATTATAATCCCGTTTTTCGACTTAAAATGCAAACTTTTTATTTAGCTTACATTTCAGACTCTCCTAGTCCAGGTATGGTATCCGATGACCGTGGCAACCAGCTCGCGCACTCAAAAGGAAGTGATTGCCAGAGGGCTCCTAGACACTTCCGACTCACTGGACGGACTGCCGTTCAAATTACACGATTTTGGATTTCGAGGATGTTCTTCCGTTGAGGCTAGAAATTTATGTTGCTTTGTAAAATATACCTTCTAGAAGGGTCACATTCCTCGAAGCAAAATCCAGAGAGCCCAATTCCGGGAATTTTCTATGCTGGGAAAATTTTTTAGTGGAAATAAAACCTGTCCAGATCTACTATTCAGATCCTGAATAAAAGTTCTAGAAGGCTCCCATTCTTCGAAAAAAATTGATTTCTAAAAATTGTTTTCATTTTTCAGAGCGCAGGCATCGGCGGCGCAGCTCACCTGGTGAACTTTGTCGGGACTGATACAATTGCGGGCCTGCAAACGTGCAGAAAGTGAGTCTTTTCAGTGTTTTTAAGGGAAAGTCATCCAATTTGTTCAGGTATTATCATGCTCCGATGGCAGGCTTCTCGATTCCAGCAGCAGAGCACAGGTCATTTTTAATACCTAAAGGGAAAAAGATTTTCGCCAAATTTCTGAGCGCTGAGAAATAAAAGATTTTGAACACTAACTATTCAGTGTTGCCCATGAAAATTTTTGGCTTTTCTCTTTCGGTAGAAATTTAGAATTTGCATTCTGAGTCGTTCTAGAAAAGTTCTGAACTGATTTTTGACTCCGTTAAAATATTATTATCCTCTTCTGGGATTTTATTTTGTCTGTATGCTCTAATTTTCCTGAAAATAATCAAAAATAATTTCAAGTCAACCCTTAATTTCTTCCTTTTAAATTTCCCTATTTCAGCACAATCACAGCGTGGGAAAAATCCGGAGAATCTGCCGCCTATTTGAATATGTTGGAGAAATATCCGGTCGGATTGGTTTCAGGTGAGAATTTTTATGTATAAATGTTTACCTCTATGTATTAATATAATTATAAATTATATTCTGTAAAAAACAGGAAACTAGATAAAAAGTTGGGATACAGTCAGCAATATCAGATTTGTGACCAAGATAATGAAAATATGTCCAAACATGGAAACTAAAAGTGCAAAATTTTTTCGTATCAATATTTTGATGCCATATTTTATTTTATTTTTTGAGCTTTTTTCACTATGTGAGTCATAAATCTGACATTAATGACTGTATCCTAATTTTTCTTCTACTTTCCTATGCTTTTTACAGATTTTCAATAGCCTGAAAAGAACCTAATAAAAATTGAAGTTTAATAATTATAATCGAAAGATTTAATAATCGGACACATTGAAAATGTGTCCAGAAATGCATATTTGAAAATTTCCCCAAAAGTACTGTCAGCATTTCTTTCCTAGTTTCATTTTCCGGACTTCTTCTCACTGTGTTGATCAAGGATATGGTATTAACCAATATATCCCAACCTTTTACATAGATTCCTATGCATTTTACAAATTTTTTAATTCTACAAATAACTTTTCAGTGGTCAGCGATTCCTACGATGTCTTTCATGCCGTGAGCTCAATCTGGGGTGACGAACTGAAGGTAAGTTTTTGCTCCATTCTGCAAAGTTGAAAGTGAATTTGAAGCTGAAAGTGAAGTTTTTGATCCTCATTCTACAGAATATCATTCCTTGGATTTTAGGCTTATGTTCTGGAACGCGCGGAGAAGGGTTGCCTTGTGATCAGACCGGATAGCGGAGATCCGTGCGAGGTTTGTCTCATTTTTCAGCTAGTCCAGTGACCAAGTAGAATTGGGACGCGTTTCCAAAATCAATATTAGACAAGCAAAAATTCCGATACTAAAAATTTTAGAGAACAAAATTTTCTGTATACTACCCAAAATTTTTTGCCTGTACCTTTTTTGAGTTATAAAAGCATCTCCGAAGACAATTTGTAGCTTAGCTGAGATTATTTGATTCATCTTGAATGATAGCAATTTTTTAATTAAAAAGTTTCAGGTTGTGGTCAAAGTCTTGAACTTGTTGGCGGAAAAGTTAGAATTTTCAGTTATCATATTATATCATTACTGATTATTTTTCAATTTTTAGATATCCAATCACGACAAATTCAAAAGGGTATCGAGTATTGCCTCCATACTTACGGGTCATGCAAGGAGATGGGATCAACCTTGAGAGTTTGCAGCAGATCATCGACGCCATGAAAGTGAGTCATTTGAATTTGTGGCCGCTAGGTGATTCCCCCCGGAGATTCCTCCCTAGGGAAAACAGCGGATAATGGTTCATAATTAAGTCTAGACTTAAGTTTAAGCTTGTTTGGCGCCTTATAAGGGTTGTTCGGGAGCTTAAGTCTAAGATTAAGTCCCACTTTAGCCCCAGATTGTTCGAGCCCCAAGCCTAAATCCTTTAGTATGCCCTTATAAGGGTTGTTTGCGCAAGTTTTGTTTGAAATTTTTACTTTGATTTGTTGATAATTTGAAAAGAAAATTGGGTTTTTTAGATTAGTAAAATTGTCCAATGTTAAGAATTTCTTCACAAAATTCATTTTTGAGGAAATTTGAGAAGGAAAAACATTAAATGACAGATTGAGTGTTAATTCTTTGTTCCTATTGAGTTTTTGGATGGCAAATGGTCCACCCAAGTCGAACTTTTCATTTACTTCTAAAATTCTAATATTAATTTTCCATCCTCTAAAATGGCAATCTAAAAACATAATACCGTAAACTCTCTAATTGAACCCCCGGGGGTATAATTATTCAATCGAGCTCTAGAGGGGGCAAAATTAGAGGGAGGGGTAAAATTAGAGGGTCAAAAAATCCATACAAAACGTATGGAAATTAGAGGGGGTATAATTATTCAATCGTGCTCTAGAGGGGGGCAAAATTAGAGGGAGGGGTAAAATTAGGGAGAGGGGTTAAATTAGAGAGTTTACGGTAATCAATGCTTTTTCAGAGCGAAGGCTGGAGCCTACAAAATGTGATATTCGGCACCGGAGGTGCACTTTTGCAAAAGTTGGACCGCGACACTCAAAAGTGCGCTTATAAATGTTCTCAGGTGACAATCAACGGAGAAAGCGTAGGTCAAATTTTGTTTCAAGTTTTTAAGTAATTCTCAACTTTTTAGCATGACGTCTGTAAGAATCCGACGACCGACGCCGGAAAAAGGTCGAAGAAGGGCAGATTGGTTTTGGAGAAGAGGGCAGATGGCAATTATGTGACGGTGCAAGAGGGGCTTGGGGAAGAGAAAAAGGTAACATTTTTATGCTTGCGGTTTTATTGGGTAAAAGTTCTGACATTTTACATCAAGTGATCAATGATCACTGATGTAACTTTCACGAGTTTGCCTAATATGGTATATGTTTGGTCTGTGTTTGACAGCTAATTAGAGAGAGTTACTGGAAATAATTTTTAAGTTTTAAAAACATGAATTTTTGAGGAAATCACGTCAAAATGTGGCCCATTTTTCCTAGCATCCACCAAAACAAGGAAAATGTGCCAAATTTTGACGTATTTTCCTTAAAAATGCAGCTTTATCGAAAACTTAAAAAATCTTTCGTGTAAACCGATCCTGAGACGTAAGAATTAGTGGTCAAAAACAGACCGATCATAGACCATATTAGGCTAACTTGCAGATTACTCACCAATCATCTTTCGGTATCGTTCCGATAACTTAAGATAAATAATTTCTATCGAAAATTTACTTGTTATTATTAAAAATTTCCAATTCAAAAATTTTTAGGACGAATTGGTCTGTGTGTTTGAGAACGGTCGACTTTTGGTGGACCACACATTGGACCAGATCCGAGAGAGGGCCGAGCTGCCGATTGTTCGAGAATTCAACCAGAGCCGAATGAAAATGAACGGGCACGGAGACACGAAGGACGGTTGAAACGAGGATTGCAACATTTTTGTACAATTTGTATGTATCATTTATTTTGTGGAATCAAGTCAAGACCTCAGGATTTGTTGCCATTTCACTTAATTTTTTTGTTTGAACGGAAATAAACATTTGACCATTTATGGAATGAAAGCAATCGTTTCCGGATTTGCTTTCATTTCGACTGCTATCATTTTGTTTGTCTGTTTTTTGTATGTAATATTGTTGACAGTTTCAAGGATTTTTCTCTTGGATCCGACAAGTTCAGGTAAGAATTATCAGTGTTTAAGATTTAAGCTTGTGTACTCTGCTTGATCAACGGAACTTATGACCTACAGAAACGGATACTGACAGACTGGTCCAAATCAAGATAGGAGATATCTTTATTCTATAACTAGATTGGATCGTGCTGAGATCTTGACATTCGTCTTATTGGATCTCGTGTGGTTCACTGCGCAAACTACCAAATTAACAGTCAGATTCTCGAAAACTTCAGCAATACCTATACGTCAACATACCACAATACCCCTTTTCGGGGGTATTGGACCTGGCTTCTAGCCTAAGGAGATTTCGATTAGACTTAGGCCAATGTTTAAGATTAGGCTTAAGCGCAAGGGCAATGCCCCCTAATGAACCGCTTAGGTGAACAGATGAAAAGTCACAGTTTTGGGCGTATCACGCGTTGAAAATAAATGTAATGAATTCATCGCCTTCGAACACAAAAAGTTGGAAGTTTGTGATCTTTGATACCTTAATTTATCTATGAGGAATATATGATTTTCCATGGACTTTAGGTTGTCTGAAAATTGTTGAACGCGCTTTATTTAGTCAAGCCTTAGATTTTTCTGTTGATGTTATATGTTTATGCTGGCTGCATTTGTGCACACATTGCACTCAATAATAATAACGGCCGAGAAATGACTCAGTAAAGGTTGAGATTACAAAAGATGATTGGGATAACCTGACCCCGACCTTTCAATTGCTTCCCCAGAAGTGTACAACATAAAGGTGAACCCCATCAGTTGAGTGTGCAGGAGGTACATCTCCAGTGACCCTTGCCGATCCCGTTTGACAAGTGGAAATCAGGCGAGGGTCAATCGATATGTTGCCATGCATTCAGCGGGGTCAATCGGCTAGAACTGGCTGTCCGCTGCGTATTTTCGGTTATAAATTAGCATACCCTGTATCAAGGTGTGCTATGGAGATAACTGTTTTGCCTTTCTTCCGGAAGTCCACATTGCGGAATGTCTACCTGTATAATTGAATGTTAAAATTCGCATTTAGTAATGTACTAAGCTATGTATGTAAGTACACATGTGAATTGACAATGAACAGTTACGTTTTAGATTGTGCAATATGTTTTCCATGTATTTGGGACTTATTTTTTCTTCAATGCCAATATTAGTTTCAATGCTACATTTTCCACGTCGACAGTTTCAACTTGTGAGGAATTTAACTTGATAATATTTACCTGAGAATATCTTTGTTTCATCATATGCCTGACAAATTCACTTAAGCAAGGGAAAATTGTTTGATAGCTCTGAGCTTAAGCTTCAATATGAGCCACTTAGCTCGCCCCTTAAGCTTAGCTTGAGATATAAAAGTGCAAATGTCGCGCTAAGATCGCATCTATTTTAAAATATTTCAGGACATTGATATTATCGCGGCTAAACAAACACTCTTGCGTCTTCAGCGTGAGTATGACGATAAGAAAAATGTTTCGATTCTAATCAGTTGATCTACAATAGTGCAAAGGTCTATAGAGAATATGCGGAGACTGCTCGCGACTCTGCCCTGAATTCCTTAAGCCGGGTAAAGATAATTTTAAATAATTGGCCATTTACGGCCCAAAAAAGGGTCGATTCGGTCCAAAAGTACCTAATCAAGCGTTTTTAGGCCCGAAATTGGCCACTGTCCTCGAGTTAATTTTTATAGAATCAGTTTCTGAATTTTTAGATAAACTCTTGAGCACTTACTTTTTGTATATGATACATAAATCATAACTTGCCATAACGATCCTATCCAAATATCTTAGTTACATGGACCAAAGTACCCGAAATCCTTGGTAATTATGCATATGCGTGCATCTGGGCTGCACAAACTCAAAACTTTTGTTTCTTGGGGTAGCCTTGAAACTAGAATCTCAAATTATATCTCTGAGAAAATTCTGAAATATTTTTGAAATTTCGACATAACGTGTGATGGCTAGCTTTCTAAAATCTAGCCCGCTTTGTGCGCACTTATAATGTTGTGCTTTAGCATCGCGCAGTGATGGAGTGGCTGGCTGAAAGACGTAACTGGACTGCTGAAGAGCTAGAAAGAAGTTTATATTCCAAAAAAGCTGTCTATACAACCAAACTTGTGGTAATCTTCTCCGCAAAAAAAGAAGAAAAAATTGCTAGAGAAAATTTGGATAAATCAAAAATTGCATCTATATATTATCCCATCCTTGTTCGCTTTATTAACAAAATTAAGCTTATATTATAACACGATAGTTAAGTATCATTTATGTTTTCGTAGATGTCAGCTAAAATATTCACATGGTGATTGGGGATATAACTCTAAGAGAAAATTGTACGAGTGTCTCAGTAATTTTTTACAGATTCAATTGCATTTTGAATCTCTTGGACCGAATCGACTTTTGAACAAATGGAGAGCACTTTCACTCACATTTTCCCACATTTGAGGCAGAAAAGCGTCTCAGTAATTTTTCACAGATTCAATTGCATTTTCTATTGCAAAACTTCAACTGTTTCTATTTCAATTAGCAATAGAACCAGTGAAAAATTACTCAAGTACATATAATTTTCTCTTAGAGCTGTATCTCCAGACAGCACGTGAACGTCCGGTTGATACCTATGAAACATAAATGATACTTAAGTATTGTTATAACTCTTCCTTTTTAAACGCTTTTCAATCCATACATAATTAACAAAGGCTTACGTCTCCATCATGGTATAAAAGCATTGATTTAACATTTTATTAACAAATCACCAGGAAATATACATAAGATATTACGAAGACAGCTTTATGGACCGGACCGGACCGGACCGGGGGGGGGGTGGCCGGTCCGGCGGACCAAACCGGACCGACCAAAACTTAACAAGCACCCCTAAGAATGCACTCGGCGGCAAAAAATTTTGAAATTTTTGAAATATTAAAAATTTTCAATGTGAGTTTTTGGCAAACAATTCAATTTTCATAAAAATTTTTGCCTGCGGCGCTATTTTTCCTTCCATTTTTTTTTGTACGTCGCTATTTTTCCAAAATATTCGCCTGCGGCGCCTTTTTTGCTGTTTGTATGTTTTTTTCTCTTATAAAACTCGGTCTCGGTTTCGGCCATTTTTAAGTCGCAAATATTTTGCGCGTCTAAGTGTTTTTGAGGTTACTTCGATGCACTAATCACAAATCTGCAATTGGTGAAATGGTGAAAAATGCAAATTTTGGTCAAATTTTCACAAAATATTGACCCATCTTCGCGAAATTTTTGCCAAAATTTTAGACCAAAAATTAAAATTCTTGATGCGATACGGAAAAAATGGTTGCAGATTCGTAATCAGCGCATCGAAATACCTAAAAACACCTTTACAAAAAAAACTGCCAAAAAATCTCGGCGCTACCGAAGGTAGCGCCGCGAAAAATTTTTGACCTTTTAGAGACCGGACCAAACCGGACCGGACCGGGGGGTCGAGCGGACCGGACCGGACCGGGCAAAAGGTCGGTCCGTTGTCATGCTTGCTTTTTAGATCATGGGGAGCATTTCTATATAAATGCCATTTTAATGTAAAAAATTTTCATTTTTTCATACTTGGAAAATTTTCAGAAAAATTTCAAAATTTTTGAAAAAAATTTTTCATTTTTTATCTTTTTTAATTGTAAATGAAATTCAATTTAAAAATTTTATTTAATACAATAATGAATCAACTGGAATTTTAAATTTATTTACTTGCATCCCCTTGGTTTCCTTCTTCTAAAAATTTGATCTTTGAACATTAAGTTAGAGAAAAAAAGAAGAGAAATAGCACATAAAGAGGTCAGGAAATTCTAGTGTTATCTTCTAACGGGCACGGCGACGCGAAGGACACTTGAAACGAGAATTGAAAAATTTTTGTATAAATTTGTATGTATCATTTATTTTGTGGAATCAAGTCAAGACCTCAGGATTTGTTGCCATTTCACTTAATTTTTTGTTGTGTGACCGGAAATAAACATTTGACCATTTATGGAATGAAAGCAATCGTTTCCGATTTTGCTTTCATTTCATTTGCTTTCATTTTGTCTGTTTTTTGTGTGTAATATTGTCGACATTTTCAAGGATTTGCTCTTGGATCCGACAAGTTCAGGTAAGAATTATCAGCGTTTAAGATTGTAAGCATGTGTACTCTGCTTGATCAACGGAACTTATGACCTACAGAAAGGAACACTGACCAGTGTATGAGATATCTTGATTCTACACCTCGAATGGATCGAATAGTTTCAAGATTTTCATCTTGAGCTGTTGTTGAGCCGTATTCTTGGTCCCGTTTTCGAAAAAATTGGACAAATTTGCTTGAAAATTTTGAGACCGTGTAGTTATGCGGCCGGTCGGCCAGAGCCCGCTGTTTACGTCGACAGAATCGATTTCCACGTAGACAGGCCCTGCTGTTTACGTCGACAGAATCGATTTCCACGTAGACAGGCCCTGCTGTTTACGTCGACAGAATCGATTTCCACGTAGACAGGCCCTGCTGTTTACGTCGACAGAATCGCGGTGCGGGATATTCTGCCAACTGGATTATTTGCCAACTCCATATAAAAAGGATTGTTTGCCAACTCCTTATAAAAAGGATTGTTTGCCAACTGGATTATTTGCCAACTCCTTATAAAAAGGATTGTTTGCCAACTCCTTATAAAAAGGATTTTTTGCCAACTTTTTTCGCCAACTACTTATAAAATGGACATTTATTCATAAACATATTAACAAAAAGGAAAAACAAATATAAATAAAAGTTAGAATTCCTCATCCGATGTTTCATTTTCTTCCTGGTCTTCATTAGGCACGCGCAGACCGTCGACAAATCCTTGCATTACCAAGCCTAGCAAATTCACAGCATCGATGAGCCCTTCATCCGTGTCGAAGTTTGCAGCATCCAAAACATTGATCACTTGCTCTTCTTTGATCACACTACGCTTTCGACGTCCACGGCTGTGTTGGATTCGCACTGCACGGGCAGTATCAACTTGTTTGTCGACATCATTTAGCAGGGCTGCCAAATAGTCGCTTAACGACGGATGGTGATTGAGATCCTTCTAAAATTCATTTATTTATTATATATAAATTTAATTTAGTTAAAACATTTTAGTAAGAATGTATATTCTAAAAATTTTAGCTTTTAGTGTGTAAAGCTTTTATTGTTTAACTCTTACCGCAAAATATTTGTGTGATGATTCCATTCCATTATTGGTCCTCTCTAGTGCGTTTTGAGCCCGGTTGAATACATTCCAGAACGGGATCGCATATCTCGGCTTTTGCACAATTTCCATGTCCCGTCGCTGCACAAGCTGAAAGCTGCTTCGGTTTGATAAAGTCGAGGGCCGGGCTGGCAAGGTCGCATTTAAGGCCGAATTTGTACTGCGGAGAGAAGACCTACGGCTGTGGCGTGACATCATTGTTGTGATTGTAGCCGTGGGGCTAGGTGCAGTAAAGCGCTCAGTACTTCGGCTACGGCGAAGAAAAACTCGTAGGGGGTCGAATGCGGCGGCTCCGCGGTCCTTCTCCAATTGAGTCAAGCCGATGAAATTTTTTGCGAAGTAGCCGAGCCATGTCCGAAGTCCCGGAACTGCATTTCCGACAATGAGCATGAATGCGCGGCGAACATGTTCTGGTGGAATCAAGGCCAATGACAAAACCGATCTAAAAATCCGTTTCAGTCAGTCATATAATATTTTGCAACTTTTGAAAAAAAATCCGAATTTTTATTTAAAAATGTTGTAAAATTTATTACTATTTTATTTATTGCAATTTCTGTATTTTGAAAATTTACCGGAAAGTTTTGTAGACCAATCTTCTTTGACCCGCTTCATCTTCGTCTCCACCGAACAGTTTGAAAATTCCCATTCCTTTGGCCTTTCTGAAAAGCGCCTGCGCGAAGTGGAAATTGCATCCGGTAAGATGACATTGTGGAAATACACGCCTCACTGCCTTCAGCAAGCTCAATTCAAAGTCGGAAATCACTAAAGTCAGAAATCAGCATATATATATTCAGTAAATGTTCAGATATTTTCATATAATCTTCACTATTTTACATTTTCATTATTCAAAATAATTACATTTAGCCGGCTGAGCCGGATTCACCATTCGGCGTACCACATCTAGCACTTCTCGGTAGTAAGTGCTTTTCTTTCCAGGGAGGAGCGCTTGGACTGCTACAATAAGGCGGCTACCAACGTAGCAGCCGATGACCAAAACTTGGGTCCATGGCCGTGGTGCAGAGCTGAAGGTTCCGTCTAAACTCCATCGTCGATTGTTTTTGAGAAGATCCAATAACTAAAAATCAAGAAAGAAAATATGAAAACAAAAAAAAGCTTACCTGGCTATGCGAAAAGACTAGTACTGTGTCGGCTTGATCTGGGCGCGTGTTTCGGCTGTCATAAATAAGGATCGACTCGCCGTCCTTCATCAATAGCTCGGGAGGGATTTGAATTTCTAGCGGGTTTGCTCTATTCACATTTCCGTACAGCTTGTTTTTGACGCTATAAATTAACAAATATAAAGTGAAAAAATTGATTTTGAATGGCCCGCTGTATTTGGCGTTTTGTTTCGAATTTTATAAGTGTTTCGAGTCTTTCATCAATATCAATCAAAAAGAATAATCAAGAAAAGCCTACCGGCAAACCATTTTGTCCAAAGCCTCGTCTGCTCCCATTCGCTCAAAGACCTCGTCGTCAACATTCGCTCGCCCATGTGCTCTCAAACGGAAAGGCCTTGTTCGAGGATTTGCTTGAATTTGCTCTTTCATGTGCTGTCGGCGTGTTTCGGCCTGCTGACGCGACGGAGCAGCGACGTGATTGTGTTCGTTCGAACCCAAAACTCCGGTCAAGTTTTCCTCATCTTCCAACAAAAGTGAAGCTTTGCAGGTTCCCATCCTTGCGAGTTCGAACATAGCGAAATTCTAAAAATTGAAAAATTTGTTATATCATTATTTTATTAAAAACAATTAGTAGGAATTTATGAAGTTATTTAAAATAATTTAAAAAGTAAGTAAAATTAAAATTCGAAACCATGAATATCTTACCCTGGTACCATAAACAGATGTTCCCTTAATTTGTCGTTCCTCGCTGGAATTGCACCGGCTGTCTGTTTTCTTGGTCGCTTGCGGCACTGTCCTCTTCCTCATGCTCGTCGAGAAGCTGTTCCTCCAGAATGCTATCATCTGCTGTTGGGAGTCGAGCACGTTTTTGGGCTTTGTGCAGCTGCTGAAGTTGTTCCCGTGCGGATGCCATAAATCTGTAACAGAAATAATGTTAAACTTGAAAGAGGATAAAATGAATGTCTGTTCAGAAGTTATACAATTATATAGCGTGAAAAGGATTAGATATACAGCATTTGTCTTTCAGATAAAATCTTACATAAATGAACGCAAAAATAATTCGATTGGCTCTAGAATCAGTTGGAACACAAATAACTGCATGTCTGCTCTGACTAGTCATTGCTTTCTTTGATGCACTCAATAAGCTGAAAAAAGCTAAAATTTCACTAACCGTAACTGTAGTAGGAGAAATATCCTTTTTATAAGGGGTTGGCAAAAAATCCAGTTGGCAAATAATCCAGTTGGCAAAAAATCCTTTTTACAAGGAGTTGGCAAAATATCCTTTTTATAAGGAGTTGGCAAAAAATCCAGTTGGCAAATAATCCAGTTGGCAAACAATCCTTTTTATATGGAGTTGGCAAACAATCCAGTTGGCAAACAATCCAGTTGGCAAATAATCCAGTTGGCAAAATGTCCTATTCCCCAGAATCGATTTCCACGTAGACTGGCCCTGCTGTTTACGTCGACAGAATCGATGGCTTCACCTGGGCTACCCAAGCGTGCGATTTTCCCAATTTTCTATACCATTTTTCTCTATCAGCACTATTCTTCTAGATCGGACCATGAGTCGAAGGCGCGCGTACCAGACAGCGTACGCCTTCGTTGACTGAAAATCGTATAGACTTGTACAAAATTTGTGCTAATAATAAGTCCGGGCCTGGCGCCGCGGTCTGGGCCGACAGTCTGACTTGGGGAGAGGGGTCCTTTCCAATGATATAAAAGGGCCGAATTTACGGGTTAAAATCACTACTTCCTAAGTTTTTTTACCACCACGGTCCTCATTATATGATGGAAATTCTAAATTCTTTCTAAAATATTGAGTTCGTTTATAGACCAGTTGAAAGAAGCGTTTTTGTATTTTCTCAATTTTTTGGATGTCTTTTTTAAAGTGGGAATTCCATACTGGAGAGGCAAATTCTAAGATCGGTCTCACGTAAGTCGTAAAATATTAACTAAGAATTTTGGGTCACTAAATTTGACCCCCAAAATGGGTGTTTGCCTTATATATCCATTATAAATTTCTATAATTTTTTAGAGATTTGTGCCAAATTTAGACCAAAGAGCCCGGAGAACATCCCCAAATTTGCTTCAGAACCCCGCCCTCCCCCAGTCCTCGTTACGCCACTGCCATCCGCCAAAGTAGCGCTTTTATCGAGTGGCCGCCCTTATCGAGTATAGTCACATTTCAATCTTCTCGAGGAGAAATCGATGAATGAACCTTTTTTCTAATAATAATTGAACAATTTATTATATTTATTTCATAATTTTATGCGTATTAAAAATTTTGAACATTAATAAAATAGTGAGAATTGTCCTCAAAATTGTCACTTTCTGCAATTTCAAAACCATTCCTAATATGAATTCCCTTAGCTTTTCGGCTCTCTGCCACAAGTATGGATACACCATGCGCGGTATAAGTGTACACAGGCCCATCTTCAGTCACTTTCTGCATCGTTTTGTCGAGATTCTTGTAGTCGGTTGATTCGTAGTTTATATAGCATTCCATTAGAAATATCTTCAGATGCTGCTTCAGAGTGGCCATTCGCTGAAAAGTGACTTATTTTTTACCTAGGGCTGGCATCGGGCGAATTTGAAACTCGCGCCAAAATCTGAGCTCAAATTCATATTCTCCGCATAAAAAACCCTCCACCCTGAGAATGAGTCTCAAGAAATGGCGCAAAAAAATGGCGTTTCTCAAAAAGTATCTTTCCCATACGATGGTAGCGTTATTTTGCGTCACCCTGTACACAAGATTTCATTTTGGTAGGATGCCGGCGTAAATATGTTTAGAATTTTAGAGATATAGGATTTCAAGCCATATTTTGGGGTCCTCCCCCAAGGGCAGGCCCATATCTAGGGGAGTTTCGGCTTGTGACTCCGTCTCGCGAAATTTTTCAGGTCGGGAAAAAACAAAATGGCCCCGCTTTTTGTCCCAAAAATTTTAGAGAATTTTCAGGAAAAATTTTCAAAATGTACCCCTAAAAATGCGTTTTTTCGACGCCCTGAAATCCGTGACCCCCGGCCCGAAAAAATTTTCTGGATACAGGCCTGGCCAAGGGATAGAATTTCGAAGGTGCGTAACTGACTAAGCCTCAAACTAACCTCGACAGTATTCCGAACAAAATCGTTTCCAATTCCCAAACCCCTGAGCACTACCATTCTCGCCCGGCCATCGATTTTGTAGTGGGAAAAGTCGAAACAGAAATCGAGGATGGCCTGCTCTGGTGGATCCTCTAACGTACATGTTGGAGTCAAGTAGAACTCTGAAACAGCTCGCGCCAGCCCAAGATTGAGAATGTCGACAATTGTCTTGAGGATACTTTGATTGTTGCCTCGACGGAATTCGCGGTTTATGTATGCTGAGGGCAAGATTCTCAGTTGCTTAACGCGAGAGAACTTCTCCAACAGCCATCCAACATCCTCACCAGACAAGGCATGTTGCTCTCCAATCCAGAAAATA
Organism: Ditylenchus destructor; assembly: GCA_022814885.1. Classification (NCBI taxonomy): domain Eukaryota; kingdom Metazoa; phylum Nematoda; class Chromadorea; order Rhabditida; family Anguinidae; genus Ditylenchus; species Ditylenchus destructor. Next base: position 309,483 of record JAKKPZ010000035.1, on the reverse strand, counting down.
AGGTTTTCGACAAGCCAGCAGCATTGCGACAAATGGACAATCTCTTCACATAATTGCGCCGGACCAAATTGCGAAGTGCAGAGGATATGTATTTTGTCGATGACGTATTTACCATTTCGAAGTGCCTGAAGACGTATTAGCTTGGCGACAAAGTTTTGACAATTTGTACAGGATTTTTGACGGAAAATGGGAGGGAGGGAAATGGTTATCGGGGGGAAATTTTCATACATTTTATATAGCAAAAAATCAATAGGGGGACCCTATTGATTTAAATTTAATTTCTCAAAAATATTTGTGAAAAAATTAATAGGGTACCCCCTATGAATTTTTTGAAAAAATTTCGAAAAAAATTTCCAAAAAAATTTTTTTCAAAAAATCCATAGGGGGACCCTATGGTATGAAAAAATATTTTTTGCTGACAATTTGTGAAAAATCAATAGGCTCCACCCTATTGATTTTTCGACTGAAAATTAAAAAAATATTTTTTTCGCAAAATACCATAGGGGGGACCCTATTGTATGAAAAAAATTTTTTCTGAAAATTTTGTCAAAAAATCAATAGGATCCCCCCCCCTTTTGATTTTTTGCTATATAAAATGTATGAAAATTTCTCCCTTCCCCCCTCCCCCCGATAAGCCTAAAGCACCAGATTTTAGTTGGAGAAAAGGAAAATAAGGACGACAGGAAAACATTTCGAAAATTTTTTGAAAATTTCGAAACCATAGAGAGGGTATCATAGATTTTCGGAAAAATCCCGACTTTTGAACAGCCAAAAATTCAATTTTGAAAGAATTTCGGAAAAGAAAAATACGCAGCTCTTAGAATCACGAGATCTACCAGTACACAAAAAATCAGCAAAATCCCACGGACGGCCATAGGAGGGTCTAACACGATACGGCAAGGAAGGGTTAAAGTTAAAATCCTCCAAAAATTGTGTCATTACCTGAGCTTGCTGCTGAAGAGCTTCGTTTTCCTTCGTTGTGGAAGGTGCATTGGAAGTGTGTTCTGTATAGACCGGATCAAAATGGAATTCCTTGGATGGGCTCCCGTTACCTGCCAAAATTAGTCGCGCACCATTGGGAACAAAAGCCAAGAAACAGTGAAGACGGACCGATAGTCTGGTGGAATATTTCTCGATTAAATTGCGGAAAGAACGTGTGGTTAGTTGTAGCACGTCGAGTCCGGCGCGGTCGTGAAAGAAACATAATTCCAGGAGAATTTCTGGGGCAAGGCAAACTTTAGATTTAGAACTGTGTAATAACGGAGTAAAATCCATATTGAAGCGAAATAGTCTGAAAGTTCATTTAGAGTACATTCAGAGCAGTATTCGAGAAAGCCTGCCTAATCAAAGGTAGGAGGCAGGTGGGAGGCAGCTAGGCAGTCCGCATTTGAACCAAATGCCGATTCAAATCGGCGCTTCGCCAAAATCAGTGGTGGTGTGCAAAAAATGCATTTTATTCCGTTTTTTAGCCAGATTCCTAAAATCTGATGTAGACGACCTTACAATAGTTTTTTACGAGGATCCCGAATATGTAATTTTTGTTTACTCATACATAAGTCAATAACGCATTTTGTACGCATGATAACAATGATATGGTTATCAAGGTAGACCTGTGGGTTATCTTGATATTCGGAATGCTCGTGAAAAACTAATGTAAGGTCGTCTACATCACATTTTGGGTATCTGGCTAAAAAGTAGGGTAAAAATGTATTTTTCCTATATAAAAAAATTCGAGGGAGATAACTCAAAGTGGAAGTTGTAAATACATATTGAGCAAATACATTTGGTGAGTCACAGGTGAGTGCGCCCCTTCCGTGTGTCCGTTACCCTCTCTTTTCCTTTGGCTGTACACAATGCCAAACGAGCGAAATGCATTGTTTATTGAAATAAATATATTGAAACTATGAATAGTAGAGAAAATTTATCAATTTTCCAAGTTAGGAATAAAATAATGACACCAATGGCCGGAAACTTGCATGATATTTATACGAGAAAGATAATTGCATTTGATTTTTCCGGTTTCCATAAAAGGCTTACAATATAAAATTTGGTATCAAGTAAAATTTCAGTAGTTTTGGCATTTCTGGAATTTGACCGATATTAGTTCGTGATAGTTACTGAAATGGAAACTTTATCAGTTGAACTACCGTATTTCCTACAGTACAAGCCTATGGGCTTAGGATCTTCACCTGAAAGAATCGTGTGAATGAACGGCCGCACCAAGAATAGCCGCGAGAAATTCCTCACTTTCAAGAAATTTTTTCGGAGCAATCCGAAGTATAACAGCCGAACCATCGCAGAGATGGAAACTATTCGACAGAGAAAGGTCACTGTGGACTCTTCAATGTTTAAGTAGGTCAATTACGGTCTCTGTTTGGTCGAAGTCATCTGAAACTATCAAATTTCCATTCTAGGTAGGTATGATTGGTAATTCCACCTGGGAAATCTTCACTGTTTTTTGCCATAACTATCTTTCACTTTTATAATAAGATTCAGAATATTTTTTTAGAATGTTCCGGGGAAAATTGGCAAAAAGTAACTAATTCCGGAAAAAGTAACATTTGTTGTAAGTAACATTAGAAACTCTGGTCTCTTTTGTCGCTGAAATATTTTTAGCATCTTTTGCAGTAAAATACTTCTTTTTAGCACCAATTTCGAGATTTCCGACTAAAAAAGCAAGACAAAACAAAATTCCTACATAAAAAAGTGTTGTTGGAATTTGTGTTTTGACGGCAGACTACCGTTAATAAATTTGTCACGTCTTGGCAATTTTTTATTCGATTTGGTTCATTGAATTATCCCAAGACTTCATTCAATTTCACAGAAAATTCAGCAAAAATGTCAACATATTAGGAATGCTCCTTCTTAGAACGTATTCGATGATGGTAGTTATCAGTAAAGACCCCAAAAATATTTTTTTAAATTCCGGTTTTAATTAAAATATTTAAAAAAATCGCAAAATATTTTAAAAAAATATTTTTTTAAAGTAGCTATTTTTGATGATTCTAGACTTTAATTCTGATTTTTTAGCCTTCATTGTTACTTCAGACTATATTAAAAGCTAAAATTCAACAAAATATAACAAATTTTGGGGAAAAAACGGCAAAATAAAAAAAAATTTTTTGAAAAATTTCGTAAAAAAATTTTTCGGCAAAATTTTTTAGTAAAATTTCTCCGCCCAAAAAAATTTGGCGGCGGCCGAAGGCCGCCGCGAAAATTTTGCCAAAAAATCACAAAATTTGTCCAAAAATGCCAAAATATTTACTAAAATATGAGTAAAATTCCCCAAATATGCAAAATATTTTTTAAATAAAAAAAATATTTTAAAAATATTTTAGTTAAAAAAAGTCCAAAATATTTTTTAAATATTTTTTTTATTTTAAAAATATTTTTGGGGTCTTTAGTTATCAGTATTTAATGAACTTTCTTGGTGCAGAAATGTGCACTAAAATTTAACGTAAATATCATAAAGATTTTAGCAAAACAGGCCAAAAAACGCCTCAGGACCAAAAATTAATCTAAAATTCGTGCCCAGTGCATCGAATCTTCCTGATTTTAAACGTGACTTTCAAAAAAAAACTGTCTTGCAAAAACAAATTCCTTGTAAATCTCTTTTGTTTAAAGTGCATTGCTTTATCTAAATCTTTTTCTATTCTTTTCTCTCCTCACTCCGAAATAAAAGTGCAGCTAAGCTGCACTTTTATTGCGTTGTTGCATCATACTTTATTCGCAACATCGTTTAATTTGATCTCAGATCACTTAGTGTTGCAAAAGTTGTTTCGAAGTCGAACACTTAAACTTTAATCCTCTAATAACTGTGACATTTTTAGACTTTTGCAAACATTACTTCCCGCCTATTTGGTTCATTAATAAAGATAACTGTCAACATCCGGCTGAGTGTAGACAAAAAAAATACCCATGTCTCTTTTAGTTTTCAGAGAACTCTTTTCCATTTCCCATTGCCGCCTTCTTACAACTTGTTAGAGAGACTATGTTAATAGGAGAGAGTACAGAGAAAATACAGTTAAGAGAGAGAATTGGTGAGAGATGTCAGAGTAATGGCAAAGTCTATGGAACCTTCCAGCGTTTTCCTATTCACTTTCTTCTCTCAGCCTTCTACCAGCTCCTCCCAAAGTTAGAGACCGTGCTCAGATGAGAGAGTGCAGGGAAAAAGACAGTTAAGAGAAAATGATGAGAGATGGAGAGTAATGGCAAAGAAAGGGAAAAGTCTATGGAACCTTCCAGCGTTTTTCCCATTCCTTTTCTTCTCTCAACCTCCTCCAAAGCTGCTACTTTCGACCTATCTTCTCCTTGGACAAGTTCGAGATCCTGTTCAAGCGAGATAGCTAGAAGTTCAAAGACCTAACAGCTGGGTGCAGTGCGAACTTCCTTATTTACTTCTTTTATGTTTTGGGCGTTCCCTCTAATCATTGACGAAATGCCTTGCTGTTTACATTCATTCAGCCTGGTTTCAACTTTGTTCAATAATAGAGCAAAAACAGGGCTTTGGGCTCTGGTAGCTTTGGGGTTGTTTTTGATGTGAAAGATTGATGGGATTTGCGTTCGAGTTCCGTATTCGATTTTATTTGCGAGTTTTCGTTTTGAACTTGACCTTTTATACATGAGACTTGACCTTTTAATTTCATTTGGCCTCGACCTTTTAAGAAATGTTGCCAAAAAATTGATTTGCCTTTTTATACTTTGTTCAAAAATATATTTGGCTTCAAAATCTTTTGAATAAAATTTCGTAATAATAGAAAGCCCGAAAGAAACTTTCGAAAAGTCACTTGGATTGCAACAGTTAGAGTGCGTGTGGTCCCAAAGCAAATTCATTGGCTGAAAGTGCATCCAAACCAAACAACAAGTTTGCTTTTTTCTGAAAACTCTTCCATATATTTTGCTAACCACACTGATCTTTGATCTCTGTGTAGGAGGTTATGAGACTTTACATGGATGACCTTTTAATCCAAATATTCTCCTCGGTGGAACTTCAATGACTCATCGATGTGTTTTTGTTTCGCTTCATACTTTGCGTTCAAATCATACCTATTTGATACCGTTACGTTTTTAATCCATATGATTCACCTGCGGTTTTTCAGCCATACTACCTTTTCAATACTAAAGAGAATCTTAATCCGAGAATGGGCTTCACCGACGATGCTGGCGAAGTGCTTGTGGACAATATTGCTCCCGACCTCGTCCAACTTCTTTCTGCCGAGAATCTTGACAGTTACTTTCTGGTCCAGGATGCCGAGACGCTCATTGCCCAAGCTCCCAAGTTGAAGTATTTCGTTTTCGTACTGTAACCAAATCCTTAAGCCAACTTTGGTCTAATTTAGTCCAGAAGAAGTCAACCAAGTTTATCAAATGGCCTCGGATTTGATGGCAGTTGCGGAGCATTTCGGCTTGGCCATTGTGGCCGATGGAGGAACTCTTTTGGGGGCCGTTAGACACAAGGTAAGTATTGATAACTACCGTATTTCCTCCAAAAAGGGCCCCTCCCAATAAGCGCCCCCCATCAGGCCCCCTCTAGGGGGACATTGAAAAATAAGGGCCCCGGGCCCTCTTTGGAGGAAATACGGTATATTGTCATCAAAAGAAAAAAATTTCTCCTGGATTTTCCTTGTACAATTTATCTCTTTTTCAGTCAATCATCCCCTGGGACGACGATTTGGACTTTTCGATTCTCAGGTATGATCTATGAACTTTTGTAAAAAATGGCAGATTCGTTTAGCGAAAGCACATTTGTCCCTGGACACTTGTGTCCATATCCGGCACAAGTTTGACTTTCCTTCACTTTGAGGTGCGCTGCTCATATTCTCTCTGTCTTATTCTTTATCCCAGAGAAAGGTCAGTAGAGTGCATAAGATGATTATCTATTGAAATTTTTATCAACATTTTGAATTTTTTAACATTTGTGGAAAAAGTATAATTTCAGAGTTTCGTGATTTTCAATCTGTGGTTTTTAGTCTGAATTAGGCTGAAAAATCAGCCCCGAAACATTTTTATCCGTATCTTTTTCTAAGAATTCTTTCTCAACTAACACAACTCTGTGCCTTGCCTCTCGATAACACTGACTTGATCCAGCTATAGATCGATTTTCAGCCAATTCTCAATCTTCTGCTAAAATTCGACGTGCCAGCTATGATCCTTAAGTAAACACATTCTACAAGTAAGTTAGAATGTGTTAAGTACTTAAGTTTAAGTCGAAGCCCGGTTATAAAAAATCGTTCCGTTCCGGAAAAAAGTTCCTTATAGCGGAGTTCGACTCATGTTTGATACATGTTCCATATAAGGATCGGTTGTTTTCGGAGCGTGAGTAAAGTATATAACCCTAATCGGGTTCAAGAGTTCAAGTTTAAACGTTCACCTTTCAAGCCACGCATTAATATTCCCTGAGGCGGTTTACAACAAATCTACTCAAAATTTTCAACGAATCCGAAAAATTTTTGATTTTTTGAATTTTCTTTAAAAATTTTTTGAGGATTCTTCCTGGCACTTTTACTAGCTGAAATATACCTGGATTTGGCTTTCGCTCCAGCTGCTCTAATCCATCTTTACTTTCAGCACACAGCGAGATTTGTTCGAGACCAAGGTCCTCGCGCAGCTCAAAAAATGGGGCTACGATTCCGTGGAATGGTGGTACGGCGGTAAGTTTTTTCTGATCTTGAACAAACTTTTCAATCAGAATGTTCAATGTTCAGGATGGAAAGTGTTTCCGGCCTCCTCGACTGTCGAGATCAAAGAATTCGAGAACGCTCCCATTTTCAAGTTCCCGTTCGCGGATATTTTCGTCATGGAGCATGATGAGAGTTCCGGAAAACTGGAGTATGAGGACGATCGCGCGAAAGCTCTTTGGCCTTCAGGCCTTTCTTTAAAGGTTTGAGAATTTTTTCGATATTGTTCTGTAAATTTTGAATTTGATGGTCCTATAGCGAAAATTGTGGAATTTTTATTGACTAAAAGCAGATTCAAAAATTTGTATGTAATTGAATTTTGTCACTTTCAGAAATCTTTTCCTGCAATCAAAATGGACTTTGGACCTGGTAAGTAACAGTTCTCCAAACTTTTCTGTCATATTTTTCAAAATTTTGAACAAAAAACGCGTAATTTTCAGTAAAAATGTGTGTGCCGCGCAACTACATGGAGCATCTCGACACCTTATATGGCCAGGTAACATTGTTTCTTAGGTATGTTCTTTATATTTCTAAACCAGAATTTTTTCCAGGATTGGAGGAAAGTGGCCGTGGACACCTGCGATCACAAAGACGGCGCCTTCATCCCGATCAAGAAGAAGTACCTGATGCAGAATTTCGAAGCTTTGTTGCCGATGCATAATTTTAAGCTTTTGAGACGAGAATTCCAATAAATTGTTTTACCTGTATTCTATACTTTATGCTTTAATGTACTGTAAAATAAAGCAGAAAATCTTGCAAAGCAAAGGTAACATTAAACAATTCTTGATGAAACATTATTACGAATGTCTTTCAATTGCGTAAAAAATTCAATGATATGAAACTGCGTGCCAGCATGGAAAAAGCGCGAAATTTGTAATTCATTTTATGGAATCTCGCGCAGGTTGGTCAATGCATTAGTTTCTCTTTTTCACTGCCACTAGTCCAAAGGATCCTTGTGTAATGCATCTATATTTCAGAGCTGTTTGAATAGAAATAAAGAACCGTTAGATTAACCTTGTTAGCAGGTCGGTCCATAGTCCAGCTGATGTAAAATGGTACAGATAATGAGCTGGAAAGAGTGTTTGGCTTCCAATGAGACTCAACAGCGTATTCAGCGGAAAATCGTTATCTTCGCTTATTGCGTCATGCAATGTTCCGGCATACAGAAATACTAAACTAACAGCAAAATGGAGTCTGCCTCATTGACATTGGGCTTTAAATTTGGAAACGCTTCTAAAATTCGGCGCGAAATTTGAAAAGTCACTGATTTGACATACCGAATCCGATACAAAAAGTTTAGCGAAACCGAATTTGCGTCCGGTCTCGGATTCGGTTTCGTCGGTCAAGGATCCCGGCAAGTAAGGTGTTATTCGACAGGGCTCGTCGAGTGCTGTCAAATGCCGGCTTACTCATCCGAATCCTCGCACCGATGACTGAGTTGTGAAAGCGGGAAATCCTGGATTTTTCAGGATAACAAGGCGTTGGTTCCCGATTTAGCGGCGAAGACGGAGCGCCTCACTTGTATAATTGGACTAAAACTTACAAATACCAAGATTCAGCCAATTAATCACAGTGCAACATAAAACCAGAAAAGGAAAGTATTCTTTTGTACCTGCTATCGCATCGGAGATTAAACCTCGTACTCTACGAAAAACAAAGTATTGTACCCAGACTACTTATTCAAAAGGTCATAGAAAAGGATGCCGATTTCGACGGCATTCTTTTGATTTTACTTCAAAGGATCCGCAATGGTTGAACAAATAGAAAAGTAAGATTTTCATAAAAAGTTGAATTGTTCAGTTTCAATTTATCTGCCGCCTTTCTCTTTTTGAAGCACCGAAACTTAGCTTTATCGTAGTTCTAAGTTTTACCGTAAACCGCAACTTATTCCCTGTTTTATAGGCAGATCCTTCACAGTCTCTTCCTGATTATCCGAACCTTCAATTTTTAGAACAAACCCAATTTTATAGGGATTTTGTTCGGGCTGCCTAATTTTCCCAACTAAATTTTGCGAGAAAAAATCGTTTTTATTTTCATTTTACTTGATTTTCCGAACATCTCTTTAAAAAATTCCCATTTTTACATCGTTTTTGAAGCGTTTAGGAAAATATTTAAAAAACAAAACCGATAATCGGAATCTTGGTAACCTAACTTTCTTTTCAGAAACTATGCCAAAAATTTTGGCACACCCAGTCCATATTTGGTCACAAGTTGGATCTGCGCATCATCCATGGTCCAACTCAGAGTTCATAGATCAAAGTTATGTCCCAAGTCCGAAACTTAATCCCAGACTGACCCCCTTGGATCCATCTTATTTTGTGGTGTTTTCCTAATTTGGCTCGACCTCGCACGTCCTTGTGGTGAAGCGCACGGTGACTGCTTTGAGATGGTGCTCATCTGAGAGAAGGTGGAGAGGAGAGCGTAGGTGACGCCTATGCCCATTAAGACACAACGCCATGGAAACGTCTGGAAGGTTAGAGAAAGAGAGGGAAATCGAGGGACTGCTCTGTTTACGTGCACTTCCAGCCCATATATAACGGACCCTTCCTCACTTTGTCGGTCAAATAATGAACGGCTCGAATCCATGCGAATTTGTCTTTGGCTGTCTTGCTTGATCTATAGAGAGAGCTATTTTTTTCTGTCATATCTCTCTGTGATATTTCTCTCTGTTTGAATCTTGGTCGGTATTGAACGTAGCGGTTTATCTCTCATGCACCTGTCCAACTGACACCTGTCGTCTTTCACTTTGCCTGTTTCTCTGCTGAAATTATAACAGTCTCTCTGACTGTTATGATTTTGTGAGTCGGAGGATAGGGCTGCCGCATGATTTTGTTTACGATTTGATTTCACTTTCCTTTTATGGAAGTCAGTGGCTTGGGAATTGAAGTTTTGAAGGTTTTCTTTCATTTAATCAGTTGGTTAAATTTCGGACCGAAAAGTTTCAAAATTTTGTTTAAAAATGCAATTTTACACCAAAATAAACTAAAAATTTTGAGTCAAAAATACAGATTTTTGACGCAGATTTTTTACACAGATTTTTTAGAAGAATCCTGGAAGATATCCATGAAATAACTAGTATTATGGGTTTTGGCCCCTAACCTGTATGGATTGCTCAGATATTACTTCTTACGGCTTCTCCAGAGAAAATGTTCTTCCAGGGTTGTTTCCGGATGAACATTTCCATACCCAAATTTGTTCTGGCCACTAAATCTGTCTACTTATCAATTTTCAATGGCACCAATTATTGGAATTTGAACTATTTGCGCAAATAAAAATATTCCTATCGCTAACTAAAATATAATCAAATTTATTTTTAGACTGCATAATTATTCAACAAACATCCTATAAGCCGATAAAAGTGCAAAATGAGCCGACACGGAAACGAGAATTTTGCTGAGCAATTGGCCGAAGAATTCGAATATGGACGTTGCGATGTGAAGTTCAGCGGAAGCGGCAAGAATCGCACCAAGAGCGAAATGGTAGGTATTTTCTAGAAGAGTTTTAGGCTTTAGGTCATTTGGAAAACCGTTAGGAGTGTTTCCAATATTCTACAAATAATTTGAGCAGTAGCATAAAAGAGTCTAAAATTTGCACTGTTTAGACTATAATTGTTTGAGTTTTCAACCCAAAAAGCGTACAACGAAAAATTCAAAATATCCCAAAATTTGGCTCTGCAAAACTTTTTTTCTGTCAGCATATTTAATTTTTCTGCTTTAAGGCCGAATCCAAGAACCCGCTGCCGGGTGGCACCAAGCTGGCTCACAAGCTCGTCCAGAACTGGCGCAATAATGAGCGAAACAACTGAGCCGCATCAGAAGTCCGAAATCAACACAGGACCAAAAATTTCATAAACAACCAAAGTTTTTAGGGCAGTGCATTCCAATCAGTCTTGATTATCTGAATGACTTTGAATTGTATTTATTCTACTTTCTTTGTAAATATCACTTATTTTCACTGCCAATAAAAGTTTCTTAGACGGTAATTTGTATACAACTGAGATGACACATTGAATCATACAAAATAAAAAAATGTAAAACAAAAAATTTGACACCCGGGGTAAAATTGTTCAATCTCCAAAAATATTGGAATTAAGTTTTCTCCGATATTTTCAATGACAAAGGTTCGGAATTGCAAACTTGTGTTCAAAAACTGTGTTCACCTAAAAATATGTGATCAAAATCTTAGCCCGGATCAAAATGTTGTAATTATTCCATAACAGAATTCAAACGATAATTTTCTTGATGTAATTTTGCCCAAAATTTCTCATACAAATCCAGGATGCCCTCAATAGACGCCCAAGTCCATAAAACTGAGCAGAGTTCCTCATAAAATTGTTTATCAACACATTCGTCAGCAAAATCTTATCTCTCCTTGCTCTCGTGTACATTTTCACTTCTCATGCAATTCCACTGTCTGACCATTCTCGTTCCTCCTTCTCACAGTCCAAAATAATCAATCATTTATGGTCTTTCCCATTACCAATGATTTGCACTATTTTTGGGCAATGTTCAATTTTCAGTTATTATTTTCTGTCTTACAAGCCAAATCTTTCACTTTTTTTGAAAATGGGACTGATAGTTCAAGAAAAAATTGAGATTTGAGTTTTGCAAACTTCTATTATGTACCGTATTGCCTATAATGGAAGCACCCTCGGGGCTAAGAGTTTAAACCCTTACATTTTGCACAGACATTCAATACCTCTAATTACAGCCCTTATTGTAATTTATGCCTATGCTGAGAATAAGTTGAAAATAAGATTCCCGGGGCTTCTATTAGAGGAGTTGGGGACAATCCCCGGATAGTCAGAGATAAATTTTTCAAGCAAATATGCAAAATTTCAGGAGTTGTATTCCTCAATACCAGGAATGCCCAAACGAATTAACACCTAGAGGAATTGTCTGCGCACCGAGGAGAAAGGTGTGCACATTTACCTAATTCCCTGGGGTATATCCGAGTTCTGGGATATCATATGAGACGTGATATCATATTAGACTCGTGTCTTGGGCTGGATCCTTAAGCTAGACCTTTAGGACCTTAAGGATACCTATGTTAGGCTTGCGACTTTAGGAGAAAAACGGTTGCCTTTTCCTGGACTCAATCTTCCCATTTGCCTCAAATTTTTTATTTCGTGACTTTATTTTCCTTCGCGTAAGAAATCGAGACTAAGTATAATCTCAATGGATTCAGAAAATGAATATGAACGGTACCAAAGGTATGAACATGACCGGTGGAGGTCACAGCATGGGTGGCATGGGCGGTCACCATATGTGGTGAGTTGCTTTCTGACTTGAGCTGAGAGCGAAAAGTTAACTTTTCTTGATCTTTGGATCAATTAAAGATCAAAGATCAAAGACCAAATTTTTAGATTGCTTTTTCGATAAAAAACTGCCATCAAAAACAACACTATTACATTTTTTCGTGAGATTTTGCATAGTCGTACGATTTTTTTGGCAAAATTTCAGAGCAATTATAGGAAAAACTTAGTAAAATAGGAAAGTTTAGTGCGGAAATGTTGAATGCAGCGAACGATTTTGCCATAACTTAGCTTAAGCCTATGCTTAAATCTTGAGTAAAGACTCAAACTGAAGCCTTGGCCTAGAGCTATATTTCATTACAAATTATTGCTTCAGGATGTACTTTCACACCACTGTGGCGGACACCGTTTTGTTTTCCTTCTGGAACGTGGAAAGTGCCGGAGGCATGGTTCTCAGTTGTTTCATCGTTTTCCTCGCCGCTGTTGGATTTGAAGCCTTGAAATGGACCAGGATCGTGCTGGAGATTAAGTCGAGAAAACGGCAAGACCGTGGCCAAGGAAACGGAAGAGCGGGAACTGAAACACAAACGGGTCCGGGAACCTTGTCAAGGTGAGATATAAGTTGTCAAAAATCAATAATTCGTGGTTTGAATCTAGAGATTAAAATATGAGGCAGTTCCAGTCAATTTCCTAATCGAGGACAGGATAGGAACATATTCAAACGTTACCTATTCCGAAATTTTTTAATAGAAAAATTTTTGAAAATAATTTTGGTTTTTGGCCATTTTCACATTTTTTGTTAGGAAGAAGCAAAAACTAACAACAAAATCATTTATGAATTTGACTTTGGATTTCTGTTCCAGGAAAAAATTTCTTCTTAGGAGGTATACCTTATATCGACGTTATTTATACCGAGAGTCAACTTTATTTACAGTTTATCACAAATTTCAGCCGGTATGGCCAACAGTTATTCTCAGGCTCACATTTGCTGCAAACATTTCTCTTCGCCGTCCAAGTTCTTTGGGGCTATTTACTGATGCTAATCTTCATGACATTCTCGGTGTGGCTCGGTTTGGCAGTCACTTTGGGTAGGTCATTTCTCGCTAAAATTTCGCCACACAAATTTTCCGATCAGATTTTGAAGAGGAAAACTTGACATGTCACAAATTTTTTTCTGGAAACAGAAATTTACGCTATTCTTGGCTGAGACTATTCTTCGAGGCCAAAGGATCCGAGACCAGTCTTTATTTGGGTGAGATTGGACCGGTCTTTGATCTCAATCATATCCGAGTTTTCATTCGCCATAAATTTTTTAATGCACTGAACCATACCCTTAGGGTATATTGACTTCCAGACCCACAAAATGATCCTAAAATAGTCTTTTTGGGCTTTTCGAAGCACTGAACATGCTTCCAAAAGAAGTTTTCCTTAAAAGCTCATATCCTCAGGGAATATAACCTTCCAGGCTCCAAGCGTGAGTGAAAAGCTCAGGTCTGACCTTGATCTCGAACTTGAAAATGAGAGCCAATTCGTTATTTGGATCAGTCATCTTTGTTCAACTCTCATTTGACTCTTATGTCTAATTTCCGTACCTTTTCAGGTGCTGCAACAGGCTACCTTTTATTTGGCAACATTTTCGGCAGCAACAGTAAATTTTGGGAGTCGTTATACGAGGACCAGCACAGAATCGGTCAGCCATCTTCTTCCGCTAATCTAATTTCGAGAACAGCTCATGAGTCCGGATTGGGTCATCATTAGACCTTCAGTCCAAGAATCTGCCATTTTTCTTCCGCTTAGCTAAAATTTTATATAACTCAATAAATAATCTATCGCAAATATGTTGCAATTTAATGGAACCATTCCAAGAATGTTTGAAGAATGTTGCAAAAATTTGATGATAGAATTAATTCCTAGTTCAAATCCTGAATAAAAATGCCTATGAAAATGCCAATGATGACAATGTACTTTCACTGGAGATTGGAGGAGATAATTCTGTTCAAAGAATGGTGCACCGACACATCTACAGGTAAGTTCTACTTCGGGTAACGGTATTTTCACGAGATCATTCTCCTCTTGACGACATTCTCGCTCGATAAGCGGCCTCTTTCATGGTAAGAAACCCCTGGAAGAAAACTGAAAACAAATGGAAAAATTTGCTCATTTTCACACCAAAAACGGACCGAATGCCAGAAACTGGTACTACAGTATATCCAACAATGCGGAAACCGGCCTCGAATTCGGAATCTGGGAGACGGAAAACCGTAAGAATACTAGTTCTCGAGCCTACCGTTATATAAACTGTTGCGAACTGTAGCCCTTAAATTTTTCTCTTTTCAGGATTTGCATTCTCCTGCGTCGCAGTTTTGTCCCTATCTCTACTCTATGAACTGTTACGTGGCTCGAGGGCGTACTATGACGAAATATTTCATCGAAGGAAAGTTGGTACTTTTTGTTTCTTCCTACTTTTTCCTACTTTTGCTAATTTCTGAGGATTATTGTAAGGAATTTAGCCATGTTGCGAAGCAGACATTTACTACTACACGAGCAGTGGACCACACATCGTGCCACATTCGCAGATTCCGAGTACTTCCAATGTTACTAGTACAGCAGTTGCAAATCCAAGTGTGGTCTGTGAGTGCGAGACGCCTAAGCCTGAGCAGAGGGAAAAGGACCCGCTTAAGTAAGAAGAATGTTTTACCAGGAATAATAACTTAAGGAAATGAAAATTTTTCGGCGCGAGTTTAAGTTTTTGATATGGTAAAAAGTTGTATTTTACAACTTTCATTGTATTTCCTTTCAGGAGACCAAAAGAAATTCCGACGAAATTCCAAAGACAAGTCTACGGTGGCGTCCAAAGTTTACTGTATTTTGTTCAAATCTCGTGGAGCTTCTGTCTGATGTTGATCGCCATGAGCTTCAATTGGGCCGTTTTCGGCAGTTTGGTCCTTGGCCACACCATTGGATATTATTTGTCCGGGCCAATGTTCTTTTCAGTTGAGGTCTGTTTTCATTATGGATTTTTGACGAAGTTCGACTTTATTTCGAGGATTTATCGTTTCTGAGGACCGAAATCTAAATCGATTATCTTAAAATTTTTCCTTAGACAGACAATGGTCTAAATACGCCGTATGTCCTCAGGATATATTTTTTGAGACTAATTTTAATCTCGAATTTAAATATGAATTCAAATCCAATTCCGTGAAAGCAATTCCGTATTAACAACACAAATTTTCTCTAATGCTTACAGTGATTCATTTTGCTTTAGGCGGAATTGCGCGTTGGAGACTGCTGCTGCGCCTAAGCAATGCTGCGATTGTTTCTCCTGATTAGGAATTTCCTTCGTCTTTCGACATTTAATTGTTTAAGTATTTGAAAATCTCAAATAAAGTCATTTCTATGGAACGAGACGTATTTATGTGTCTGCTTTTGTCGCAATACACAACATTTTTATTTGTACAAAACAATTATCGGCCATACGCAACTGTTTTTCACTGCACTAAACTAACGGCCCAGGTAAATGGTCTTCCTCATTCGTTTCACACCTGTCCAGAACGATCATTTCGTTGATGACGTGTTCCGCTTTCCTTAAAGGCAAAGCACATTCCTTAACAGGGAAGCACTCGGACAGTTGGAGTCTGTCGCCTATGGCTTGCCGTGATAATCTCACATATGCCAATCCTCCGTTTGTATCGCTTACTTTTACGTTATCCAAGTCGACTTCAAGAGTGGACGAGAGTGAAGGCGGCGGTAGCGGCAAGAATAAATCCGAACGGTGATCGTGAACTTCCTTCTCCAGCTAAAAAACAACTGTTCTTTACCTACGAGGAGATCAATTACACTAATCCCGAAAATTTGAACTTATTTTTTTAAATATATAACCGGGGCCGCGGCTGCGCCGCTCATGTCACCTCGTGAGAATGGATCCCGAATCTGACACCAGATTCGGATTCAGCGCCATCGAAAACCCCCGGGTGCAAAAAATCAGTCCGGTAGATGCTCTGGTTCAAAACTGACATTTTTTACCAAAAAGTGGCTTTTTCCGTAAAATTTTCACCACCGAATCGGACCGCGACTCGAGCGAACCGGACCGGTCCATGGACATGCTTGTAAAAATAGACCCCTGGTACCAAATTGAAAAGTGTAAAAAGGAAAGGTGTCCAGAATACTCGCCCCTGGCTATAGGCTGGAGTGTCCCAAACAATTGGCATCAAACAACGGAAATGCGTTTTTAGTAAGAGAAGTTTAAAATTCGAGAATACAGAATTTTGTTCACCGGTTGCATGCTCCAACTAATGCCGACGTTGAATTTGTCGAAACCAAAGCGCTCCGCTTTGAAACATTCCAATCCCGTCGTTGGCTTGTTTGGGTCCAATGCTTTGTTCGTGACAACTTCCCATGACACGCTGTCGCGTTCCAAATAATAGACTCCCTTGCGGTCTGCGCGAGTGTACTCTTTCAGATCAAACTCGCCTTTGGGATATATATATTCTAGCTCGGGATTCGTGCCATACAAGCGACCCACTTTGCCTACCTTATAGTGCACAGTGGTGTTTCGTCGAAATCCGGGAAAGGCGAATCGGTCGTCGATGTACGGTGTGTCCTTAAAAGGGCAGATTATCTAGTTCAAACTGGGATTAAAGTTATTAATCCTTAAAATGGATGGAGACTATTCTGGAATCTTTAAACTGTACCATTGCCAGCTGGCCCTCAATATGTTTTTTGAGCGTAAACTTCTAGAAGACATAACTTAGGTTTGGGCAGACTTGGTTTGAGCTTTAGGCAAAGGGAGGCAGCTTTAAGCTGCCTTTCTTATACCCTTTTCCCAAGCTTTGGCGTTTGATGCTACGGAATGTCAATTAAAAATGTACACACAAAAATGTACTCCTAATAATATAACGTTTCTAGAAACGCAGAAACGCAGAAAAAAGGAAAATTTTTGATATAATAATATTAGTTAAACAATAATAGCCGTTTCGCCTCTCAGTCTTAGACGGCTATTAAACTTTAGGCTATGAGGTGAGGCATCTTCAGTAAGACACTCATAACCTAATCATATGTTTTTCCTATTGCCATTTTAACATAATTTTTACCTTAGAATCCTTTCCATTTGTGTAGGTTCCAAAATAGGTTAGCTTATTCGATACGTTGCGGTCTTGCTTTTTGTTGACATCTTCATTAGTCTGAGGCGGCACATCCGTAATGTCGCTGTTTAAGTGAGTGGACATGTCTCGCGAGCTGTCAATTCCATAGAGTAGAAAAATATGAATATACCTGAATAAAAAATATTATGTGTTTTAATGATAGATTTGGTTAAAGCATTCAGGTTACATAAAATACACAGTTTGTTAAACAACAAATATAATTTATCTACAAATTAGTTATTATTGTACGAGTAAAATAGTATGACAGTGACGATACGTGTTGTATTCATATGAATGTTTGAAGAAATGATTCATTTTGTGAACTATAAAAATAATAAGATAAGAGATTTTGGAATTCGTTTTGAGACAAATATGTTTTGAATTTGAAAGGAGTTTTATGGTTAGTTTAATGACAATGAGTATTTTTAACAATGTGTTATTGCAGTTTTTAGCAATAACTGGTTAGAGTAGTAGGATAGAATTATTTGAAAAAATTATTTGCCCTGAAGGACTGTAGTAATTTAATAGTATCGTTGTTAATTAAGTTAAGCATATGTTTTTTGTTAATTATAATACGATTTATTTGTTTAATAAGTGTCTCCTCAGGGCATCCGTTATTGATGAATGTATTAAAGAGTAGAGTTAAGTTGTGTTTAAGTCCATCAATATGATTATTTGTGTTACTAAAACGGATTATTTCAGTAATAAGTATGTTATTAAACATACTAGAAGGAATACATGAATTATATTTGGGATATTTTATAACTTTGAAGTTGAAGTCTCTAGTTTTATCATAGGTACAAATTATTGCTTTGTGTTTTTCTATTTTTATATTGAGATCTAGGAATGCAGTTTGTGAGCCATTGCTAGTTTGTAGACTGCTTAGTGTGTAAATACTACGACTACAAATTAATCAAAGGTGTAGGAAAATACAGCTTTGAAACAGTTAATCAAACGGATAACATAATTACTTGCAACAGTACAAATTTGGTATACGTTATACATTGTAACAAATGTAAACTCTGTTATGTTGGTGAAACCCAACGTCCAGCAAAAAGAAGACTTTATGAACACGTTAGGGATATAACAGAAAAATCTGACAAACTTATGGCAAATCATTTTGCAAAAGTTCATGATATAAGTAATTTAAGATTTCAAATCATACATAAATTAAATGATGGTTGTCCAAGAGAAACACGATTAAAAGCTGAAGATTTTTGGATCCACCAGTTAGTATCTTTACATCCATTTGGCTTTAATGATAAGGTAACGGGAATGAATGGTCTAGCATCAAATATGGACATGTCTAAAAAGAACAACATACGACACTATTTTTCAAATCCCATTGATAACACCCAAAAGGAGAAATATAGAAGAGCCTCAGTAAGGACAAAAAATAACCAAAAAACCGGCCATAATAATATCAACACACTACCTGCAAATCTAAGTATCAATAGTATACCAAAAATACTAAACTCGGTTAAAAAATCGGAAATTCCAACGATAGTTGAAAGATACAAAAATAAAGATAACGCGTCTCATCTTGCATGTTTAATATTTGCTTCAATTAAAAATAAAAAACAAGTTGGTCAAAAAGAAGATATTCCTCAACCCGTATATATAAAAGTGGATTTTCAAAACCGCATTATAGATAGACTGGGTATCAGAAACATGACACATGATAGCGTAATTGCAAAAAAGTTACAAATAAAAGAAAGTAATATCAAACCTATTATTGTGTACAATTTACCAAAGCCAAACTTCATCCGTTTCTCTAACTATAATTCAATCTTAAGAAATCTGGATATCTGCTCACTTCAAGACGTTACCACCAGCAAATGTGAATGCGATATATCACCATATAAAAACAAGGACTATCAACATATAATTACCGGTGACACTAGTGTAATTCCATCCAAAAAACTAGCCTCACAAATGAGCCTAGGAACAAAACACCGCCAGGAATTTTCACTCACTCTTAGCAAATTTCGAGGTATTCTCTATAAAATGGGATCAGATTTAGTAGCAAAATGCTGTAAAAAAGAAAATAATACTAACAAAAGCGTACTAAACACAGAAATAACAGATAGATTAATAAACATTGGAGAATCTCGATGGAATAGAATAAATGGAGATAATGACAAAATTACCGGTAACACACTTGTTCACGGTTTAGATAATGGATACAAAAATTTGGTTATCACAAATGTAGACAAAGCAGGCAATAACTTTGCCATCATATGTAAAAAATTTTATATTACCGAAATATGCAAAGAATTAGGTATAGTTAATATTAACGGTAATGGTATAAATGCCAACGGCAATGACACCTACATACTATCCAATAAGACAACACAAGACATATTCCTAGAATATGGTAAATTATATGTCGAGAGAAAAATTAAGGCAAATTTGTCTAACCTTAACATACCTTTAATTTTTGCAATACCAAAGTTTCATAAAGATCCTATAAAATTTAGATACATTGCTGGTGCTAGTAAAGCAGTATCCAAACCTTTAAATATCATCGTCGTTAACATATTAGAAACAGTTAAAAACTGTATTCAAAACTATTCAAATAGAACTAAAGAATACTCTGGTTATAATTACTACTGGTCTATCAATAATAGCTCAACAGTTGTTAGAGCTATAAATGGAAGAAAAAGAAACAACAAACGAAACGAAATATTTTGCGCGGATTTTAGTAATTTGTTCACTTCACTCCCTCATCAGGACATAATCCAAAGCATCATGTTTCTTACTGAAAAAGCTTTCAATAACAAACATACAATCCTTTGTAATGAATATACCAGTTTCTTTAGTGACAAACATTACGACAGATATAACGAGTATACTCTTCTTGAAGTTTACCAATTAATATCTTTCCTAGTCAAAAACAGTTACGTGCAGTTTGCTAAATGCAACTTTCTTCAAATCAAAGGGATACCCCAAGGCGGTAACGCTAGTCCACTGTTAGCAGACCTCACGTTGACAGCGTTTGAATTTAAATTTATGTCTCAATGCAAACTTAAAAATTTAAAAAGAGAATTGTCAATATCATTCAGATACATCGACGACATATTCAGCTACAGCAAATATCTGGAAAAACACTCCAAAAAAATCTACGGCAATACTCTAAAACTCAATAAAACTAGCAATGGTTCACAAACTGCATTCCTAGATCTCAATATAAAAATTGAAAAACACAAAGCAATAATTTGTACCTATGATAAAACTAGAGACTTCAACTTCAAAGTTATAAAATATCCCAAATATAATTCATGTATTCCTTCTAGTATGTTTAATAACATACTTATTACTGAAATAATCCGTTTTAGTAACACAAATAATCATATTGATGGACTTAAACACAACTTAACTCTACTCTTTAATACATTCATCAATAACGGATGCCCTGAGGAGACACTTATTAAACAAATAAATCGTATTATAATTAACAAAAAACATATGCTTAACTTAATTAACAACGATACTATTAAATTACTACAGTCCTTCAGGGCAAATAATTTTTTCAAATAATTCTATCCTACTACTCTAACCAGTTATTGCTAAAAACTGCAATAACACATTGTTAAAAATACACATTGTCATTAAACTAACCATAAAACTCCTTTCAAATTCAAAACATATTTGTCTCAAAACGAATTCCAAAATCTCTTATCTTATTATTTTTATAGTTCACAAAATGAATCATTTCTTCAAACATTCATATGAATACAACACGTATCGTCACTGTCATATTATTTACTCGTACAATAATAACCAATTTGTAGATAAATTATATTTGTTGTTTAACAAACTGTGTATTTTATGTAACCTGAATGCTTTAACCAAATCTATCATTAAAACACATAATATTTTCTATTCAGGTATATTCATATTTTTCTACTCTATGGAATTGACAGCTCGCGAGACATGTCCACTCACTTGAACAGCGACATTACGAATGTGCCGCCTCAGACTAATGAAGATGTCAACAAAAAGCAAGACCGCAACGTATCGAAGAAGCTAACCTCTTTTGGAACCTACACAAATGGAAAGGACTCTAAGGTAAAAATTTCTTTATATGGATATGTTAAAATGGCAATAGGAAAAACATAAGATTAGGTTATGAGTGTCTTACTGAAGATGCCTCACCTCATAGCCTAAAGTTTAATAGCCGTCTAAGACTGAGAGGCGAAACGGCTATTATTGTTTAACTAATATTATTATATCAAAAAATTTTTCCTTTTTTCTACGTTTCTGCGTTTCTAGAAACGTTATATTATTGTGTTTAAGTCCATCAATATGATTATTTGTGTTACTAAAACGGATTATTTCAGTAATAAGTATGTTATTAAACATACTAGAAGGAATACATGAATTATATTTAGGATATTTAATAACTTTGAAGTTGAAGTCTCTAGTTTTATCATAGGTACAAATTATTGCTTTGTGTTTTTCTATTTTTATATTGAGATCTAGGAATGCAGTTTGTGAGCCATTGCTAGTTTGTAGACTGCTTAGTGTGTAAATACTACGACTACAAATTAATCAAAGGTGTAGGAAAATACAGCTTTGAAACAGTTAATCAAACGGATAACATAATTACTTGCAACAGTACAAATTTGGTATACGTTATACATTGTAACAAATGTAAACTCTGTTATGTTGGTGAAACCCAACGTCCAGCAAAAAGAAGACTTTATGAACACGTTAGGGATATAACAGAAAAATCTGACAAACTTATGGCAAATCATTTTGCAAAAGTTCATGATATAAGTAATTTAAGATTTCAAATCATACATAAATTAAATGATGGTTGTCCAAGAGAAACACGATTAAAAGCTGAAGATTTTTGGATCCACCAGTTAGTATCTTTACATCCATTTGGCTTTAATGATAAGGTAACGGGAATGAATGGTCTAGCATCAAATATGGACATGTCTAAAAAGAACAACATACGACACTATTTTTCAAATCCCATTGATAACACCCAAAAGGAGAAATATAGAAGAGCCTCAGTAAGGACAAAAAATAACCAAAAAACCGGCCATAATAATATCAACACACTACCTGCAAATCTAAGTATCAATAGTATACCAAAAATACTAAACTCGGTTAAAAAATCGGAAATTCCAACGATAGTTGAAAGATACAAAAATAAAGATAACGCGTCTCATCTTGCATGTTTAATATTTGCTTCAATTAAAAATAAAAAACAAGTTGGTCAAAAAGAAGATATTCCTCAACCCGTATATATAAAAGTGGATTTTCAAAACCGCATTATAGATAGACTGGGTATCAGAAACATGACACATGATAGCGTAATTGCAAAAAAGTTACAAATAAAAGAAAGTAATATCAAACCTATTATTGTGTACAATTTACCAAAACCAAACTTCATCCGTTTCTCTAACTATAATTCAATCTTAAGAAATCTGGATATCTGCTCACTTCAAGACGTTACCACCAGCAAATGTGAATGCGATATATCACCATATAAAAACAAGGACTATCAACATATAATTACCGGTGACACTAGTGTAATTCCATCCAAAAAACTAGCCTCACAAATGAGCCTAGGAACAAAACACCGCCAGGAATTTTCACTCACTCTTAGCAAATTTCGAGGTATTCTCTATAAAATGGGATCAGATTTAGTAGCAAAATGCTGTAAAAAAGAAAATAATACTAACAAAAGCGTACTAAACACAGAAATAACAGATAGATTAATAAACATTGGAGAATCTCGATGGAATAGAATAAATGGAGATAATGACAAAATTACCGGTAACACTGGTTCACGGTGTTCACGGTTTAGATAATGGATACAAAAATTTGGTTATCACAAATGTAGACAAAGCAGGCAATAACTTTGCCATCATATGTAAAAAATTTTATATTACCGAAATATGCAAAGAATTAGGTATAGTTAATATTAACGGTAATGGTATAAATGCCAACGGCAATGACACCTACATACTATCCAATAAGACAACACAAGACATATTCCTAGAATATGGTAAATTATATGTCGAGAGAAAAATTAAGGCAAATTTGTCTAACCTTAACATACCTTTAATTTTTGCAATACCAAAGTTTCATAAAAATCCTATAAAATTTAGATACATTGCTGGCGCTAGTATTTACTTGAATTTAAATTTATGTCTCAATGCAAACTTAAAAATTTAAAAAGAGAATTGTCAATATCATTCAGATACATCGACGACATATTCAGCTACAGCAAATATCTGGAAAAACACTCCAAAAAAATCTACGGCAATACTCTAAAACTCAATAAAACTAGCAATGGTTCACAAACTGCATTCCTAGATCTCAATATAAAAATTGAAAAACACAAAGCAATAATATGTACCTATGATAAAACTAGAGACTTCAACTTCAAAGTTATTAAATATCCCAAATATAATTCATGTATTCCTTCTAGTATGTTTAATAACATACTTATTACTGAAATAATCCGTTTTAGTAACACAAATAATCATATTGATGGACTTAAACACAACTTAACTTTACTCTTTAATACATTCATCAATAACGGATGCCCTGAGGAGACACTTATTAAACAAATAAATCGTATTATAATTAACAAAAAACATATGCTTAACTTAATTAACAACGATACTATTAAATTACTACAGTCCTTCAGGGCAAATAATTTTTTCAAATAATTCTATCCTACTACTCTAACCAGTTATTGCTAAAAACTGCAATAACACATTGTTAAAAATACACATTGTCATTAAACTAACCATAAAACTCCTTTCAAATTCAAAACATATTTGTCTCAAAACGAATTCCAAAATCTCTTATCTTATTATTTTTATAGTTCACAAAATGAATCATTTCTTCAAACATTCATATGAATACAACACGTATCGTCACTGTCATATTATTTACTCGTACAATAATAACCAATTTGTAGATAAATTATATTTGTTGTTTAACAAACTGTGTATTTTATGTAACCTGAATGCTTTAACCAAATCTATCATTAAAACACATAATATTTTCTATTCAGGTATATTCATATTTTTCTACTCTATGGAATTGACAGCTCGCGAGACATGTCCACTCACTTGAACAGCGACATTACGAATGTGCCGCCTCAGACTAATGAAGATGTCAACAAAAAGCAAGACCGCAACGTATCGAAGAAGCTAACCTCTTTTGGAACCTACACAAATGGAAAGGACTCTAAGGTAAAAATTTCTTTATATGGATATGTTAAAATGGCAATAGGAAAAACATAAGATTAGGTTATGAGTGTCTTACTGAAGATGCCTCACCTCATAGCCTAAAGTTTAATAGCCGTCTAAGACTGAGAGGCGAAACGGCTATTATTGTTTAACTAATATTATTATATCAAAAAATTTTTCCTTTTTTCTACGTTTCTGCGTTTCTAGAAACGTTATATTATTGTGTTTAAGTCCATCAATATGATTATTTGTGTTACTAAAACGGATTATTTCAGTTATAAGTATGTTATTAAACATACTAGAAGGAATACATGAATTATATTTAGGATATTTAATAACTTTGAAGTTGAAGTCTCTAGTTTTATCATAGGTACAAATTATTGCTTTGTGTTTTTCAATTTTTATATTGAGATCTAGGAATGCAGTTTGTGAACCATTGCTAGTTTTATTGAGTTTTAGAGTATTGCCGTAGATTTTTTTGGAGTGTTTTTCCAGATATTTGCTGTAGCTGAATATGTCGTCGATGTATCTGAATGATATTGACAATTCTCTTTTTAAATTTTTAAGTTTGCATTGAGACATAAATTTAAATTCAAGTAAATACTAGCGCCAGCAATGTATCTAAATTTTATAGGATTTTTATGAAACTTTGGTATTGCAAAAATTAAAGGTATGTTAAGGTTAGACAAATTTGCCTTAATTTTTCTCTCGACATATAATTTACCATATTCTAGGAATATGTCTTGTGTTGTCTTATTGGATAGTATGTAGGTGTCATTGCCGTTGGCAATTATACCATTACCGTTAATATTAACTATACCTAATTCTTTGCATATTTCGGTAATATAAAATTTTTTACATATGATGGCAAAGTTATTGCCTGCTTTGTCTACATTTGTGATAACCAAATTTTTGTATCCATTATCTAAACCGTGAACAAGTGTGTTACCGGTAATTTTGTCATTATCTCCATTTATTCTATTCCATCGAGATTCTCCAATGTTTATTAATCTATCTGTTATTTCTGTGTTTAGTACGCTTTTGTTACTATTATTTTCTTTTTTACAGCATTTTGCTACTAAATCTGATCCCATTTTATAGAGAATACCTCGAAATTTGCTAAGAGTGAGTGAAAATTCCTGGCGGTGTTTTGTTCCTAGGCTCATTTGTGAGGCTAGTTTTTTGGATGGAATTACACCAGTGTCACCGGTAATTATATGTTGATAGTCCTTGTTTTTATATGGTGATATATCGCATTCACATTTGCTGGTGGTAACGTCTTGAAGTGAGCAGATATCCAGATTTCTTAAGATTGAATTATAGTTAGAGAAACGGATGAAGTTTGGTTTTGGTAAATTGTACACAATAATAGGTTTGATATTACTTTCTTTTATTTGTAACTTTTTTGCAATTACGCTATCATGTGTCATGTTTCTGATACCCAGTCTATCTATAATGCGGTTTTGAAAATCCACTTTTATATAGACGTGTTGAGGAATATCTTCTTTTTGAACAACTTGTTTTTTATTTTTAATTGAAGCAAATATTAAACACGCAAGATGGGACGCGTTATCTTTATTTTTGTATCTTTCAACTATCGTTGGAATTTCCGATTTTTTAACCGAGTTTAGTATTTTTGGTATACTATTGATACTTAGATTTGCAGGTAGTGTGTTGATATTATTATGGCCGGTTTTTTGGTTATTTTTTGTCCTTACTGAGGCTCTTCTATATTTCTCCTTTTGGGTGTTATCAATGGGATTTGAAAAATAGTGTCGTATGTTGTTCTTTTTAGACATGTCCATATTTGATGCTAGACCATTCATTCCCGTTACCTTATCATTAAAGCCAAATGGATGTAAAGATACTAACTGGTGGATCCAAAAATCTTCAGCTTTTAATCGTGTTTCTCTTGGACAACCATCATTTAATTTATGTATGATTTGAAATCTTAAATTACTTATATCATGAACTTTTGCAAAATGATTTGCCATAAGTTTGTCAGATTTTTCTGTTATATCCCTAACGTGTTCATAAAGTCTTCTTTTTGCTGGACGTTGGGTTTCACCAACATAACAGAGTTTACATTTGTTACAATGTATAACGTATACCAAATTTGTACTGTTGCAAGTAATTATGTTATCCGTTTGATTAACTGTTTCAAAGCTGTATTTTCCTACACCTTTGATTAATTTGTAGTCGTAGTATTTACACACTAAGCAGTCTTTTTTGCCACATTTTCTAAATAAATTTTCTTGTTTGAAAGTTTTGTTTTGATTGAATTTTACTATATAAGTTCCACCTTTTTTATGTATTGTAAGTTTTTGAAACATATTGTCTTTGTATTCGGAATATAGTGAATCGTTTTTGTTGAACTTAGAGTTAAGGAAAAGGCGGTTTTTTTTTGTTTTTTAGCCATGATTTAACCACTGTTCCCGGCTAAGGGATAGAGCGGCGATCTCCATTTTTCCCGTTTATCATCCCTACTAACTTTTTAGTAAACCGTACCAGGAATATATCTCTTATGTTTTCTCAGAGTACCATTATCGTAGGCGAGGGGAACAACCGAAGTCGTATGCTGCGAGCCATTACTGCCACACCGTCCACCCAGACAGTACCTGTCCGGTCAGGATATGACAGGGGATAATGGTTAAATAAGCGTCTAGATATATTCCCTAAGCAATAGAGATGTAAACCATATTATGTGTTGATTTGTTGAAAAAATCAGCTTTTGGCGCATTTTTTGGCGAAATGTATACCAGAAACTTGTCTCTAGCAGAAGAATTGCATCAAAACTCCTTCTTCCTCTAGTTAGGCTAAAAATTCGCTAAATGCAGAAAATTCAGATTAAAAATTCACAAACCACAATTATGACTCCGTGAAAATATTTGCCTCCAGCCAATCGAATTCCACTGACACTTCTCATTTCGCTATTCCGTATTTGATCAGAATCCTTTATTTCAGCAAGATCGCAAATAGCCCAATAACAAATAAATAATGCAAAGCCGTATATCATTTTTCTGAAATGGTCCCATTTATTGTACTAAATGTCATTCGCAGGCGTAGACGGGAATATTTTTCCAGAACAGGGTGATTATTTTGGGTAGACTGCCGCAATTGAAATTTTAGGGTAGCTGGTTAAATATCCATATAGTTTCCCATTTTCAGGGTATAACTTTCACGGACCGTCATTCCACAAAATTATGCCACAGATATTATTACGCTGTCTTATAAAACATTAGGAGAAAAAGTAAATTGCTCCCGCTCTTTAACGGAAAATTGTGTGTCTCAATGTCGCGTTATATCTTGCGTCTTATGTGTTATATAGTCTTGCTGAAGTATGTCAGGTGAAGATAACCGCACCAAGCCAAACAAATATCCCTTCTAAAGCAGAACCGAATATGACCTTGATACCTATGATAACTATGCGTAATGCACAATGAATTGATATAACTCGAAAGGATGATAGGATCATAGCATCTCATCGTAGCCGGAAAAATTTCGTAAAATAAGCAGCTCTTAACTATTTTAAGTGTTTACAGTTTTTCAAATTCGGTGCACACCATAGTGAGACACTTTTAAATTTTGGAAAAAAGTTTACAGCAATCAAAGGCGGTGCAAATTTGCCTCAAATTTGTATTTATCAGTTCGATATTGCCTTTGAAAGGCACTTTCTTCGGATTCTTGTTTCCACAGCTGTGGCTACTTGCCAAAAATGGCATTCCCAGCGGCTATTTACAACTTATAGCGGTAGGTCCGTTATTCGCGTTGTCATGACTTTTTGACCCAACTTGTGCAAAGCTCGGCAAAGGGACTTCAAAACAAGACTTGTATTGCTTTGTGATGAAAGAAACTTTGGGACACGAGTCATTGTCTTTAGCTCATTGTGTTTAAGAAATTGTTGACATGGGTTATTCCCAGTTACTGAAAATTTAAACATTGAAATGGTTACAAACAATTCTCCAGCTTATAAATTGTACTATTTCCCGTCTCGGAATTTGGGCGAAGTGTAAGTCCAACTTTTTCTCTTTTTTAAATTTTTGAATTCGCACCAGAAAATCTGATTCCATCAAGTTATCATAAAAATGCTAGAAAAACGAAAATTTGTGGACATGGATTATTTTTGCCGCGAATTCAAAAATAATGAAAACATTGGAAACTACAGGAACTTGACATTGTTTTTCCAGGATTCGAATGCTTTTTCACTATGCTAACGTTCCTTTCGAGGATGTCCGAATTTTGCCGCATGATTGGCCGCGATATAAACCACGTAAGCGAAATTTCGAGAATCAAACGTTAAAAATTGTTTGCAACTTTAGAAATGCCCAACGGCAAAATGCCGGTGTTGGAAGTGGATGGAAAGAAGATTAGTGAATCATACGCCATCACTCGATTCCTTGCGAGAAGATTTGGTGAGTTTTGTGAAGTTTTATAACCATGCTCTGAGGCCTAACACCGCGCATACACTTCTTCCAGACCGGGAAGTTGTAATTCTCGAAGTTGATCAGTTGCGCAGAACTCGATTCCGAAAATTTTTCCCAATGGGACATTCCATGTCCTCAGGCTATATAGTCAAAAGCGACGTTCTAGGCACAGAAATCGATCCTTTAAAGAGTACTTTGTAGTCCCAGGCGGATTTTTCTTATTTTTTTCCATTTCCCAGCAATTGTGTGAGAGTGAAATCTTAATTATTCCATATTCCAATACAAAAATGCAAGAAAATTTCCTCTGATATTCCCCCCACTTTAATAATGAAACATTTTCCCAATATATTTCGAACATTCTTCCTATAGGATTGGCCGGTGGCACTCAATGGGAGCAAGCGAGAGCTGACGAAATAGCTGACTTTCACAAAGACGTTGTGAGAGAATTTAAACCTTACGTGGATACTTTGGCCGGACTCGAGAAGGGGAATAAGGTAAATAGTTACCGAGAATGGCTATAATAAACCTGGATTCTTTCGAGATACATCCAAATCAGTTTCCAATAGAAATAAATCCAAAGAAGTTTCCAAATCAAAGCAATTTCGGCATCCGAATCTATGAAACGTTTTCAAGTGTGCGACACACGGAAAAGACCGTGTAAAATGTTAGTGCATAGAGAAAGTTTCTCTCCGCTCCAACATTTTGCGTTGAGAACTATGTTTTCTTACTGCAAAGACTCTTTTTTGCTGCAAACGTTTTCTGAAGAAAAATGATTGCACTGAAAAATTTTGCAGGAAAAAATTGGTTTCTCAGCAGTCTAATATTTTACATTGTTCTTTTGAGTGTGTTGCAAACTAAGAAATTTATTGGCCAAGCCGACGACAAATTTGCGGCGACTTGGAAATTTGTTGGAAAGAGAATTCCTTTAGAGCAAAGATATTGAGAAAAATATTTCAGGATCAACTTCATCGTGACCTTTTTGAGCCGTCTGTGAAGAAATTCTTCCCAATCTATGAAAATTTGCTGCAAGACGGCAAAACTGGCTTTCTTGCAGGTAAATCAGGTATTTCAAATTATCGATAAAATAAAGTTATATTAGGCACTCCAAAGCCAACATTTGTGGATTTTCTTGTGTCAGATTGGCTCCATACGGTGAGCTTTGAATGTCTTGACTTAAACTTTACTTTGACATAGCGAAGATCCTTATCGTTTAGGTTCGTGGATTTGTTCCTGACGTCATCAAAAGCTATCCTGCACTTGGAAAATTTATTGGTACTTAAATTTTTGGGATTTTTTCCAACTTTATTCTGGAATTTCAGATAAAGT
This sequence comes from Ditylenchus destructor, assembly GCA_022814885.1. Lineage (NCBI taxonomy): Eukaryota > Metazoa > Nematoda > Chromadorea > Rhabditida > Anguinidae > Ditylenchus > Ditylenchus destructor. Next base: position 279,438 of record JAKKPZ010000035.1, on the reverse strand, counting down.
CTTTTCTTTGCCGCGACTGAGGAAATACATTCGGGATCGGCCAGACAGCAGCATTTAAAAGAAACATTACTCTCTATATAAATTTGAGTGTTGATTGAGATAAAATGTGATGATAATATGTGTGCACTTTAATTTCACCTAAAAGTCCATCGACTCAAAAATATAGAACAAGAAAGGGTAATTTTGCCGGAATTGTGCTGTTATGATGTAATTAAATTACACACACGACCACACACAAACGTTTATTTTTTTGGTGAACTCGATTTAATCGGTTTTAATGATGCCCTTTACTGATGTCCCTCATCTCCGTTCACCTCAAAATGCTCGTTTATGTGTAGCCCATATGTGTTTGCGTGCGTGGCGGTAGAACAAAACATTCCGCAGGTATGGCAGCGGAATGTTCTAGTTCTTTATTTTAATTGGCCCAACGTGAATATAAAACTGCAGTTAAAAATAACGACTGTGCTGAATTTCTCCAAATAATATAATTTTTTTCGTTATTAAACAATTATGGGCAAAATTTTAAAATGAATCATTTTCAAGGATTTGCATTTTGATTTGATTGTTTCCTCGCATTTGCACTTTAACACAGAGTTAGCTGCTTGGCAAATCTTCGGCTAAAATTTCGCAGACATTTTCTCAATTGCCTAGTTAGCGTCAGTAAAAACAAGACCAGAAATTTGATCCACGAACTTTTCATTGCCTTTGATTTTGCACACTTAAAAGGTCAAATGAACTTTAGTTGACACTAAAACAATCTGTGTGGTCGCTCCTTGCTTTGTAATCAAAATATATAAAAGTACAAATTTGTCTATTTAGAGTTCTATTTGTATTTTTCTTTCTACTTGAAAACGATGAAAATTTGCGTCGATAAAAATTATTAAACTATGTTGCCACTGGCTCAGAGTATCAAAACACCGCAAAAAGCAACATCGCCATGTGTGGTCCTTTGCTTTACTGCATGACTCAGTGCAAAAGTACAAATATGGCCGTCCGATCTCTCAAGTTAAGCAGCGCTGGGTCCAACTTTAAAGATGAGATAAGTTGAGCCCAACGCTGCTTAACTTGTTGGATCGGACTGAGAGATGTATTCGCTCTGAGCATTTCGTACAAGACAAAGCAAAGGACCACACAAGTCGATTTCTCTTTTTATGGCGTTTTGAACTTTTATCGCGTTACTAACTATGAAAACTGTAACCAATATAGCCTCCGGCTATGAATACAAAGATAATCTTCCCTAAGCCAACATCACTGAACCCCTTATTATGTGCACTCTTGACCTTTGTCACAGATTCTGTTTCGAGTTTCGAAAAAATAGTTTCAGAACTTTTCGATTCACGACCATGGTGCAGTATAAAATGACTTATTTCCACGCAAACGGCGTTCCCTTAAGGGCATTATGCGAACCGGTTCGCCTCTTGATGCACTATATCGAGCAGGACTATGAGATGACTCTCATTGGATTTCCGGATGAGTGGTTGAATGAGTATCAGAAAAGTAAGACTTCCAGAAAACTAACATACATAAAATTTTTTGTAACATGCCAAAAAATTTCAGAACAGCCCTTCCAAAAGCTTCCGGTCTTCGAAATTGGTACGTTTTTGTAATACAATTTTTGTTGCAATTCATAGTTTGAATTCCTTCTAGATTTTTCCAGTAAAATAAAAAAATTTCAGGTGGTGAGAAGCTATGCCAAAGCTATGCATTCAGTCGCTTCATGGCTGAGAAATTTGGTGAGTCATAGCAAGTAGAAGACGTAGTAGTTCTAGAAGTTGAAAGAAGAATTTGAACTCAGACGACATATGGCTCAGTTGTGTGCATTCATTCATTTTCAGGCTATTTGCCAAGGACAAAAACAATTTTAAGTATGTAAAAAATTTTTATAAAGAAATTTGGAGAAAAATTTATTGCAAAAAGAAAAGAACATGTAAATTTTTATGATAAACATCGTAAATCCTGTAATAGATCCTCTAAACGCTCTCTTAAATAGTGCGATCAGTTTTAGAATGTTATTTTATCAAAAATTTCAGCGCGAATTTGAACTTTTTGAAATTGTTCAATATTTTGCGATGTGTGAAGCAAATGACACATTTTATCATATTGCGATTCGTCAAGAAAAGGACAGCTTTGAATGATTAAAATCAAAATTTCAGGATTGGCCGGCAAGGATGAATGGGAGAAGGCAAAAATTAACGAAATTGCTGACTTTGCAAGAGATGTTTGGTATGAATTGGCCCCCTGGCTCTATGTGGTGGCCGATATCAGGCCGGGAGATAAGGTGTGAATTTCTTTGGTTTCTACCAATTTGGCCAGCTTTGGATTAGGATCGCTACGGAATGCATGCCCTTCTCTGCACTCTATCTAGCCAAACCGCCAAATGGCGGCAAAACGGATGAATTTAAATCTCATTGAGTTAACCCAGCGAAATGGGCTAACAATAAGCGAAATGCCCCTTTATGTTTGTATCTTTTTTATACTTGGGAAAATGCAGAATAAAATTCGATCAAATCGAGATACTTATTGGTATGAATATCCAAAAGCAAATCCTGAATGAAATTCCAGGCCGAAGTCAAGAAGAACCACTTTGATCCGGCCGTGGAGCGAATATTCGGAAAATTCGCTTCGGTCCTCAAACAAACCGGAACTGGATTTATGGTGACGAAAGGGCCGAGCTGGGCCGACTTTTTCATCGCCGATTACCTCTACACAGTCAGCCTTCACGAGCCTAAAGTGGGTTATGCCTTGCCAAGTCAAAGCTTTTTCAAAATTTTTTTCTGGTCAGAAGTATAGGATGTACGGAAATGTTTTTGCATTCTTTGTATATATGCCATTTTTTGATGCAAAAATGGTCTTTTTGATACAAATACAGGCTTAGACCAAAATTTTCAAATTCTTCAAAGTTTTGGCGCGAATTCAAACTTTTTACAATATATGTGCCAATTTTTCCAAAATTTTACGAAATTTTTATTGTTTTCATTTACCAAAGCATTGAAAAAGTTGATTGAAATTAACAAAAAACGGAAAACAAACAAACAAAATCAAGAGTCGAAAAAGCGAGATTCAATGTAAATTTTGTTCATTAAAAAATTATTCAAACAGTTGTCCCCTTAGGTGATCAACGAGAAGTATCCTGAACTGGGCAAGTACATCGAACGCGTGTATTCGCTTCCGCAAGTCAAGGACTATGTCAAGAGCCGACCACTGATCAATTTTTGATTATGAACCACAAAACTGTGCACTAGAAGAACAGAAAATCTGCTTTTGAATCCTCTTTGAATTTGCTGTCGAAAATATAAACCAACACAAACGGATTTAAAAATTGTGTTTGAGTTCGCGCCCAATTCGCGCAACTTCATTTTTATATAATTCTCTGCTCTACCGAGCTCTATAAAATAGGCTCGAATTCAAACTGAGTTTTCAAATCCATTTTTGGGTTCGTTTATATTTCTGTTATGCGTTAGTTAAAGTTTCAGATTGAATGTTGAATGTGAATGGGTAGAAATAAATAGTACCATTTTGATACCTGATTATTTCGGTTTGGCTGCACTGTTCACACCTGTATCATAAACTCGTTTGAAAATTAAGCACTCCACAACCAATTATTTTTGGTTTTCTGTTTACGGGCACCGACAAAATTTTTCCACGAAAGGCAAATGATTTTTTGGCGTCAACAAACAAATTTCGGTCTTGAACCAATCTCATTCAAAATGTCAATACTTTCCCGACACAGTTCAACAACCTACACGTTCCAACCTTTCCACGTTTCTTTGACGCCTCTCTATTAGACACGTCGGCCAAAAAAATTCCAGACCCTTCCACAAATAAACATCATTCCCTCCAAACATTTGTCAGCACACGTTGTATAGGATTATTTTGCTCCTTCCTTTGAACGAGAACCCATCATTTTTCCTTCCAAAACATAAACTACAAAGCAGACCAAAGCTCGGATTGGTCTTATATAAACTAGACGCGGGGTGAGAAGAAATAACCGTGTAAATTTTTTGGAAGGTAAAGTTTAATAGGCTTGATGCATTAGTTTTGAATTACTTTTAGTACCTTCTAGAATCTTATAGAATGGTCGTAGTCTTGAGAACCGTCTAAGAACTTTGAGTTGAAGTAGAGCTTATTTAAAACTATTAGACCTTATTATATACTTCTAGAATCTTCTTGAAACATTCGGGTACCTTTTCGAATATTCTATAAAAACCAATATTTTTCTGGATTCTCTTTCCAACTGTTTTTGGCTGATCCTTTGAATAAGGAGCCCTCTTTTTTCCTTTGAAAGCAGAAACTATAAAGCACACCAAAGCACGTATTGGCCCTTATATAAACAAGACGAGGAGGTGAGATGAAATTATATGATTCGTTTTTGAGGTATGTATTTACGTATTTTCTAATCTATCGCACTTTTTCTTGAGCTGTTTTGTTGTTCAGCGGAATAATATAAGAAAAAATAAGACGCGCAGTAAAGTTTTCCAGTAGAAAATCACGGTAAATTGCTAGAAACTTTTGGGACCTTCTAGGTTCTTCTCAAATCTCCTAATGGTCTCAGAGGAAATCTTGATAACCGTCTAAAAATTTTTAGATCAGTCAGAACTTAATTGGACCTCTTAGATCGTATTCTATACTTCCAGAGTTCTCAAGAAATATACGAGTACTTTCTAGAACATTTCTAGAAAAATATTAGGTTTTCAACACGTTGAATGCCCCAATTGATCTACACTATGATAACTTGTTCTGCACTTCTAGAAACTCATAGAAGATTCTCCAAAAATCTAGCAGGTTCTGATCTAATGATGCTTCTCTGAGTATTCAAGATTTCCAAAAAAGTCATTTTTCTTTGCACTTCCCCGCTTTCAATGCCATTCATTCAATGGCCAGCGACATTGAACAAATGCCACTCAATCCAAAGTAGGCACACCAAAATGTCATTGACGAAACAAATTTTCGCCCTTCAACTTCGCTCACGTTTTGGTCTTTGCTCTTCCCAAACCTCCCCTTCCCCAATCGCAGTAATGGGCTTTCCACCTGGCGGAGGATTAGCGAAAGCAGTCAACAATGTTGTTATGAACAAAAGCGCCCATGCGGACAGGAAATTTGTATAATAGTGCAAAGACCATTGCAAAGACATTTTCGTATACGACCTTGGTCTTTGGGATATTTTTAAACATGCCATATATTGGATATTTTGGGGAAATTTCAATTAGCCTCCTTCTCCGTCTATCTTTTCTTTCTTCTCTAACCTCTTTCGAGCATTAAACAAAGCGAGCACAAAACCCTTATATGGGCATACTTTTAGGATTAAATTACCTAATGTTTTGCTTAACCGTCGATTTTTGTCACAAATTAGCAAATCCTTGGTTAAAGTTCATATTTCTGAGGATTCGATAAGATTTGAGTGCAAATCTTGAATTGAGGATTGTTACATTTGCCCAAGATTCGCCACATTTTGCCAAAAATTGTAACTTGACCTTTAAAAATTTGAGTTCAAATGTGAACAAATCCAAAATATGCCCAAATATGGAACTTTTTCGTGAGCCATTCCCTCCGATCTTTAGACTTTTCCTCAGTATTCCGTCTGGTGAGAAACAAATTAGCCGAGCTCTGCCGGCGTGGCTCTCATAGTCATCGCATTTGCCTGCCTCGACCAACCCCGCTTTCTTCTCCCATAGAAGAGTGGCACTCATTTTATTGACATTGAGAGAGAGTGTCAGACAGAAAGAGACGAAGAGAGAGAAAAAATGGGCAGGACGGCCATTTCCTCTCAAAAAACAGTCGCGGATTTTGTATTCGGCCTTTCTAGATTCTTCTACGCTTTCGTTGTATAAACGAATGTTAATCTGTCCAATACATGTTTGTGATGGCAGATTTTGCTCTGCAGATTTCATCAATATCCTCATTATTCGGAGTGGATCTAGTCTTTGCGATTGAGTGATATTAATATTATATCATTGCGGAGCACTCTTGATCGGGCTGCGCAATATTTCTCCCCACCTCAGGGGGCCGAATGGGATCGGTATAAATTTCCAGCTCCCCTTAATTGATCTGCCATTTTGTGATTACAAAAATGTGTCACTAAATCCTCAATAAATTTTTACTGAATATTTCTTCGTGTTCTTTAATCTCTTCGCGATATGCATTTTTTCGCTCCTGAATATAAATGCACTATTAAACAAACCGTTTAATTTCAGTGATAGTATCTTCTAACGCACTTACGAAAACTCCAAAAATGGTCAAGTACGAGCTGCACTATTTCGACACCCGCGGATTGGGAGAGGTAACTTTTTATATTTTCAATAAATTTTTCAATTGGATTTTAGGCCATTCGCCTTCTCTTCGCTTACACCAACACTCCTTATGAGGACGTCCGCATCACTCAAGACCAATGGCCCGAACGCAAGAAGACCTACAAATTTGCCAAAGTGCCCGTGTTGAAAGGTTAGAAATTTGCTACTTTTGCTTACTATTTACAGTTTTCTATATACTTCTAGATAATTTTCTAGAAGTTTTATAAATATTATAGTGATTATCATTTGTGAGAACACTAGATTCTATTTAGCGAAAATACGGAAAAACTGTTTTCCCTAACTGGTAAAACGTGCAAATTTGACGCATTTTCACTAGAATTACAGGTTCTTAGAATTAAGAAAAACTCAGGTACTAAATCAGCCCTGAAAGAATTAGTGGTCAAAAACAGATCGATTATAGATTATATATAGAGCAGGCTATCGGTTTCCCTAAGCTAACTCGTAATTGTAAAAAAAATTTTCGTTTCAGTCGACGGCCAGGAATTGGCTCAATCGGCGGTGATCCTTCGATACCTGGCGGAGAAATTCGGTATGAATCATCAATCGTAATATCACTTAACGAAATTACTTTTTAGGACTCGCTGGCAAAGATGAATGGGAAAAGGCAAAAGTGCACGAGGTCGTGGATTTCCACAAGGATGTGGTAAGCTTATCGGAGAATTTTCTTGAGTTTTTACTGGATTTCTCTCCAGTTTAACCTGTTTTCTACCTGGATATTGTTAATTTTTTAAATTTAGTACAGCGACATGGCTCCTTACTTCTACAACTTGCTCGGATTCCGTGAGGGAGACAAGGTAAGTACTGACTTTATTTGATTGCTTGGAAGTATCCTGAATTTCCAGGCCGCACTTCGCAAAGACGTTTTCTTGCCGAATGCCGAGCGCCTTTTCCCTCAATACGTTCGTATTCTCAAGGAATCGGGCTCCGGATTCTTGGCGCCTTCCGGGCTCACTTTTGTGGATTTCATCGTCGCTGATTACTTTGACTATTGGTAAGCAAACAAAAGTTGTACTTTTATCAGCTCATTATCTTACATTGAACCAATTTTCAGGATCAGCAGGTTGGAGCCGGAATTCATGAAGGTATGTTCGTGTAAAGTATTGTAGAAAAAGTGACGTAGGCAATACTGGAAAATTTTGGTCCCAATGCTGATAATCCAGGATAACGGACTTTCAATATGCCGCAAAAGAAAAAAATCGGCTTGGGTGGTCCCTAAGCAAAAACTAAGCTTTTAATCGGACAAGTTAACTGACATTTGACCTTTTAGGAGAACTATCCGGAGATTGTGGCCTTTGTGGAGAAAGTTTACTCGCTGCCGCAGATCCAGGATCACATGAAGAAGCGCAAGAACTGAGCCGTTTCGCGCAGAATGACGCATAATGTAACATCAGAAGCGGACACTTTTCAATTTATTTATCAAATACAACGTTACATTATTCAATCTCCAGTTATGTAATGTGATCTTTGATGCTTTGTCGCATTTCCTGTTAGCGCAATAAAACATTTCATTAATTTAGAAGCATTTCAAGGATTTACATTTATCGATTTTGATAATATACTTCAAGACCACAATTCAAATTTTCCTACATTATTTACCTTTTTTAATCGGGCAATTGAGGTTAGATTTCACCTAGTCCTGAAACGAAAGTTGGGAAATTGCATTTTTTTATTCGAAATGGCCCAGAAATGCCCATTTTAAGGCGATAAAAAACTATTTGCAGATTCGGATTCAGCGCATCAAAAATTTTCGCTAAAATGGTCAAGTACGAGTTGCACTATTTCGACACCCGTGGAACGGGAGAGGTAAGTTTTTATCAAATTTTTGTTTCAGTCAAGACTGAACTTTAGCCTATTCGTCTTCTCTTCGCTTACACCAACACTCCTTATGAGGACTTCCGCATCACTGCTGAGCAATGGCCCGACGTCAAGTCAAACTACAAATATGGCCAAGTGCCCGTGTTGAAAGGTTTGAAATTTGCTACTTTTCCTGGAAATAGGATAGTTTTCTAGACCCTTTTAGACTTTTCTAGAATATTTGATGATATTTGGTGGGAATAGTCTAGAATTATCTGAATCCCCAAAATACTATAAATAAATGCTTCTTAGACCAAATTATTATAGAATGCTCTAGGACATGACCATGGAACATTCTAGAATAGTCTAGAAGTTCTTAGAAAGCCTTGTCTGAATGTCATATAAAAAATACGGAGCGCGACGTTTTGCCTACAGGACGTTTTGCCTACTCCTTATAAAAACGACGTTTTGCCTACTCGTTATAAAAAGGACGTTTTGCCTACCGGACGTTTTGCCTACAGGACGTTTTGCATACCCCTTATAAAAAGGACGTTTTGCCTACTCCTTATTAAAACGACGTTTTGCCTACTCGTTATAAAAAGGACGTTTTGCCTACCGGACGTTTTGCCTACAGGACGTTTTGCATACCCCTTATAAAAAGGACGTTTTGGCACGCCCCAATCGGACTTAGTCTTAGGCTTGGGGCTTAGGCTGCTGTGCAGTCTTAGGCTGAACAACCCAACAAATACGAATTCAGCGAAAAAATGGGCATTTTCATGTTTTTTGGCCATTTTTATATGATTTTTTGAAAACGGGGGGATTTCTACCGGGGGGATTTCTTCCGAGGGGGATTTCTACCGGCACGCCTAAAGGGAGTTAATCTTAGGCTTAAGCTCCCGAACAACCCTTACGTTAGGCTAAACAACCCTTACGTTAGGCTACTGTGCACGCCTAAAGGGACTTAATCTTAGGCTTAAGCTCCCGAACAACCTTTATAAGGCGCCAAACAAGCAACTATGCTTATTTTCTGTTGTTATTAACCTTTTGAATAAAAAATATAGGTAAAATGTCCGTTTTATAAGGAGTAGGCGAAATCAATAGGCAAAACGTCGTTTTTATAAGGAGTAGGCAAAACGTCCTCTAGGCAAAACGTCCTTTTTATAACGAGTAGGCAAAACGTCGTTTTTATAAGGAGTAGGCAAAACGTCCTGTAGGCAAAACGTGATATTTCCAAAAAATATTCTTGTTTCAGTTGACGGCAAGGAATTGGCTCAATCGGCGGCAATCCTTCGCTACCTGGCGGAGAAATTCGGTATGATTCATCGGTCCTAATTTTTCTGTAAATTGTACTCAACGAAATTACTTTTAGGACTCGCCGGCAAAGATGAATGGGAAAAGGCGAAAGTGCACGAGGTCGTGGATTTCCATAAGGATGCGGTAAGATTTACCTGCGAATTTTTTTTAGTCTTTCCTGGATATTCTAGATTTTTTTTAGTTCAGCGACCTGGAGCCTTACTTGTACGCCATGATCGGATACATTGAGGGAGACAAGGTAAGTTTAGGCTTTGTTTGATTGCTTGTAGTATCCTGAGTTATTCTTTTTAAATGTCACGAAAGCTCACATTCGAAAATTTTTGGAAATCTATGCATTCATCATATTCGATGATATGTTAGAAAAGTGGAAAAAATGTCAATTTTTTTATTTGAATAACGCAATTAAAAATGTTTCATGGATCAGAACAACTACTAATAAAATTGTTTACATTCAAAATTTCCAGGCCGCACTCCGCAAAGACGTTTTCTTGCCGAATGCCGAGCGTCTTTTCCCTCAATACGTCCGTCTTCTCAAGGAATCTGGATCGGGATTCTTGGCACCTTCCGGACTCACTTTTGTGGATTTCCTGGTCGCTGATTACTTTGAGTATTGGTAAGGTTACAAACACTAATTTACCTTCACAATTTTATTATTTCTTTGATTGAGCCAATTTTCAGGACCAGCACTTTGGAGCCGCAATTCATGAAGGTAAATTTTACATAAAAAATTGTATGAAAAGTGACGTAGACAAAATTTTCTGGACATTGAGGTATATTCAGGACATTGACCTATGGCCCCTTATAACTGAGGCAAACACCCTTAGGTTTAGACTTATCTTTTTGCTTATACCTGAGCTTGGATCTACCTTCAAATGTAAATCTCCCAGGTGTAGAGTTTACGCAATATAAGCATCCAACCGGTAAAATCTCGAAGTTAAAAATTTTTAAACTCGACTAAAACATTATTTTTTCAATGAATAATTTTAAACGCTTGTCCTTGGTTGAGTTTCGTCCAGAAGACTTTTCCAGATTGGAAATCAACATTCTGGAATTTACTGCCGTTTTCAAAATTTTTTAGTTTTTTGTTAATTTCTGGCAAAAATTCTAAAATGCTCTAAATTCTAAACTTGAACAAAATTTGAAATCGGTTCATCTGACTAACACACAATTAAACTTTTGACCTTTTAGGAGAACTATCCGGAGATTGTGGCCTTTGTGGAGAAAGTTTACTCTCTCCCGCAGATCCACAGATATCCTGAAGAACAAAATCTGAGCCGTTTTGCGCAGAAATCAACATAATGCAACATCAGAAGCGGACACTTTTCAATTTATTTATCAAGTCCAAGTTAAAATGTTACGTTTTTCAATCTCCGGTTATGTAATTTGATCTTTGATGCTTTGTCCCATTTCATGCTCTTACCTGTACGAATTTCCTGTCAGGTGTGAATAAACGCAAATTTTTATTACAATTGTCTGGACACAGCTTGTATCTCCTGCTCTCGAATTGTAATTTGTGCTTAAAGGCACAAACCATGCTTCTTGGCCAGTGCCTTAAGCATTATGAAATGATGACTTTCTTGTAGGCTACGGGAAAGGTAATCTCATTTGTGGGCTGCAAAGAAGCCTATGGCCGCTTTTAATTATAAAATCTCGCAAAACCACGAGGCGAGTAGCTTGAGAAATGTACCCCGAGAAAAGTTATATAAAGGCTAAAATTATTGCTGCCTTTCTATCCTTTATTTGCTTTGGCCATTGCGCAATTACTTTCGTACTACTTTATCCGAGTTTTTGATGCCACATCCGGAAATTTTACGGATTCGGAACTTTACTTTAGGGAGCAGGACAGTTCGTCCCCCGTAAATGAAACTTAGCTCACACTTAAGCTTTGAGTGATAGCTTAAAATGTTCCTAGGACTTAGGCGACCAACTTAGGCTTAAACTTAAGTTCGAACAACATAGCTGTAAGTTCAAGTTTAAGCTTATTTTTAGGCCTGTCTTTAGGAGACTTTAGGGGTCATTTTAAGCTATCATTGCCTTCTAGAAAGTTCTAGAAGCCTTTGGCTCGTAGATCCAGGAATTCAGACGCTTTGATTCTGAATTACAATTCTGATAAAAAATTTTATTTAGTGTATCCGGAAACTATATACAGGCATATTTATAAAAGCTCTCCAACCAATACTATGGTCCAATACAAGCTACACTACTTTGACGTTCGTGGAATGGGCGAGGTATTCTTTTAGGATTTGTGTTGGCATTGTGTTTGACTTTCAGGATATCTGACACTGTTGACTCTAAATTTTAGCCTATCCGCCTGATCTTCGCTTTCGCCAATGAGCCCTTTGAGGACATTCGCTTCACGATGGACAACTGGCCGAATCTCAAAAGCAAGTACAAATACGGAAAAGTACCGGTGTTGGAAGGTAACTTAATCCTTTCTGATTTGAGGTATCTCAACTGAGAAGGCTTACATCCTGAAAATGTGATTACTTGACATTCCTTATTCCAAAGCAGTCATGCCTTTTTGCGTTCTAGGATCCAGAATGGCTAGGAAATTGTATTTTTAGATGCAATAAACTTCAAAGAAAGGATTCCGAAGAAATTTTTGCTCGAATACACGTCCCACACCCTAAGGGCACATCGTCCATATAGACATGAAAATGGCCGAAAAATATTGTTTGTGCATATAAATCAAGAATATTTCTGCAAAAAAAATTCTCACAACTTTGATGTGTGGTTATGATAGTAGTAAAGTATAATCGCGACAGAATACAATATATAAAAATTCAACCAAAGGTCAGAGAATATTTTTTCTCTGGAATTTGTTACCATTCCTTTACGGATTGACGGATTACTTTTCAGTTGACGGCAAGCAGTTGGCTCAGTCGTCGGTGATCGCTCGCTATTTGGCGGAGAGATTCGGTAAAGAAAAATCTCAAGATTATGGGTCACAAATTTATAAAAATCAAATCCTAAACATTTCAGGAATAGCTGGCAAAAATGCGTGGGAAAAGGCGCAGGTGCATGAAATTGTGGATTTCCAAAAAGATGTGGTAACTGAGTTTTTATAATCTGAGCTGAAGGTGGGAACAATCTTTACTAGTGTATTTTAGTATACTGAACTGGGTCCTTACTACTATGCTATGCTCGGATTTAAGCCGGGTGACAAGGTAAATTTTTATCACTTATCGCAAGAGAATAATACTTAAGGTAATACTAAAGGTAAATACTTACTATATCTATTATTCATACCCTTAGGCTATTGGACTGATTTGCTATTGGATTTATTGAGTACTTATATGCAAGGCTTAATAATTTTCAGGATGCTCTTCGCAAGGACGTTTTCCTACCGGCCGCCGAGAAACTTTTTCCTCAATATGTTCGGCTTTTGAAGGAATCTGGTTCGGGATTCTTCGCACCCTCAGGGGTTACATACGTGGATTTTATCGTTGGGGACTATCTTGAACATTGGTGACTTCCGTCATTATATATTCGGTATTACAATGATAAGAATCTGTTTTCAGGGTCAATGAGTTGGAGCCGCAATATATGAAGGTGTACTTTTGCGATAGAAAAAGAAAAAGAATGATAAAAATTTTAGTATGAATCAAATTTATAAAAAAGTTTAATTGGCAGTAATTTGGGTGAGCGTACAAATTGGAGATAGTTTGGCATTATGTTGTCGCCATATTTTCCTCTTCGAATTGGACTCTTCAATTTCGGATCCTTTTCACAGATTGGAAATATGATGACATCATAATGCCAAACTACCGCCAATTTGAACGCTCGCACAAACTATTCCAAACAAGCTTTATGTTTGAAATAATTAATTGTAAAGTTTCGTATCAGAATTACAAAAACGCGGTAATCCACAAATTTAGGAGAAATACCCGGAGCTTGTGGCGTACGTGAAAAAAGTACACGCTGTACCTGAGATACAGAAATATTTGAAAACCCGCAAGAACTCAGTGGCATAATTCACACAATCGCGCACATAATTTATAATTTCCGTTACAAGAATATTTAGTCATCTATTACCATATCGCAACTTTGTATTAGTTTTAAACTATAGTACTGTACTTTAGACTAAAGTGCATTCACAAATAAAATTTTGTTCTAACGGTAGGCCCAAAACCGAAAATTTGGTGTTTGGTCGTCTGACAATGTCCTAGGGACAATGACTATATAAGGAAGTCTCGTTTCTTCACAGATTCCTCATTTTTCGACTAATTTTCGATCAAAGATTACTATTCGTAAGATATTTATCAATGTTTCATCGATAAAGTAAGGGCTTTCACTTGATAATTGCCTCTCATTCATTCACTCATCGTTGTTGACAGGTATCGGACAGGGCATGTTCGGTTATAATGCCTTACACTACAAGAAATGAAATTTCGCAGTGCGAAAGCACAAACTACAAATAACTAGCGCTCTGGCACTCCCTACGGGAGTCTGAACAATTTGCTTTATATATGCAAACCAATGCCTTTGATTTGTCAGCACACGTGTCACAGCGAAGTGTTCTCCTCTTACACCACAAGAAGCGAAATTCGGACGGCTCTCTGGCGCCTAATCTTCTCCTCTTGCACTACAAGAATAGAAATTTCACAGTGCAAAAGCACAAACTACAAATAATGTGTTGGAATATAAAAGGGCAGCAATTTGTGTGTAGTCTCATTGTTGGAAACATTTTGGCTTCCAAGGCGCATTCTCGGTTCGTTTACCTTACTTGCACTTTTACCCCATTTCATTTACCTTTATACTTTATCCGAGTTTCTACAGGTGATGTTCCCAACTTATATTCTTTGTCCAGGTACTATAAAATTTTGTATGCTTATCAGCCACGGCAAAGTATCGCTAAGGAATATGATTCCTTAGCGTCGAACCAATATCTGCTGTGCCCTTTGCAAAATTCAAACCAAAATTCAATCCCATTAGTATAGCAGTATGGCGATCTCACTGACTCTAGACGTTCCCAAGATGTCATTTTTTCCGGCTGGTGGTGAAATTTTTTTTCTCGCTAAATTTGAAGGACATGATCCACAAAGCTTATATCCGGGCTGATAAAATTCAATGATGCTTCTATTCAAAAAAGGCAAATGGTTGAAAATATACACCAAGATAGCCAAAGATGGCCGTGGTTAGACGGTTAGACAAAGCGAGGGAGCGTAAACAGACCGTCCTCTCTCTTCTTTTAATGGTAAACAACTGCATGCCTTTGTTGTCAACAACTCCCGTCTCGTTGTCTAACCAAGCGCCCTCCCACACTATTTCGCCTTTCTCTTGTTGTCGCTCTCTGCCCCCTAATACTTCACTACAAGAGCAGAAATTTCTCCTTGCAAAGCATAAACTACAAATAATGTGTTGGAATATAAAATGGCAGCAATTTGTTTGTAGTCTCATGTTTGAAAACATTTTGGCTTTCAAGGCGCATTCTTGTTTCCCGTTGGTCTAACTTTTACTCTATTCCATTTACAGTTATATCTGAAAATATATATTGCGGTTAGTACTGATCTAACCCAGGTTTTAGCCCTGGTCGGGCCACGAAAACTGGGTCGGACTGGGCTGGAGCCGACAAATTCTAGGGTTTTCGTACCAGGACCAATGGTTTTCTCACTTGGCCCTGTCTCAGTATTATGAGTAAAGACCCCAAAAATATTTTTTTAATTCCGGTTTTAATTAATTTAAATATTTAAAAAAATCGCAAATTATTTAAAAAAAATATTTTTTAATTAGCTATTTTTTGCCGATTCTAGACTTTAATTCTGCTTTTTTAGCCTTCATTGTTACTTCAGACTAAATTAAAAGCTAAAATTCAACAAAATATAACAAATTTTGGATAAAAACGGCAAAATAAAAAAAAAATTTTTTTGAAAAATTTCGTAAAGAAATTTTTCGCCAAAATTTTTTGGTAAAATTTCTCCGCCAAAAAAAATTTCGCGGCGGCCGTCGGCTGCCGCGAAAATTTTGCCAAAAAATCACAAAATTTGTCAAAAAATGCCAAAATATTTACTAAAATATAAGTAAAACTCCCAAAATATGCAAAATATTTTTTGAATAAAAAAATATTTTTAAAATACCGTAAATCCTCTAATAAGTCCCTCCCCTCAATTAAGTCCCTCCCCTCAAATAAGTCCCCCCTCAAACAGAATGCCAAACGTCCTTGCGATCTCGCCCGACCAAAACTAAGTGCATATTCGTGTAGATCTCGTCGAGTTACGTAAGAAAAACCCCAATGCCAAAACTTTGTCATTGAAAATATCGGAGAAAATTGAGTTCGAAATTTGAAAATTTTTTTGAAAACCCTTACGAAACAATAAGTCCCCCGGGGGACTTATTGGAGGATTTACGGTATTTTTTTATTTTAAAAATATTTTTGGGGTCTTTAATTATGAGACATAACCGAAACTCTACCGAAAATTTATTAGCACATATGAAGTTTTGCTATACAGTCTGCCCCCTCTAATCCGGCACCCGTCTAATCCGGCACCCCCTCTAATCCGGCGGGGTTTGGCCGGAACGGATTTTTTTGTATGGAAATTCCCCCTCTAATCCGGCAGAAATTCTCTAATCCGGCACATTTTGGGGGTCAGACCAGAAAAACGACAAAAGGGTACCCCCTATTGTTTTTCAAAAATTTTCTCCGGCCGCCGCCAATGGCGGCGGCCGGAGAAAATTTTTGAATTTCACATCCAAAATTCAAATTTTCAAGCGAAATTTTTTTCTAAATTTCAAATTTTTCTCAAAATTTCGCAGACATTCGTGTGTATTTTTAACCATTTTTGCATTATTTTTGATTTTCATCCTCTCTTACTTCTCCGCTCCGGCCAAATGGTGCCGGATTAGAGGCGTATTTATATACTTTGGAGTAATTTTTGGCCAATTTTTTGACCCCCTAGAGGGGTATCATGGATTTTCGAAAAAACCAAATGCTTTTTTGTGAAAATGCTTTTTTGTGAATGGAAAGTGGCTGGAAGATTTGGAAACGGAAGATAAAATCAACCTCACAACTCTCAAGGATGCAGTTTACTTCACGAAATGTGTATAATATAGTTTTGTTTAATAAAAAAATTACATAAATTTGGAGACACTGTTAGCAATTTTGCTCATTTTTGGGATCACCCCCTCTAATCCGGCACCATTTGGCCGGAACGGATTTTTTTGTATGGAAATTCCCCCTCTAATCCGGCACTCGCTAATCCGGCACCCCCTCTAATCCGGCGCATTTCGGCCAAAACGGATCGCGCCGGATTAGAGGGGGCAGACTGTAATCTTAAAATTCAAAGTTTTCAAACCACTTTTGTCCCCATACGACAAAATCTTGAGGAAGATGGTCAAACCCAATCAATTTATACTTTCGAATACTCTTACATGCAAATCTCTTTATTCTGAATATTAAATCTGTTTCACACATTTACCTCTATATCTCATACCCTTACGAATGATACATTTGTTTGTCATGTGCCATCTACTGATGATGACCCGACCACATGATAGTATTTTGTTTATAACCGTCTAGATTCAGGGTCGAAACGGTTATAAAAATGTTAAACGTTACAAATCTTTCTTTCGTAAATCCTTGCTTTTGTTATTGAAAATCTTTTATCGTTGCATTTCATGCATCTTATATCAGTATTAACTGCAACATTTCTAATCCAAGTTTTTTCTAGATAGAATACAAAATGGTTCAATACAAATTGCATTACTTCGACTTACGCGCACGTGCAGAGGTAAGATTTATACATTTTTAAAACTGTATGAAAATTTTTGATGAAGAAAAACGAATTTCAGCTAGGAAAAACTTATCTCAATACAAAGTGTTGTTTGCACCGAAAAATTTGTTTGGGAAAAGGTTTCTCTAAAATAACTGTATAATCTAGAAAAAACTTTGATTATGAACAAATGACTTTTGAAAAACTGACTTTAAGTCGGTAAAGTGAATTTTTCAGACAGTTAAACGGATTATTTTTAGCCCATTCGTCTAATTTTCAAATACGCTGGTCAGCCGTTCGAGGATATACGCATTAAAAGGGAGGATTGGCCGAAATTAAAACCAACATTCAAATATGGAAAGGTTCCGGTGTTGGAAGGTAGGCCCAAACTTATCAAGATTTTAATTCATTGTCGAGAAATTTTCCACGAAAATTTTAGAAAAAAATGATCTCCTAGAAATATTATTGGATATATCCAAAATTATTTTATGCTTTGAAACAAATTTAATAAAAGATTTAAACTCCAAAGTTTTTAGTTGACGGCAAACAATTGAATCAGTCCCCAGCCATTGCCCATTATCTGGGAGAGAAATTCGGTAAGTAACTAAGCATGAGTATTCTGTTACGGTTTCAGGATGTGCCTTTATGAACTTTAATTTACTAATTTCAGACTGTACTCAGTCCATATTAACTTTCTATATTCTCCAAACTTTTAGGGCTCGCCGGCAAAGATGAGTGGGAAAAGGCGCAAGTCCTCGAACTCGTGAATTACCATCTTGATGTGGTAAGATATAGAAAATGACATTATGAGGCAACAATTGACCCACAAACTGAACCAGTCAAAAATTTCGCCGAAAATCGTGTCATGCGAAGCTAACAAGTTAACATTCGTATCTAATATCCCTAGTGTTAGGTAAGAAATATAACATTAGTTTTTTGATTTAATAGGGAAAAAATCTCAAAAGTTCGATTTTAAGTTGGATCTGATCGATCCGATGTGGGTCAAGTGTTGCCTCCCAGCCCTAGTGTATACTATCATTTCTATGGCGGTGTATACTCTGTTTTTTAACTATATCATTGTTCTAAATTCAGAATAACGAACTTTGGCCTTACGCCATGGCTTTATACGGATTCAGCAAAGGAGACACTGTGAGTTTAGAACTTTTATTTCAAATTTGAACTTTTATTTCAAATTTGCACTTTTATTTCAAATTGGCACCTTTAATTCAAATTTCGTATCTTGCCTTATTGAGGCGAGAATGAAGCCATTCTCGAATCCTTATTTGAAAATAAATTCTATTTGCCCTAAAAATTACCTATCGATTTAAGGCCGCTCTCCGCAAAGACGTCTTCTTGCCAGCTGCTCCGCGAATTTTCCCGCAATACATAAAGCAAGTAAAGGAATCCAAGTCAGGCTTTCTCGTGCCCTCAGGGGTCACTTACGTGGATTTCATCGTGGCTGAGTTCATGGGATCTTGGTAAAAATTTTGGCCTAAATTGTGTCGTTTTTACCTGCTTACGAACGAATTTCAGGGTCTCGAAATTGGAGCCGCAATTCATGAAGGTATCGTTTTGTCAATCTTGCATTTTTATAGAAAAAATGTTGCATTTGAGAAATGAGACGTAGTATATTCCAATCTTTAAAAAAGATCTAATCGTTTTTCTAAAAAAGTTCCATCATTCTAAATCTCAATTATCAAGTAAACATTTCAGGAAAACTATCCGGAGATTGGCGAGTATGTAAACAAGGTCTACTCCTTGCCACAGATCAAGGAATACGTGAAGAATCGCAAGGACTGAGCTCATTCCTGAACAGTTGTTCCATTTCAGCTTTGCATTACACTCAATATTCATTAATATGTTACATTTATGGACTATTAGTATAATTTCACTTGATTTTCTGTGAATGAATTTTAGTGTTGCTATCGTAATAAATCCATGTTTCTGAACAGAATTCGTTCGTGTCGTCTCCTTGGATACTTTGTCAGATATTGATTAAAATCAGGGATGGTATAGACTCGGCTCCAAAAATAAGAACATTTGCCCCAAAAAGTAAGATTTCGGGGTCAAAAATAAGAACATTTTTATAATTTTTCCAAACCATAGAGTCCCCCCTATGGTTTTTTAGCAAAAATTTTTTCCAAGTGCATTCTTAGGGGTGCATTTTTTCAAATTTTTAAAATTCGCGCCGAAACTATAATGCCAATATTTTATTCTGCGTGAATGAAAAAATAGCGCCGCAGGCGAAAATTTTTCAATTTTAGGCGATATTCATAAAAATTTGCACTATTTTTAAATACTTGGAGAAAAAATGGCATCCAAACAGCGCCGCAGGCGAAAATTTTTATGAAAAGTAGCTTGTATTACAAAAATTCCCATTTGGAAATAAGATATTGCGTGAAATAAGAACAAAATAAGAACATTGGCCAAAAATAAGAACAAATCTTACAAATAAGAACATTTTAAATTTGTAAGATTGGGACCCTAAAAATAAGAACAAATCTTACAAATAAGAACATATCCCATCCCTGATTAAAATTATTTTCTCTAATTCAAACTTGTATTCCACGTTATGAAATCCCATTAGCAGTCTGGCGATCTCCTGACTCGGGAGGTTCCCAAGGTGTCATTTTTTTCCGGTTGGTGTTGTAATTTTTTTCTTGCTAAATTTGAAAAGCATGATCCACAAAGCTTAAGTCCGAGCTGATAAAATTTAATGATGCTTCTATTCAAAAAAGGCAAATGGTTGAAAATATACACCAAGATAGCCAAACATGACCGTGGTTAGACGGTTAGACAAAGGGAGGGAGCGTAAACAGGCCGTCCTCTCTCTTCTTTTAATGGTAAACAACTGCATGCCTTTGTTGTCAACAACTCCCTTTCTGCGGCCGGCTCTCTCTTTCTTCCTCTCGTTGTCTAACCAAGCGCCCTCCCACACTATTTCGCCTTTCTCTTGTTGTCGCTCTCTGCCCCTAATACCTCACTACAAGAATAGAAATTTCTCATTGGAAAAGCACAAACTACAAATAATGCGTTGGAATATAAAATGGCAGCAATGGGCCGACAAATTCTAGGGTTTTCCTGCCGGTACCAATAGTTTTTCTCACTTGGCCCTGTCTCAGCATTAATCGAAAGTATTAACTGCAATATTTCTAATAAAATGGCGTAGAAAAGAGTTCCGACAGGGCAAATGGCGATTTGAATTTGCGCCAAAACATAATTGCATGCCAAAGGGGTTAAAGGGGCCGCTGAAAATTTTTAATGAGGGGGAACACTCGGCAGGGGCCTCCTCAAGAGATTGGTGAAAAAAATTTGAGTGGGGCCTTATTAGAGTAAAAGTTTTCACAGTCAACACTTTTCTCTATTAGAGGAGGCTCTTTTCCTGATGCTGAACAGAGCCTCCTCTAATAGGGAAAAGTGTTGACTGAGAAAATTTTTACTCTAATAAGGCCCCACTCAAATTTTTTTACCAATCTCTAGAGGAGACCCCTTCCGAGTAATCCCCCTCATTAAAAATTTTCAGCGGCCCCTTTTAAGCGGCCCCTTTGGCATGCAATTATGTTTTGGCGCAAATTCAAATCGCCATTTGCCCTGTCGGAACTCTTTTCTACGCCATTTTACAAGTTTTTTCCAGATAGAATACAAAATGGTTCAATACAAATTGCATTACTTCAACTTACGCGCACGTGCAGAGGTAAGATTTATACATTTTTAAAACTGTATGCAAATTTTTGTTGAAGAAAAACGGGTTTCTCGTAGGAAAAACTGATCTCAATACAAAGTGTTGTTTGCATCGAAAAATTTGTTTGGGAAAAGGTTTCTCTAAAATAACTGTATAATCTAGAAAAAACTGATTATGAACAAATGACTTTTGAAAAACTGACTTTAATAGAGTTTTTGACTAATATAACAAATTTTACAAGTTAGTATACAAAATAGGATTTTAGGGTACGAAGGAAAAATGTAAAAAGCTAAAGATTATCTAACCGTTTCGACTATAATTCTAGACGGTTAGAACTATTCTGAAACTACGTTAGTCGAATCTCATCAGTAGATGTCTAACATAGATTAAAATATCTTTCTTTTCCTAAGGGGAATTTTGAGAACCTGAATCTGACACTATTTTAGTCTTACTAGAGTGTGAAGTAAGTCGGTAAAGTAAGTTTTTCAAACAGTTAAATGGACTATTTTTAGCCCATTCGTCTAATTTTCAAATACGCTGGTCAGCCGTTCGAGGATATCCGCATTAAAAGGGAGGATTGGCCGAAATTAAAACCAACATTCAAATATGGAAAGGTTCCGGTGTTGGAAGGTAGGCCCAAACTTATCAAGATTTTAATTCATTGTCGAGAAATTTTCCACGAAAATTTTAGAAAAAAATGATCTCCTAGAAATATTATTGGATATATCCAAAATTATTTTATGCTTTGAAACAAATTTAATAAAAGATTTAAACTCCAAAGTTTTTAGTTGACGGCAAACAATTGAATCAGTCCCCAGCCATTGCCCATTATCTGGGAGAGAAATTCGGTAAGTAACTAAGCATGAGTATTCTGTTACGGTTTCAGGATGTGCCTTTATGAACTTTAATTTACTAATTTCAGACTGTACTCAGTCCATATTAACTTTCTATATTCTCCAAACTTTTAGGGCTCGCCGGCAAAGATGAGTGGGAAAAGGCGCAAGTCCTCGAACTCGTGAATTACCATCTTGATGTGGTAAGATATAGAAAATGACATTATGAGGCAACAATTGACCCACAAACTGAACCAGTCAAAAATTTCGCCGAAAATCGTGTCATGCGAAGCTAACAAGTTAACATTCGTATATAATATCCCTAGTGTTAGGTAAGAAATATAACATTAGTTTTTTGATTTAATAGGAAAAATGAAAGGAAGTTTAAGAATTTTAAGTCGGATCGGATCAATCCGGTGTGGGTCAAGTGTTGCCTCTCAGCCCTAGTGTATACTATCATTTCTATGGCGGTGTATACTCTGTTTTTTAACTATATCATTGTTCTAAATTCAGAGTAACGAACTTCGGCCTTACTTCACCGCTTTACTCGGATTAAGTAAAGGAGACACTGTGAGTTTAGCACTTTTATTTCAAATTTGCACTTTTATTTCAAATTCGCACCTTTAATTCAAATTTCGTATCTTGCCATATTGAGGCGAGAATGAAGCCATTCTCGAATCCTTATTTGAAAATAAATTCTATGTTTCCTAAAAATTACCTATCGATTTAAGGCCGCTCTCCGCAAAGACGTTTTCTTGCCAGCTGCTCCGCGAATTTTTCCGCAATACATAAAGCAAGTTAAGGAATCCAAGTCAGGCTTTCTCGTGCCCTCAGGGCTCACTTACGTGGATTTCATGGTTGCAGACTACCTGGAATATTGGTAAAAATTTTGGCCTAAATTGTGTCATTTTTACCTGCTTACGAACGAATTTCAGGATCTCGAAATTGGAGCCTCAATTCATGAAGGTATCTTTTTGTCAATCTTGCATTTTTATAGAAAAAACGTTGCATTTGAGAAATGAGACGTAGTATATTCCAATCTTTAAAAAAGATCTAATCGTTTTTCTTAAAAAGTTGCCTCTTTCTAAATTTCAATTATCAAGTAACCATTCCAGGAAAACTATCCGGAGATTGGCGAGTATGTAAACAAGGTCTACTCCTTGCCACAGATCAAGGAATACGTGAAGAATCGCAAGGACTGAGCTCATTCCTGAACAGTTATTCCATTTCAGCTTTGCATTACACTCAATATTCGTTAATATAATACATTTATGGACTATTAGTATAATTTCACTTGATTTGTTACGAACGAATTTAGTGTTGTTCTCGTAATAAATCCATCTTTCTGAACAGAATTCGTTCGTGTCGTCTCTCCTTGGATTCTTTGTCACATATTGATTAGAATTATTTTCTCTAATTGAAGCCCCTAAACATGAGAAAGAAAAATATTTCTGGGTTAGAAAAAAATTTCTCCAATTGAACCCACTTTGGAATGTGATTGAAGAATAGAGGTCCCGGGGCTTCAATTAGAAAGAATACGGTCGAATTGCCAGATCCTGAACGGCCTAATTCGAAATCCATGGATGCGGTGGTTTCAAACAACCCACTCGCTGCTGAGACATTAGGACACACGGTACTGAATGAACTGAGACGAAAAAGTATCAAAATTTTTGGACCGGCCTAAAAATTTCGAAAAATCTGTTCTGATTTATTTTGTGGAGAAGTCGTTTGCTGAACCCTTTAACAGAAACTTGTTTAAAGACCATTACGAATTGAATTGAGTTGGGAACTGTGCGACTATGAAACTATTTCGTTGTTTATATTTTGCCGCCGGCCACAATTCTCGATTTCATCAACACATTGATTTCATAACATAAATTGGTCACTTTTCGTGAATCTGATTTGTTTATTTTGTCCTGCTAATTTATATCGATAAAAAACGGAATGCTGTTTGCAGTTTCGCATTTCCGTTTTAAACTGCGATGTCAGTTAATTGCATAATGCAGTCTTTTGTCCGATTTTTTGGACGCCAGAGCTTGTCAATCCCGAAATTTTACCAAATCCGAAATTCGATCGAAATTCGAATTTTCTCCATTTTTTTTTACGCAGAAATTTCATAATTAATAATTCGTCTCTAGTTGTTACTTTAATTTGGTAAAATGGGGGAAACAAAATTAAAAAAATTGAAAGAAAAAACAGCGCCGCAGGCCATATTAAATTGATCGTAAATCGACTTTTCACTGTAGCTTCTCAATATGATTATCATAATACTACTACAGTCGACTCTCTTTATAACGACGGTCTCTATTTTGGTACATGCCTTGTAAATGACTCTTTTTATAACGGTGATTCTAATATTTTTACAAAATTTCTATGAAATTTTTCAAAAATGTCTGAAACACGACACGAGCGAATTCCGTTCGGAAAGATAGATTTATTACGAGAACAATACTAAAATTCCTTCACAACAAATCAAGTGAAATTATACTAATAGCCCATAAATGTATTATACAGTCAACCCTGACTTAAGTTGCACCCCAAGGGGAGAACCTCAGGGTGCAACTTAAGTCCGGGTTGACTGTATTGAATGTGAACAGAGTGAACGTTATCAAAACCGTACATAAGCTCTGTCCGTCTTCACGTAGTCCTTGATCTGTGGCAAGGAGTAGACCTTGTTTACATACTCGCCAATCTCCGGATAGTTTTCCTGGAATGTTTACTTGATAATTGAGATTTAGAAAGAGGCAACTTTATAAGAAAAACGATTATCTTTTTAAGATTGGAATATACTACAACACATTTCTCAAATGCAACATTTTTTCTATAAAAGTGCAAGATTGACAAAAAGATACCTTCATGAATTTCGGCTCCAATTTCGAGACCCTGAAATTCGTTCGTAGGCAGGTAAAATTATTGATTTGATGTCAAAATGTTTACCAATATTCCAGGTAGTCAGCAACGATGAAATCCACGTAAGTGAGCCCTGAGGGCGCGAGAAAGCCTGACTTGGATTCCTTTAGTTGCTTTATGTATTGCGGGAAAATTCGCGGAGCAGCTGGCAAGAAAACGTCTTTGCGGAGAGCGACCTTAAATCGATAGGTAATTTTTAGGGCAAATAGAAAGTATTTTCAAATATGGATTCGAGAATGGCTTCATTCTCGCCTCAATATGGCAAGATACGAAATTTGAATTAAAAGTGCTAAACTCACAATGTCCCCTTTTCGGATTCCGAGTAAAGCGGAGAAGTAAGGCCAAAGTTCGTTATACTAAATTTAGAACAATGATATAGTTAAAAAACAGAGTATACACCGCCATAAAAATGCCCCCTAACCACTCATGTCATCATATAAGTAAGCTAGCCCTGTGATTCCGTGAGTGAGTAACATGGGCGTTAGACCCATTGCTCATTTACGGGTAAGTGATAGCTGTGTATGTTGACGAGCTGAGTATGTTTCTGCGAATTTTTAGACCAAAATGTAGACAAATTTTAACCATGCTTATTTCTGTCTGTCAGGTTTTTGTTCCCCCCCCTTTTCTGGAAGGCATTCTTAGGGTGCTTATTTTTGTCCGTAAGTAGAAAATTGCATACTGATACACCCTGGAGTCCTGTGGTCGGGCGCGGAGCGCCCGACCCTCTCCCTTGGAATGTGAGGGAACTTAGAACATATACTCCCGAACAACCATACATATTTTTTAATCAGACTCCCGCAGGGAGTCCCTGCCGCTATTTTACTATATCTTACCACATCGATATAGTAATCCACGATTTCGTGGACTTGTGCTTTCTCCCACTCATCTTTGCCGGCGAGCCCTAAAAATTTGGAGAATGTAGCAAGTTAATGAAGGGCACAGTATGAAGCTGTAATAGCTAACATAACTCCTGCTATGTTACTTACCGAATTTCTCTGCCAGATAATGGGCAATGGCTGTGGACTGGCCCAATTGTTTGCCGTCAACTAAAAATTTTGGAGTTTAGATCTTTTCAATTTGTTTCAAAGCATAAAATACTTTTGGATATACAGTCAACATTGGGTTAAGTTCCACCCTGATTTAAGTTCCACTTTTTTTGGAACGGCCAGAAATGTATGGAAACCCTTATTAAAAAACCTCGGTTAAGTTCCACTTTTTAAGTTCCACCCTGGTTTAAGTTCCACCCTGAAGGCCGCCCCGTGGGGTGGAACTTAACCCAGTGTTGACTGTAGTCAATAATATTTCTAGGAGGCCAAGCGATTCAAATCTTGATAAGTTTGGGCCTACCTTCCAACACCGGAATCGTTCCATATTTGAGCTCTGATTTACATTTTGGCCAATCCTCCGTTTTAATGCGTCTATCCTCGAAGGGCTGGCCAGCGTATTTGAAAATTAGACGAATGGGCTAAAAATAATCTATATAACTGTCGGAAAACATTTTTCGATGCAAACAAAACTGTTTGGAGATCAGTTTTTCGTAGGAGAAATCCGTTTTTCTTCGACAAAAATGTGCATAAAATAAATAACATTTATAAATCTTACCTCTCCACGTCCGCGGAAATCAAAGTAATGCAATTTGTAGTGAACCATTTTGTGCGATTTTTGTCGAATTTTATTTCTTCATAAAATGATGACAAATACATGATTTGTTTCACTTCAATTTGAATGTGAATTTGATGTGTTGGAGTCAAGCGTGGTAAATGAAATGGAGTAAAAGTGCAAGTAAGGTAAACATGAATGTAGGGATGTGCAATGATAATCTTTGATAACTCCTCCAATGATAACCTCAATGATAACCTTTTCAACGAAGGCATGTTAGCATGATAACCGTGAGGATATCATGCATATAAAATGCTTAAAATACTTACATATTGACAAACGAATTACATATTTGGAATCTACAGGAAAAACTGACATAGGGACGTCTACATCAGAATTTAGGTATCTTAGGTAAAATAGCATTTTTAGATCTGGCCCATTTCTTGATTGGGTGTGAGGTTGACAGAGAAAGAGAGATATGAAGCGAGGGATCTGGCCAAAAGAGGGACTGGCCTTGGGTTGCTCGCCAGATCCCTCGCTTCATATCTCTCTTTCTCTGTCGACCCCACATACAGTTCTCATTATAACATCCCTTCGTCATAAGGTTATCATTGCACATCCCTACCAGGGCTGGGAGATCGGGTCGGATCGGATCGGGTCGGAAAAACCGGGTTTTTTGAGGGTCGGATCGGATCGGGTCGGATTTTTTGGCTTTTTTCATCCGGTTTAAGCACCCCTAAGAATGCACTCGGCCGGGAAATTCAAATTTCAGAAAATTTTAATGAACCACCATTCAAAAATTAGAAGATTTTCGCCTGCGGCGCTATTTGGGTACCATTTCTCATTCAAGTATTTTTTAAATAGTGCAAATTTTTATATGAAAACCGCCAAAAATTGAAAAATT
Organism: Ditylenchus destructor; assembly: GCA_022814885.1. NCBI lineage: Eukaryota > Metazoa > Nematoda > Chromadorea > Rhabditida > Anguinidae > Ditylenchus > Ditylenchus destructor. The sequence continues at coordinate 252,385 of JAKKPZ010000035.1, read as the reverse complement.
TTCGCCTGCGGCGTTGTTTTTTCGTCATTTATCCATTGTTTTTCGACAGTGATTGTCGTTTTTAGTAACAAAAAGTACTGATTTTGAGCTAGAAACGCCGAAAATTGGAAGTTTTTATATGAAAATCTCCAAAAATTGAAAAATTTTTGCCTGCGGCGCTATTTTTTCTTTATTACTTCCTGTTATTTTATAATTAGGTAAAAGTAGTACAATTGTACAATTTCATGAAAATACATTAATTTTGGAATATTTTACTTAAAATTTGGTAAATTTGACCCATATTTAGGCATAAAAAACAAATTTAGGTGATTTGGGAAAATTTTTGAAAAACAGCCAAATTTGGTGAAAATTTTTGAACCGAATCGGATCGGGTCGGAAAAACCGGGTTTTTTGGGGATCGGATCGGGTCGGATCGGGTTGGCGGTCACCAAGGACCGGATCGGATCGGACCCGTGATCGAAGTTCCCAGCCCTGATCCCTACCCAGACGACACGCAAACTGCGGGTGGTCTGAGTTCTCTTCCAACTTTCGGTTCTATCCTAAAGGTAAACTTGAATGAACCGAGAATGCGCCTTGGAAGCCAAAATGTTTCCAACAATGAGACTATAAACAAATTACTGTCCTTTTATATTCCAACACATTATTTGTAGTTTGTGCTTTTGCACTGTGAAATTTCTATTCTTGTAGTGCAAGAGGAGTACACTTCGCTGCGACACGTGTGCTGTCAAATCGAAGGCATTAAAACATTCCTGTCAAAAACGATGAGCGAACGAATGAGAGCAATTAGCAATTGAAAATCGTTACTTTTCCAATGGAACATTGGTAAATCTCTTGGGAATATTGAACTTTGGTCGAAAAATGATCATTCTCTGAAAAAGCAAATCTTGGGACTGGACTGCTCCATATATAGTCATCAATTTTTGAGACCTACGTTTTTTAATCCGTCAAAAGGACATATTTTGAAACAGGAATTTTCTAGTGAAAATATATGTGGAAGCCAATGTCCAGGATTTCGCCAGCTTCCGGGATGCTGCCTCTTGACAGGTGTTGTTCCCAACTTATATTCTTTGTCCAGGTACTATAAAATTTTGTATGCTTATCAGCAACGGCAAAGGATAAGGAATCATATTCCTTAATGCAGGGGCGCAACCAGGATTTTTTTGGGTTTTTTGGTACTTTCGCAAAATTATGGGTAATTTTGCAAAATTTACGTAGAAATATTGCTTTTTTCTCATTTTTGGGGGCGGAGTACGTACCCCGGTACAAACATTAAACGTAACAAAATTAAAGATATCCGAAAATGCTTTATTGAGTATGCACACTGACGCAGTAGACCCAAAAACAGTTTTTAGACACAATTTAAATTTAGATTTCGCGGTTCTTTTTTATTGCAAAGTTGAACAGTTCTCAAGATTGTCATTTCAAAGACGTCTTGCTTGATCTTTGAGTGTTTAACATTTTAACTCTGCACGCGTAAGACTACCGTTAAATAGGCTATGACTTCCAGGAGACAAGAGGTTTTCTACTCTGGTCAAATGTGCTCTGATACTGTTGAGTTCGCTCTCAATACTCATCACGTCCAGTTCTATGGTGAACTTGTCAGGGCTTGCAGCTGTCACGTGCGTTCCAATGCTGCTAGTACTTTGTGTACGTGCCACACCGTTATTAATGGTATTTCTTAACGCAACGATACTTATGTTATTTGCGTTCTCAGGTGGAGTACGCAGGTACGTTAGCATGTTCTGGAATTCTCCGCGAATTCCATCAAGCGTGTCGACCATTGCAGCTTCAACGGAAATGGTCATCATAAGTGAGCCGAGAAGAAGGTAAATAAGTCGCATGGATTGAAAGTTGTGAGAGGTGCTCTTGTTTTGCGACATAATAGCGCGAGAACGGATGAGTACTTGTCTGAAAATGTTTAAAACCGTTATTTTTGAGAAAAAAACTCTGGAATCCTGCGTAAAGTTTGGGTAAATAATGTGTCATTTGTCAGCTCTGGGCGAATGCGTTGCGGAAGCCATGAAAATCAGAGATTTTTCATCCTGGGAATCTTTTGCTTTCTTTTATAGTAAGACGTTGCAGTCAGTGTGTCCGGACGACCCCGCTCATCACAGATTCGACCTAGGGTCGACCCTAAGGGTCGAAACGGTCGACCCTTAGGGTCGATTAAAGTGGCAACTTTTTATGCCCCCGTTAGAATTTGGCGACTAATAGCTTATTTTGAAGCTCTCGATGAGAGAAGACGAACGAGCTATTACTCTCCGTGAAGTGATTGGATTTTTTCCGTGAAACAGGTCACCAAAATCAGAGCCCGGCGGGTGCCGAAGGCACCTGGTTGCTGCTTGTGTTGAGTAACAAATTAAAAATTCGGGAAAATCAGTCAGGACAACTCAAAGGTAAAACCAAGCAAGGCCGAACTAGGGCAAGCAAGGCGAGAAATTGGAAAGCAAATAATTTAACTGATAAGCAATTTCAGTTTTGAACTGTTATATATAGACAGTTTGAGGTACAACTCCTCAAAAATCTTGACAGTATTTCGATGTGATGTATGATCATTGATTTTCATTTTCGTTTTATTTCATATTTTTGATAAAAAGAAGAAAAACAAATCAAAGTGAATATTCGAATCGGCGAACCGTTTGTCACAAAAGTACAGTACGTCAGCGTATGACAACTGTCCCCTTTGATGACGTGATGCCTTTCTGGGCGATGCCTATCTTTCTGGGTGGGTTAAGCTAGAGTAGAGCTGCACAAAATTGGGAGCACTGTTTGCTGTATTGGAAATTTCCAAGGTAGATGTCTCATTTTCATCAATTTCCAAGGTAGGCATCCCGTTCTCGATCTTCGTTACAACGTCGAATTATTTTTGACAAGGTTTGTCCACAATGAAAATTCAACGTAAGCGCAAAACAGGTAAGCATTTCTGGGTTGCACTTTTGTTTTTCTTTCTGAAAAATTTTACGAAAGGGTAGGGAGTTCCAAAGTGGTCTATGTGGGCGTTCTGTCTATGATCATTCCATTTTTATTAAAAAATTCCGTGATTCACCTCTACCACAGTTCTACAGTTTATACGACAAATTCGTCACTTGTACTTTTGTCCACACGAAAAATTCGTCATTTGCCTGCAGTTTTTTAGCCTGAGGATCTAATAGGAAGGAGGTCTTATAGAAAACAAGAAGATGAATGGGGCTGTCTTTCACCTTTAACGTGGTTAACTTTTCCGGTTGGTGTAATGTAGGGTTTGATTCCCATCCCTCCATAACAGCCTCGGCGCTTAACCATTGTTTCTCTTTGTGGTGCAATGATAAACACAAATCTCTAAATCATCATCTTTTACACAGCTCAGCTTGTTATTTTCAATCGATAGAATATTTCCTCTTTGTTCCAGACGGCGAATTGAGTGCAGGGTATATAATTCGCCGTCTGGAAACAAAGAGGAAATATTCTATCGATTGAAAACAACAAGCTGAGCTGTGTAAAAGATGATGATTTAGAGATTTGTGTTTATCATTGCACCACGAAGAGAGACAATGGTTAAGCGCCGAGACGATTATGCGGGGATGGGAATCAAACCCTAGTGTAATGTATTGTTCGGATGCAATCTAAATTCGATCGAAAGTTTCGACTTTTCCGAAATCGAAATTCAAATTTTGAAAATTTATTACTGCGCAATCATTCAAATTTAGAATGTTCTATGTACACGTTCTATTAAAATTTATAATAACCAAAAAAATAAATATGTTCCGAATTGATTATAGTTGCGTTTTTTTACTTAACTTTTGTCGTTCATTTCTCTGAGAAAAAATATTCAGGATATTCTTGTCTAAACATATTCTTAGAAAGTGAAAGAATTCAAAATATTGGTCTTTTCTTCTTTCCTTTTCAACTTTTGCCGCCTTGCCATATTTGTCACCTGTCTAGTACACAAGAAAGGAATGTTGAGGACCAGTTATATGTTTCTTCTTCCCATACCTGCTTTCCCAGGGTCAATTTTTGAGGTAATGCGGATCCCGGCGAAGGCGCAAACGACAATACTGACAGCAACAACTCCAATTGGCAAAAATATTACAAAAATTGCAAATTTTGCGAATTATCAATAGACTAGAATTACTACATTGTTTTGATCAAATAAAATCGAAAATCCTGAAAGTGTAAGATTATCATATTAATTGGGTAAATTAATTGTCTGTCGTAATGAATTGAAAATGCATTTGCCTCTGCAAAGTTAAATTTGGGGTGAAGACCTCGTGAGGATAAATCTCGGATCTGACGTCAGATCCGGATTCAGCACCATGGAAAACCCCCGCATGAGTTAGATGGGCTAAAAAGTGGCCGTTTACATAAAAATGAGCCCCTGATATGAAATTGGGAAATGTAAAAAGCAAATTTATCCGGAAAGGCCGTTGGAAGTGATTGGGAACATAAAACCGTCATTTATGTAGCCAAAACGCCAAAAACACGAAATCCAAGGAATGACACTCTTTATTATCCTTTCAATTAAGGTGATTTGACAAATAAATTTTAAAACACAAATGTAGTTTTGCTTGGATTATATGGATAATTGTTTCTGGGACACAATGCTTAAAGTGTTAAAAAATGTGAAATGACTTTTGTTATGTTATATTATATATCACATAAAATGAAATGTTATTCACGAATAGAATTTTTTATCGCTTTTCAAGCCAAGCATTACTTTAGTTTTCTCGAATCGACGAATTCTTCCACTTGCTACTCTTTTATCCAACAGCTCTTCCAAAGCCTCCAAAAGCATTTCAACATTTCCCATTCAAACTCCCTCCAAATCCCACACATTTGGCGTTGTGTTTAACGCTTTTCTCAATGCACGCAACTCTTTGGTTGTTTCTTTTTTGTTGACCTTCACTCAACTCTTTGGACCATACAAACGGAACTGTTCCGTTGGCATATTGAATCCGGCCTCTATTCTTAATAAACTTCTTAACAATTCTCCTTTCTCTTAAGCCAAATTCCTTCTATTGACCTTATTCGCCAAAAATCTCACCAGTTATCCTGAAAAATGCCGATGGGAAGGATTTTTGGCAGCAACAACGGGCCGAAGCCGCAGCCCTTGACCAGCGAAAAAGAGGAGAAGTCCGAGAAGAGCAGCAAGAAGGAGAAGGCCGGAAGCAGCTCGGCGGCTTGTATGGCAGACATCAAGGATTCCAAAGGGTCGACGGTTAAACTCGGGAAGAAATCGTACACGGTGAGATTTGAGAACATTCGAAGCTAGAAAAGACTTTCCGGAATGTTTAGAGTTTAGAAAAAGCTTGGGAGAAAATCGTTCTGAAATGTTCTAGAAACTTATCAAAAATTGTTGGTTATCAAAAATTCGCAGAACTAAAAAGACCTTAGAAAATGTTAGAGCGCAGACACAGTACTAGCTGGAGTTTCAATTTTGTAACAAATATACATTTGTTTTCCCCGTAAATATTTCTGAGAAAAGTAACGAAAAAAATTTCAGGTGGAAAAGAAGCTCGCGGAAGGAGGATTCGCTATCGTCTATTTGGTAAGTAATCTGAATCTAGACTTTTCTAGAAGTATCTATAGAATTTTTACTGTTTAGGTCTGCGACAAACACGGCAGAAACTATGCTCTGAAGCGTCAGCTAATCCGAGACGACCAACGACAAGTGGAGGCCTGCAGAACCGAGTGCCAGATTGTGGTAAGCTAAAATTTTTGTTAACTAAGGAAGATTTATGGATAGTACTTTTTCTTAGATCAGACTTAACTTGAGCAAGTAGGATTAAGTCTGAGCTTCAGCCTAATCTAGTTTAGCTCAAAATTTTGTAGCTCCCACTCCATTTAAAATCCAATAGTAATCAAGTATCGTTCGCAATTTGAGCCATAGTCTAAAGCCCAATCTTAGATTTAAGCTTAGTTTGTGTGACTTTGTGCTAAAACACTGTATGAATATCTTGTATCACTTAAGATTAAGCTACATACCATAAGACTGTCATTGCTATGATGTTCATTTTTTACAATAATTATAAAATTTAGCGCAAAATTATCTGGAAGAAAATTTCTTGCTAAAATGTGTTTTGGCACAAAAAGACACAAATTTTGCTGGAAAGAAGCTTGTTCAAATATGGTCAGATATGCCTTGAGCAAATTTGATTAAGCCTAAGATTTAGCAGTCTAGTTTCAGTAGCTTCGTATAGCTATAATTTTATTCACTATCTTTGTTAGCTGTATTAGTCTTATGCATAATTGGAGCCAAAGATTCCAGCTCAGTCTCAGATTTAAGTTTAGTAATGATATGTGAGGTCAAATCTCAAGAACCTTGATTTTTTTATGAGAATGCCCAAATGTGTTGCATATTCAAATAATTTCTTGAACTTTAAATTTGAAAGATCTCGAACTCTGAATTATTGAACATTTTCAGAAAAATCTCAACGGACACAAAAACATAATCGCTTACGTGGATCATCAGCTAACTATCAACAAGGCCGGAGTGTAAGTGCACTATCTTTCCCACTTTTCACTAAACTTCAATTTTAGATACGACTATATGCTCTTGACAATCTACTATCCAAGTAAGTCATTCAAAATGGGTGCGCGATAGTTCGTCCTCAGCCCAATTCCCCTCTAGTTTTATAAAAGTAGCATTCTAAACCATTCTAGAAGGTTCTGGAGCTTTATTGAAAGTTTTGCATAGTACTAAGTTGCTCAGAAACTTTCTAGAACCTTAGTGCATTCTAAATCATTCTGGAAGCTTCCGGAATTTATAGAAAACTGCGTGGTACTAAAATATTCAGGAACGATCTAGAACCTTGGAACTTCCACATTTTTACACAATTTTTGGATAGAAAATCTTTCCAAAAGATTCTAGAATTTCTAGAACATTTAAGTTAGGCTGGCGACGAACTGTATCAAACCCATCACGAAATATTATAAGAATCTTAAAGTGCAAAATTTCAGCAAACGTTCTTCAATTGATGAATTCTCGCCTACTATCAAACCGATGGCTCACAGTACAAGAAATTTTGGACATTTTCTGCGATGTCTGCGAAGCGGTCGCCAGATTGCACCATTCAAAAACGCCAGTTATCCACAGAGACTTGAAGGTATGATTTTTATACCTATCTTGTGATATGCCTTTGGAAATAGGTATGAACGATTAAAATTTTACGGGTTTTAACAAAAACGCAATTTTTTGCCACATTTTGGCTGTTTAAGCGTCTAACTCTTTATATAAAAGGGCAAGTCACAATAGTACATTACTTGATGAAAATGTATTTATTTTGTCTGTTTTGGGACAAGTTTAACTATGTAAGTCATAAAACTGATATTATTATCTTTTTGTCTAGTTTCAAGTGCTATTTCATATTTCTTATTACTAAAACTAGACAAAAAAATTGACACGGAGACAATAATATCAAATTTATTACTATCATAGTAAAGGAGCTCCAAAATAGTCAAAATAAATCCACCTTTTCATCATGTATTGCACTAATGTTGGATTTGTTACTCTTTAATGTTTAATTTTCAGGTCGAAAACGTACTTATTGACCAGCGTTCCGGAAGCGAAAGACAAATCTACGTTCTATGCGATTACGGCAGTGCTACTACAAAGACTCTCTCCAAAGATGCTTATCCACAAACTTACATCGAAGAAGAAATTCAACGCTACACAACACTCAGCTATCGCGCTCCCGAGATGATTGGTAAGTGATTTTTGATGTTGAATAGAATTTGACTAGGCTTGACGATGTAGCTCGAGCTTAAGATAGCGCTTGAACTTTAGAAGTTTTAGAATTGTAACTGTTTCCATGCCTATAAATTTGCTTTATCTTTGTCTTTCAATATGAGTTATAGGCTAAAATGTAGGTTTTGGAGCTAGAAAAACATACTTGAGATTATACTTAAGCATGAACTTTGATTACGCTAGAGTTTACGCTTAAGACTGAGCTTGAGCTGGATTTAGCTAATGTGAGCTTATTCATAAGCTTGTGTCTAAATCTTACTTGGACCAAGATAAGCTACATTTGACTTATACGTAGACTTATACATAAACTTATGAACAAGTCTGCTGGATTATGGTCAATAATGTAAGAGAAGTGGAAGTACTCTAACTGTTCATGAGCATCAAAATAATATAAGCTTATGTTTTAATTTTAACTTAGGTTTTAATTATATTATGATTTTAATAATATTTTAACTTAATAATTTTAACTTAAGTTTGCCCTTAATCTTCAGCTCAAATTTGAGCTTATACTCAACACGAGCTTATTATTTAAGATTTTTGCTTAAGCTTGTGCTTAACTCAAGTTTATAAATTGAGATTTTTTCTTTTTCAGATTTGTTCAGCGGCATTTCAATCGGCACGAAGAGTGACATCTGGGCACTTGGGATTCTTCTTTACAAACTTTGCTACTTCTCGCTCCCGTTCGGAGAATCGCCACTCGCAATCCAAAACGGCACATACACTTTTCCCGAGGCGCCGAGTATCCCGGACGAACTGAAAGCGATTATGAGTCAGACTTTTTTTATTAATTCAAAAAATTATACTGATTGATGCAATATTTCAGACTTGCTCCTTCACGCCAACGCGCGACATCGTCCAAATATCTTCCAGGCATCCCATTTGGCCTTTTCAGCGGCCAATAGAAAATGCCCAGTCTACAATATCGAGGTAACGTGAGTCGAAAAGATCAGTGGAAAAAGTCTGGAAAACGGGATTCGGCAAAGTTCTTGGGAACTCCCAAGTTTTGACCAAATTTGGGACAGCCATAGTCGACGGTGTTTGGTTGAAGTTGCCCTTATTTGGTCATAAAAGGTCATATTTGGTGCTTTTCGAGACCTTTGATATGATAAACATGGAGGTATATTTGGTATCGACAGATCATATTCGGTACATAATCGACAATCGGACCATATTTGGTCAAAGATCGGACCATATTCGGCGTCCTGTGACAGTTTTGACAACAGAGAACTTTGAAGCCATGACCATATTTGGAGTTTTTGCACTAGTTTTGATGACGTGGTTCCACATTTGGTCTCAGAGCATGTTTAGCCTCGTATGGCTGTGTGTGGTCTCAATGAACTGTGAGACCGTATTTGGTCATTTTCGCAATATTTTGTGACCTTCAACGTATTGGTCATGCAATAAATATGCAAGTCTGAATGGGATGATAAAATCACCCAGCTGTGTTTAATTGAAATTTGAATTCGCGGCATTTCACATAAGCTTGGCGTTCTGATTTATAAAAGCATCGTTCAGCTTCATGAATGAAAATGAGCCGGGTGGAGTGATCATGGAGCTGGGAGGAAAAGGAGCAGAAAGATAACGGAAAAGTAAGAGACGCAGAACACACCTGCATGGACCACACGCAGCTTCATGGAAGAATGTTGCCAAATATGGACATGTGCAACCAAATTTGGTCAAAAACTTATAGGTGTTCAGAAATTTTTTTTCACTGAGCATTTTAGCGTTATATGATTGTAAAAAATTGCAACCTGTTTGATAAAAATTGAAACATATATGATGAATATTGCAACACTTCATTGCATTCTCGAAATATTTTCAAAACATTTACTCTTTTTGATTTCAGAAAAGTCCACGAATCGAGCTGGCAGAAGCGGTTCGAATTCTTCATCTCAAGGACAAACTGGGAGCGAACTATCCGAGGCTCTTCGAAAAGGCATTCGATGAATTCGAGAGCCAGAAAAACCGGAAGCAGATCACTCAAACCGACGGAGCCGCAGGCGCGACATTTTCGCAGACCATGGCCGCTGGAACCAATCCGGGCATTGTCACATCATATCCTGGAAAAGTGGCGTTGGACCCAGCCAGACAGCAGTCCTCGTCTTCTTCAGTGGCGACGAGTTCGGGAGCGTCGCAGGTATGATTCTTGGATTTGTGAAAATGTTAGGCACTACAACTGTCTTGCCCTTAATGTGCCGTTTTTGGGTAGTTTTCACTATGTTAGTCATAAATTTGATATTACTGCTTCTATGTCAACTGTTTGTCTAGTTTTTGATACGTTTTCAAATTTTTGAATTCGCGCGAAAAAAGTACCAATTTCATCAATATTTGTTCACTGCGCAGGAAACTGTGATAAAACATTGATGGAATGGTCATTTTTGGCGCGAATTAAAAAATTTGAAAAACGCATTGGAAAGTAAACAAAAAGTTGACATAGAAGCAGTAATATCAGATTTATGCCTAACTTAGTGAAATCTCCCCAAAAACGGGAAATTAGGTTGCATTCCATTTGATCTATATTTTCATCAGATCAATCAATGTAGAAAATTTTTGAATTTTAAGAAATTTTCAATCCTTTGAGTCTGTTGAAAAATTAAAATTTCTAGTCATACATACCTTCTAGAAACTTATTTATAAAATTAAAATATAGCTTATTTATAAAATTTCGACGTTTTTGTCGAAAAATTTCCGAATGCAAAAGGTAAAGCAAAAATACAATAAAAATTTTCAGCCCGCAGACCTGTCCACGAGCGTCCAAGAGGGAGTGATAGTGAACACAGAGTCGCGAACAAGCACCGCCGCGGGCGTTCCAATATCGTCGACCACCTCAGTCAATCCACGCTTGCGCCCAAAGCCCACAGCGTCAAGTGCAGCATCGGCCGCCACGTCATCCACGAACACAACGGTTTCTGGCACCACAGGAATGTTGCCTTCGCCGTTTGTAACGGTAAGCTTATTTGAGTACCAGAGTAGAATATCCTAGCTTGAACTTAAGTGTAGTCAAAAAGTGTCTCAAACTATATCACTAACTTCATTTCAAGAATTCAATCTAAGCATTGGGCAAGGCCATAGGCTCAGATACGGGTTGATTAGAAATTCTTGACAAATGTTAACTTTAGTCTCCGAGACTTTCTTCAACTCATCCGATTTCGCAGACCGTAATGAACACAAACCCGATTGGTACAAGTCAACAACCGACATCGTCTTCCTCATCCTCCCAATCCATGGTCAAGCCATCAATTTCGGGATCAAGTAAGCTTTTACTTTTTATGTCAGCTCTTTTCGACGTTCAAAAATGGAAACATTTGAATGTCCCATCTTGATGTATGCAAAAAGTTGACATAGAAATATTGTCATCAATTTTATAGCCAATATTTTGTGAGAAATCCTCAAAAAATCGATTTTCAGATCTCTCCTTTTTCTCTTCGCCAGCCGCAGGCTTGCCTCTCGACCAATGCACTTCCGCTTTTGTTCAGCCGGCTCCAAAACCCGCAATGAAGCCAGAGCATCAAGCAAGGCCCGCAGGCATTGGGTCCGATGTGACGGACCACTCAATGAAACTTTCACAACACTCAGTGGACAGTACGAAATCTGTGCCGGAGGTGCGTCCGAAGGAGTTTCCACCAGCTCTCGTCGCCAGAACGGCCGTTACTTTGCCAGCAAACACAGTCCCGCCGTCGACCTTGAGATCGAGCGCTTTTCAGTGAGTCTTTTCTGGAGGAATTTTGTGGATAAAAGTGCAAAATCTTGCAATTTTTGTCTGAATTAAGCGAAAATTTCCAACTTTTAACGTATTTTTCTTCAATTTTTATTGAAAAGTTCATGTTTAGGCCCTATAGCATCACCGCCAGTTCTCGACGCATGCCCAGTGCTCCACTTCAAAGCCATAGCCAGGACAGTCCGGCTCACTATCCAGGTGCGGAAAATTCGGGATCTTCTGCAATTCCGGTGCCAGTGGTGACGCTGGCAGGCGCGGGTATGGAAAACTCGAACCCGTTTATGACTCCAGGCTCCCCGCCCACAATGGACGACACCGCTTTTGGGGAGCGGTTCGACGAGCTGAGGCGCGTGAATCGCAGGAATACAATAGGTAAATTTTTGTGTAAAAAATGTTGTAAAATGTATCCATGTTTCATTAGCTCATTCAAATTGCCAAACATGTTCTGGGACATTCTAGAAGGGCGAGTAGCGACTCAATTCAAAGCCCATAGTCTCAGGATTAATTTGAGCTATTACTCGTCCTTCTAAAATGTTCTAGATCGTGTTTGGCGTTTTCTGGCATTGGGGCCAATTTGAACGTGGCTAATGAAACATCGCGTGCAATTTATGGCCTGAGGGCCTGAGATGTTTTTGCGTAAAAATGACTTTCAAGTTCAAATTTCAGAGGCAATTCGAACCGACCAGGCTCCCGACACGATTCCTTTGCTACCAAACGCCCGGCCGGTTCAAGTCCACACGCCCACTCCCGGACTTGCGCAAAACACACTTCAGAAGGCCAGCCAAACTTCGAGCTGTTCGCCGACCCGGAAGGTTCTGTTCCCGACTTCCGCGGAACAGATGCAAATCGAAATGGATCCCTTTGGAAATGCGCCGGCGCCGCATCAAGTTTGGGCCTCGAAAAGTGCCACCAGCGGAGTTGTCGTCGGGCCTTCGCAGCCGAGAATGTGAGGAAATCGAGAGTTCTGGAAATTTTAAACTAATATCTTTGAAAATTTGATGTTTGATCACTGAATTTTTAACATTGATAGTTGTAAGATGATTCATTTTATTGTGATTTGTGTTGTAATTCTGCAACAATAGTTGCGAAAAATGTTGCCAAACTTCGGAATTACAAAGTTTTGAGCCAAAAATGTGAGATTAACCGAGAATTCTTAAAATTTTAAACTTGTGTGTTTGAAAAGTTTGATGTTTGATCGCTGAATTTGTAACGTTTATGACCATATCACTCTAATATTGCTTATCTACGCTTTCTTTCTCTCCTCCACTTCAGATTATTTTTTGACGCAAGAACTTAATTTTATTTACAGTTATTTCTTAGTATCTTTCTTTTAATACTGTGAACAGCTATTGAAACAAATGTCAGTAAATAAATTTTTTAGAAATTTTTGTTGACTTTTTTCACGTGGAAATCTCTCTTCCGATCCACGACATAAGCAATGCTGTGCTCATTTCTCGGGATCAAATCGATTAGACTATAAACTTTGGATGTAATTTAAATTATCCAGGAATTGGTCTTAAAAATGGGAAGATTAAGGTATTTTTTTGACCGGTCACCTGAGTCAATACCCGGAAGTTTTTTGGCCGAAAATCTCCCACTCATTTGTCACGTTACAATATTGTTCTCGCCTGGAACTTGCCAGAACAATCACGTCAATACATCCGAGACTATACAGGTGAGTCTTCCAGGTCAACATCCAATGCAACAACTCTGCTGACCGGATATTCTCGATGCTCTTCTTTGAGTTCCCGTTATTGTTTCGGAGCGTTACTTGCAGGCCTTGGAAGAATGTTTGTTTGTCTTTCATTCCTGTAATGTCACAGAGAACGCAAGTCAAAGAACCGGAAAATCTTCGGTTTCTTTCCGAGTACATGTGTACTCTCGTCAGTGTTCCCGAATACCTGGCAGAATTTTATTTCTTAGGTAATGGAATGTAATCTGTAATACATTTTTGAGGCTTTATCGAGATGATATATCGTATTTTCTCTAATATAAGCCCCCTCTATAATAGACACCTCTAGAGAAAGAAAAATAGGGTATAAAAGTGAGAGGGACCCTATATTAGACACTTCCCCTAGAGGGCTATTGAAATAATATAACCCCCGGGGGGTTATATTAGAGAAAATACAGTATCTCTATTTGTATCTATTGTATCAGGAGGCTATAGAAATTTCGATCCAATTTGACTTTTTGACATATTTTTCAGCTGACCATATTTGGCAATATTAGATCACTTCGCCAACGATCAAATTGCCCGCGTTCGATGATGAAGTGGTTTGTTTGCGTCTTCTGCGTAGTACTAATGGTGGGCAGAGTGCACTCCCAATGCTGTTGTTGTTGTGATCCGGGAGTGGAACCCATCGGCCCATTTGGTTAGTTCACTTATTTGAAAAAGAGCTCTTCCAGAAAATTTAGCCCATCTAGAAAGCCGAAGAGGATATGGGTATACTCATTTTGTTCATCGAGGGATACATCAGATGGTATTGGGCCTGGCCTATAGCTTAAGAAGATGCTGATTACGGTTAAGGCCAACTTTAGTTAGCTTAGGTTTCTGACTTGTTTAGGCTTAGGGGTCAGGACACCCGAATATCCCTTGGTTGACAAGTGGAAGGACTCGGAAAAGAAAGATTAGACTGTGTTCTTGATGTGAAATTTACATTTTTATACTTTTCTCTTCATCACGAAAAAATTTGAGTCTCCTGTTTCGCGGTTTTTTGTTTTCAAATAAAATTGTCACAATATAATTGGGTCATCCAGAAAATATTGCTTTCTAGTATGTTCTAGAACGTTCTGGAACTACATCAGCATTTATGGAATGTTCTAGAAGAATCCAAAAAGATCTAATCTCTAAAACATTATAGAACACTATATTCTATAACTGATTGTGCCATTGTATCTAAGTGATAAATTTACCAAAAAAAAACCAAAAATTTTTGCCGCGAATTTTAAATGTCGCAAAGAAATTTGAGTTAAATGTCTTATGGAGGACATTTTGTCATCTTCTTTACCTTTGTAATGTCACTTCATTTATTACCTTTATTTTTATTGGTTTTTCAGGATGGACGGCCAGTGCCAATCCGTTCCTCAGTTTCGATCAATGGAGACAAGAAAGGTTGTCTATTCAAAATGCTATCAACTCAGGCGATGTCGCGCCTCCCGTAAACACTGCCGGGAGGCGTTGATTTTCAATTACATAATATATTTTACACTATATTCGCCATAATAAACCATTCTTTTATTATAAAACATTTCAAGTCGAATTATTAACAATGGAAACGGTAGACAAAATTGGCAACATTCTATTGTTATTTAGCAACAAAGTTTGCTATGCTTCACGTGATTGGCTAATCGTACATTGTTTGATGCTAGTTGTGAAAAATCCTGGTACATGTGCTTTATCCAGCACATTTTGCTTCAGAAAGACTTTTGAATAGAATAAGCCGCAAAACGCCGCTTCGCAAGTGCAGCACATCACTTGAGTGTTGCCAAAATAACTGCCCCAGGTCTCACCGACAATCTGAAAACGGTATTGTGTGCACTGCACAACGCCAAAAATTTGTATTTCCGACATTTCTCGAGTTTTCTAGAACTTTTTCCGAAAGATTGTGGTTCTATGTTAGATCTACCGTATGCTTAAAAATAATTCTAGAAAATTTAAAAGAAAAGCAAACCATGATTCATCTTTTGATAAGGTATCCACTGTCGTAAATTAGAGGGAAACGGTAGTCGAATACCACGACCACGTCGGCGCCTTTTGCATGGTTTTGTATCAAAAAGTGTGACAGGCATGTTTTTGTCGTTAAAATCCCGAGATTGGTACATACCCTAATTCGGGTACGGGGAATCCGAATTTGACCTCAGATCATGGGTGGTCCCGCCACGAAAGTTGGGAAAATTGCGTTTTTGGTAAAAAATGGCCCAAAAATGACCATTTTTGACGCGTTAGGTTAAAAATAATTGCAGATTCGGACTCAGCGCATCAAAATACCCCTAAAAACACATTTTGCTGACATTCCAAAAAAATTTCATTTTTTGGCCATTTTTCACCATAGGGGGTACCACATGGATTTTGAAAAAAATCGATTTTTTGAAAATGTGGAAAAGTTTTCTGCAATGAGTGTTTTTAGGGGTAATTCGATGCGCTGATTCCGAATCTGCAATTATTTTTAACGTATCACGTCAAAAATGGCCATTTTTGTGAGCGTTTTTCGTCTCAAGTTCGAACCCCACGTCCGTCAATCAATTTTTTTTTCGCGAAAATACCGAATTTTCTTAAAAATAACCAAAAATCCTTGTCTACCGGACCACAATTGATTAAAAATTTGGAACTGTAAAATGAAATACCATCAATACTAATTTTCTTGCATCATTTTGTGATAATTTTGGCACAAAATCGTCAAAAAACGCAATTTTCCCAACTTTCGTGGCGGGACCACCCCCGATCTGAGGTCAAATTCGGATTCGCCGTATTCGAAATAGGGTAAGTACCAAAAATCCCAGTCCATTTCCTACATAATAATTCACTTTTTCTGCAAAATACCCAAAAATGGCCATTTTTGGGCAAAAAAACCGAAAAAATGTCGAAATGGGCGCAGATGAGGTCTTAGCCAAGATTTTTTTTGAAAAAGTACAATTTGAGGTGTTTCTCGATCATACGGTACAAGTGAAATATTCATAAGTCTGTCAATTATTAAAATCTGGGCTGTCAAAGTTGATTCATTTTGCACTGAAAAACGCAAAGTATGCCGACTTTGAAGCCCAAAATCTGAATAATTGACAGACTTATGAATATTTCACCCACCAGGTATGATAGAGGAACACCTGAACTTGCTTTCTGGCAAAAAAAATCTTTGACAAGACCTCATTTGATTTTTGGCTGAAATTGGCCGCCACGCTTTTTGATACAAGAGGCGCCGACGTGCGACAGGTATTGGTATCAATATGATACGTACCTCAGATGTACACACTTGTCCACCAAGGGATACATCAGGGGGTATTGCCCACATTGGCTATACTTAAGGTCGACACTTAAGCTTTTGCTTAAACTCACAATACTCCCGAATGGTGTATAATTGAAGACCCTATTGCCGTACATGGAATTCCTCAAACTTTTTACAGCTAAACTTGACTTACAATATTGAACAGCTGAACGACGTATGTGGGAAAAAGGTTCAAACACATTTCCACGATCAAAGTTATCTTGACCACACGGTTCTTCAGGTCAGCCTTCGCAGTTCTCAGAGCGTAGAGAAAATATATGCTCGCCAGTAAATTTGTTGTTCCAAATATAATTTTCAGAGTCTGCGCGACGTATGCCTTGGACTTTAGCAATAGACACGAGAAAAGTGCACAGTTTCTTACTGAAAACAAAAAAATTGAAAATGTATCAAAAATTCACGAGTGGCTTTGTCGCTATAGTTTTATTCATCCTAGCGTAGAGAAGAAAAATTACCATATAGACCCAGGCAATAAAACGGATATACATGAAGGACAATTATGAGAAATCTTCTCAAATTTTTGCTCAGGGCCCTGAACTGTTTTGCAGTTTTCCTTAACAAACTGTTTTCAGTTTAGCATCAATTTGGGCGGGAATTTGAATCGAATCGGGTACTATTAGATGAAAGCGAGTGATGTCGTACATTTTTCAACTGGCAACGGTAATTCAACAAGAGTGCTAGCCAAAGAAACAATCCAAACTGAGACGATCGTAACAATGCTTGCGGCCACTATCCATCTTTGGAATGTACCGGTGTAACGCAGAGGCATTTTTAAGACGAGACACCTGTCCAAAGTCAGGAAAAATACCGGCACTGGCTGCACCGTTATGAGCATCACAGTCGAGATGCCGAGGCAAAACAATACATTTGTATCGTAATTGTTCACGCTTCCTCGCCAAAATATCATCATGTAGATATGGTAGGGCAAACAGGACGCGTGGAGTATCTAAACATTAGGTAAATGTTTGAATGGCTGTTTAGGCGCGAATTGAAATAATGATTTTGAAAGCAATCGGACAAGACTGCTGGCAGAACGCCATGGTTATGCCAAGCTGTTTTCCCAGAATGTTCTAGGAAATTCTGAACTTGAAATTTATATAAAATATGACTTGATCTATTATATATTCGAAATTCAAAATATTCGAGAACATTCGAGGAAGAAGAACATTCAGAAGATATGGAAAATTGTATTGGCGTAATCTTGGCGTACTGCCAAATGGCGTCGTATTTTAGATGAAATATGGTATTTACTAAGGTTTTCTCTAAAAATGATGTCCATCAGAAATACCCCCTGAAAATGCAATGCCAAACTTGCGCCAAATTTAAATGGTATTTCCCGCTGAACGGCTGCGTTATACTTTAACACAAAAGATAGTCTAAGCAACTTTAACCTACCGTTTGGGTGGCGAGAAAAACGATGATAGAAGTGGATAACTTTGGAAGGTTTGCTCGATTTTTGGCGACAGCTGCGCAATAAAGCAAGTGTCCCATTGAGCAAATGCATATCGACTGAGCGATTACTGTAATGACGCCTTCTCCAAAGTTTAAATAGGTCACGTAAGGACGATTGGCGGTGGACATTCTAGAACAGTTGGAAAGGAATTTGAAAAATTAAACTGAACATTTCACCCGTAGTTTTATTTGCTTTTGTCATACAAAATAAACATTTTTGCTTTTATAATTCACTTTTGGCGAAGTGAAACTTCTATAATGTTTAAACTTGGCAAAATAAGCTGGATGATTCATAACTCTTGGCATAGCGTTCTGTGAAAAGAAAGAGGCATTAGAGAGTGAAACTTTCTCTTAAGTGAACATTTTCGCTAGCTGCACACATTATGCGTCAGTCAGTGTAAGAGACCCCCAATTCAAACATTTAAAAAGTTACAATGCGCCTAGTGAATTTTTGAGATAAAAGTATTTTTGCCTTGAAGGAAAGAAAGAAATAGCTTAAAAAATTTTTTAAAATTACCTTTGCTTTTAAAAGAACCTTTCCTCTCTACCAGACAAACTCGGATAAAAAATCGGAGACAATATAGCCAGACTAAAAGAAGATTCTAATGTACATCCAGCTGACTGAAGTGAATGAAAAAGTTTTAGAACAGCCAGGTGAGATTATTTCCGTCTCAGGTATTCCGTTGGTATTTTCGACTGATAGCGTGAACAAAACACATTTTGCTCGAGGTAATCGCAGTTTTATTCCAGCGTTGTTTTAATTAGGCTGAAATTCACTATACATATCCTTATGTACACCCGTTATTTTTGCCATTCCAATTTGTAGCAATACACGCTTGTAGACACATGCTTTGTACTTGCGCAGGCAGTTTGGCTAAAGACTACCGTTTTATTTGTATTCGGGCTGGCACATAATTTTTTACAAGATTTTCCAGGTATTGACAGAATTTAACGTGAGAGTTTCATAAGCTTAAACCAGAAAACAATAACAGTTATTGCAATAGGCAATTTAATTACGATCGATGCGGAATTTTAGCTTTAACTAGGCGATTTAATAAGGATCGATGCTGAATTTTAGCTTTAACTACGATCGATGCGGAATTTTAGCTTTAACTACGATCGATGCGGAATTTTAGCTTTAACTAGGCGATTTAATTACGATCGATGCGGAATTTTAGCTTTAACTAGGCGATTTAATTACGATCGATGCGGAATTTTAGCTTTAACTAGGCGATTTAATTACGATCGATGCGGAATTTTAGCTTTAACTAGGCGATTTAATTACGATCGATGCGGAATTTTAGCTTTAACTAGGCGATTTAATTACTATCGATGCGGAATTTTAGCTTTAACTAGGCGATTTAATTACGATCGATGCGGAATTTTAGCTTTAACTAGGATTTATTTACGATCGATGCGGAATTTTAGCTTTAACTAGGCGATTTAATTACTATCGATGCGGAATTTTAGCTTTAACTAGGCGATTTAATTACTATCGATGCGGAATTTTAGCTTTAACTAGGCGATTTAATTACGATCGATGCGGAATTTTAGCTTTAACTAGGCGATTTAATTACGATCGATGCGGAATTTTAGCTTTAACTAGGCGATTTAATTACGATCGATGCGGAATTTTAGCTTTAACTAGGCGATTTAATTACGATCGATGCGGAATTTTAGCTTTAACTAGGATTTATTTACGATCGATGCGGAATTTTAGCTTTAACTAGGATTTATTTACGATCGATGCGGAATTTTAGCTTTAACTACGATCGATGCGGAATTTTAGCTTTAACTAGGCGATTTAATTACGATCGATGCGGAATTTTAGCTTTAACTAGGATTTATTTACGATCGATGCGGAATTTTAGCTTTAACTACGATCGATGCGGAATTTTAGCTTTAACTAGGCGATTTAATTACGATCGATGCGGAATTTTAGCTTTAACTAGGATTTATTTACGATCGATGCGGAATTTTAGCTTTAACTACGATCGATGCGGAATTTTAGCTTTAACTAGGCGATTTAATTACGATCGATGCGGAATTTTAGCTTTAACTAGGCGATTTAATTACGATCGATGCGGAATTTTAGCTTTAACTAGGCGATTTAATTACGATCGATGCGGAATTTTAGCTTTAACTAGGCGATTTAATTACGATCGATGCGGAATTTTAGCTTTAACTAGGATTTATTTACGATCGATGCGGAATTTTAGCTTTAACTAGGCGATTTAATTACGATCGATGCGGAATTTTAGCTTTAACTAGGCGATTTAATTACGATCGATGCGGAATTTTAGCTTTAACTAGGCGATTTAATTACGATCGATGCGGAATTTTAGCTTTAACTAGGCGATTTAATTACGATCGATGCGGAATTTTAGCTTTAACTAGGCGATTTAATTACGATCGATGCGGATAATTACGATCGAATTCTTAGCGCCGCAAGAATCCGGCCGTGTGATATCTCAATCGACAACTCGCCAGGAGCCGAGTAAGATAAGCTATTCAGCAGCCGGATCCCTGCGGGGCTAAGGAAGTTACATGTCCGTTAAGTAAAGTGCGTCCGTACCTTGTCATTATCTATATCGTCTCTCAATACCGCGTACTGACCTAAAAAGATACACACAGACGGTTTTTATTTTCTGTTTTGCCTATACAGTCAAGAGACCCGTCAATAAAAAGGCGTCGTCGACCAGCCAAAAGCTATGCTACTTGCAAAGAAACGATATTGATTGTAGAAAAACTGCGCAGTAACAATCAATATCAAATGCGACAGTCATGAGAAGTAACGTCATCGAAGCTAAAGTTTACAAGTTGCCGACTTTTGTAATTTATTGTTTTAATTTCATTGTTTATTTTTCCATTTAATTTCATTTAATGGTTTAATGTTTTATTTTAGAAACAGTATTGTCTCTCAGTAACAAACACTTTCATGACTCATTCGCCATTTCACTAAACTGTTCCTAACTTAATATTTTACATATCCATTACTCGTTCATTTCTTACTGAACACTATTTCGTCGTTCTCTAACCATCTCCACTCTAACCTTACTCTAACTATATCGCACAATACCAAACACAAATTAGTTTATGGTGATAAGTATAATCAGCAACACATACCGTATTTCCTCTAACTGACCCCCAAAAATATAATAGAACCGCCTATAATAGAGCCTCCTGCAGAAAGAAAAATAGTGTGTAAAAATGAGAGAAACCTATACTAGACCCGTAGAGGGGTATTGAAATAATTAAGCCCGGGAGGCGGTTCAATTAGAGGAAATACGGAATAATAATTTCTAGAGCTGAAGCTAGAAATTCATATCTCCTAGCTATGGAATTTGGACGAGCTTTCAATAAATTCTTGAACCTATGTGTCGCGCTAAATTACCTCATCAGATATGTGTGTGCTGCAGGTGAAGGTAAGAGATTTTGGCCATTAATGAAATTTTAACCAAAATTTTGCAAAACCTTAAGTAAGCTATATTCAGCGCATTTTTAAGATCCATCTCAATTTTTATTGTATAATTTTTTTGCAAAAAACTCAGATTCTGAATCAAAGTTTTAATATTCGACTTGTCGCGAAATTTTTCACACTTAAAAAAAAGAAAAATAACGAAATTGCGAAACATCGAAAAATTTAGGTCGATTGTCTTTGAGATTTATTTTTGTATCAAACGGTTAATGCCGGACAAAAACATAATGTACAATTCTGGCTTGAACTAGGTGCCGACCCTACAATACCTGACAAAGATGGCAAGACACCGCTTCAACTAACAATAGAGAAGAAGAAAAAAGCCATAGAAGAAAAGGAAAAAGCTAGAGGAAAAAGGAAGAAAACTCTGGAAGAACGTTGCGAAAGTTTTGTTACCATTGAGAAACTTTTGCGCGAGTTTGAATCAAAATTTAGTCAACGATCTGACGTGAATGAGTCACCTGCGATTCCATAGAGCCTGTTATAGTTTATTCCTATACCCTATAGTGCAGGATCTCCGTCTGTACGAATTTTTTTTTCCCACTCACCACCAAAGTAACTTGGGGAAGTTGCTTATTAGGGTCGACTTATATGACGCAGAAAAAAAACCACCTGAGTTATCTCCCTTCTATTCAAAGTTACCGTTATCACCTGGGCGCAGCTGGGGGCAGGTTGGGGCGCGAGTCGCGCACCAGAAAATGGGCGCACCTGGGGCTGCCTGCGGGGCGAGTGGCGGGGAACGCGGGGGGCGGGGCCCGCGTGGCGGGGCCCGCGGGGGCGGGGAACATGTAAACATGTTTATGTAAACATGTTTATGTAAACATGTTTATGTAAACATGTTTATGTAAACATGTTTACATGTAAACACCCCGTTGAAAGCTGCGGCCAGGGGCATACTGCATATGGGGTTTCTCGAGGCCGCGCCATGATGGCGCGGCCCGCTTCTTCTAGTGATTTATTAAAGTATGCTAATGTTACAGTTTCTTTTGTATTTCACCGTTAATCGTTTGAATGAATTTTGAATAAATTTTTGCAAAATATTGCAATGACGTCATATTTGCACAGGTAATAATTGCTACAGAAAGTATTGGGTTTTATGCATGTTTCGTTTTGGATTTTTCGGTTGCCGAATGACAACGGATGTACTCTCATTCCTACGACCGCCCTTGTTCTCGAAATTAAAAAACACGTGTATAAAAAACAATAATGCTTTATTGAGACATAATTTATATCGTAAAGTTTCGGGTATCATTTTGTGCGCCCAATGCAATGTTTACACAATGTGCGTCATTTACGAAAAGAAGAGAATGAAAGAGTGTGTTTCGGACAAACAGACACCTGTTTACGTAAAGAAGCCTGTATATGTCTCTGTTTGCCTGACAACACTCTCTTCTTTTTGTAACTGACGCACATTTGCGTAAACATTGCATGGAGCGCACAAAATGATCCCCAAACTTTTCATATATGAAAAATAGAACAATACTCTGTATCTCTAATCTCCATATGCCATATGTTCCAGCTCATCCGAGTTCAGATCAACGCCACCTAATGCTGCAGTGATCGCATCCACGGCACTGCCAGCGACACCACTAAGGTAATTTGCACAGGTATCGAAGAAGCTCATAATCTGGACTTCAAGCTCTGCCGCCATTTGTGAGAGTGCTCCCATTTGGGTTCGTTTCAATTCTTGAAGCACTCCACTGATTATGGCTTTATCGAGTTCCCTAGGATCTACCGGTTCACGACGTCGCTTCAGCTTCATCATTCTCAAACCTTTACCGGTATAGTAAATAACTTTCAGGAGCGGTAATTGCCAGACTCCTTTCATTGAGACAATACTGTCTATAGCTTCTTTCGGAGTGGCTCCTGGTACAGATGTCAACCATTGGCATGCCATCGTGCCTAAATTAAGAGACCTCCCCACTTGTCCTCCAAGGCATACCTCAGGAGGTATTGTATCTGTGTTACAGTATCCCTCACGATAACCGAATGTGGCCGCCAGGAGTACGATACGCTCGCATTAGGTAGCTGGTATTTAAAGGGAAAGCTGAGATACAATACCCCCTGAGGTATCCCTTGCAGGACAAGTGTCATAATTTAAAGGTAATATGGTATGATTAGAAACCAATAGTTGACATGTCTCGCGATCCTGACCATAGCCAGGGACGAGTGAGATATCATCGATAGGTCTCAAAGCGTAAGATTGGGTCGCCAAAAAGTTTGAAATTTGAAAATTCGAACTCGAGCCAAAACACAGAACCGTTTCAGGCGTTATGGCCATACAAAATCGCTTTCTGAGGATATTCCGAACATCTTTTTACCATACATCTTTAGTATCATGGTACATTTTTATGAAAAAAGTATGGCTAAAAGTGAGTTTTCGAAATTGGTACTGATTTTTTTGGACCAGAGTGTTTTCAATCATGATGATCACGAATCAGGAGTCAGATTCGTGAAGTCAGATCCGCGACGAAGGCTGCGGCGCGTCACATTTTCAGTCTTATGTTTCAATATCGGTTACGACACGAAATTTTGCGTTACGTCAAACCAACTTACTGCCCTTCCCGATCATACATTCCCGGAATTCTTTAGAACGAACAATTTTGTACGCTTTGTACTCTGCGCTCGCTTTCTGATATTTATAAGAAGCATTTCCATAGGCCTTTACAAATTTCCGCACAAGGCTCGGATATATATCAGCCATCACGTTTCCCATTGCCCTCTCTTCATGCTCAGAGACGATCTGCCGTTGAGTGTCATATTTATCGACACCAATTAAAAATTTTGCTTTCTTGAAGCGGAGTGCATTTTTGATCTCATCCCATCTCTCTTTTGCAACGTCGGCGGAAGCCGAGGATTGTCTTGCTGTGCTGCTCCTGGATTTTTTGGAACCACTATCACGCCGACTATCATGGTGGCTACTATGCTTACGATGTTTGCGCTTTTCTCCATCGCCGCATTCCGAGAACTCCAATGTTAAGACAATAAAAAGTAGAACAGTAGCTACAAGAATGAATTGTGAATTGAATAGCATATTAGAAGTCACCTGAAATGTCCTGTTAATAAAATAATAACAGTTTGCGAAATTGATACCAAGTTACCAATATAAAGCAGGTCTGGTGGCAGGAATTTCACAGATCCAAGAAATTTCTAGTCGATTATGAAAACGGGGAAATTTACCGCTTTCGTTTATAAAAACGATATTTACTACTTGTGCAGTGAATAAACACACAGACTAATGAAAATAGTACGATAGTCTTGAGGTTGGGCATAAATGATATCTTTGTTTAAATGAAACCTTAAATGAAACCTTTTCCATGTAAATGCTTTCTTCTCTATCACTGTATTGGTTATTCAGTCGACATATATTCATGCTCTCAGTCTGTATCTCCCTGTTCAATACTCTCTCAGATCTCTAACTTTTACACATAAAAACTATCCTCACGAGACTCATTCATAAAACTCTAAAAGCGAAGTTGGTTACAGCACCTTATGTCTATATCAGCGGGATGGGTAAATCAGAGAGAGCTGGTACCTGTCTGGGTCCACGCTCGTTTCGTTCACTCGAGCCCATGCTTTCATGCAGGGGCGCAGCCAGGATTTTTTTTGGGGGAGGGGGTACGTTTTAGTGGAAATGGCCATTTGGGGGGGAGGGGGGTACCGGACCAAATTTTGCCAAATTTGCACTGATTTACACTGCTTTTCAAATTTTCCCATTTTGGAGGGGGGGGGGTACGTACCCCCGGTACCCCCTGGCTGCGCCCTGCTTTCTTGATGTTCATACAACTGTTTCCTTCTTTCGTCACTACATTGACTGACTCCATTTGTGTTGCTGCTCAATAACCGCTCTTGATCTCTCACTTCAATACATAACCAAACAAGTACGTTGATATTACAACGTCAGCAACAGCGTCTAGCCAGTCTGGGTTCGAACTTGGATGCGATTCGATCCGTCCGGTCCTCATCACTATGGCGACACCAACAATCTATCTGCTGTGGTATTGACTGGAAAGACAGAAAAACATGTAAGGTTGTCATGGTGAACACACGACTCGATTCAAACATTATCGATCTAAATTTTGAATAGAATCGCACATTCGAAGATTTCATGATAATTAGAGGAAATTCTATTTTACGTTAGATACTTTAGTACGAATGAATACTAAAAATGAGGAAAAATATCATTTCCCATAAAAGAAATTTTTTTGGTTCATTAAATTACCAAAAGTGCCGCTTTTGTTCATTCAGAGTGGACTGGGTTTCGATTTGGAGTGGATTCGATTCATCCAGCTCGTGATAATTAAAAAAAGACACCGGCAGGGCTTAGCCAGATTATATATACATGGATGAATTGACTGCGCAACTAGACAAAAGTCAATCATACGAGTTTAAAAATTATAATAACAAGATGTAACTTTTTAAACATCTCAAAAATAAAAATAAAATACAGCCTCTGTCGATGAAAAATGATAAAACTTTTTGCATGGAAAGCCGTACAAATCTAATTATCAATATGATCAATCTTTCAACACGCGACATATTAAAAAGACGATACAAATGTTAACTACTGTAGAGTCTAGTAGACCATTAGAGTATGGTAGAACATCAAAAGGAAGGGAAGTCGAAATATACAGACCCGGGTATTAGTTTAAGGTAACTATATGCCACGCTGAAGTTTGTTTATTAATATTGTAACGTTTATGGATACCTCACATGAAAAAGTATTAGAAGAAAGATGTGCAAATATCACACAGAGGGGATAAATAAATAACGTAATTACAAAGCAATACGAAATCTACTTCACATTTACACGGTAAATAATTATATTACAAAATAATATTTGCGGTCAGACAAATTGCATTGAATGATTCGAGAAAACGCTAGAAGCCTTATTTACACAGAAAGCTGCGCTATATTTTTGCAAAATTTTGCAATATGCAGTTTTATTTCGGGGCAGTAGACTTGCGACACAGACACAGCCCTGCTATCAGATCGCGCTGTGATATACCACCAGCTTAGGGAACGATTCTCACATGTCGATTCAAGAGAGCGCTAGAGAAATTTGCGAAAGAAAGTGTGCGGAGAACACAGAGAGATCACGTTGTTTATACGTCAAGACCCATTGCAGTTTGCAGCAGAGCGCAAAAGCGGGCTACCGATTTTCCACGTGGACTTACATGTGTCCAATTACGCTTATGGCCAATACATCTCTCTCTCACGAGAGCGATAGACAAGTTTACCTTTTTTGTAGACTTACTTGCAGTCTTGTACCTGTAGAGAAGAATAAGGTTACGTGTAAATCATCCATAGAGTCAAACAAACACTTTTTACTTCAAAAATTAGCCGCACCAGTAAGGTTTTATGCCGAAACAAAATCGTTGGGTGTCGATATCCCTCGTACCAATACGAATCGCACTACCTAAGGCAAGTGTAGCGAGCTCTGCCGGGCCGTGTACAGGGCCGCATTTAATTCCCATAAGCGATTTCCTGTCATTTGCAAGATCTAAGTACCTATAATATCTAAAAACGCGGATAGTTTCCTTCGGGCGTCCGTCAAGCTCAGTTGATTTCGATCATCCCCAAAATCCCCATGACAAGAATGTGGGACACGGACAGTTCATCACATGGACAGTTCATCACCTGGGACAATTCATCACCTGGGACAGTTCATCACCTGGGACAATTCATCACCTGGACAATTCATCACCTGGGACAATTCATCACCTGGGACAATTCATCACCCATAGAGAAAAATGGCCAATTTTTATAAAAATTTGTGTTTTTATGCTATTTTTACCATTCTTATACACTTTTAATTAAAACTACGCTATTTTCTCAGTATTAAACGTTTGTTTGCATTGAATGATTCATGCTACGTTTGGCATTCATTTTATTGACGATTCTAGATGCTTTTTTACATAATAAACAGTTTGGTAAAAACTGTCTGCTTTCTAGATTTTTGTGCCGATTAAATATTTGTTAATGTTAATGCACGCTGTATTATGTTATAGTTAACATTATATTAGTTATATTATAGTTCCGCTGAATGATTCGAGACCGAGTTGTTGATTTTGCTGCTCTCATGGAAGAACGAAGTTCAAGCGTTTCAGAGGATTCCTCTTCTCAAGCAGAAGACGAAGATTCGAGAGATACAGTTGCACCAGATGCTGCAAATGTTCCTGACATTCATCATGGACCGGTTATTCAGGCAACTCAGGTAATATTTGGTGCCAATTTGCTGAATCGATATAACACGGATCCTGACTTTGCTGTCAAATGTAGTAAGTTTTTTATGAGTCTTAAACATTTTGTGAATTATGTTTTGTGAAAAATAAATTTTTAAAAAGAAAACACTTTTTAGAAATGATAATCGCGCTGGCCTTTGTAAATCCTCCAGACCTCAAGGATGCATTTCATTTGCTGTGTGAGGTATTCGAAAATGAAGACGAAATCAATCCTCTCATTGAGTGGTTCGAGAAATACTACATTGGTTAGCTTTTTCAAAGATAAAGATATGCTTAAATATAATATAAAATTTTATCAAATTTCTTGGCCTGAGTTCTAGCATTTGTTCAAATTGAAACAATTCAGGTGCTGAAAGAAGAAGAGGAAATCGCATAGTTCAACTAGAACCGAGATTCCCTCCTGAGATGTGGTCGGTCTACCAAAGAACCCTTGATGGTGCCTCGCGGACCAATAATTATGCCGAAGCGGCAAATCGCTCAAGAAAGTTCAGCATGGCCGAGATCAACAGTATATGCAGTGGGTTGCAGGACGTCAACCGAAAGACAAGCGCAGGAAGTACAAAGATGCCGACAAGTGAATTTTGAAAATTCTGCAGGAATATCGAAGAAATGAGAGAACTGTTATTGAGCTTTTGAGAGGAATTGCTCAGAATATTGTTATTGATGATGTTGTTGAAATTGAGGATGAGATTGAAAATGAGGAATAAATTTTGTTTGTTACACATTGTTATCATAAATAAATTGAAAAATGTGAAATTTTTATAAAAATTGGCCATTTTTCTCTATGGGTGATGAATTGTCCCAGGTGATGAATTGTCCCAGGTGATGAATTGTCCAGGTGATGAATTGTCCCAGGTGATGAACTGTCCCAGGTGATGAATTGTCCCAGGTGATGAACTGTCCATGTGATGAACTGTCCCGTACCCCAAGAATGTCGCGTTTGACGATCGCAGCACCCCGTCAGCAACGGGCTTCGCCGTTAACCCCGATTGGTGTGATCCTGCTGGTCTGAAAATATCTGTGGTACTCAACCTACCGACATATAAGGGTGACAAAATTTCGGCTCTATCGTGCTTAAAAATGCCCGAATTGACACACAATTGACATTGTCAGCTACCCGGCACGCACGAACGGACTGATACTTTTTGACTGAGCATTTTCCTGCCATATATAAACATTTTTATGAATGTCTCTGCATTTGCTATATTTGTCAATATTCTCAAATTGGCAACAAGTCAAGTTATCTATTTTTTGTCAACGAATTGAAAAACTTTTCAAATTTGCGTTTTTTATAGTTTTCGAAATTATTTGAGTGAACTAACCAACAATTCGTAGAAGTTTCAAGAACATTTCTTAAAAAATGTGAACATGAGAGGTAAACGGACTTATTTTGAAAAACTGATTCTCCATTTAACTTCTTGTCGCGAACTGCGACTTTAACAAAGCGAAAGAACTCCGTAAAATATCATTTAAACAGCAATTTGTTCCGTTTGGATTTTCCCTTTGTTTTTTAAGCTTAGGTCATCTCCCACTGTTAAGATAGGACCGCCCCAGTTTATTCAGTTCAATTTCATTTAATCATCTCCTCGCCTGTATTGCCATATAATCTTTCCTTGCTTCTCTCTCAATAAACCCTTTAAATCAATTCTCTTGTGGAACTTGCGGTGCATTGGTCGAAGGGCCATTCATATCTCTCACAGAACACAGCTCTCAGCTAACAAGGCAACAGAGTAGTCTCCTGCTCACTCCTCTTCAGAGCTCGCTCACAACTCAGACGAGCAGCTCTTGCATTCAAACCAATCGCACAAAGTTCTCCACAAAGTGGTGCCCCCGCAAGGGAAGAGCTCACTAGCCTAACAACTCGTCTTCAACTTCACTCGAGCCGAGTGAACTCCAGCCTGACTCAACGATATGTCAGCTCCTTTCCGCCAGCTCATTGGTCCTGCTAAGTCCAGGCTCCAGCGCTACACTACTGAAGTAGACGATTTACTTCTCGACAACAGACCAGAAGACGAAGACCAGCATCTCTTCCTCCGAGATGCCCGTCTACTGAAGACTAGGCTAATTAACGTCATAGCCCTTCTCTCAGATCAAAACAACAGATGGCAGCAGTACATCGCTAGCCTTCCGGAAGAGAGACAAGCAGCAGCAAACCAGGAATACAGCGACTTCGATACCGGAGAAGATGCATTCACATCGTACTGGACCACGGAAGAGAAGCTCTAGATACCATTCAAGCAGCTATCGATGATGAGACTTCTCAAACTGCTACAGAGCAGTTATTACAGAATTACCGCTACTATTCCAAACCGGCATACGCCTACCAACCGAACGGCCTCCTTGTTGTCAGAGGATCTTGGACCGTTGCCGCAGAATCCGAAAATACTCAGTTCCTCAACCAAATCAGACGAATGAAGGACTGTTCCAGTCCCCACCAAACTACAATCGAGGGCTGTTCCAGCCCACGAACGAAGAAGCGGAGGGCTGTTCCAGCTCCCCAAAGAATGAGGGCGACAACCTGTTCCAGCTTCCACCAATCAAGATGCTTCGCTTCAACGGCAATCGAGCGGACTGGGCATCATTCTGGGACATGTTCAATGTCGGAGTTCACTCTCGCATGTTGTCACGCATAAAAAATACACACGGCTCCTCAGCCTACTCTATGGTGAAGCCGAACAATTCATCAAAGGGTATCCTTACAGCGCTGACGCTTATCCTCTTGTCATCGAGGCTCTCAAGAAGCGCTATGGACAAACAGAAAATCCTCGCAGAGAACCTTCAAGCAGAACTCTTAAACATGCTGCCGGCACAGGATAACACCGACTCGCTTAGGAAAACTTCCGAAGCAATAGACCGGATCTGCAGACAAATGAAACTGCTTGGGCATTCTGAAGAACAACCTGTGCTTCACACTGCCATCAAAGCCAAGTTTTCCCCGATCTGTGATCACAAAGTGGTGGAGAAACAACTCATCTCAACCACTTCACCTACCGTCACTCAACTGCGAGAGGACATCAGCCAAGTCATCGCAGTTCGAGAAGAGGTTCAACGAACTCTCAGCGTTCTCAAGCCAGAACAACCGAAGAAGGACGAACCTAGACGTCCTGATCCGAAAAGGGTTGCTCGACCCTCAGAGCAAGCCCGTGCCTTTTCCGTCACTCTGAAGAAAGGCGGAGAACCGGCTTCTAAAACTTCTTCTGTCACTCCGCAGAAAGGCAGAAAGGCAGAAAGAAATGTTCCCTTTGTGAAAAGGAATTCCACTGGGCTAGTGAGTGTCAGAAATATGCCACTCCCGATGATCGCGCTAAGAGGTTAGCCGAACAGAAGCGATGTTTCCGATGTTGCCGCGAAGGGCATACAGCAAAGTCCTGCCCAAGCCGGCGCAACTGCCAAAATTGCCAAGGCAAACATCACATCATTCTGTGCCCACAGCTGAATAAGAAGGAAGTCAAAGTGACGAACTCAGTCACTAACGAACACGACGTGACCAGTGCAACTGTCTCGCAGTGTCTCGTGAACCTTCCTGAATCAGAGGTCCTCCTTATGGCCACTGATGTCAAGGTCTCTTCACCGACCAATCCCGGAATACAGCTCACTGCCTTCGTCTTCTTCGACAACGGCAGTCAACCCAGCTTCATCCGAACAGACTACGCCGACAAGCTAGGTCTCCGAAAGCTCACGAACGGTGAGCTTGAGGTCCATCACTTCAACGCGGATGAACCTCAACGTTTCCGCTCTCCGAAGTATGCTCTCCACATTCATCAAAAGGATGGAACCATTCGCAAGGTCGTTGTGAATGGAACCAAGAAGATCTGTCTCGGTCTTCGTCCTACCACCTTTTCGCCAAAAACTCAAGTCTAAGCTTCCAGCTAAGCTCTACGCTGTTCTTTCATCCAGTAACAAAGAACCCGATCTTCTTATCGGTATGCGAGACTTTTGGCAGTTCATAGACAAGGTGGAGCGAATCACACCGGGTCTCACCATAGTCCACACCACTGTCGGACCTATGATCTGCGGTGAGACTCAAGGACAACTCTCACCTCAGAGAGAAGTTGTCACGTCCAATATGGCAATCAGTGCTTCTAATCGAGAGCACATGCCTAATGTGGATCAGAATGTGGACTTCTGGAGCCTTCAAACCATTGGGATCATGGACGAACCCACCGAGAAGGACGATGAAGTGGCTATGGATCTGTTCAAGAAAACCGTCAAGAAGGTCAACGGTCGCTATCGTGTCCAATGGCCATGGAAGCAACCCATCCCGGAGTTGCCAACCAATTACCAGCTCTGCTTCTCTCGTCTCCGATCTGTTCTACGACGACTGCAAAACTCACCCGATCTTCTTCAACAATACCGCTCCGTAATCCAAGAACAGCTCTCCAAAGGAATCTTGGAAGATACCGGACGAAATGAAGGGTTGGAACATTTCCTGCCTCACCAACCTGTCATCCGACTCGATAAATCCACAACGCGAGTCCGCATTGTCTATGATGCGAGCGCTAAACTGAGAGGCAAGCCCAGTCTCAATGACTGCTTGTATCAGGGACCAACACTTCTGCCGTCCCTGGCTGGTTTACTACTGCGCTTCCGCAACGATCGACTCGTTCTTATCTTCGATGTCGAGAAGGCCTTCCTCATGATCGAACTAGAGGAAGAAGACAGAAACGTATGTAAGTTTCTGTGGCTCAAGGATATCACGAAACCTCCAAACTCCGAGCAATCTCCGTATTCTACGCTTCAAACGTGTCACCCTTTTGGGGTCAACGCGTCTCCCTTTCTCTTGAACAGCACTGTCCAACATCACTTGGATCTGGAAGCAAAGGAAAGTGCAGATGACTGCGTTAGTCAGCTCGCCACAGAGCTAAAAAACAACATGTACGTCGATGACGGTACCCTTGGAGCAGAATCACAAGAGGAGGCACTGTTCAAGTGCTTACAATCCAAGCTCATCTTTCAGAGAGCTGGAATGAATCTCCGAGGCTATCTGGTCAATTCAGACGTCGTGATGAGCCAGCTTCCTGAAGAAGACAGATCAAGCAATGACAATCCGAAGTTCTTAGGCATCCCCTGGAACTCCAAGCTTGATGAGCTCACAATCAAATTTCCAACTCAGTCCACTGGAGTCGTGCCGACTCGCCGATCAGTGCTAGCTGAGCTGGCTTCTACCTTCGATCCACTTGGTCTTATCAGCCCAGCAATCCTGCCTGCGAAAATTTTCTTCCAAGCACTATGGACGAAAGACCACACTTGGGACTCTCCTCTCAACAATGAAGAGTCCTCCACCTGGACTCAGCTCCAACGCAACTGGCACGATCAGCGCATTACTGTTCAGCGCCGAGCCGGTTATGACCAAGATTGGGAGCTTCACGTCTTTGTCGACGCTTCGAAAGACGCTTACGCAGCAACTGTGTACTTGAGAAGTCACAATGAAGATGCTTCTACAGCACATCTGATCTTCTCCAAGAACAGACTCAAACCGAAAGAAGGAGTCACCATTCCAAGGCTCGAGCTCCTAGCCATTCTCATCGGCACTCGAGCTCTCAAATTTGTGCGCCAAGAACTACATCGTCCAATCAAGCGACAAGTTCTTTGGAGCGACTCACAATGTGCTCTCCGATGGATCGCAAGCACTGATGACAACTCCAAATTTGTCACCAACCGTCTCCGAGAGATTCGCCTAACTGACTGCGAATTTCGCTTCGTTCCAACAGCACTCAATCCGGCAGACCTCTCAACGCGAGGATGCTCTGTGCAAGAGCTCAAATCTCATCCACTCTGGTGGAGTGGTCCCGATTGGCTTTTGGTCCTGATTCCAACTGGCCACAGCAACTCTCAGTCATGCCACCGCCTGACACAGGTGAAACCTTCGAAGACGAACCAACTAGTTCGACTGTTATGGCCATCGCTGCTCTAGAGCCTGTTCCAAAGCTCATCAATGCCGAGCGATTCAGCTCGTGGAACACTCTTGTCAGAACTACTATGATAGCGATGCGATTCCTCAAACATCGTGTCAAGGTCAATGCTAACTCCACTCTTATGCAAAAGCGCAAATGGCTCTCAATTACTTCCGAAGGCCCTTTCAACGCCGAAGACTACAAACTCGCAACTTTCATTCCTCTGCAGCTTCATCAACAGGAGAAGTCTATCTCAGATCGTGAGATGGCCAACTTGAAGTTCTTCAAGGATCAAGACGGCTTAATCCGACTCCGAAGTCGTATGGGAAACGCCGACTGGACTGAAGACTCAATCCATCCCATCGTGCTTTGGAAAGACACTCATTTCGTGCGCCTACTTATCCGCCAGATTCATGAGCAAAGCCACCACACTGGACTCAATGCAACTCTCACTGAGTTTCTCGCTAAGTACTGGACTCGCCATGCTCGCAAGAACGTAAGAAAGGCACTGTCCGAGTGCATGCAATGCCGCAGAATGCTTGCTAAGCCCTACTCGCTACCGCCGATGCCTGATCATCCAAAACAGCGAGTCAGAGCCTCTCAAATTTGGGAGAACATTGGGCTTGACTACCTCGGTCCGACTCTGATGAAGAAAGACGGGCGGCTCGAGAAAAGCATGGATTATGCTAGTGACCTGCCTCTCCACTCGTGCAGTTCATTTGGACGTGATGGTCTCTCTAGACACCACGACCTTCATCAATGGATTCCGCCGCTTCGTCGCTCGAAGAGGAAAACCACGCTGGGTCCTTTCTGACAATGCAACTGGCTTCAAAGCTGCTTCCGCATGTATTGCAGCAGCTTGGCAGGAAACGCTCAATCATACGCAGAAAGATCCATACTTCACTGAACATGAGATCTACTGGAAGTTCATTCCAGAACTG
Source organism: Ditylenchus destructor (assembly GCA_022814885.1). Taxonomy (NCBI): domain Eukaryota; kingdom Metazoa; phylum Nematoda; class Chromadorea; order Rhabditida; family Anguinidae; genus Ditylenchus; species Ditylenchus destructor. The sequence goes on along the minus strand of JAKKPZ010000035.1, from coordinate 217,937 downwards.
GCTCCATGGTTTGGATCGACATATGAGAGACTAGTGGCGATTGCGAAAGATGCCTTCCGCAAGACAGTTGGCAAAAACGTGCTCACGTTTGACGAGCTTCAAACCTTCGTCTCCGAAGTTGAAGCATCAATGAACCATCGGCCACTTACCTATGTCACAACTGATGCCGAGGGAATACTACCACTCCGTCCAATTGACTTCATCCAGCCCAAAGCACTGGTGCTTCTCGAAGGTCCTTTACTTGATGATCCTAAGGACACCGAATACCGACCTGTCACCTTTAGCCGCGATAGAGCCACCGAAGCTTGGAAAGCAACGCTAGCTTACCAAGCGAAATTTTTGGGGGCGCTGGAGTGATGAATACCTTCAAATGCTCCGAGAACGAAGTCAATGGACTCACCGAGCTCCTCGACTGGAAAATTCTACCTCACCAAAGGTAGGCGAAGTCGTCCTTCTGCACGACAATCTCCGTCCCAAAAATCTTTGGAAGATGGGACGCATCGCCGAAGTCTTCGAGACTCCAAACGGAATAAGAACCGCCAAGGTTTTTATGGGGAAAGACTCAACCCTCACTCGGCCAGTGAATAAACTCTATTCACTCGAAGTCAGTGACTACTCCGTCAGAGAAGTCGAACCGCCTCTGGTTCCTGATCCAGCAGATCCAGCTCCTGATCCAATGGAGGCAGCTGATCCAACCGACGACACCGCTCCTCGATATCACTTGCGGGTCAATCCGAAGAAGAAGGCGCTCTTCACAGCACCAGTTCTCACCACACCCTTCGCCAGTCAGCAGAATCTGGCCACGCCCCTTGGCATCCGTCCAAAGACTCAGAAATGGGGGTATATAAGTTCTGAACTTTACCTTCATTCAATCACTCGTCCAATGGCTGAAGAAAATCTCATCGAATTTCTCTGCAAGGAACTTGCTGTGTCCGTGCCGGACCTCAAATCCAACCTTTGGGATGAAACGATCCGCAACTGGGCCGAGAAGGTCCTCCAATCTTCTACACTGCGAACCACTCATTTGAGGCCGAACGAGAGGAACTTTCGTTCAATTGCCACCCCATTACACTGGGCAGTTCTTACTCCCACGCTATTACGACTCAAAGAGAGGGCGCTACTTCTCCATCAAAGACCACTATGCCATCAAACAGCACATCACTCTGCGCTATCCATACCTTCCCTTTTATCGCCGTACAGGGGGGAGGAACACACGAGAATCTCTACCCTATGGAGATACTCACTATCTCGTCACTGCAGCCTGTCCTACAACCGCCAGCTGCACAGGAAAGCACTGAGCTTCCTGACCAAGCGCCTCCCACTGCTGCTGGTCCTATTCTGTCTGACCAACAAACAAGCCGCAGTTCGTCTCCTTCAAACCACCAGCCTGGCGCACAGCCAGCTGATCAGAGATCACCCACAGATCAACAGAATGTGACTGTCACCGTCGGCGGTCATCAAGGGGGAAAACATCAAAGTGCGCATAGCTTACCGCAGACGTCTAGGAGGACTACAGCCAGCTTTAGCCGCCTCACTATCACTCTGTGCTTACTGGGAATGGTCTTTTCTCGGGCACGGCAATGGCTCTGAAAAGAGTCCCTTGATCAATTTGGAGATAAGCCGCACAGACAGTCCCCTTCTGGGACTAATGAGCAATTTGCTCACCGAAATTGATATAAATACGGCAGCTTTCCATCAAACGGCACCATTAGCAATTAACTCTACTGCCGACTTTTCAATGGCCGAAGGAAACGGTGCTGCCAAACGCGAACAGGGCGAAGCTCTGCGCAAATCAATCCGTGAGCTGCGACGGCGACGTGATCCCGCCTTAGCACCCGCAATCACGACGCTCCGTGAACAGTTCGAGCAGCTGAATCTCGAGGGACCCGAAGGGCAATTGACTGACACCACAGCGTCAGCAAGTTCATCAAGCGAATCTAGTTCCAGCCGCTCTAGTTCAAAGAGCGAAGGGGAACTCGCAGAACCCTCGAAACAACTCAAATTAGCCGAGCCGGCTAAAGTGCTGAAGAAGCCTACTCCTCCGAGAGTGGCCGCTAAACGTCCGCCTGTCACTTCTTTGGTTCATTCTGAGGCAAAGGAAGCCAAAGAGAAGAAGTGCTCCGCTTGTAACAAGATGGGACATATCAGCACCAATCGAAACTGCCCAGCGAGACGCGGAGAGTATCGCATCCCGCTCAAAAGACGCCGAGGAACTCCAACATACCGCAGCCCACTTAGCCGGGAACCTCCCTCGCACAACAATACGGCTCCTTCGACTTCCCGAGTCTGGAACTCGACTCAACCGTCCACGTCCCGAGCCGGGAACTCGAATCTGAGTCGCCAAGATATCCGACGTATTTGCCAGACAGAAATCCTGCATGCGTTCGAGGATTTCGTCAAGAAGCTGTTACGTGACTTGGAGGGACGCCGCTGACTTTCTCCGCCGGAGTGTCGCGAACTGCGACTTTAACAAAGCGAAAGAACTCCGTAAAATATCATTTAAACAGCAATTTGTTCCGTTTGGATTTTCCCTTTGTTTTTTAAGCTTAGGTCATCTCCCACTGTTAAGATAGGACCGCCCCTATTTGAGCCTGTATTTAAGCTCTGGCCCTTACGGCCAAAGCGTCCAGTTCCATTCCAGTTTATTCAGTTCAATTGCATTTAATCAATCTCCTCGCCTGTATTGCCATATAATCTTGCCTTGCTTCTCTCTCAATAAACCTTTAATACAATTCTCTTGTGGAACTTGCGGTGCATTGGTCAAAGGGGCCCATTCATATCTCTCACAGAACACAGCTCTCAGCTAACAAGGCAACAGAGTAGTCTCCTGCTCACTCCTCTTCAGAGCTCGCTCACAACTCAGACGAGCAGCTCTTGCATTCAAACCAATCGCACAAAGTTCTCCACACTTCTAGAAAAAATTGTCTTCAGCCATTTATGTAGCTGTCTAGCACGGCTGTAAGCATCAAGCACACAGCGATGAGGGACGTAGCATAGACATAGATATCATAGACTCGATAACGTCTGTCGCTAGACAAGCAGACTGTGTCTACAAATTTCACACACACTCTTTCCTACCCAACGAGCCGACCAGACAGCTCACTGTTCTCTTGATAATATTTTTCCAGGTAGTGGATAATGCTTTGTTGGCTTTGATAATCTTGAGAAAGAATAGCCGCAAAAGATATTTGGTCGAAAGTTCTCCAGTTTCAATTTTTAAAGTGTTTGTTTCAAAGTTCTCTGGAAGAATTGAATGACAGCTGAATAGCGGACATATTAGTATGCGAACGAGCTTTAGAATGCGTCCCATACGGACTTGCTTTCATATATTCTCGATAAAATTATTGCAACTTTAAGTAACATTTGGCAACATTTTGCTCTCATTTTATTGAATGCTCTAAATTCTTTCACAAAAATCACCGCCAGTTCATTGAAAAAAGTAGAACGGATTTCTAATCTCCATATGCCATATGTTCCATCTCATCCGAGTTTAGCTCAACGTCACCAATTTTTTTTTTTCTGCTATACGGGGGCCTGAGGCTCACCCCGTGACTATCTTTTTGCGAAAGCCATGCTGACAACTAGGCAGAATCATACGTTCGAGAGTACCGGGAAGGGAGTCTAGGACATCCCCGACACAGTTCCCGCAGGCTGTTAGGCACAGCGGAGGCCAAAGGCCCTTTTCAGTGCTCCCCTGGTTAGGCCAGTACTCATTTATGCCGACCCTCCGCACATACAGTGCAGACGAGGGATGCACAGCTGAGTGGACTGCCCACATGGGCCATAGTGGGCATCGAACCCGGCCTTGCTGATTGGAAAGCCGAAGCTTAACCTACTCAGCCATACATGTGGCTTAAATGCTGCGGTGATTGCATCCACGGCACTGCCGGCGACATCACTAAGGTAACTTGTACAGGTATCAAAGAAGCTCCCAATCTGGCCTTCAAGTTCTGCCGCTAATTTCGAGAGTTCTGACATTTGGGTTTGTTTCAATTCTTGAAGCGCTCCAGTGATTATGGCTCTATCGAGGTCCTTTGGATCAACTTTTTCACGACGTCGCTTCAGCTTCATCATTCTCAAACCTTTACCGGTATAGTAAATAAGTTTAAGCAGTGGTTTTTGCCATAATCCCTTCGATGAAACGAGATTTTCTATAACCTCTTTTGGAGTTTCTCCCGGCACAGTTGACAACACTTTGCATGCAAACTTGCCTGAATAAAAGGTTAGTGAGTTGGCTGAGATTGTGTCTGTATCCGATAACTGGCCCATATCGGTGTCCGAAATGCCGTATAAAGGCGAAAATGTTTTTGTTTCCTTAAACATTTGCTGAAATCAAGCCCTGCGCATCAAATTTGGCGGGAAATTTGAAATTTATTTATTCATAACTCACGTTTCACGTGAGTAAACCCCAATTCTGATATTGCTAACCCCCTCTGAAATACGATTCTAGAGGGGGTTAGCAATATCAGAATTGGGGTTTACGTGAAACGTGAGTTATGAATAACTAATTTTCAAATTTCCCGTCAAATTTGATGCGCAGGGCTTGATTTCAGCAAATGTTTGAGGAAACAAAAACATTTTCGCCTTTAGTACCGATCGTTCGCATATAACAAACTTGTCATCAAATATTCACAAGCTGCCAAGCTATTGGGACTTTTTCAAATTGGAAAACTTGTGACGAATGATCCGAAATTTAAACCTGTATGATGATGTATTTAACCTTGGATTCTGTGATTTCTCCTATTCTAACGTTTTTTTCTATTCATCATAATAGAAGTGACGAAGGTACATAAAATTACATGTTAAAGGCGAAAATATCCTTGGTTCAGTGAATATTTAAGATTTTCAGTGCAGCTGCACATCAAATGCGGCAGGCGCGAATTTGAATGAAAATTTTGGAAAGATTTAATCTCAATTTTTCTCGAAATTTTTCATACTTGATACAAAATCTGATCATGACCACTATATGCCAACTTTTTAAGCTTTATCCACTGGCAATATCAGATTTGGACTAGCCCCCTCCTATAGTCTCCCTTCTATAAAGAACGTTCAAATTCCCGCCAAAGATTACTGTAGCGCCAAAGCGTTGTGAGACGCAAATCAGTAAATGTTCACTGAACCAAGGATATTTTCGCCTTACATCAAAACAACTTACTGCCCTTCCCGATCATACATTCGCGGAATTCCTTAGAACGAACCATTTCGTAAGTTCTGTGCGCTTTGTAATTTGCACTCGCTTTTTGACATTTATAATCAATGTTTCCAGCGGCTCTTCCAAGTTTTCTCGTAAGACTTGGTAATATTTTAGCCATCATTGTCCTCATTGCCCTCTCTTCGTCCTGAGAGATGATCTGCTCTTGAGTGTCGTATTTATCGACACCAATTAGAAATTTTGCTCCCTTCTTAAAACGGAGCAAGTTTTTGATTCTTTCCCATTCCTTTTTAGCCTCGTCAGCGGAAGTTGAGGATTGTCCTGCTGTGGATTTTGTTTTCGAGGCACTGCCTTCATCACGGCGACTATTACGGCGACTATCATGGCCACTATCACGATGACTACTACGGTGTTTGCGGTGGCGATGCTTTTCACCGCCCTTGCCACACTCCGAAAACTGAACTATTATGAGAATAAAAATCAGTATTGTAGCAACAAAAATTAGCTGTGCTCTGTTGGCAGACATATCAAATCGAATCACCTGAACTTCCGTGATAAATTTGATGCTGCTGAATCATAACATGGATTATATTCAAGACGAGGGACTTAGCCTAATCAAAATTATGGAAGTATGGTAAACAAATGCGAGTACGACATACGGTTCTAGTTAGTAGTACAAGAAAAATATTGAAATGAGCGGATGATATTTATTAGTTTATAAACAGATTTGATTATGAACTGATTTGATTGTGACAATTAGTAGTCAACTTTTATTAGTTCTGTATTTTGAAACAAACAGTTATGAAACAGGTTTGAAATAACAGGTGCGTTTTCATCATTAGGGTCTGACCCAGGGCCCCAGTTTCATACAGGTATTAACTAGCCGCTTCGCGGCTAGTTAAACTCGCCGCGCTAGGGCAGCGCCACAGCGGCTACGCTGCTCAGTATGCCCCTTAAACATCTCGCCCGTCAAAACCCTTAAAAACACGTTTTTCGGTTTTGGCGCGAATTCAAATATTCAAATCTCGAATCTGACGTCAGATTCGTGATCAGCGCATCCGAAAACCCCCGGGTGCCAAAAATCAGACCCGTAGACACATTACATCAAAAAACCCGATTTTTTGGCCAAAAAGTGGCTTTTTTTCAAAAATGCGCCAAATCAAAAAGTGTAAAAAGCAAAGTTGTCCAGAATCGCCTCAGAAATCGATTGGGAACATAAAACACATCACTTCCCCAGGTCAAAACCCTTATTTAAATATTCAAATCTCAAATCTGACGTCAGATTCGTGATCAGCGCACCCGAAAACCCCCGGGTGCCAAAAATCAGACCCGTAGACACATTGCATCAAAAAACCCGATTTTTTGGCCAAAAAGTAGCTTTTTTTCAAAAATGCGCCAAACCAAAAAGTGCAAAAAGCAAAGTGGTCCAGAATCGCCTCAGGAATTGATTGGGAACATAAAAAACATCACTTCCCATGGTCAAAACCCTTAAAATCACGTTTTTCGGTTTTGGCGCGAATTCAAATATTTAAATTTTGGTTCTGATAGTTTTCGGGGGACCTACAGCCTCAGGGCTTTCAAATGAGCCATCACTCGCGCAGGTCTAACTACGGAAAGGTGCCGAAGTGAAAGTCTCCTTTTGAGCGTTCCATACATCCATCCGCACGACGCCGCTTAGTATTTAGGGATATCCGGTAATTACCGGGGGTCCAGCTTTTGGAACAAGCACCCCTAAGAATGCCTCAAAAATAAATTCACAAAAAACAAAAGGGTCCCCCTTTTGTTTTTGAAAAGTACCGGGGGTTCAAAAAACCTGAAACTGGGGCACTGGTCTGACCATTCCAAATCAGAGATGGAAAAATCGCGAAATCGGGAACCTGGTCAGATAAGAGGCCGGAAAACACTGTTACAAACAAACAAGAGCGCTACAAGCAAACAGGACGTCCAAATCTCACATGTATATATGTGAATGTAGAAAAATGTCAATATATGAAAAATAGCACACCTGTGCTGGGTTTAAAAATTATACCAAATTCGTAATTAGTGCCTCGAAAAAATCAAGAATATAAAAAATTAGCACCTGGTCCAGGAAAAGAACCCCAAAAACGGAAGTAGCGTACCCTGTATCATGCATTTTTGTATTCTAGGGTAAAAATATCTCTACTAAGCCTACTCCTACAACCATAAGGTTAACGGTTTTATAGTAATTTCAGGCCGAAAAGAGGCCAAAAAGGGCATTTCTCAATTAGGATTGATTGATTTATAGGTAGATAGAAAAGTAGCAATTCAAAATTTAATATTTTATGCTCCGAATTTACTTTTTGCAACAAATGAACAGCAAAAGATAACTTAAGCAGGAATTAGCAGCAACAAATATTGCATTATATTATATCACAATTCAATGGATAAAAACGGTTCATATAAAATCGATAGAAAATCAGATACCGTAAATCCTCCAATAAGTCCTCGGGGACTTATTGTTTCGTAAGGGGTCTAGAGGGGGGCTTATTTGAGTGGGACTTATATTTTCGTGGCCGCGCCGAAGGCGCGGCGAAAAATTTTCGGCGCTCCTACGAAGGCGGGCCGCGAAAATTTTTGGGATTTTTGGCAAAATTTGGGAAAATTTTTGACAATTTAAACCAAATTTTGCCCAAAAGTTCGAATTTTTTGGATTTTTGATCGATTTTTCGCTAATTTTTAGCACATTTTTCAATTTTTTGACAAAATTTTGTAAAAAATAGAAAAATTAGCAATTGCGCCAAAAATTTGAAATTTGGAAAGATTTGGAAAAATATCCATTTTTTTGGGGGGGAGGGGACTTACTTTTTCGTAAGGAGTCCGGACAGGGGACTTATTTGAGAGGGGGGACTTAGTTGAGGGGGACCTATTCGAGGATTTACGGTACTTATAAAGTAACACAGACATGCTAAGAAAATTATTACATGTAATAAATGTACTTTTGTTTTCGATAAAGGTCAAATTAGATTGGGTATAGTAAATTTTTGAAAACAATAGAGAAAACAAACCCTGCTTACAGAGCAGCGCTGCGCGAAAATAATTGTATGACATACCGTTACGTCTCGGTCAACTCAAAAGATACAGGACGAAGACCCAAAATTCCAGAATTTATAGATATTTTTTTACATGATAACACTTGAATTGGCTAATAACCAAGAGTAAGTTTTATTAATTGATAAAAATCGTTTATAAAAAACTTGAGATTCTCTACTTTTCAAAGATACATAAATTGCGTTCCCGGCGTTAACCAATTCAATTTTTAGCAGGGAAGACAAAATTATATCACTATTCCTAAAACTTTTACGTCCATTTGATATACAATAGTGGGGTATAATTAGACGAAATAAAGCGCAGACTGATCAAAAAACGCAGACAGCTCGAACTGATTGCATGGTAAGATTTTTCATTCTTCGGGCCTACTTCTTGAGCGGGACTACTGGACTGACGGACATAGCTTCGTTCAAAGGCTGTGTGATTTTATTCTCTAAGCAATTCTATACACATATTTTCAATACTCTAAGAAATTTTTGGAATTTGTGGTGCTCACCTCTCTACCCACGGAGTGGGCTATGAAGCACGCAAGAGACAGTTAGAGAAGTTTACCTTCAAAATAGACCAAAAATTCGTCAATAACAAGACATAAGAAAAGAAAGAAGTCTCTCCCATTACGTGCTACGCCCACAAAATTTTGTATTGTCGCTTGCGTGGAAGTCAAGCACAGTCTGTCTAGTCAATACTATAATTTCATTCCACGAGTGCAGTCCCACAATTCAAGACCCCGTTTTCTATCTTTGTTTATTTCTTTAGACTGACTTTCTTTAGGAATTGTTCCTAGGAATTCTTCCTACTGAATTTAGAAAGTTTAGAATTCTCTGCTGTAGCAAGAGCAAACACAAAATCCCATGAGGAAGACTGAACTCAAATAAATACCCCCATCCTATGCATACTGTATATATCAAAAAAGCCTTTCACTAAAGACAAATGATAAAGTGAATCGAAAAGTTTTCCTTCGATGTCTGCGTTATTCGAGCGCGCTTGGGGCAATTCATTACAGAGTGAAAATGAAGAAAATTTCGCCAAAAATGAGCTTTTCCATTTTGTTCCAATTTTGCTGAAAATTTAAAACTAAAAATTTCGATTCAATGTTTCGCACCATGTGCCAGGGCGGAAAGTTGGAAAAAGCTAAGAATTTTATTCAAAATTGCTACATTTTGTTAATAAATGCCACATTTTAGCAAAAAGCAATAAAATTAAGAAAAAAAGCAATTTTTGGGGTAATTTTAACCCAGGATTGATCCGGAGGCAGCTCAATCGGAATCCCAGAGTCTCAGCTCTAATTTGAACCATCACCCTAGAATGTTCTAGAAGCTGTGATCAGAAGCAATATTCATTTAAAAACTATACTATAGTTATCAACTATTTTATAGTTTTTTCATAGAGATTGGCATCGCTGAGGCAGAGTGGTAGCTCTAAACATTGGCCGGTGGTGGCTTTCGAAGAAGTTGTGACGCTGTGTGTGGCATTATTGTAAATTACGGAAACTGCCATATTTAAAGTACATTTATTAGATTAAAATCCAATAAGTCATAATGCAACAATTACAATTTTCGCAATACTTTAGCTTCGTTATTCCGGGCCTATCTCATGGCAAAATTCCACGCACTCTACGTACTTATTTTTCCTGCACACTTCTTCGATTTGGTCCTTCGGAAAATAATGACTCATCGATTCGACGCAGTAATTCAACTCATCCTCACAGTCCTTCAGGCAATCAGCTTTGGTTTTTTGCGCAGAAATAAAGCTGGAGAAAAGTGCCATGAAGAGAAGGAAATATATAATTTTGGCCGAATACATTTTAAACTTTTGTGTCGATAAATAAAAATGAATGCATTTGAAAATGAAAGACACTATATTGAGGAGCAAATTCGTGCGTCGCATAATTTTTACAATTTTAAACAGGCTAATTGCTATTCAAGAGTAGCAATGCTTCTTATTTGAAGATCTAAAGGAATGACAATATGAGGCAATGAATCTTAAAGCTCAGGACTAAATCTATGGCCTGCAAAAAGAGGCAAGTGTTTTCGACCCGCCTGGTTCCGGCCATCAGATTTGTTTTTTTGCGTAGAATCATTATCATCAATTTTTAAATTTCTTTACAGTGCCAGAAACTGGTGCCATAAAACCGCTACCCAATGCGGCTACTGACCCCAAATAAACACACTGATCTATAGTGTTATGCATCACACACATTATAGTGGTCTTGCACCCGACTTCGCTTTGGGTCCTCCACGAACGCCTAACCATTAGGCCATCCTCGCCACCACTGGCGTATTATTTATCATTATCATTATATTTCATCATTATTATTATCATTGGCCTTGGCTTATTAGTCGCGATTCGCGACACTCCCGGCCGAAGAAAGTTCATGTGTGCGCCCGTTGTAAATTGTTCTGTGCGTCACAGAACCTGTGAGTTCCATGCCTCAGACCATCGCTTTCTCTTGGATGACTGTTTCTTTAGGCTGGCCCATCCTGTAAGTGAGGCGGCGCTGTGGGCGCTTGCGATCTCTGCCACCTCAGGGGCTGGCTGTTGATTCATCAGCCGTATCTTTGGTTGAACGAGGGACACGAAGGAAGGATCGATTCCTTGGGGCTCCATATCGCGGAAACAGGTGGTTTTGTAGGTGTCTTACTAATTCAGGTGTCTATTCGACTCCTGAATTATGGATATTGAATCCCGAGAAAGTTTATTGTCGCCAAATTCCTGCCAAATTTCCACACAAAGGAATCTGTGGAATTTATTTCCCTTGGAAGTTCAACTCGAAGTTTTCCGATGCTTGAGGGCCTATGACCTTTACAAACATGGCATCAATGTGTCGCGTCAGTGGAGAAATACCATCGAATACCACAAAAATACCTTGCCGAAACTTCGTCGAATCGCAACCGATTTCCGAGCAATGAACAGAGTTGGTTTGCTGGTTTTTCTGGACTTTTAAGATGATATATAAAAATTTTCAGAACTTTCTTGAAGGCTCGCAAAAATTATTTTTACGTAAACAAGTAATAACACGAAAGTGATATGGCATTTTCTCAGATTTTTGTGGTATTCGATGATTTTTTCGCATCCAAAATTAAGAGATCAAAGATCACATGGAAATTTTAACTGGGCTTACTTTCAAATACTTTTTTATTAAGCTCGCTGGTGATACTTGTCTCGAATATCTTCAACGACAACCCGAGGAAAACCGAAAGAGAAAAAAAGCTGAGCAAGAAGAACGTCGCACACGATTCAAGTATAACGCCGCTTTCTTGTTACCCAGCATCTTTGGCTATATTCTCGCTTTGGTCGCGCAGAGGCCTCTTTCTATTGAGAAAGTTATCGCAACCACATTGCTTCTATGGATCACCTTTCAGATGATTGTTACATGCAGGTAGATGTTTTTTCGGATAATCTGATTGACATTTTTTTACTTTTCCGCTCTTACTATTGGATAGAGGTGTTTAATCGGATGTATTCGTTTTCGACCGATTTCTTCTCTAGGCAACTCAAATATATCTTTGTTTATTTGGTGGCGCGGTCTTTGATCTTTGGCAGCGTTGGAGTAATTCAAAGCCAACATCATCTAAAATATGGTATTTTTATAGATATACGTTATACAAAAAGAAAAAAGTTGTAATCGAACCTAACAACACATATTGCTATTATCTATAGATAGGTATTCGTAACAGTGAAATTTCTTACGTATACAATGATTTGCAAGGTAAATCAACTCCATAGATTCCAGTGCTCTTTTCCAATAGGGCTGTCGTCGGTGGCTCGGTGTGTCCGAAGCTGGCTTTTCACTTCGAGGTTTTTTAGAGGTCGGAGAATAAAAGTAACTTGGACAGTTTTTAGATCAGGGTATGTTTGCTACCAGCACTTTTTTTCAGGGACACGTGATTGGAGTTTTTTTGAAATTATTACTCATGGAAGGTTTTGGCGGGAAAATATGGGGTTTGAATTGGGGTTTTCTGGAATATGAGATTTTGATAATATTCCGTGGGGATTTTTTGGCCCACGGATTTTCAGGTACGGGGAATCAGAATTTCGCAATATTTTTGGCATTGGGTTGGGGGTTTTTTGGCGTTCTGCCCATTTTGTGTTTTTGGTGATATTCAATGGGGATTTTTTGCTCCCCGGGTTTTCGGGGTAGGCGAATCGGGTTTTGATGCAAGCCGCCGAAGGCGGCTTGCCCCGGGTTCTTTGGCGGGTGGCCGAAGACCGCCCGCCAAATTAGAGAGTTTACGATTTTAATTAATAGTTAACCTTTTTATTTCCAGGTGATCCAATCTTCTACACACTTCTCGCCATCACTCACCTGCCTGAAGCCTTGTATCTATTAAATGATACCTATACATTCGTCCGCCTTTATTCTAGTCACGCGTCATTCTTCATTCGCATTTTATGGGCGTCATATACTGTCATATGCTACATCCTGGCCGCAGTATTCCTTCACTTCTGGCTATCGGGCGGAATCACATTCCCAGTCTTGATCATAAACTTTATACTCGTCTTTATGGCAGTTAAACTTGACCATTATTATCATGATTCGCCAAGCTATTTTAGCTCAATGCTACGTTGCTCCTGGATAACTTGTGATTTGTGGATCTTTATGTTTTTATCTCTGTTTTTATTTTATTCTCTGAGATTCTTTATTTTCGCTTCAGGAATAATTTATAAATTGTACTTTGATGTAAATAACAGTTTTGTTGTATCTGACCCAATCTTGTGGGCTGTTTTCATGTTTTTGCACAGTTTTTACTTGCTTTTTTATATTTATTTATAACACTTAAGTATGACATGTTGGTTCTGGGAAATAAAGTAATATCCTGAACATAATTTAATACCAGGAACACTAAAATCAAATCTGTGAACATCTTACATCATTCTTTCGTAGCTCCCATACCAATATTTTTAAGTAACATATTCATATTGTAAGCCCTATTACCGCTTATTATGTTTCAACTCTGCTTCGGAACCTCAGATAGAACCCAGGAAAGTAGCAGTCAGCAAGTAGTAGTAATCTTAAAATAGGCGTTTGAATTGGCTCCTTATGGGATTACCCTGGCATAGTCTCTAGCCCAATCCCAGCAGAAGGAAGCCAAGCCAAAATTGACCTCTTCCAGAACTCAATACTGCAAACAACGACCGAACATATTCCACTGGAAGTGAAAATGTTGCCACTTATACATTAGACATATTACTACAAAAAATATTTATATTAAAATTCTTGAATCGAATTATGGATATTGAATCCCGAGAAAGTTTATTGTCGCCAAATTCCTGCCAAATTTCCACACAAAGGAATCTGTGGAATTTATTTCCCTTGGACGTTCAACTCGAAGTTTTCCGATGCTTGAGGGCCTATGACCTCTACAAACATGGCATCAATGTGTCGCGTCAGTGGCGAAATATCATCGAATCCCACAAAAACACCTTGCCAAAACTTCGTCGAATTCCAACCAATTTCCGAGAAATGAACAGAGTTGGTTTGCAGATTTTTATGGATTTTTGAGACAATTATAAAGTTCCAGATCTTTCTAGGAGATTCACAAAACTTATTTTTACCTAAAAAAGTGGTAACACAAAAATCCTAGGGCATTTTCTCAGAAATAGTTTGGTTATTCCTTCATTTAATTAGCCAGATCCTGGCCTAATTGCTGATATAACACAGTTTTTCATCAATTTTATCTCAAAGAAATGCAAAATTTTCTGGAATATTTTACAAAATGTTTCTAGAATGTTTCAGAATGCTATTCGCGTTAAGGAACTTCTTTCTATGCATTAAAATTTTAACTGGACTCTGCTTTTATAATTCTTTCTTATTAAGCTCGCCGGTGATATTTGTCTCGAATTTCGCCAACAGCAAGCTGAGAAAAACCGTAAAAGAGAAATTGCAGAAAAAGAGGAAGCGCAGAAAAGGCTTCATCAAAAACGTCGCATGCGATTTCAATACAGCGCCCCATTCTTATTTCCCAGCATCTTTGGCTATATTCTCGCCTTGGTCGCGCAGAGGCCTCTTTCTACTGAGAAAGTCATTGCAACCACATTGCTGCTATCGATCACATGTCAGATGATTAGTACATACAGGTAGATATTATTTTTTCGGATAAGTTTTTTCGTTTCAAATCTTACTCTCGGATACAAATATTTAATCGGGACTTTTACCGTATACGACTCTTTAATCGGGAGTATGGGATTACAACTGTTTTGTTCGCTAAGCAACTCAAATATATCTGGCCAGCTTATTTGGTGGCGCGATCTTTGATCTTTGGCATCGTGGGAGTATTACAAAGCCAACATCATCTGCGAGGTATTTTTATAGAAATACGTTATACAAAAAGTAAAAAAGTTGCCAATTGTAATCGAATTTTGTTCCATTCTATTCGAAATTCGTTCCATCCTAAGAATTCTCCACAACCCGGGTGACTCCCCTTATAAGGGCAAAATTAGAGAGTTTACGATATATCATTAAAGTAGTTAACCTTTTTATTTCCAGGTGATCAAATCTTCTACACACTTCTCGCCATCACTCACCTGCCTGAAGCCTTGTATCTATTAAATGATACCTATACATTCGTCCGCGATGATTCCAGTCACGTGTCATTCTTCATTCGTTTTTTATGGACGTCATATACAGCCGTGTGTTACATTCTGGCCGCAGTATTCCTTCACTTCTGGCTACCGGACGGAATCACGTTCCCAGTCTTGATCATAAACGTTATACTCGTCTTTATGGCAGTTAAACTTGACCATCTTGAAGAAATACCTCAACGCTATTTCGATGCATTGTTGCGTTGTGACTGGACATCTCATACTTACTATTATTATTATTCTCATTATTATTATCGTTGTTATAAAATCTGGTGGCATTTGCCGCCTTTATCGCTACATTTATTTTATTCTCTGAGATTCTTTATTTTCGCTTCAGGAATAATTTATAAATTATACTTTGATGTAAATAACAGTTTTGTTGTACCTGAGCCAATCTTGTGGGCTGTTTTCATGTTTTTGCACAGTTTTTACTTGCTTTTTCCCATTCTCTATGTCATTTATGGATGATTTACAATACTTAAGTATTGTTGTATTGGTTTAAGGGAAATAAAGTATAATCAGAACAGTGTAAAGTAATCACTAAAATCAAATCAGTAAAAATGGCTAGTCTGCTAGCAGGGAAAATGACACTTGGACGGTGAGCGGAAGTGACATTTTTCTATCCAGGTATCAGAACAGATCCAGGTTCTGTTCTCTGTTTGTTGGTGGAATGGTGAGGATTCTTTCGGTAAAGCATAAGTTTTTCAGACCCAGCTTTAATCTTTCCGGATTGAACGAAAGACCAAGGAGTGAAGCTTAGATAAGGGATGAGTTTTACAAAATGAAATGTGGATGATGAATTTATGGTCATATGATCAAAATTTGGCAGAAATTACCGAGTCTGATTAAACAATATATTCTGTCCTATTCTGTCTTTCTAACTTTTTAGAATTTGGTTTACAGAACGCATATTTTTTGCTACATTATAGTATGTTATTAAATCTTCGCTCTACAACCATCCGATGGATTTATGGACAAGCAACTTTGCTCTTGGGACCTCCGGCAGGTCACGGTGCGACAAATTGCCGCAAAAAGTGCATTAATTCAGGAATCGCCTTTTTTCGCGGAATTTGGCCGAGATTTTTGTAGTATAGGGGTTTTCGGACACGGGGAATCCGAATTTGAGCTTATTTTTAGACTTTTTATAGACAAATTTAGAATAAAACTTAGACGAGAACCAATTTTTGTGCAAAAAAACATGAAATACATCATATATGGGTAATTTTTTGCGGGGAATCCGAATTTGAGATTATTTTAAGACAATTTTTAGAATAATTATGGACAAAATTTAGATTTTTAGATTTTTGAGTTTTCAAAATTCAGAAATTCATATCTTTTTTTTCGGCGTTATTTGGCCGAGATTTTTGAGATTCAGGGGTTTTCGACCACGGAGAATCCGAATTTGACCTTATTTTTAGACTTTTTATAGACAAATTTAGACAAAATTTTTCTATAGTTGTCTAAATTTGTCTATAATTGCCCATGATACATCATATATGGCTAATTTTTTGCGGGGAATCCGAATTTTTAGTTTATTTTAGACTAAATATAGACATTTTTAGACTAGATTTATAGACAGTCTAAAAATGTCTATATTTAGTCTAAAATAAACTAAAAATTCGGATTCCCCGCAAAAAATTAATGAAAATGTAATTTGAGAAAATGTATCAAGTTTACTCTTGAGAAGATCCTACTTGCAGAAATAAATACCGTATTGTCTGTATTACACCCCGGGCATTATAATTTCAATACCGCTCCAAGGGGGAATTTTTTCTCTAACCTCTCATTTTTACACTATATTTCTCTTTCTGTAAGAGCGGTTATTATAGGTGGCTCTATTAAAAGGACGATTACAACACAGAAAATACGGTATGTAGACTATAAACTCCAACCTGACTTGGCCTCATCAAATGATACAGTCAAAAGAAATAACCAGGCGATCATCTGAAATGATTTCGATGACAATGTCACAGACTTAGGTGGACCTTTGAATGCATAAAATTAATCATCATCAAGATAAAAGTAGCAAGTAAAGGAGATATTTATTAAAACACAAAATTACCCGTCGTAATTATTCTAATGACCCAGATATAATAAATAACGTTTTACTTTGATTATGAGCGATATAGAATATTCCGGCGGCAAGAAAGACAGAAGAGAGAGGCCGTTATTAATTATAGTGTTTTGGTGATGTGGTGACTCTCCTATGTTATGGGGCATTTTGGAATCGCCTTTTAGCAAACGGACATTTCTAAGTCTGTCGTGTTCCTGGATCTCGCATACCTCACGGTGCGACAAATTGCCGCAAAAAGTGCATTAATTCAGGAATCGCCTTTTTTCGCGGAATTTGGCCGAGATTTTTGTAGTATAGGGGTTTTCGGACACGGGGAATCCGAATTTGAGCTTATTTTTAGACTTTTTATAGACAAATTTAGACTAAAACTTAGACGAGAACCAATTTTTGTGCAAAAAAACATGAAATACATCATATATGGGTAATTTTTTGCGGGGAATCCGAATTTGAGATTATTTTAAGACAATTTTTAGAATAATTATGGACAAAATTTAGATTTTTAGATTTTTGAGTTTTCAAAATTCAGAAATTCATATCTTTTTTTTTGGCGTTATTTGGCCGAGATTTTTGAGATTCAGGGGTTTTCGACCACGGAGAGTCCGAATTTGACCTTATTTTTAGACTTTTTATAGACAAATTTAGACAAAATTTTTCTATAGTTGTCTAAATTTGTCTATAATTGCCCATGATACATCATATATGGCTAATTTTTTGCGGGGAATCCGAATTTTTAGTTTATTTTAGACTAAATATAGACATTTTTAGACTAGATTTATAGACAGTCTAAAAATGTCTATATTTAGTCTAAAATAAACTAAAAATTCGGATTCCCCGCAAAAAATTAGCCATATATGATGTATCATGGGCAATTATAGACAAATTTAGACAACTATAGAAAAATTTTGTCTAAATTTGTCTATAAAAAGTCTAAAAATAAGGTCAAATTCGGACTCTCCGTGGTCGAAAACCCCTGAATCTCAAAAATCTCGGCCAAATAACGCCAAAAAAAAAGATATGAATTTCTGAATTTTGAAAACTCAAAAATCTAAAAATCTAAATTTTGTCCATAATTATTCTAAAAATTGTCTTAAAATAATCTCAAATTCGGATTCCCCGCAAAAAATTACCCATATATGATGTATTTCATGTTTTTTTGCACAAAAATTGGTTCTCGTCTAAGTTTTAGTCTAAATTTGTCTATAAAAAGTCTAAAAATAAGCTCAAATTCGGATTCCCCGTGTCCGAAAACCCCTATACTACAAAAATCTCGGCCAAATTCCGCGAAAAAAGGCGATTCCTGAATTAATGCACTTTTTGCGGCAATTTGTCGCACCGTGAGGTATGCGAGATCCAGGAACACGACAGACTTAGAAATGTCCGTTTGCTAAAAGGCGATTCCAAAATGCCCCATAACATAGGAGAGTCACCACATCACCAAAACACTATAATTAATAACGGCCTCTCTCTTCTGTCTTTCTTGCCGCCGGAATATTCTATATCGCTCATAATCAAAGTAAAACGTTATTTATTATATCTGGGTCATTAGAATAATTACGACGGGTAATTTTGTGTTTTAATAAATATCTCCTTTACTTGCTACTTTTATCTTGATGATGATTAATTTTATGCATTCAAAGGTCCACCTAAGTCTGTGACATTGTCATCGAAGTCAGATGTTTGTCTGGTTATTTCTTTTGACTGTATCATTTTTATTAACAAATGCGGCCAAGTCAGGTTGGAGTTTATAGTATACTTACCGTATTTTCTGTATTATAATCCTCCTTATAATATCCTTATAATAGAGCCACTTATAATAACCGCTCTTACAGAAAGAGAAATATTGTGTAAAAATGAGAGGTTAGAGAAAAAATTGCCCCTTGGAACGGTATTGAAATTATAATGCCCGGGGTGTAATACAGACAATACGGTATTTATTTCTGCAAGTAGGATCTTCTCAAGAGTAAACTTGATACATTTTCTCAAATTACATTTTCTGCTGTAGCAAGTGCACGGCCGGCATATTTTTAAAATAATACGATTTTACCTTGTAGAAAGTTCACCGACTGCTCAAGACCATGCGCGCAGCAGTTACGCCAACGCTTTGAAAGGCATCACTAGTTTTCAGAATCAGGTAGCTCAATAGAAATCGTTTTTACTTTCACAGTTATTGAGTGTGATATATTTAAGGCATCAAAGACGTTTAATCCTTTAACTTTAATAGGTGACTATAGGTATATGTCAAACTATGACCTTTAAAAGGTCATTGTCTTTTATTTACTGAGCTCTGATCTTTGTACTCGCTGAGATAAAAAATTTTTAGAATAAATCCTTAGCTCAGAAAGTTCGGAGGTTTTCTAATTTTCCTCTATAAAACTTTTTAGGCTCACCGCTATCTTTTACATAAGAATGCTGTTGTTTTGAGTCTTCAGCATAGATACAATGCGAAGAAAATTTTCTTCACTGCCAAACAACGCGCCTATGATCTAGCACTGGCGGCCAGGATGAAAGGGCATGCCGTATCTCCTGAGGCAATTTCCGCTGCCAAAATCGCATTGTTATCCGCAGAGGCGCAACTGGAAAAAGCCTCAATGACTTTAAACTATGTAAGACAGATGAATAAGGGCCTTTATCGAGGGGGAGGTTGTATAAAAAATTTATATAAAAGATATTTTTCTAGATTAGCCTAGATAATGTAGGGCTATATAAAAATTACCTTCAGAGTATTTTTGACCATCATAAAAATCCAAATTTATAATTTTCAAGGAGTTAAAAAATTTATATCATTTTTCCAAAAGTTCAGATCAATTTTTTTCAACCTGTAGACAGCACTATATGTAATTTTACCTGTAACTTCCAGGCAAAAGAAGGCCGTCGTATTGCCGAAGACGAGTTTGCAAGAATGGTTCGTTATAAACAACTTATTCAAGAAAATGAAATGAAGAAAGTCGTCCAGAATTCCCGTATCAAAGCAAAGGTCACTTGAGTGAATTGAAGAAATGGAATGTTCTAGAGAATAAATCGGCTGGAAAAATTTGTGAGATAAAATGATGTTAAGCTAAACAGATCGGAATTTGGGTCTCTACATTTTTATTAACAGTCTATTGTGCAAACACATGCTCACCAACCGGACAACTCACCAACTCCTGAAATCTCTCTAAAATTGAGAAATTTGCTTGGTTCAGATTTGGTTCCCTCACGGTTTTACGCGTACCTGATTGCATTCGAAGTGACTAGGTATGGGATATACTGCTGTGCCACCCGCTCCATACTGTCTCTCGCTTTTGGCAACGTAAAATGGTGTTATGTCAATACTGAACTTTTTAATTTCATTTTTATCCCATACCAGTTTACTGGACAATTTTGCTCACAACAATATAGCCTATAGGGAACTTTAGTTCAGGAATGTATCCGTTCAGTATATCCGTACTAAAATACATTATTGAATATTCGCTGCACTGCCATCTGATGAATTTTTTCCAACTGGTCATCGATTTTATATCGAGAGTTGGATACTCTCGTAGGAATTTCCTTCCAGGATTATATAATAATTGGACGATGAAATTCGTTGTTGATTCTTATGTTTGAAATTAGAAATTTTTTCCGGGCCAATTCCTGGTCCGTGAAGTGACTTGGATATCGGCGTTTCGGCTACCGTGGATCGGCGTTTCGGCTACCGTAATCCGATTCATTTTCAGATTCCGTGCCCGGTGACTCATCGCTTTAAATCGTATGGCTGTTGTATTTATCCAGCCCACTGCACCTGCCAGAGGCAAAATCGCACTTTCCCAAGTCCAATTTGATGGCTTTGCCTTTGGACCTCGACAATTCCTCAATGTTTTTGATCTTTAGCGAAGCCTTTATCGGTTTGCCACAGCGTTTTAGCTTTGGATTCTATAAAATGGTTGAAGTTAGGCATAGAAACTGAAAAAAATTTGAAATTTTTCAGTTTTTTGCACATTTGGTCTTAACATCCCTCAGGTCAGTGGCGCAGCCAGAAACTCTGTGCTCTGATTTGGTCTCTTCTACACTGCGTGCTATTTCTTTGTTAAAGCAAAAAAAAGCGGGACACCGGCAGACAAAACAATGATTAACCATAGCTTAGAAAAGAAGATAGAGAAATTTCTAGAGCTTCTTTCGCTTTTGTAAAATTATCTATGTTTATCATTGCTGTATCTGACGGTGTCCCGCTTTTTTTGGCTTTAACAAAGAAATAGCACGCAGTGTAGAAGAGACCAAATCAGAGCACAGAGTTTCTGGCTGCGCTACTGTCTCAGGTATGAGATCATTGAGGGGTAAAGAAGCTCCCGAAGACGACAAAAATTTGCAGGAAAGTCGTTTTGCAGGTAAAGATTAAACTTAAGACTGTGATTACACTAAACCATTAAACTTATGTCTTGACCTTGTGCCTATGGCAGAGCTTGACCTTATACTCAGTCTTAAACTCAAGTTTAATCTTACATTTCACTATATTTTGGACTGTTTAACAATATCAATTTGAAATGCATTTTGTCTTGCAAGGAACATATTCTAGTTTCGGCCTTGCAAATTTTCCAAATCCAAACTCAAATAATTTTGTTCTCTCTATTTTGGACTGTTTAACAATATCAATTTGAAATGCATTTTGTCTTGCGAGGAATATATTCTAGTTTCGGCCTTGCAAATTTTCTGGAAGCTTCACAAAATTACTCTCACATTAATTTTATCTTTTCAGTATATTTAGTTTATTTTGTCTTTTCAGGATATCCCTACAACGCTGCTTTTGCTGTGACTGAAAATGCCGCTCCTCTACCATCAAAGCAACCGTCTCAGCCCGCCGTCGAGAGAAAGATCGTCGACTTGACTCAACTGAACGCCGCAAACGTGCCCATATTCTTCATTGTCGGTAAGTCTTGACTTATTTGGTACAGTAATTTAAAAAATTTGTTTCAGGTGAACAGGGAAGTGGGAAGGGCATGCAATGCAAGAAGATCGTCGCGAAGTATGAATTCAAACATCTCAGCTCCGGCGATTTGCTTCGAGCGGATGTGCAGTCGGGATCGGCCAGAGGTGGGCAGCTTAAAGCCATGATGGAAGCGGGGCAACTAGTTCCATTGGTAAGATTATAATCATTTTTATGGTATATTTGTGCTATTCTAAAATCTAAGAGTGTTCTCTATGGTTACCACTCAATAATATTTTCTCGTCAATATTAGCAAAATTGGCGAGATGTTTTTGAATAGTAATGTTATTATCAAAATCACAAATGCATTAGATAGGTCTAAGCTCGTAAACAGAAAAATTTCGGGGATAGTCGAATTTCAAGGAATAAACATTTTTAGAAGTGTATGTTAAAAATTTTCACGCTTATTCAATTTTTTGGGTGGATATTCGGTAGACTTCTATAAGTTCGGGTTTGGACGGTTCGGTAGATTTCTTTAAATTCGGGCTTGGACAGTCCATAGTAATTCCCACACTAACCTAATTCAGAAATCGACTTTGTTTATCTTTACTCTGTTGTATTTAGTAATTAATTTGGCTAATTCTAGACAATCTTGCTCGACTTGATCAAAGAGGCGATGGTAAAGGCCGTGGAAGACAAGAAGTGCAAAGGCTTTCTCATCGACGGATATCCACGTGAGGTTCAGCAAGGAATCGATTTTGAGCGAGAGGTAGGAAATTTTGAAATTAGTTAACCAGACATTGGCGTTAGTCTATGGTAAAACATCACTTTCCCCCTTTATCAATTTTCCTCTCCCGGCACTTACCCCACTATTTAAGATGTTTCAATGATTCATCACCCGGGGTAATTTCTGGAATATTCCCCAGGTGCAGTAGAGCAGTTCCATAAAATTATTTCCCGAATTGGTCTTGTGTCGTGAAAGTATAACCGATTTTCGTATATGAACAATGAGTTTCTGCTTTCTCATAACACATTACGTAGAACTTTCTAGAGCTATCACTCCGTTAGGTCCCCATCCCCATGGCCTTTAGAAAAAAATTCCGGGGGAAAGTGATGTAGGGAAACTGATTCTATTTTTTCGGGAAGTGATTGGAAAATTTCCCCCGGAATTTTCTAAAGGCCATGGGGTGGGAACCTAACGGAGTGATAGCTCTAGAAAGTTCTACGTAATGTGTTATGAGACAACAGAAACTCATTGTTCATATACGATAATCGGTTGTATTTAAATGACACAAGACCAATTTGGAAAATTATTTTATGGAACTGCTCTGCTGCACCTGGGGAATATTCCAGAAATTACCCCGGGTGATGAATCATTGAAACATCTTAAATAGTGGGGTGAGTGTCGGGAGAGGGAAACTGATAAGTGATAACCCCGGGTTGTAAGTAATAATAGTCATTGTAATTCCTGAAATATTTCACGTCGTTATAATTTTTGAATTGTTATGAAAAATTTTACTAGATCCAACCGAGCAAGTTAGTGTTCTACTTCGACGTGACGAACGAGAAGACCCTCATCGAAAGACTTCTGAAGCGAGCTCAAACCAGGTAAGTATAATCTACAGCATAAAATATACTACAAAACGATATTAACCAAGTCGTAATTCAATCGTAAACAATCCTGTGTACACTTTTCATAGTTGAGTTTCCATTGAAATAGCTTTAAAAAGGTGGTCAAAAAGATTATTCATCACTAGGAATACAATTATTACAGCCACATAAAATGTAGCCAGTGAAGGAGATAATAATTCGTAGGTTAAACATACGAAAATCTTAAACTTACAACAGGTTGTTTTAGCTATATAAACCCACTTCTATAAGACAGAATTGAAAAATTTATTTTCAGATTGAGGCCGATGGAACCGTAGATGCCATTTTCGTCGAAGTCTGTAAGCATATCGACAAAGCGCTATCGCCAAAATAATTTATGTAATTCCAAGTATGTGCAAATAGAATAGTTTACTAGGTAGAAATTTATTAGTTTCATATAGAAATTCATTATATCATGTGATATTTTTGTAATAAAGACTAGAAAGGGCGCCGCAGCTATCGCGGCGTCCACGGGGTCTGTATATCCATTACACCCGCAGTTTCCCAGCCCCGTCATCAATCCCAATCCCGTCATCAATCCCAGCCCCCTCGCAACCCCCAACCATTCCGACCTCCGTTTCGACCTATGCCGACCACCCCAAATTTTGGCGGATTCGTGTTCCCCGACTCCGAAAACCCCACCCGCAGTTCAGCCGCGTCACCAATCCCGCAGTTTCCCAGCCCCGTCATCAATCCCAGCCCCCGTCGCCGCCCGCAGCTCCCAACCATTCCGACCTCCGTTTCGACCTATGCCGACCACTCCAAAGTTTGGCGGATTCGTATTTCCCGACTCTGAAAACCATATATGTGACACCAATATGCCTTAATTGGGCAAAAATGCCATTTTCGACCTGTTCGACCCCCGTTTCGACCTGCTCGACCTATGCCGACCTCGAATCTGAGTCGATTTTTACGGATTTATGGGGGGTGTTTACTGTAAGGGTGATGAGATCTGGGTCGAAAACAGGCCGGAAGGGGTCGAAACGGCAGTCCACGGACACCAGCAAATTACGAAAGTGACCATTTTGATTATTGTTTCATCCAATGTTTGGATGAAAGGTAGGAATAATTGTTTTGACTTAACTTTTGAGCGGATGATTGTTGATCGATTAGTTTTTCAATTTCGTGGAAACATCCTATCCATGTAACAAATGATGGTTGATCTGCAATTATCCATTTTATGGGATGAGTTGGCTCGAGTAAGGAAGAAAAAATTTTAAGTGGGGCTCAAAATAATGCAATACTTGATGATTCGAAGACGTATTTTTTATTTTCATGGTATGTTTTCCCTATACTGGTTATAAGTTCTGAGCGTCGACATCGTTGGAATTGTCACATTTCAACTTTCCATTCACAATAAAATGTCTGGCAGTGGCGAGATTGAAGGAAAAAGTAGAAAATATGACCGAAAATGCGAATAGCCCGAAGCAATTCATTGAATTAACGGATTTGTTCGTGACAATAGCACAAAACTAGCTTCAGGGACTCCATACGGGAGTCCAGTTGAAAAAAATGGTATACATGTATATTTTTATTATGTTTATTTATTTATGTATACCTACCAGGTGGGGACATAATTTTTGCAAATGCGAATTTTGAATTTAAATTCGCGCCATTTCAGTTTAGCCTCTTTAGAAGGGGGCTAGCTCAAATCTGATATTACTAACCCCTTCTATAATACGATTTTAAGATAAGGTTATCAATATCATATTTGAGCTAGCCCCCTTCTAAAGGGGCTAAACTGAAATGGCGCGAATTTAAATTCAAAATTCGCTTTTGCAAAAATTATGTCCCCACCTAGTATGTTCTAAGTTCCCTCAAATTCCAAGGAGAAGGCCGGGCGCTCCGCGCCCGACCACAGGACTGGCTCGCCGCCTGCGGTGGCTCGCAATATTTACCCCACGGACAGACAAAAATAAGCACTGGTAAAATGCAGAAACATACTCAGCTCGTCTATACGAACATTTTAAGCTGTCACATCATCATATATTCTAGCGCCAATGGATGCATATCAAGTTTGAACCGTTATAAGAGTTGAACTTTGAAGCCAGCCGAAAGCTGAGTAAACACAAAATTTGGTAATTAGTTTTGTCATCAAAAATATATTTGGACGAAAGAAACGTTTTCGGAAAACGAAAAATTTTTAAAGCATAAAGTATTTAGATATTTGGTCTCTAACAAAATTCTGATAGAACTAGAAAAGAGAGAAGAACCAAAAAATATTGTGTTTCTTATGAGGTAACTGTCTTGAAGCCAAAAAGTGTAGCGAGAGAAAGATTTAGAACTCGCCAACATTTTTTGTATAAGAGAAATTTTTTAAGTCCGCATTTAAAATTCTGCACTTTACTCGTTTCCGCCATTCACTGCACTTTTACTCAAGACTACTACTAGTACCTACAATATTTATATAAATTTATTAAACGGCATAGATATGACTTAAAATATGAAACAGCTCTGAATATCATTCAAGGCACAATCATATAAAAATAATCACAAAAATACTTTGGATCACATATTCGGATAAAAAACTTAAAAATCAAATATATCGAAAATTTCCGAGTAAAAATTGATCTTTGATCTCTGCATATTTGGCTCTTGACTTTGATCACATTCGGATTTGGTAGTCGCCGTTTTGAGTGACGTATCTGACCCAAGGCAGGGCTTGATATCCGGATTTCTCGATGATTTTCAGGTAGCGGACCTAAAAAAGTTAGATTATTGGGAGTTTATCAAGAATAAAATATAGAAAGCTTAAGATTACGCTTCAGATTAAACTTAAGCCTGAGCTTTCTATTTTGCTCAACTCTGAGTATGATGTTTACGCTTAAACTTAAGATTGCGCTTACACTAAACTCTTAGCTTGATCTTATGCCTATGGCAGATTTTGACCTTATACTCAATCTTAACCCAAGTTTAATCTTACACTTAAAAAGTCGCACTAAGGTATTCTAACCATTACTTACTTGTAGGCCGCTGGTGGTGAAGTAGGGAATCTCGAATTTCACGCTCACAGGAATTTTCCCTTGTGTTTCTTCGCTCACGATTGACGGAAGACTGAAGTGAGCGCGCATCAAATATTCTCGGCCACCTGAAATTTTAATATATAAAAAATCACGGAATCGAATAAAAAAGACAGAAATTTAGTCATGTTTGACAAGAACACAAGCCTGAGTTCAATCGAACACCTAAGCTTTAACCTGGTCCCTCTTGTCTATGCTCAAACCTATACACTTTTAAGACAATTATTCTTTAGCTCACCTGGAAAACTTCGAATAGTCCACACAAACGCTCCAATTTCCGGTGCATATTTGGCAGATCCTATAGGACTTTTGAACTTTGGTGAGTCAGCGTCACTCGGGACCGGAACAATGACCTCGACGTGGTTGGCAATCGATTGGCGCTTGAATTGCGATTTGGCCTAAAATTAGTTTATGGAATTCACTAGCAAAGTACTGTTAAATAAAAAAGTATAAAATTGGACATTTTCAACATTCAGAAAAATCTTTCAAAATTTGGACGTTTGTAAATGTTAACAAAGCTTTCTGTCGATTAAATTCGAGCTATTTTACCAATTTTGGGCAGATTTCACTATGTTAGTCATAAATCCGATATTATTATTGCTTCTATGTCAATTTTTTCTCTAGTTTCCAATTGTTTTTTGAAATTTTGAACTCGCGCTAAAAAACGACAATTTAATTAACGTTTCATCACTGCTACCAGAATTGAGTGATGATATATAGAATTTGGCATGTTTTGGCGCAAATTCAAAATTAGAAAAGTGTATTGGAAACTAGAGAAAAAGTTGACATAGAATGAGACCAGATAACATCAGATTTATGACCAACTAGTGAAATTTGCCCAAAAATGGTAAAATAAGCTATAAAAAATAAACAACTCACCTTGACCATAAACTCGACCCGAGAATGTGCGTGTTTCTCCACCGAAACTTCGACCCAAATCAACGGTTTGATGGTTGCCGACAGCCTATAGCTCATTAGTTCGAACTCGCCATCGGGCGGTATAAAGCTGATTGTGCGCTCACTCTCGAATCGTGACAGACGGACACACTGGTGGAACTTCACGTCTTCCAATTCCACGGCTTTTCCGCGACTTCCTGAAAAAGTTACAGAGTTAGAGTCAAAGTTGAGTTAAACATTGGAATCAGTGCCGCAGCTTGGGCATTTTTGAACCCCCGGTACTTTTCAAAAACAAAAGGGGGACCCTTTTGTTTTTTGTGAATTTATTTTTGAGGCATTCTTAGGGGTGCTTGTTCCAAAAGCTGACCCCCCGGTAATTACTGGATTTACCTGTATGAAACTGCGGCCCTGATTGGAATGTTGCCAAACCGCGAAATGTTGCCAAATATACGCAACATTAACCAGAATACTGGATGCCAAATAAAGAAAAGTGACTCACTTCCGACCGACTGGAACAAAACTTTGTCATTTAGCCCCAGGCGCAGTTCCGGCATCCCGGACAAAATGACGCGCATGCGAATCGATCCCACTATTTCACTTCTGAGGACAGTGCCCGAGGCGTTGGCCTGGAAATAAATGGGTTACTATAATTGTCATTGAGACTTTGACGAATTATTGACAAAAGGCATTTTCTTCAATTTATTTTTCTTCAACTTTTTCTAGTT
This sequence comes from Ditylenchus destructor, assembly GCA_022814885.1. Lineage (NCBI taxonomy): Eukaryota > Metazoa > Nematoda > Chromadorea > Rhabditida > Anguinidae > Ditylenchus > Ditylenchus destructor. Next base: position 189,889 of record JAKKPZ010000035.1, on the reverse strand, counting down.
CCCAGGTTTGTTTCAAATTTTTGTATTCGCTCGAAATGACGCATTTAATCACAATAAGTAACTTGAAAAACTTTTTGATAAAATCCTGATTAAATTATCAGTTTCTAGCGCGAAATCAAAATTTGAAAAAGCATTATAAACTAGACAAAAATTTGATATAGATGCAGTATTATCATATTTATGACTAATATAGTGAAAATTGGCGCAAAATTGCTTCCAAAATCGGCATTGCATAATGTCTTTATAATTAGAAATTAACTACAGGTAAGGGGTAAGATAGTTGTTATTGCGTATTTTTACGCTAGATAAATATACTATAAAAAATAAACCTATAATATCGGTGACCAAACATTAAATATGATAGAGATAACCTCAAATTTATATCTAAAAATTTTCACTTACCAACAAATTCACAGACTCTATCACATCCAGGAACACCTCATTCTTCCGGTACTTTATTCCTTCCGAACGCCACGAGACTGCGTTTGTGACCGCCATGGGTGGTCTTGGCGCGATTTCCAACTGATGGGTCTCCTGGGTTATATATTCTTGAAGAATTTTCGGCTCTGTCGTTTGCGGAAAGCCGAAATCTGACTAAAATTCAAATTTGAGTAACGAAATTTAATTATATCTTCTTTTACACATAAGCTCAAGAACTAAGTTCAAGCAAGGACTTAGATCTAGGTCTGATCTATTGCTTAGACTTTAAATTTAAACTTTAGACCTAGACTTTAAATCTAGACTTAGTCTTACACTAGATTTATGTATATGGGATTTGTTGGGGGTTGCAGAAGAGGTTGGCCATAACTTTTTCATTTCCGTACTAGAGGTAGTTGATGATTTTTCAAAAATGTAGCGGCAAGTGTCTAGTTTCTGAATATTATAGAAAATTTTTAACCCGCATTTAACCCCCTAAAATATGCAATCCACTCTGCATAACCCAAAAAACAAGATTTTTAAAGGGGGATTGCATATTTTTGGGGTAATGGGGGTTTAAATTTTTCTTGGATATTTAGAAGCTAGACTCTTGTCGCTACATTTTTGAAAAAGTCATCAGCTATTCCAGTATGGAAATAAAAAATTTATAGCTGATCCCATCTGCAAACCCGCTAGCAAATCCATATGTGCATGGCTCTAGTGTAACCCTAGTCTTACTCCTCCAAATATGGTCAATACTATCAAAATTGTTTCAAACACCAAAAGAGAGCCTACAACGATCCCAACGCAATCTAGTCTTGACTAAGCCTAATCTAAAGCATGCTTCCTAATATGGTAATAAAAATCCCAATCAACTCACCATTTCGTCTAGAAGCTCATAGATGACCACAAAGTTGTCTCTGACCGACTCCTCTTCCAGATCCTTGAAGTAGCAAATGAAGACGTCGACGCATTTGTACAGCCAGCTGAAGATCATCGCAGCGTTCGCATTCTTCTTCGACAGCGATACCACTAAAAGTTCAGGGGTTAGGATAATATTACTCAAGACTTGAGAAATTTTTCCGTCTTACGAAAAATGTTTGTATGCTTGATGAAGATGTAGTTGAGGTCGTTGTTTTGCACTATTGGCGAGGATCGGCCTTCGTCTTCCTGTTCGATTAGGAGCGGCATGAATTTCTCGATCGCGGTCATGTCGACGTCGCCCCGGTAGTTTCGCGACATGATTACCTGAAATTGACAATTTTTTTATTTTTGTTTTCATCAATCTGAATTTGGCAAAAAATTGATATTCCATTTTTTGATTTTTGGTCATTTTCATTCAAATGTTGCAATATTATTTAAACATTTTCTTAATTGTTTCAAAAGTGTCGCGTTGTAACCACGGAAATGTGCCAAAGTTGAAAAATTTGGAAAGTGAAAGTAAAAATGTAATAAATAGTCAAAAATTCATTATTATTCATACGTTTTTTGATTTTTTAAAATTAAAACTGCAACAGCTAAAAGTGCATTTTGATTAACGGCCTTCAAATTTTTTTCTAAAATTGAGAAATTTGGCCTGAAACAAAATATTTTCCAAAGTCGTATCTTCCACAGTTTTTTGTAGTCAAATTTCGGTCAAATTTTTGCACTTTTTTAAATTTTCTGATATATTCTGTCAGTTTTGAAATTTTATTTTTATTTTATCGCAATCAACTCACATTTCCCTTCAAGTCGAGGATAAAAATGGCGCTGCAGGACATATCGCCAGGAAAAGATTTGACGCAGCTCCTAAAAAAAAGTATTAGAAGGCTTTAAAATTTCAATAGTCAGAGTAGAGACCGTTAGTTTCAATCGAGATCAAAATTTCATACAGTGAAACAGTTTAAACCAAATTTTTCTATTCAAATTTTGCAAAATTGGCCAATTTTTCCGGACAAAAATGCCAAAATCCACAAAAAATGTGCTCAGGAATGTGAAGAATGTTGGTAAGATCCTAGGTTTTCGACATAAAATTAAGAGCAGGTCCCATCAGTTCAACCTGCTCAAGCATATTCTCGATCAAATTTGTACAAAAGTACACAATCTAAGAGTGCAACCTCGAGTTTCTCTACAATTTTTGGCCAAAAACTGAAAAAATGCCGGAAAATTGGCCAAGAATGTCCAGAATGTTGAAATGCGGAACGCGCTCGATCGAATTTTCCGATCAATGCCACCTCACTTTTGTACAGGTAAATGTCCTTTGGAAGGAATTTTGTCCTGGGACGACTGTTCCTGGATTGTACAGCCTAGCAATTAATCTGTTCCCTGGGCGGTAAACAATCCCAGATTAAAGGCGAGAATGAAAATTGTATAGCGAAAAATTGTAGTCAAGAGTGAATCCATAAATGGAAAGTATTGATTCGAACATAAAAATCCAAAGCAAACTAAGAATGTAAGGAAATTATTGACAAGAAAATCTTCAATTCGTGTATTGAATAAAAGGAATGCGGAGAATTTTTCAGGATGCAAAAATTTTCTGTGGACTTGGGAAGGAATTTTATGGATCCGTATTTGAATTGGAAGCTCGGAACAAATGAGCGTTCAGTACAATTTTTGACCATGTTGGGTAGAAAACCGTTTCCGAAAAAATCCTGAGCGTCCAAGTGAGAGTTATGGAAGAATCCATGAAGACTCAATTTTTCTTTGCAAAGCAATGCCAGAATCGAAATCTATAGTTTTGACCTTTTAGAGGAACTTTGGAAAAGATAAAAATTGCTGCGAAATAGTTTATAGCGACAAAAAGCAGAAAATTCATGCCAAGGAAAAGTGCAATCTCACGAAAATTTTTAGAAATTACCGGAAAAATGAGAATGTTTAGAACCAAACTTAAATCCTGGCAATCTCGCAATCAATGACTGCGTTTCGCACACGTTCACTGTTCATTTCATAAAATAATTAACTCAATTATTTCCACCGTCAAGACTGAGCTGTACTCTGGTCCTCCAAAGCTGGCACGCAAGCCACCAATTAAGTGCCACGTGGCCGTCTAGTCGATCATAAATTGTTCCGTGAAATATGCTGTTGCCAATTGTAAACAACATTTGTTTTGTATGACTATGACTTTATTTTCTATGGGCGTTTTCCCGAATTTACAGAAAATTTATTAGACAATTCGTAAATTGTAACGAAAACCGCATTTTAACCTAATTTTTGTAATAATTTGGCCAGCGATAGAAGCAATAGGATCACAAATTCAATTGGCAGCATTGATTTCCAACTTTCAGAGTTCAATCCAATGTGAGATTTCGGATCTCATTTGCGAATTTTAACAAAAGAGTAAGCAAGTAATTCGATTTCTGGAGTCGGACCCTCCTGATTGAACTTTCGGTTTTTGATCGTATTATCTTTTGGAGATTGAATTTATACAAAAATTGCTTTATATATACATGTTTTTGTAAAAGCATGACTACTTCTAAGTCATGACAATACTTGAAAATTAAGAACCTCAGAAAATAAAATAAATGTAGCGATAAAGGCGGCAAATGCCACCAGATTTTATAACAACGATAATAATAATGAGAATAATAATCATAGTAAGTATGAGTTGTCCAGTCACAAACGCAACCAATACAACAATACTTAAGTATTGTAAATCATTACATAAGGACATAGAGAAGCAAGTAAAAACTGTGCAAAAACATGAAAACAGCCCACAAGATTGGGTCAGATACAACAAAACTGTTATTTACATCAAAGTACAATTTATAAATTATCCCTGAAGCTAAAGTTAAGAACCTCAGAGAATAAAATAAAATCAGGGATGAAGGCAAAAAAGGTAAGTACCACCAAACATGACAACAATAATAATAGTAAGTATGAGATGTCCAGTCACAACGCAACAATGCATCGAAATACAATTGAGGTATTTCTTCAAGATGGTCAAGTTTAACTCCCATAAAGACGAGTATAAAGTTTATGATCAAGACTGGGAATGTGATTCCGCCCGGTAGCCAGAGGTGAAGGAATACTGCGGCCAGGATGTAACATACGGCTGTATATGACGTCCATAAAAAACGAATGAAGAATGACACGTAACTGGAATTATCGCGAACGAATGTGTAGGTATCATTTATTAGATAGAAGGCTTCAGGCAGGTGAGTGATGGCGAGAAGTGTGTAGAAGATTTGATCACCTGGAAATAAAAAGGTTAACTACTTTAATGATATATCGTAAACTCTCTCATTTTGCCCTTATAAGGGGAGTCACTCGTGTTGTGGAGAATTCTTAGGATGGAACGAATTTCGAATAGAATGGAACAAAATTCGATTACAATTGGCAACTTTTTTACTTTTTGTATAACGTATTTCTATAAAAATACCTCGCAGATGATGTTGGCTCTGTAATACTCCCACGATGCCAAAGATCAAAGATCGCGCCACCAAATAAGCTGGCCAGATATATTTGAGTTGCTTAGCGAACAAAACAGTTGTAATCCCATACTCCCGATTAAAGAGTCGTATACGGTAAAAGTCCCGATTAAATATTTGTATCCGAGAGTAAGATTGGAAACGAAAAAACTTCCTAAAAATTGTACAAGGTTAATCAGTTTATCCGAAAAAACATCTACCTGTATGTGACAATCATCTGACATGTGATCGATAGCAGCAATGTGGTTGCAATGACTTTCTCAGTAGAAAGAGGCCTCTGCGCGACCAAGGCGAGAATATAGCCAAAGATGCTGGGCAACAGGATTGCGGCGCTGTATTGAAATCGCATGCGACGTTTTTGATGAAGCCTTTTCTGCGCTTCCTCTTTTTCTGCAATTTCTCTTTTACGGTTTTTCTCAGCTTGCTGTTGGCGAAATTCGAGACAAATATCACCGGCGAGCTTAATAAGAAAGAATTATAAAAGCAGAGCCCAGTTAAAATTTTAATGCATAGAAAGAAGTTCCTTAACGCGAATAGCCTTCTGAAACATTCTAGAAACATTTTGTAAAATATTCCAAAAAATTTTGCATTTCTTTGAGATAAAATTGATGAAAAACTGTGTTATATCAGCAATTAGGCCAGGATCTAGCTAATTAAATGAAGGAATAACCAAAATATTTCTGAGAAAATGCCCTAGGATTTTTGTGTTACCACTTGTTTAGGTAAAAATAACTTGTGTGTCCTTCTAGAAAGGTCTGGAAATTTTTATATATCAAAAATCCATAAAAATCTGCAAACCAACTCTGTTCATTTCTCGGAAATCGGTTGGAATTCGACGAAGTTTCGGCAAGGTATTTTTGTGGTATTCGATGGTATTTCGCCACTGACGCGACACATTGATGCCATGTTTGTAGAGGTCATAGGCCCTCAGGCATCGGAAAACTTCGAGTTGAACGTCCAAGGAAAATAAATTCCATAAATTCCTTTGTGCGGAAATTTGACAGGAATTTGGCGACAATAAACTTTCTCGGGATTCAATATCCATAACTAAATTTTTTAGTAGGAATTTTAGTATAGTGAAAATTTATTAGTGTAAACTTGGTAACATTTTCAATTCCGGTTGAATTTGTTCGGTCATTGATTGCAGTATTGAGTTCTGGAAGAGGTCAATTCTGGCTTGACCCTTACTTCTCTTGAGATTGAGCTAGAGACTATGCCAAGGCATTCGCTTAGGCGGCAATTCAAATGGCCATTTCAAAAATGACGGGCCAGGCTAGCGTAGAGGTTTTGAGTGGTTTCCTGAAAAGAAATACTGTTTACTCTCGACTTAGCGAACCTTTGGCCTCGAGTGAACAACATTCGAAACAAAATTTGTTAGTTCGAGAGCTATTTTGCGCTGTCTATAACCGTAAAATATGACTTCAAGGAATACGAAGGGAACTCTTCTGAAATAGTGCCGTGGGACACATATTCTTATCCAGGATATTTTCGGAACAATCTAGAAGATCATTCTCGGAGTTTCTAGAATTTCCCGGAGACAATCAACCAAGATTCATCGTCTTTCGCAGTCAAGATTCTGTGTGCATGATTCACTCATCGCGCCTTAGGCGTTCTCGTACTTACAAATATTAGCTTCCACTTAAGCACATGTAAGCTTGTGCTTAAGCTTGCATCATGCCTCGAACTTTGTTTTATGGAAGAGTGTAAGCTTCAACTAGAGCCGTCGCTGATTTAGAAAGCATTCCAGAAATCTTTCCAGAAAAGTTACTACTGGAACCTCATATAACTTCCGTTTAGGTAAACAACCTTAAGCTTAGGCTTATCTCAAACTCGAAGCTCAAATCTGAGATGGCGCTATCGGCATTCAAGTACCGGCCTTCAATTATCCGTTATAAACTCAAGTAAACAGCAGCTTTTTTCTTCCAATATATCTTTCTGCGATTTTATTCGATCTAAATGCCATAGGCATGTTTGTCTTTTTTATTCTCGATCTGATGGCTCATTCTAGAAGAATCCATCCCGAAATTTTTCAATCTTGAATTTGCGATGCGGAAAGTCAGTTCACTTACTCTCACCCATTTCCTTCAAATCAAAAACGAGCGTTCAAACGGAGATTGGTCCCGCCACGATCTGATCTTGGCTGTGGAATACCGTATTCAAACACGAAGCCATTACAAAACACAGCGAAATATCGCCGAAATACTGACGTCTGCCCATTTTTGAAGGCTTTTTCATTGTTCTCAATTATAAACTAATTTTTACTTTTTAGTAATTTTTACGGAGAAAATCTATTTTGAGTCTTTGTCGAAAGATTTGTCAAGAACTTCACTTATTACAATCCAAAAATTATAGTGACAGAAATGTGCCGTTATTGATAATTAAATTTGGGTTAAAAAATAGGAAAAGAAGAAAATAAGAAAAATGTGCCAGTTTTTGATTGAAAAAAGAAATTTATGGAATGGAAAATCTTAATTTATGGAATCTTCTAGAACATTCCCATTATCGCATATATTATGGAATGTAACATTCTCGGAATGTATCAAATTGCCCAAATATGGTAAACTGACGCTAAAATAGTAAATCTTAAATTTTCAGGATACCGACTTGCACTGAATCACAGCGCAGCCAATCCTGAAAATGGGCGACATCGAAAACGTGGATGACCTTTTGGAGAAAGCATTTGACCGCGTCGAAGACGCGGACAGAAATGGATCGAGCAAGTACCCAATGGACGACATTGTCATGGCCGAAGCGCGCAGGCAGGGCATACAGGACAGACAGAACCCGGAGGAAATGGCGAGACGCAGGTTAGTTTTCGAGCATTCTCGTAGGAAATAGAAAACGATGACGATGCTGTAGAAAATTTTTGCTTTTCCATAAATTTTTGTGGGATTATATCCAGTTATTTCTGATGTAATAATATTTTTGACCATTGCATGACCATCGGATATATAGGATAGCTGTCTAGTATGTTCTAGAACGTTTTAGAACTGTATGCTTTTAAAATTATTGAAGGCACTAAATTAGGATATGGAAACTTCTAGAATGCTGTAGAATTTACTTGAAACTTCTAATCTTTGAAAAATTTTTGAGAACCTAAATAATGACCACGGAATATTCCAGAATGTTCCATAACTATTCTGTACATATGATGTTCGTATTAGGCACATGTGACATTTTAGGACATTTCAAGAAGAATAAAAATTTTAAGAATGAAAAAATTATCCTTTCAGCAATGTCAATTTAGGATTAAAAAAATTTGGAAAAGGGCAATTTTAATAAAATTTTAATGACATTTTATAAATTTCTGAAAAATCTGAAATTAAATAAATAAAAAATTATTTCCAGAGCCGAATCCCGTCGACGCAAGCACAGCCCATCGAGTTCGGAAGAGGACGCGCCAGATTCAAAGATGGAAGATTCAAAGGGCGGCAAAAGGAAGCGCAGCAGAAGTCGAGATCGTAAGAAGAGGTTTGGGTTTAACCAAAAAAATTCACTTTCAATTTACCTGAAAAATAACACTCTTACTTTCAGTGATTCATCACGTGACCGAAAGAAGCGTTCCCGTTCTCCCAGTGAGCGTCATAGTCGAAAGCGATCAGGGTAAGTTTTTTACCTGTAGTAAATCCGAAGTTTCGTTGAAAGACCATTTGGATTCAAAATTTGTCTCATGTAAACAGTTTGGAATCCCAATACATTGAAACCATCTCTCCAGATATTCACCTTGAGCACGTTTTACGTCACCTGTCTTCAGTGCATTGAGTCACCTGGCAATTGAAGGAGTGGATTCCTGCGATCGACTGCGGATTTGGACCAGATCTGCCAAGGGATTTTACCGTTATTCTGTATCATTCGTTATCTCTTTTCTTAACCAAAAATTGTTGAGCTTTTTCCTAGGATTGTTCTAGTTTTACTTATGATATTGTAACCAAAATTGTTTCTTATGGGTCTCTGATCTCTGGTGCTTGACCTTTTAGCCTTAATGCATGTTAAAGTGCAAGAATATAAAATATTAGAATTTTCCAAAAATGTTTATGTACAACCTTTTTTCTTCCGGAATCTTTTATCGGGAAAATGTCAAAGTTTACCTGTTAAGGAAATTTAAAGCATTCTATAATTAATACCGCAATATTTTCATATAATAATGCAACACAAAATCTCAAGATCCATCGAAGAATGCATAATTAGATTGTTTTTTCTGTCCCGACTTCTTCCAGATTCCTAGGATCTTCTATTGTCTGCTAATCCAATGAATGTGCCAAAATCAAATCCATAACCAAATCCTTGAAATTCCAAAATTCCTAGACATCTAAACAATATTGAGACCTAAACAGTTGATTTTAGATCACCTCCCTCTAGACGGTGAACATGAGAACAAACATTTCATACACAGTTTCAAATGTTGCCAATTTCACTTTCATACCTTCAAATGAGCCTTAATTGTCACATTTCCCGTTTTAGTTTGTAACTGTTTCATTGGCAACTTTTATAGCAATTCATAAAATAAATTATTGCTTGCTTCCAGGGTTCAGGATCAAAATTGTACGTCGATTCATTTTCTTGAAATGTGTACTCTTGAGAGTGTTGTGTACTGTTATTTTCATGACCTTGAGTTTCAGGCTCTTGTCCCAAAGCGACATCTGCAGCCAGCTTCGTTTTTGTTGTTGTTGCTATATTTCTTATCATGTTTATAGGCATTTCCCCAAAATTTTGGTGCCAAATGTTGTTGAAAATTTGCTCCGAGTTGGTTGGAGTATAGGTGAATTTTTCAAAAATCTCAAATATTTCTTACGGCTTTCTTTATAATGTTGCCATTTTGTAATGTCGCAACATTTTCAATGTTGCCAAGTAAGAAAAAAAAACTCAATCGTTTGTGACCAAATCCGGCAATAAGCCCTCCGGGCATAAAGCAAAATTGGCAACATTATAAATCAAGCTCACTTATATGTTTCTAACAGACAATAATCTTGTACTTTAGCTCTCGTGAGCGCAAGCGCCGCACCCGAACCAGGTCAAGATCCGGCTCTAGGGACCGCAAAAGACGTGATCGCTCTCGCGACAGAAGCAGCGAAAGACGCCGCCGCTCCAGATCGAGATCCTTTTCAAGACCAAAGATCATCGACCATCGTGGATCTCCGTAAGTTTTTCTTTTTGTAGGATTGAATTAGAGCAAAAATTTCAATTTTGTGGCAAAAATCTAAGAAAAAATGAAAATGCGACGAAATTATTTGCCCATTTTTGGTTTCAAAGTGATTCTTCAAGGCGCAATTCGCGCGCTAAAATAGCGCAAACTGCGCCCAATCAAACTTCTAACTTTTCCAATCGATCTAATTTTTTATACATTCGTTTAATTTCAGGCCATGGAGACGCTCACCGCCGCCCAGGTATGATCTTGATTCTTTCCAGGTGATTATATATTAAACTTTATTGATTACAGATCTCGTCTACCTGGACCAGAGCGCCGAGATGTGTAAGTGTCTTTACTGTGAAACGGTTTCCATACATTTTTATTTGGGAATTTTCTGGAAGCTTCTATACCTTGGCGCAGTAATAAATTTTTAGTGTCTCTGTCAATTAAAAATTCTCATTTGAGCACTTTTCTAGAATAGTGCACAATTTTGTTTTCTAGAATATTCTAGAAAGTTTTCAAACAAAAAGTTTGCATTCCTGAGATAGTTTACCTACGGCCTAATTTTACCTGGGGGTTGCCTATAACTTGTACTACAAGCTTGAACTAAAAAATCTTAGCTCATAACAAAATTCTGGAAGAATCCAAAAAGTTCTGGATTTTGGTACATGGGGGTATATTAGGGTATTTTAGTATATTGTATGGTATTGACAGAGATACCCAAAATTTATTACAAAGCCAAGATATAAAAGTTTCTTTTATGGTATCTTTCGGTCTGAAAATTTGAAAAGAAAATTTGTTGTCTAGCTAAGATTCAAGGCTTCTAAACAAAAATTTGCAATAAAATTTCTTTTACTTGCTGCTTAATACTAGAGCTTAATTAGAGCTTCTAATTACTACTGAAATCAAATTAGATCACTGATTCTTTCTCTGTCTCTAAGTACTAGATAAGACTTGTTGGCTAAATAAGATTTCTCTAGGCTTGATTCTTTAAGTATGCCCTTCACGCCGAGACGATCGCCGCCGAAGAACGCGAAAATGGACATGACGCCGGAGGAGCGCGACGAAAGAACCGTTTTCATTTTACAGGTAAGTGTTTGCTATTGTTGCATTTTTTGTGTACTTACCTCAAATTTTCAGCTGTCCCGCAATACCAGACCGCGCGACCTGGAAGAATTCTTCTCGAGTGTCGGACATGTTCGTGACGTGAGAATCATCACAGACTCAAAGACCAGACGATCGAAGGGAATCGCTTACGTGGAATTTTGGGAGCGCGAAGGAGTGGCATTGGTGAGCCGTTTTTTTGTTTATTTTCGTTAAGGGGCAGCTCTATTAGCGATATCAAACGAACGTTTCTTTAATTGAAATGCTATATAAAGAAGCGCTAACAGGAATAATGTGGCGGCAATTTGAATATACATTTTGCCAAGGCAAATAAACGATGACTATAATTTAGTAGATATTTATATAATTTAATAGATATATAACCTTTCTATTAAAGAAACGTTTGTTTGATATCGCTAATAATAGCAAATTATTGATGAAAGTGCCTTTTTTGGGAACTTTCTCCTATGTCGACCATAAATCTGATGTTACTCATTGTATGCCAACTTTTTCTCTGGTTTATAACGGCTCAATAAAAAAATTTCAAGTTGGCCGTTTTCGACCAAAAAGTGCCATTTTCCTCAAAATTTGGTAAAAATCTCATGAAATTGTAATTTTTGCTCAAAAAATCGCAAATTCAAAAATTTTGAAAATGCCATTATAAACTAGAGAAAAAGTTGGCATACAATGAGTAACATCAGATTTATGGTCAACATAGGAGAAAGTTCCCCAAAAAAAGGCACTTTCATCAATAATTTCGCTATTAGAGCTGCTCCCTTAGGAACTTCCCATCCTGAAAGTGCACTATTATATAAGCGAACATCAAACATTCGTGACGCACTCAGTAAAATTTTGCACACTTTTTCACGTTCGACCCAAAATCGTAGTGGTATTGAAAGTATATTGCACCCAATTCTATTTCAACTTCTATACTGTATTCTATTCTGTTCTATATTTTCTATGTGATTGTGGTATTGCGCAATCTCGAGCTGGGTCTTGTCTGTTATCTCCATGTCCATAAGAACTCATGAGATCAGTCTAGATTCACCTCGATGTTGGCCGCATATATTTATTATTTCTGCGATTATTCTGTGATCCTAGGCTACGGTAGGTTTGTCGAATGTGGGAATTAAAAAAGTTTAAGTCATTACTCATTCTTCCAGAATGTTCTAGAAAAATACTTATAGTAAATGATTGGGAGACGGAATGACCGCTTCCCTTGTTTCAATTGTTGTGACTTGCACTATTCAACTTTTTCTCACTTTTTTCCAGAATGTTCCAGAAAATCATTCAACTTTTTTTAGGCGATGGGTTTGAACGGCCAAAAATTGCTGGGATGTCCATTAGTCATCCAGATGACTTGCGCGGAGCGAAACCGAGCGGCTGCCAGCACAATGGGCGGAGCCATTGGTCTCGGCTTGACCAACTCTGTGGGTCCGTTGAAGCTGTGCGTCAGCAATTTGCATCCGCACATCACCGACGACATGCTCTCGGCCATCTTCGAGCCGTTTGGAAAGGTTGTTCGAGAATTCGCTTTTTTCTGTACCTTCTGGAATGAATGTTTAATTTGTGCAAATTTTCAGATCGATCGATGCAAAATTGAGAGGGACTCCACTGGATCATCGAAAGGATTTGGATATGTAGAGGTAACTTTTTTCTGGAATTTTTGATGGAGCTTGTTGCGAATGGACGCATAAAAGACGGCTTTTAAGAAACTAGATTGTCCTACAACAGTCTAGATTATCCCGGAACCTTCTAACTTGTCCAAGTACTTTCTAGATTGTTCTGGAACATTTTAGACTCTCCTAGAATCCCCCCATATTAAGGCTCCATGGAGCATGTCAGGAGTTACGGTTTCTCAATCAGTTCCGGGCAAGTGATAGCTCAAAATGACCGCCATAAAATTCTAAGAATTTTGGTCCCAACCCGAAGCGGATCTGAGCTGCGTAAAAAAAGTTACAGGTGCGCGAAGTTCGGGATTTTGACCAAAATCCAGGATCTAAAAGGTGAATTTTCTTAATTCCGCTGCTTAGGTGACGTATAATAGCTCAAAATGCTCGGCAGGAGATGCTGAGCAGGAATATGTAAAAAAAAGTTGATGCACCGGCCCAAAATTTCAAATTTTGGCCAAAAACGTGTTTTTTGGCACTTTTTTGGGAAACCACTTTGCCGGCGAGCTACAGGGGTGTGTGATAGCTCATTTTGTAGGCCTGGCCGAGCTAATACCGAATCCGCAAAAAAAAGTTGATGCACCGGCCCAAAATTTCAAATTTTGGCCAAAAACGTGTTTTTTGGCACTTTTTTGGAAACTCTCATAAGCTAAACGAAGCTAAATACGAACCTCTACTCCACCATTTTCTAGGTGCCCCGCACCTAACTAGGTGCGAAGCACCTAGTTATCTATATTATCCCAGTACTTTCTAGTTTATCCTAGAATACTTATTGAATAACAATGGCTATGGTACATTTTCTGAAGAATCCAAAATGTTTAGTTTAGACGTTCCTCGAAAATAATTTCTTGTGCCTGGTGGTTCCAATCGCAACAACTTCCCTGTTGATCAATAAGTGAAAACAAAAAACAAATCTAAACTAAGTTTTTGGCGGTAAATTCAAAAAATCTGTCTGTTTTCAGTTTCGACACACTGACGAAGGCAAACGAGCCGTGGAACAACTTAATGGTTTCGAATTGGCGGCAAAGAACATCCGGATAACATTTGTGGACGACGACGAGAGCCAACGGCCTCAGCCGCCACCCCAGCAGCAATTGAGTCTGGAAAGTGAGGATAGAATGGGAATCTCGAATGCTGGCCGACTTGAGCTGATGGCAAAATTGGCGCAGGGTAGGAAATTTTTTTATTTGTTATACCATTTTGTACATTTTTTTTTAGGCACGGGAGCAGGAACGCAAGTGCCTCAGAACACCAGAGACGCAATAGCGAGCCAGCAAGCACAATCGCAACAAGCGGCCGATGGAATCCCGGCAATCGCCACACAATGTTTCATGCTTTCGAACATGTTCGATCCGACTGAGGAAACTCAAGAAGGATGGGAGCAGGATGTCAGGGACGACGTCATTGAGGAATGCGAATCTTGGTGAGTCACTTTTCGGGGTTTGAAACTAGGTGACAGGCCTATCTCCATATCAAAACTGAGAACGAGTTTGAATTGCCGCCAAATTGTCTTTCTGTTCTGGAACATTCTGGAAGAGTGAGTAATAGCTCACATTAATGCTGAGGATCTGGGCTTTCGGTTGAGCTATTATTTACCCTTCTAGAATGTTCCAGAACATCTTTGGCATTTTCCGACGTGACCGCGAATTCAAACCCATTCGCAGTTTTGAAGCATTCAATGGATAATAAACTCTTATGTTTGCAGTTACAAAAATGATGTACTATTTCAGTGTTCACATCTACGTGGATAAGGCGAGCCAAGGAAACGTTTACGTGAAGTGTCCAACGGTCGCAATCGCGCACAAGTCCGTTATGGCCCTTCACGGCCGATGGTTTGCAGGTAGGACTTTCACTTTCATTATTAACTTGCTTAAGAAATTTTACCGTTATTAGTTTTTTGTAACTTAAAAGTGCACTGTTATATGTTTCCAATTCCAGGAAAGGTCATCACGGCTAACTACGTGCCCGTGAACAGCTACCACGAATTGTTCCCCGACTCTCGCTACCCAACCGCGTCGCTGAAGCCAAGAAAACGCTAGAATGCCAGTGGACTGTCATCGATTTTTTGTTACTGAACTCACACATATTTGTTAGAGCCTCGAATGCTTCCATTATTATTATTACTTGAATGAGATTTGTGATTTTTTTGTACCTTATCTGGATTGTAATTATTACATATGTTCGATTACAGTTTAAATAAAACTTGAAGACTAAAAAGTCTAAAAAAATTTTTAGATACCAATTTGATGAATGTTGAGAAAAATGCAGCTCAATCTTAAGCGCTAGTAACTAAGAAGCTTAAACATCAGACTACAGATCAGTGTGCACACACTTAAGCATATGCTTAAGTTTATGCTTGGGATCCAGCTTAAGAGGACCTAAACTTATCAGCCAATGTATCCCTTGTACTCCTAGGGTCTATCGACATGAAGTTAGGCCGTAAAAGAAGCTCGTGCTTAGGTTTAAGCTCAAACCTGTAAAAGAAGCTCGTGCTTAGGTTTAAGCTCAAGCTTATAAGAGAGATAAGCTTAAGTTAGTAGAATTCTAAGTGCTCTTTCCCTGTAGAGGGAAAGGACACTCCTGTCACCACAGTCCTGTCAATGCATTCCTTGTATCCTTAGAGTTGAATAGCTTAGGGTTAAGTTTGAGTTTAAGCTTGGGTTTATAAGAGAGATACAAGTGTAAAAAGATTTGACTGCAAGTATCAAAAACTGCATGTGGTGTGCGGCTGAATTTCTATACATCGTATTGATTCTTGACTTTTCACATTCAACGCTTCGGAGTAAGTTTAATGCCTGGGGCTACATTCCTTGCTTTACATATTTACTACCTTGCTTTACATATTTTTGGACAAATCTGGCAACAGTTTATTGGCTTAACTATACCATTTTCAGACACATTCTTCGCCTCTGGCGGCCAAAACCCACTTGGAGACATGGCAATGATGAAGCTGCTACAGCAGAGAAAAATGGTCAGACACATGATGGCACGTGAATCTATTTCACGTGTCATCATGCCTTAAATCGACCCTAAGGCTTAAACCAAACTTAGGCTTGGGGCCCCCGCTGTGCACGCTCCAATCGGACTTAG
This sequence comes from Ditylenchus destructor, assembly GCA_022814885.1. Lineage (NCBI taxonomy): Eukaryota > Metazoa > Nematoda > Chromadorea > Rhabditida > Anguinidae > Ditylenchus > Ditylenchus destructor. The sequence goes on along the minus strand of JAKKPZ010000035.1, from coordinate 174,074 downwards.
TCTTAGGCTTGGGGCTTAGGCTGCTGAGGCCTTAGGCTGCTGTTTAGGCTTTTCGGCCTGCTAATGTCCCCGGTTTCGGCCTGCTAATGGGGCCTTTTTTGGCGCAATTTTTGCGCGAGAGAGTGTGGGCAGAGATAGGCAGAAATTGCCTTTTGGTCTCCAAGTGGGGTGTGGTCCCTCTGGCTCAGTCGGCCATATATGGAAATGCTCATTGCATTCCATTTTGACGTATTGCCTGAAGGAATATACCTTGGTCTCGAATCTTATTCGGTCTCGAATGTGCTAGAAAATCCAACAAGGAAATTTTATTACAATTTTATTGCAGAAATCACATGGAAACATTCACGGAATTGGCCAATAAAAATTCCGATCTCGAATTTTGTTCTTTGTGGTCTGTTTCTTTTTTGTATTTTCTTGTTTGTTTGTTTGTTTATTAATGTATTCGAGAATGAAAAGTTGCAATTTATTGTTTACCGTTCAAAAATTTTTTGTAGAACAATAATTACTAATACTCATGGACTTTACCGCTCATATCCAAATTCCAACGCTATCTCGATATATTAGTGCAAGTGTATATTTGGCTATGAATGCCGCTAGCATTGTAGCGAACACTTTGTTAGCTCTGGTATTTGTCAAGGTAAGGCTTACAAGTGACTAAAAATATAAATCGATATCCTGAAAATATTTCAGTGATCATTGATCTCTCAAATCTGAGAGCTAATAGCTTTCATATTTTATTTTTTAGGGAAAGCAAACTTTACCCTCAGCTTTTCGGCCTTTTATGAGAATTTCTTCGCAATTATTAATCGCAAGTTTTCTCCAACTTTTTGGGCAGTGCGTTCTCGTGGTTCCTGAGTCATTTGCTGGGCGTCAGGTATGCAGTTAATTGAAACTTAGAATCAATACCGTACTACCCGTAATTACTACCCCCGTAAAAGTTCAGTTCCGTTCGGTGAAATCTATTTTTTACCCACTTTTTTGGCCACCTAGCTCAAATCTTATGTAGACGACATAATGCCAATTTTTCTTGAGGATTCTGAATATGCAATTTATTTTTCTTTCTATTAGCAATTTTGCCCTCAAAAATGGTCATTTTTATCAAAAAATCGATTTTTTTACCAAAATGACTATTTTTGATGATGAAATTGATAATAGAAAGGAAAATAAATTGCATATTCAGAATCCTCAAGAAAAATTGGCATTATGTCGTCTACATCAGATTTGAGCTAGGTGGCCAAAAAAGTGGGTAAAAAATAGATTTCGCCGAACGGAATTGAGCTTTTACGGGGGTAGTAATTACAGGGAGTACGATAGTATTGTCGATTGCTATGCTATCAATAAAAATTTAGCTGTATCATGGGAAATCTGTGGTCACCAATTTCATCAGTTTCGTTTGGCGACTGAGCCTGAACTCTGTCATATGTTTCACGTTTTTGCTGACTGTCCATCGATTTTGCATATTCTTTTTCCCGAAATGGGAGACGACATTCTTCCAACGCTCCGGAATGTAAGTGCTTTGGCAATTGACCGCTGTCGTATTGCCTATTGGCTATTCCTAGTCCCAACATGATCCAGAATTGCTGATAGCATTGGACTTTGCTGGGATATGATGTGATCTCCCTTATTTTGGCATCTCGCGCAGATGTTCCAAGAGCAAAGTTGCTTGGCATGACCTTATAAACGACTTTTCACTTGGAACGACCACCCAAGTCGGGCATCTGCGCGAGTTGGGTGGTCGTTCCGGATCACACCCAGCATTTTGTCAATTTAACACAATGTTGGGTTTGGGGTTGGCAGAATGTTGGAGAAGTGGTTAGAGATAGAAGGGAAAGGGAGAAATAACACTAATACCCAACATTCCGCCCCGAAATGGGCCTATTTTACACATATGATGGTGATAGTAATACCGTATCTTCTCTTAAATGAGCCCCTACTACAATAAGCCGCTGTAGACAGAGAATATTTTCACGTAATGATAACGTGAACTTTCAGGATAATCTCATTGATATGGATGGTTTGCATCGTACAATCCATTTTGGTCAATTACGTCCTCAGGCGTTTGTATGTGTTCGACGAAAAAGGCGGGTTTTTGTGATCTTGAATTTTAGAATTATTTACCGAATTTCAATCTCTAACCTCACCGAATTTCAGTCTTGGTCGTGTACTATATCGACGCTGAGGATTTGGAAGGACAGCCAAAACTACTCTTGGAGTTTATAAATAATGCAAATCCTGTGGTGAGAAATTTTTTGGGTTTGGACGTTTTTGTGTCAGAAAACAAGTCGAAATTTTAATTCGGAATCGGAGGGTCCGAGATCGATAATTTTGACAAAATTTTGGTTGATTTCCCTCAATTTTTACGAAATTGGTCCTTTTGTCACAAAAATTTGTCAACCCTTATTCCAAAATTTTTATTTTTTCCATTTCAGTTCATTTCCATGATCTATAATTCGTCATACATAATGATTATTGCATATGTTGCCATGTTCGTGAAGCTGCTGAAAGACTCTGGTGATTCATTCTCCAAGTGGAAAAGTCGAGAGCTGAAATTTTTGCTGCAAGGCGTCATCATTTGCGGAATGTTTCTTTTGGAGCGACAGATGCACGACATTGTCGCACACAGGATCTTTGGCTGCTTGCCAAATATTCTTCCTTTGAATGTGGCATCGAATTGTAAGGATTTGATACATTATTGAGGAGTACCGTATTTTATCCAATAAGGGCCCCTCCATTAAGAGCCTCCCCACCTAGAGGGACATTGAAATATAAGGGCCCCCTACAATAGAGGCCACCTACAGGGACATTGAAAATTAGGGACCCCGGGGCCCAATTGGAGGAAATACGGTAGAAATAATTTTCCTTGATTACTAATCCCTGATGAAATTTTTCCCTCGCTAGGGATTTCTGAATGAAAATTTTCTTAGGGGACTTTCCTGGAAAAAATATCGAGGAAAAAGTCGTCAAGCGAACGTTTGGAAACTATTCAACTCTGATATTAATTTCTATTGTTTTAATAATAGCGTTTTATTTCTAATTTAGGTCTAACAATTTTGCTGAGCACGACCCAGCCTCTAGCGATTTTCACCTTTAATAGTGCAGTCAGGAAACAATTGTTTGCACTTTTCGGAATTCAAAGAAAAGTTGACCGATCGAGGAGCATTGTTGTATACAGGAAGAAATTGTCCTCAACTTCATCCTTGAAGTCGACCATAACATAACTAAATAACTGTAAATAAAAATAAGCTTATTGATGTGATTTGTTTCAAATAAAGCATTCTGAAATTGTAATTCATGCCTTCCCATTACCAGATCCTTACAGTAAGTTAGTGACGTCCGTGCGTCCCTCCGCTCCACGTTTTGGGTTGCCATTCTTAGAGGTGCTTATTCCATTTTTCAGTAAACCATTCTTAGGGCTGCTTATTTTTTTAATGCATCTATTTTAGGGTACTTTTTCCGGGGAATCCGATTTTGAGCTCTAAAATTACCTCAATGTACCTAAATTAAGGTAAATCACAGCCAAAATTTTCGATTCTTACCAGTGCTTATTTTGGTTATTCCTGTCAAAATTTTTGGAAAGTCGATTATTAAGGGTGCTTAATTTGACTGAGTCTGAGTTTCCGAGCCGCCGCAGGTGCCGAGTCAGTCCTGTGGTCGGGCGCGGAGCGCCCGACCTTCCCCCTTGAAATGTGAGGGAATTTAGAACATAAAGGTATGCATGTAGACAACTAATTTTTCAGTCCCATAGGAAGTCCCAAAGTGAGTGATCTTTGATCGCTGTACAATTTACTATGACACATTTTTGAAATATTTCCCGTATTTAAGAAGCACAAAGAAACATGTACTATGTCGAATATAAAGCAAAATTTTCGTTCGCGAACATTCGTTCCATCAAAAGCGACAATGGAAATATATGTGATTTTTGATGGCTTAACGGCCATACAAATTTTTATCACCAAAGAAAATTTTGAGCACTTTTCTCGAATGAAAATTATCAGAAAATTTTTCATGAATCACAATCAAATTTTATTTGTCGAACATTGGTTTAGGAATGCTTCACAACAATATGTCAAGAAGTTGTCATCTAAAGGTGATGTCACCAAATAGATCACTGATCAATTTGGGCACATAAAATGATTGGAAAACTGTTGGAAAATCATTAAACCATTGCTATTCCAACCATATTTCTGTCCAGCTAGCAAATTCGCCAGGAATGACTCTCTCAGGTAAGTTTAGAGTCCTCAATACCATTTTCCATGTCTAAAATTTGATTAGTTTTGTCCCAAATTTGAAATATGCGTCTGAATTGAAAGCCAATGATGCCAAAAGAGTAAGCTAGCTGAAGTCTGCTTTGATATTAAGGCCTCCCCGGTAGCAATTGTGTACTGAGGGATACATTCGGGGGTATTGGGGCTGGTGCCTAAGCCCTGGGCCAATACCCCCTGATGTATCCCTTGGTAGAAAAGTGACGATTTCCTTGAGAGTAGGGTAAAACCTCTCTAGCTAATCAAAAAGTTGCCAATCAATCACCTATCTCTAGAGAAATTATGCACCCCTTCTATAAAAAGCTATACCGTACTATATATACAGATTTAATTCGAATGAATATGAGATTGTTGTAACCAAATTTTGGACTAAAAATACGTAACGTTTTGTATACCATATACCATTCAGGTGTCAAAATGAGCATTGTGGTGGTAGCCTTTATGGTTTTAAGCTTTTGCTCGGCCAAATCAGTTGGATTGAGCAACTTGGCTAGTCTCGCGCAAGTCTCTACTCAAAGCGACCAGACAGACCCTTGCCAATTCTGTAACGAATTTGTGCAAGGGCTCGATGAACGTGGACCAAAACCGGAGTTCAACACATCTGAGAAGATGGCTAAAGGATTGGAGGTAATATTATCATACCTTTATTTGTAAACATACCTTTGGAACAAACCTTTTGAAAGCAAATACAACTTAGGACTGGAAAAACTATTAATATTTCCAGAAAATTTGCCCAGATGTATATCCAGGCTCGCCGGATGACGCATTTTGCAAAGCTCTGAAAGGAAAGTACGACGTCTTCGCCAAAGCCTACTTCCAGCACAAAGATGATCCGAAAGTTGATCCCTGCAAGGTGGCTGGAGTTTGCCAGGCCAAACCCGTTGGATTCAAGAATTTGGCTAAGCTCTCAAATGTCTTTGCTATGAGCAATGAGACAGCTCCTTGTGAAGATTGTGAAGAATTTGTGAGAGAAATCGATGAACGTGGACTTAAACCGGAGTATAATACATCTGAAAGGTTCGCTGCAGGATTGCAGGTAGATTTTTACGCAGAGAGCATAGAAATGTTATTTTAAAAAGTTGAAAAATCATGAGTAATATCTGTCGTATACAAACGTTCTCTAAAAAATTCTAATCCATAACTTATGCAGGAACAATTGCAGGATGTTTGCGGAAAACATCAAGAAGATGTACTTTGCAAAGCTCTGAAAGGAAAGTACGACGTCTTCGCCAAAGCCTACTTTGAGCACAAAGATGATCCCGAAGTAGATCCCTGCAAGGTGGCTGGAGTTTGCCAGGCCAAATCCGTTGGATTCAAGAACTTGGCTAAGCTCTCAAATGTCTTTGCTATGAGCAATGAGACAGCTCCTTGTGAAGATTGTGAAGAATTTGTGAGAGAAATCGATGAACGTGGACTTAAACCGGAGTATAATACATCTGAAAGGTTCGCTGCAGGATTGCAGGTAGATTTTTACGCAGAGAGCATAGAAATGTTATTTTAAAAAGTTGAAAAATCATGAGTAATATCTGTCGTATACAAACGTTCTCTAAAAAATTCTAATCCATAACTTATGCAGGAACAATTGCAGGATGTTTGCGGAAAACATCAAGAAGATGTACTTTGCAAAGCTCTGAAAGGAAAGTACGACGTCTTCGCCAAAGCCTACTTTGAGCACAAAGATGATCCCGAAGTAGATCCCTGCAAGGTGGCTGGAGTTTGCTCGGCCCAACCCGTTGGATTCAAGAATTTGGCTAAGCTCTCAAATGTCTTTGCTATGAGCAATGAGACAGCTCCTTGTGAAGATTGTGAAGAATTTGTGAGAGAAATCGATGAACGTGGACTTAAACCGGAGTATAATACATCTGAAAGGTTCGCTGCAGGATTGCAGGTAGATTTTTACGCAGAGAGCATAGAAATGTTATTTTAAAAAGTTGAAAAATCATGAGTAATGTCTGTCGTATGCAAAAGTTCTCTAAAAAATTCTAATCCATAACTTATGCAGGAACAATTCCAGGATGTTTGCGAACGACATGCAGAAGATGTACTTTGCAAAGCACTGAAAGGAAAGTACGATGTCTTCGCCAAAGCCTACTTCCAGCACAAAGATGATCCGAAAGTCGATCCCTGCAAGGTGGCTGGAGTTTGCCAGGCCAAATCCGTCGGATTCAAGAACTTGGCTAAGCTCTCAAATATCTTTGCTATGAGCAATGAGACAGTTACTTGTAAAATATGTAATAAACTTGTGGCACAGCTCGATAGCGGTGACTTGGGAGAGTACAATACACCTGAGAAGTTAGCTAAATTATTGGAGGTAGTTTTCTCATACAGTAATTTAGTAAGCATGTTTTTATCTTTTGATACTATGGAATTTAATCATCACCGATAAAATTGGAAAATTTGTAAAAAATACCATTTTGAAACATAAAAAAATTGTCTTTACTGTCTGTGGACTAAAAATTATCTGGCAAGTTATAAACCATAATTTGTGCTATAAAAATTCCAGGAAACTTGCTCACAGCCGCCGATTTCAGAAAGTTGCAAAGCTATGAAAGGAAAATTCCTGGTTTTTACCAAGGCCTACTTCCGGCACAGAGAGGGTCATCCTGAAGTGGATCCCTGCAAAGTGATCCAAATTTGCTGAAGTAGCTGAGTAAAGTCCAAGCCTGATGACGAATGAAGTTCAGTGATCACATTGCTAATAATCGAATGTTAAACTTTACGTACTTTTGTCAATAAATATCAATGTTGCATATAAATATCCACAGAATTACACACTATTCTATCTTAACATCGAGCTTATTGATCCAAGTGATCGAATCTTCGGCAGTCAAGTCCTTGGAACAAAAAGGGAATGAGTACCAACCTGATACTTTTATGTTAAAACGCACCTTCTTATGGGCATACGAGCTATTACATTGCCTCTGAATTACTCTAAAGTCTCTCTTCTCCAGAAACGCCTGAAAAGAAAATTCCTGCTTCCTTAATGCCCATGCAAATGTCTATCACCAATGACTTATCACCAAGAATGCACTTTTCTTACGTGAAAATGTATAAAAAATTCTCGCTTCATGAGTCACTTCATTCATTTTGTCGAACGTTAGCTTAAGAACGCTTTGTAACAATGTTTCAAGAGTTCATCATTTTTAATTGGAAAGATGACGTCATGTGAAAGGGCACAGATCAATTTTGGCATACACATGGTAAGAAAACTGTTGGCAAATCATATTTTTTTAAAATAAAATCTCCACTGAATGTCATCCGAGGGATACATTCGGGGGTATTGCCTTCACTTAAGCCTAATCTTAAGTCTTGGTCTAAGACAAATTCTACCCAGTATGCCTTTAGGCTATAAACCCGGACCAATACCCCCTGATGTCTCCCTTGGTAGACAAGTGACGGTTACTATTGAGAATAGGATAAAAAATCCCTAGAATTAAATTATTAAACTAATTAAATTTTATAGTGGAATAAGAATTTCTAGGATCGTTGTCCACAGATGAAACCGAGCCCGTTAGAGGTGCAAGTTTGCAAAGCACTCGAAGGAAAATACTATATTTTCGCCAAGGCCTTCTTCCAGCACAGAGATCAACAAGAAGTGGAACCGTGCAAAGTGGCGGCCCAAGATTGCTGAATGACCAAAGAGACAGAGAAAATTCAAGTCAATTATGTCATATATCTTGCAAAATTTCTGTCTAGAAATTTGGCCAAATATGTCTGTGATAAATTCGCTTTCGATAGTCAAAAGTCTCAGCTCATTCTATCCTTCTCGCATTCCAAACCCCGCCAAACATAAAGCGAATGATTAATTCTCAGTCAGTTTCTTTACCATTTCCTCCGACTTCCCGAATATTCCTAACGATATGCATTTTATATAGGAGAATGTGATTGTTAAGTAAGTTAGCTGGTCGCAGCATTTTTCGTAGAATGTTTCGTGGAGTTAACTCTTTTTCTTTATTATTGTTTAACCCTTCATTGCCTGACCGGGGAATTTTGCTGATTTCTGGTATACAGAGCTCATTTGGGCCCTTATAACGGGAAAGATTATATTTTTTTTTAATTCGATCAAAAATTTGCGCCAAAAAATCAGGTACTGCACGGAATTTGACAAGCTTATTGGATTCTGCATAGCCGATTTACTCGGCAAGTTTTTTTAATTTCCGCAAAAGGTGACAAATTTCGAAAGTTACGAAGGTTTTTAGAAATTGCAAAATTTACGCTGATCCCCAAGTCGTCAATTTTCCTCGATTTTCGATGATGTGTCTCGCGAATTACCATTTTTTAGGGCAAAATCGTAGATAAAGTGGGTAAACAAATTACAAGTCCTGAATCAGGACAAAAAGTTGGCTATATAAGAGCAATATCAGATTTGAGTTAGGACGCCAAAAATTGGCTAGAAATTACTCCAAAGTTTGTGTTGCGTTTTCGCAACGCATTTTAGGAAAAAGACCTCTTACGGAATCACTCCAATATGGTGTTACGAGAAAAGTATGATCTGAACTCGAGATCAAACCACTTTGTCTAACTTTTCAGGCATCAAAATGAGTATCGTCGCCGTTGTCTTTATTGTCTTCAGCTTTTGCTCGGTCAAATCAGTTGGATCCGAGGCAGTCAAACCATGGGACAAAGCGACTTACCTACGTGTGTGTGAATATTGTAAAGCACTTGTGACAGCATTCGACGAGTACGGACTTAGACCGCAGTACATTACACAAGATCCGACTAGCGAGGACGCAAAGGCGAAAGTACAAGCTCTCGCTAATGTATTCCAGGTGCTTTTCTCATACAGTTATTCAGAAAATTCTTTAGCTTTTGATTTATTGACTGTATTTTCTGAAACAGGCTTTGAAAAAAAGATGATGGTTCATCAATTTCGCGGCAATTCGAATTCATATACCCTGGATCTCGCATACTTGTGCACCTGTGGTGCTGGTGTAATTTTAACACTTGTTTATAAGTATATACAGTCAAACCCCGTTAAAGGCCCCCTTCGGGACCGGGCCCAGGGGGTCCTTAAGCGGAGGAAGGGCCCCCATGGGCAAGAATGGTCCAAAAATGCCCCAAAATGTTTTTTTCTGTTTTTGTGCTATTTTTACCGTTTTTATACTCTTTTTCATTAAAATTGCGCTATTTTACCTTAATTTTTACCTTTCATTTGATGAAAAATTAAAGGAAAATTCTGGAAATTTGGGAAAATTGCTCAAAATTTCATATGGTACCCTCTATGCTTTTTTCCTCACGACCTTCCCCAACGGGGGACCTTAAGCGGGTAAAATTCTTTGTATTTTTCCATTTGGGGCCCGTTCCGGGCCCAAAGGGGGCTAAATGTTTTCTTCTAAGCGGGAGGGGAGGGGCTTATTCGAGGGGGGGGGGCTCTTAACGGGGTTTGACTGTATAAGTATATAAAGTAAACCAGATCGAGAAGATAAAAATTCAAACAAGAAGGGAAAACACCGGCCCATAACTCAGGTAGTTTGCCCGTCTATGGGCTGAATGATACGTCGATCTTTTTCTCTCATTGAGAGCTTTCAAATGAGATATCATTGGAACGGAGTGGGGCATAGTTTTTCCTTTAAGAACCCCCAAATCCTGGAAAATCACGTTTTCTCAATTTCCGTGGCAGGACCACCCAGAATATTTGCCGTTTCGGTCCCCGTGGGTCCCGTCTCCATCCTGCGAAATAGGTAAGAGCGGAATACCGCGAAATTGACAAATTTTTAAGCAAAAACAAGAGTTTATGGCAGAATAATAATTTCCAGGAATTTTGCCCACGGATGACACCTGACTCGATAGATGCCAAATTCTGTCAACGTCTCGCTGAAAAAATTGATGAAAAAATCGACAGAAGAAATACTTTCTGCAAGGCCTGCATTGAGCACCAATTTTGGAAGAAACTCAGGGACATTGATCCGTGCTTGAAAGCCCAATTTTGCAAGGAGGAAAATCCAAGCCGATGATAAAATGTCCAGTGATCGTCTTGATAATGATCGAAAGATACATTTTTTTGTGTTTTGTCAATAAATAATTTCAAACAATGTAAAAAATTCGAAGTTGTACCCAGAAGTATCTGTACGAGAATATGCTTTTCACCCTAGGTGGTATGATTGTATTCTAATGGCTGAAATTTATTTAGTTTTGTAAAGCGAAAAAAATCCACCCATTACATAAGATTTTAATTGCCTGAGCTTTTTCTCGTGCTTTCAACAAGGCTAAGATATGATCGTGAAGAAATAAGCACAAACTAATGTCGCACTAAAACAGTAATAAATAGATCCAACAATTTCTTTGCCATTTCAAATTTGAATACATATCCCATAGTTTTCTCCTATGAACAGAAAGACTGTGGGTGCTCCAAATCAGCTTTCATTATGGACGTATGACTGTATTATACAAACCGAAAAATAATTTTGTTTTGTAAAAGCAAAAAACAACACGCACCGCATAATATTTAAATTGCCTGAGCTTGATTAGCTACAATATAAAAGATAAAGTGTAAATATGTTTAACCCTTCATTGCCGGAGCCATAGACAAAAGGCAGAATGTCTGCGCTACCATTAGCTTTATTTTAAATGAGCTATCTTTGTGTAATAAACACTCATTCGTTTCTTTCTTTTGTGAAATCTTTTTGTGAAATCAGCAAATCGATATTGTTCCAATTGATATGTCTTCAGAATACGGTAAGCGTAGGAAAGGTATTATAAAAACAAAAGCACACCACATAATATTTTAATAGCATGACATCGCGATTCAAGTAAGGTATGGGAAATAAGCGCAAAGCTTCAGCTAATATCTCATTATACAATGTTTTTCCAAAATTGGTCTAGAATTTTGAGGTTATAGTCCTAAAAATCGCGGAAGACCGAATTCTTCGATGAACTAACTTTATTAACAAAGAAGTTCTTTTATATCAAAATGCATATCATTAGGAAAACTCGGTCGGTGAAAATGGTAAAGAATCCGACTGAGAATTAATCATTCGCTTTATGTTTGGCGGAGTTTGGAATGCGAGAACGATAGAATGAGCTTGAGACTTTTGACTATCGACAGCGAAATTATCACAGACATTCAACTACGCAGGAATGAAATGCATCACGTTTGAATTGGCGGCTTTGGTGCCATTGCGCCAAGCCACTTCTGGAACATTCTCGAAGGTTGTGTGATGGCTCAATTTAATTGTAAGACGCTGAGCTTTCGATTGAGCCATTACACATCCTTCTAGACTGTTCCAGAAGTGGTTTGGCGCAATGGCACAAAAGCCGCCAGTTCAAACGTGATGCATTTCATTCCTGCGTAGTTGAATGTCTGTGATAATTTCGCTGTCGATAGTCAAAAATCTCAAGCTCATTCTATCCTTCTCGCATTCCAAACTCCGCCAAACATAAAGCGAATGATTAATTCTCAGTCAGTTTCTTTACCATTTCCTCCGACTTCCCGAATATTCCTAACGATATGCATTTTGATATAAAAGAACTTCTTTGTTAATAAAGTTAGTTCATCGAAGAATTCGGTCTTCCGCGATTTTTAGGACTATAACCTCAATATAAAACTCATTGGGAGTGGTAAACTGCTACGTTTCCCTTTCCCTGTCAATTAAACATAATGACAAACGCGCCAGTTTGAAGCGCTCCCAATTCACTCCCAACGAGTTTTATATCCAATTTTGTGTCTGTAATCTAACTTTTCAGGTGTCAATATGAGCATTGCGGTCATTGTCTTTATGGTCTTGAGCTTATGTTGTGGAGCCAAATTCGTAGAATCCAATGAAGTGACTGGCCTCCCGGATTTGCTTAATAAGATCAACGAAACGCTTGTCTGCGAGTACTGCAAAGCGCTTGTGACAGCATTTGATGAATACGGACTTCGACCGGAGTACAGTAGTCCTCCCCCGACTGTTACTCCCCCAACTACTACTTCCTCGACTGGTTCTTCTCCGACTTCTACTGACCGGACTGCTACTCCCCCCACTGGTCATCCACCGACTGTTTCATCCTCGACTGGTTCTTCTCCAACTTCTACTGGCCCGACTACTACACCTCCGACCACTACTTCTACAACTGGTCCACCTCCCCCGAATAGAAATGGAGATGAGCCCAATTTGGCGAAAAATCTCCAAAACGGTTTCCAGGTAGATTTACAGTTATTGAGAAAACAAATTTTTATTTTTTGGGACTTAGAAATTTTTAGACCATCAAAAGCAGAAACTCCAAAAACAATGGTTATAGTAGTTTTCTATAATCTATCTGTAATGAAGTGATATACAATTTGTATTATTTTATTTTTATCATACATTGTCAGCAATGTCCGTGCGCCCGACAGAAATGCGGTTAGGTACCTTGCCCCACCGCTTCAGGGTGTGTGATAGCTCGAAATGCTCCTCTGAATAAGGGAAGACGAATGGAGGAAAAATTTTTCCCCGCCGGTCCATCTACGGAAAGTTATGACTCATCGAAGTTTTACGCACTATTTCTCTGTTCTCTAACCGGCTGGAATGCATTTTTGGTCTCAGAGCGTTTCCGAGGCTAATTTTTTACACCCGGGGATTTTTTATGGACGCTGAATCCGAATCCGGGGTCTAAAAAATTCTCGGGGTATCCCCGGGGTACGAAATCTTTCAAAATTATTTTTCGAAGGAATTGAAAATTTCGATAAAAGTTGGGAACATTTAGTTAAACAGAATCTGAACGAGTGGTTTCTTAGAGGCTGCAAAGTTGAAAACCTATGGGTTTCAAGTTCTAGAATTAATGGTGGAATAATCATTTTCAGAAGTTGTGCCCACAGATGACAGCGGACTCGCCGGATGCGCAATTTTGCAAAGTTCTCGAAAAAAAAGGCACAGACAAAACCGTTAGAATTCATACCTTCACACAGAGTTACATGAAGCACCAAATTAGCAAAGACAAATCCGATCCGTGCAAGGAAGCCGAATTTTGCAAGTAGCCAAAGGGAGAAGAAAAACCGAATCAGTGATGAAATATCCAACGATTGCGTTGATAATGATAAATTTATCGGCTTTTTTATCAATAAAAACTTTACATTCCATACGTAACAAACAAAAGTTAAGATTTCAGCCAAAATTTGAAAGTTTGGATTCTAATTCTTTGTAATTCGATCAGATTTTTGAGAAGAGGAGTGAAATTTTATAACATAATTTCCCTCTATTGGATACTTTATAACTTGTTAGTTACTAAAAACTACCAAAATGTAGTAAAAAAATTTTAAATAAGGTAGATTGGCGCCAAACAATTACGATATCGTTTCAAGATTGAATATTTCTGCTATGGAATGGCCCCTCCAATTACGAATATGCGATTGTGTTCTAGAGACCCATTTTTTTGTAAAAACAATATCCACACACACCATAATCTTTTAATTGCATGTCCTCTCAGTTCTGCTGCTTATGAGAGAAGAGATAAGCGCAAAACTTTTCCTAATGTCCCACCAACACATTAAATATATTCAAATAAAATTTTAATTTGTAAGCAAAAATTTTCCCACGCGATATAACATTTTAATTGCCTGTCTTTAGGCCTGTTTCGAATTTTGACAGAATCACGTCGGCGTTTCCTGTTTCAAAAAGCGTGGCGGCCAATTTCGGCCAAAAATCAAAAGAGGTCTTGTCAAAGATTTTTTTTGCCAGGACGCAAGTTCAGGTGTTCCTCTATCACACCTGGTAGGTGAAAATATCAGGCTTCTTTTTTTTCGTCAATTTTTAGGGTCCCAAAGTGGGTACACTTTGCGTTTTTACAGCCAAAATATACCAAATTTGACACCCAAAAATTTGACTAAAAAAAAGAAGCCTGACCTTTTCCAAAAAACCAGAGATTGTGCATGACTTCAATTTTTACTTTTTCATAAAAAATCTTGGCTAAGACCTCATCTGCGCCCATTTCGACATTTTTTAGATTTTTTTGCCCAAAAATGGCCATTTTTATGTATTTTGGAGAAAATGCGAATTAGAACGTGTGAAATCGACTGGGATTTTTGGGGGTATACTGTTTTTCGATACGGCGAATCCGAATTTGGCCTCAGATCGGGGGTGGTCCCGCCACGAAAGTTGGGAAAATTGCGTTTTTTGACGTTTTTGGGCGAAAATTATCACAAAATGGTGCCAGAAAATTAGTATTGATGGTATTTCATTTTACAGTTGCAAATTTTTAATCAATTGTGGTCCGGTAAACAAGAATATGTGGTTATTTTTAACAAAGTTCGGTATTTTCGCGAGAAAAAAATTGATTGACGGACCTGGGGTTCGAACTTGAGACGAAAAAATCGTCCAAAAATGGCCATTTTTGACGTGATATGATAAAACTAATTGCAGATTCGGAATCAGCGCATCGAATTACCCCTAAAAACACTGATTGCAGAAAAATTTTCCACATTTTCAAAAAATCGATTTTTTTCAAAATCCATGTGGTACCCCCTATGGTGAAAAATGGGCAAAAAATGAAATTTTTTTGGAATGTCAGCAAAATGTGTTTTTAGGGGTTTTTTGATGCGCTGAGTCCGAATCTGCAATTATTTTTGACGTAAAGCATCAAAAATGGTCATTTTTGGGCCATTTTTCATTAAAAACGCGATTTTCCCAACTTTCGTGGCGGGACCACCCATGATCTGAGGTCAAATTCGGACTCCCCGTACCTGAATTAGGGTATGTACCAAAAATCTCGGGATTTTAACGACAAAAACAGGCCTGTCACACTTTTTGAAACAAAACCATGCAAAAAACGCCGACGTGGAATACTGTTCCTTGGCTAAGCTTGTTAATAGGGAAATAAATGGCACGAATTGGGCGTGACATGAAATGATATGGCTATAATCAAAATATATAAGCAAAAAATCCACACACCACATAATATTTTAATCGCATGGGCAGTGAGTATTGTTTCGTACGCTATGAGAGTTATGTAGTGAGCGTAAAGCTTTGCTAATCTTTCGCTTATATCATTTTTTCAGAATTAGATTTTACTCTAGCTGAGCACATAATTCTAACATTATGAATAATACACCGTAAATCCTCTAATTAATCACCTCCCTCAAATACTCCACCTCCTAGACTATTATCCGCCTATTATCCACCTGGGTAATTGATTATCGGGTGGGGAAGTAGTTCGGTTGGCACTCATTCTTTGTAAAATTTAAAAAATAAAATTGCAACATATTATATGTTTTTACATATTCCGAAAGCCCATTCTGTCTGCTTTCATTTGGTATATAACTTTTATATATCACATCAGAAAATATAAAAAATCTTCCACAAAGTTTGCACTCACTTCATCTGAAAAGTTCGCAAATTTTCTAAAATTGTAAGCTAGTGTGGTGGCTAAAAGTACTAACAACTCAGAAATCATCCGACGAAAGTAAATTCTGTAAAAATTGTTTGAGACCATAAAATGTAGTATAAGACTAGTAATACAGATTTTATAATGTAATACAGATATAGAGTAGCGTAGTTACACGTAGAAATGTGAAGTGATATGGCTGAAAGTTTCGATAAAAGCAAAAAATCCACACACCACATAATATTTTAATTGCCTGGGCAGTGTTTGTTGTTTCGTACGCCATGAGAGTTAGGCGATGAGCGTAAAGCTTTGCTAATCTTTCGCTTATAACATTTTTCCTGCCAGAAATTATATCTGCTATTATCAAAAACGCAGATGATTCCGTAGTTAGAGAGCTGAGTTAAATCCGCATTTAGTAAAGGCAAAAAATCCACACACCAGATAGCATTTTAACCCTTCATTGCCTAGTGTATCCGATCGGATACGTTTTTGATTTGCTAGAGACTTCACAAAAAGAAAGAAACGAATGAGTGTTCATTATTCATATAAAGAGTATGTCCGTAAATTGATCACATAGAAAAGAGAATTAAACAATGGCAGACATCATGATTTTGATAAAGACAGCACACCAAAAGGAAAACTAATGGTAATGCAGACATTCTGTCTTTTGTGTATGGCTTCGGCAATGAAGAGTTAATGCTTAATCTTGAGGGATAAACGCAACACTTGTGACAATGCTTGATGTAATATGACAATCAAAATTGCTATAGTGATGTTTCAGACAGGCAAGCAGTTATTGCTTAATTGAACACTGAAAACAAAAAAATATACACCACAGAATATTTTAATTGCAAGGCTGTGGGCGCTCCCAATCAGCTTTCATTATAGACGTATTGAAATTGAAAAGTTTATTCTCAAAGGTATATCAATACACACTGACATGAGAAGGTACAATAAATTTACGAATAACAAGGATGAGTTTTTCGTATGTCTGTATTATAATGACCAAAATATAATTTTCTTTGTAGAATAAAAAATCCGCACACCACATAATGTTTTAATTGCCTCTTTGACGCAATGTGAGAGAAAAGTAAGTGCGAAACTTCTGCAAATGTTTCACTTGAAACGGACAATTCACATATTCTGCATGGGCATATAAGATAGAGATTTCTGACAGGCTCATAAACGCTTATAAGGACATACCCTTAAGCTTGATGGAGTCTTAGCTTAATAGAGTCTAAGCGCCTCTATAACACTTTTGGAGAAGATTGTATCAGTTCAAGAACACGCCAACTAGGGTTGCACGCAATTCGTTGTTTTTCGTCTGCGCCCTCTCTGCCGCAATCATAGAAAAATAGTATGTTAGAGTCTGTCTGGTGATTTAATCATTTAAAATGCGTCCTTTGTTTTCCTTGTAAAATACTCTCTTCTATTGTTTTTCAGAATTGCGGTAGAGAAATAAACAATTGCGGATTGCGGACTTTATTTCTCTACCGCAATTCTGAAAAACAATAGAAGAGATTATTTTACAAGGAAAACAAAGGACACATTTTAAATGATTAAATCACCAGACAGACTCTAACATACTATTTTTCTATGATTGCGGCAGAGAGGGCGCAGACGAAAAACAACGAATTGCGTGCAACCCTAACGCCAACTGTCTGTTTAGCATATAAATTGGCAGCTTAATCAATATACTGTAGATAGAGGTGGAAGCGATAGATTCAAGAGTCAATAAACTTTGTAGCAGCAAAAATTTCACACATCACAAAATATTTTAATTGCTTGATGTACCATCCATGGTGGGGAAATTCGATAAATGCAAAGGAAGGCTTCATCGAAGCTTTATCGAAGTTTTCTAGTAAGCGCGAATCGCCGGCCACTATTTCCTGTTCTTTCCCAGCTGCGCGCATTCGTTGTTGTCTTTCCAACGAGGGAAACGAATGCGCGCAGCTGGGAAAGAACAGGAAATAGTGGCCGGCGATTCGCGCTTACTAGAAAACTTCGATAAAGCTTCGATGAAGCCTTCCTTTGCATTTATCGAATTTCCCCACCATGGTACCATCGTAATCTGTTGATGGTTCGTAGTATTAATTGTCCGAGAGATACAGATCTTGTAAGCTAAAAAAGATAATGAGAACATAAAGAAGCTTTTATCTCAGCAATGAACTGCTTACAGTAATAAACAAGGAGGGAAAACCCGCGGCTTCGCCGTGGAAAAATGACAGTTTTTGGCCAAAAACGCCACTTTTTGTGCTCAGAGTAAAAATTTTTTTTTACACATTCCCTATTCAGAATTCCCGGGTAGCATTTTCAACTATCGTGCGTCCAAAAAGGAGCTGATCCCGAAAAGTTGGCGAACAGGAAAAACGGCCCCTGGGGATAAAGGGGGCCGTTTACCCCATTTTGGTGGGTGCCGGGGGACTTGAAAAAATTTTTCAAACTACACCTACCCTAAAACGGCGGTATCCGCGCAGTGCCGCAGCTTGGCCATTTTTGAACCCCGGGTATTTTTTTCCAAGTGCATTCTTAGGGGTGCATTTTTTCAAATTTTTGGGGGTTCGTGACGGAGAGCTAGCGCTTTAGGATGAATCAAATTGGCCCATTCTCCAGCCTCATTTTTCGCAGATAATTTAGTCGACCGTCTGATTAAAACATCAGCCGAGAAATTGAAGGACTTTTAGTCAATTTTTTACAGTAATTCTACATCTAAATCCAAAATTACTTAGTAGTCAGAATTTCAGATTCAGCCCAATTCTCTATTAGCCATAACAAACAAACGTTTCTTTGGTTACATTCTATATAAAAAAGCGCTAACTGAAATAATGAGAGGTAATTTGAATGCACATTATGTCTAGTATGGGAAGAAGCGTCTTTTCCTTCTAGAATATTCGAATGGGAAGACTCATTTATTTAAACTCTTCAATTTTCCTTTGTTCTTTATAATGTAACTAAAGAAACGTTTGTTTGATATCGCTAATACAACTACCCTAAAATAAACGCCCTCTGGTTTTTTTGAATCTTTTATTGAATTGAAATAATATAAGCCCCGGAGTTTATAATAGATGAAATATGATACTTATTCCATGGTATTCTCCTATGAATGAAAAGAGAAACGGTCTGCTTATCGTAGAAATGAGCAGTGTCTCTTTTTCATATCTGCCGTTATGAAAAGACAGAGCCTGCCATAGTTAGAGAGCTGGACATGGGAGCGAAAAATAGTGTGGCTACAAAACATGGTGAAATTAGAGAAGACTTAACAAAAGCAAAAACTCCACATTCACATTACTGTTTAATTGCCTGATGGCTTTTTGCACGTCTAAAATACAACAGATAAATGTAAAACTCTTGCTAATGCTTCACTACAAGGCCTTCCCTTACAATTTTTTATGAATCAAATCTGCATTTAGAAAAGGCAAAAAATTCACATAATATTTTAAGTGTCTGACAAGGAACACTCACCTGGTGCAACGCTCAAAAAATTCTGAAAAAGTATCTTACCCAAAAAATTACGGGGAACACGAATATGTCTTAATTTTTGCACTTTTATAGACAAAAACGCCCGAAAACGGCCTCTGAAGGCGGATTTTCTCGCATTTTCCTTGTAAAATTCCAATTTTCTGTATCATGCTAACTTTTTTTTTCGGATCGTGTTCGGAAAAAAGATTGGTACCGTTCGCATGCCCACAAAGTGGGGTAAATTCCTATCCATCACGTTTCCCCAGGTGAGCGTTGCACCAGGTGAGTGTTCCGTGTGAGCTGGATAGACAAAAACGCAAAAAATTGTACTATTTCATCACAACTTTCTTTTCTTTCAAAATATTTCTTTTCATTTTTACCAAAATTGAAATTTAAAATTTCGACATTTGCGAGCGAAGTGAGGTTTGTGACCGGTAGAGAGTTTATTTGTGGTTGATCGAAAGCTGAAAACATAAAAACACTCAACTTTTTCTCTAGTTTTCAACGTTTAATTCCCTAATGTTTGATTTTGCGCCAAAAGTGCCAAAAAATTTGATGATTTTTTGCCACTTTTCCTGCAAAAAGTGCTGAGAAAGTGACGAAATAGTGTTTTGCGCGAATTTAAAAAAATATTAAAAGTATTGGAAACATATTATTTAAAAAAATCCACACACCTCATACTATTTTAGTTGCCTGAAATGCTAAGTAAGCTATGAGAGATAAGCGCAAAATTTCTGCTATGTTTCACTACAAATGTTTTCTGCCCAAATTTCTGGTTAGAATTTTTCCAGAATATGAGATGGTTTTCGACCATTGGGTTTATACAAAAAATCAACACACAACATTACTTTTAATTGTCTGCGCTCGTCAGGACACTGAGATTTTAGTCAGGCATAAGATTTTAGTCAGTCTAACTTTTAATTTCCGGGGTACTTCAGAACACAGTATGAAATATTTTGGGTAAGCGCAAAATGTCTGATAACGTTTTACTTACATAATTTTCTTCTTCAAATTTTCTGATTAAAATTTTCCCAGAATGGCTTTCATTGAACAAATTTGTGTATGTCTGTGATGATATTTTCGCGCAATTTAATGCATTTCACAATTTTCTTAATTTCGCACGAAAAAGTGCCAAAAATCACTTTTACGCCACTGTCCCTGCCAAAGGTGGTGAGAAAGTGACGAAATGTTATCGTGAATGCAAAAATATATTAAAGGAATACATTACAATTGCAAAAATGCACCCACCACATAATATTTTAATTGTCTGCAATATGTTAAAATGTAAGTTATGAGAGGTACTTAATGTAATTACTTCACGTAATTACTTAACGTAATTTCTGCTAATATTCCACTACGACTCTAAAATTATTTTTAGAAAATATTTTGCAAAAAAACCATAGGGGGACCCTATGGTATGAAAAATCATTTTTCTGAAAAATCTGTCGAAAAAAAATCAATAGGGTCCCCCCTATGGTTTTTTATGCAAAAAATTTGTTTTTTAGATATCTTTAAAAAATAGCTAAAAATATACTATATTTTGTCTAAATTTTGTCTATTTCTATTAGGCATACGAAATACTAGCTAAAACGAGCAAAAAATAGGAAAAAACCGCATTTTTTGGGGGGAGGAGTAATTCTAGGTGGGGAGTAATTTTAGGGGGGAGCAATTACAGGGATTACGGTACATAATTTTTCTTTCAAAATTTCTGGTTAGAATCTTCCCGGAATATGTCTGTGATGATATTGTCGCGCACTTCTCCGGATTCGTCTTTGTTTACTCTCTCCGTTGCTCACCTTCGCACCTGACTTGTTTGTTTTTCTCAATCATTATCATCACAATTTATTCTTGCTCAACATTTTTCCTGAATACAAAAAATATTTTCCAGCTGACACTTTAATGGATTTTTTGTGAATCAACCTTCTAGAAATTTCTATGGATAATAATATGTTTTCCAAGGCCCAAAACAAAATCCAAACGCAAACTTTTTACAAAAGACCCAAAATTGGACTCTTAAAAGATTTTCGTAATTTTGGAACTTTGAATCTTTTTGACGTGCCCTTTTAAGTGGCTGCCATTTTCTGGATAAAAAGAGCATTTTGGACAAAAGGGACATTTTCCGGACAATAGGCCAAAAATTTTGTGTCGCGAACTTTCTTTCCATGTAAACAATGGCCAGGTGAACTTTTCAGCAGGTGAGCTCAGGTAAAGGGCTCCAAGTGAATGATTTTCTCCAGGTGGGGCCAGGTGAGCATTTCAGCAGGTGAACTTTTCAGCAGGTAGGTCCAGGTAAGTGATTTTCTAACACTTTTCGAACATTTCTGGCACAAAATTTTGTTCGCTTTCAAACAAAATGGATTTTTTTTGTTTACTTTTTGCACTTTTCTTTTCACAGGTGAACGCGCAGGTGAGATTTTTGAGTCTTGCGCGGATTTTTATTATTATTTTGTGCCTTTTGATTCGATGTTTCATCAAAAGCAAACATATCGCATGTCTTTGTTGGTGTCATTCCTTTGATCCGGTAACCCTTCTAGAACCCTTTAGAAGGGCGGGTGAGCGCCTTTATTGTTGTGCTGGGACCGGCCGGCACTATAAAAGGGCGCGAGTGTGAACGACACTCATCAACAGTTACCGCTATCTTATTCTTGTTCTGCCGAAAGCGTCGAATCTTCCCACAAAAAGCTCGTCATGGCCTCAAAAATGTGAGTTTTGTTTACAATTTCGGATAAAAAAGTTTGGAAAAATGAATAAAAACCTGGAAAAACTAATCAAAAATGCGCATTTTTCTGAAAATGTCGTAGTTTTGTCGCAAAAATTTATAAAAATGTGAAAAATCGTTATTTTTGCTAGCGCTTTTTTCCTTTTTAGCCGAATTTTTTGAAAGGAAACGCTTCAAAAATTTTGTAATGTTTCAAATGTGTTTTATCTAATTTTACCAATTTTTATAAAAATATCAAAACCAAATTAAAAAATAAATAAAAGTGCAGATTTTGTCTGCTATATTTGCACTTTAACTATTGCACTTTTCCATCTCAGGTTCTCCACTGCCGTTCTCGCCACACTCTGCTTGGTGATCCTGATGGTTGCAGTCGAGGAAACGAACGCTCAGGTAATTAACTATTCATATAGAGTGGGTTATATAAGCCATTGTTTCATGCCTCAGGCGAAGTTTTTCTGCTTCTCGAATTAGGACCTGAAACACGAGGTCTATTGTAACCTATGACTTTTTTTTGTCCTATAACGCTTTTTGCAGAACAACGAAAGTGTTTCATAGAGTATCCAGAAAATCACCCATAAAAATGTTTTCAGGATAGTTCGATCCAAGCTAATCTCTTACCTTTTCAGTACTGGCCATACAACTACTATTACTACTGGGGCAAGCGCCAAGCTTCGTTCGGTGACCAGAAGGATGCCCCCAAGCAATTCCGCGGACTCGTCAGCCCCTTCAGCGATCAGGTCCAGCCCAACTTCAATTCTGACGGCAAAAACCAATAACCTGGTCCGTTATCTCAAGAATCTCGACTCAGAATTTCTTTACTCCCAAATCAAACTTTCTATGATTTCTTCGCTTATATGACAATACCAAA
This sequence comes from Ditylenchus destructor, assembly GCA_022814885.1. NCBI lineage: Eukaryota > Metazoa > Nematoda > Chromadorea > Rhabditida > Anguinidae > Ditylenchus > Ditylenchus destructor. The sequence continues at coordinate 151,489 of JAKKPZ010000035.1, read as the reverse complement.
TTTGGAATCCCGGTGAAACCATCTCAGTATTTTTTGTAATTGTACCAAAATTTTGCTTGAAATTGTCGCTTTTTTGAAATTATTTAGTCGGTTGTAAAAATATGCATAATATTTGCTTTGTTTGGAAATAAAATATTTTTTCGTATCCGAAGAGTAATTTCATTGCTATAATACAAATTATTCATAGTTACTAGAATCAAGAATACGAAATGCCCTGGGCGTAGTACACTTCAAGACAGAGCCTATGTTTCGAAATTACTATTTCCGCTTTAGCCAAACAGCGCCTTGTAAGGGCATATTCTTGCACATTAAGAAACTTGTAGTTTAGACTTAAGCTTAAGTTTGAGGTCCAGCTTGAAAACTTCAAGCATCGGTCTTCAAATGTAGGGTGTCCAAGTGCGCTAACCTAGCTAAAGCTCTCTTAAAGGGCAAACAGATCCGAGCTTCTAAAAACTGCACTTGGAGATCAACACTTGATGACCAATACTCGTATCTCAGATTTAAGGGTTATCTTGTGGCCAATCAATTTAAGGTCAATATTTTCAAGTAATGAAAATGAATATGTGTGAGTGTATGTTTTGATGCTTTAACCTAACGGAAAGTCGGCTCAAAAGTATTCAGCTCTAAACAACAAAATTTATTCTCTGCGCTCTGCCAGTTATATACAGTAAAAAGTGTCTTTTTCGATAGACCAGTTTTTATTTTTGAGATTTCCGCTTTATAACTATTGATAATTTTATATACAAATCCACAAAATTAGAATGATAATATTTCTCGCAAGTAATGAACAAGACTATGTGTGGTGTGTGTTTTTTGTATTTCACCTTACTTTCTAACCTTACCAACATTATTAAGGTATAAAATAAGGCATTATTAATAAAATTAGCCTCGCATTTTATACCTCGCGCTCATAGATCCGCTGTAGAGACACGCAAATATTGTGGATTTTTACGGTCGTAAGCCAAACGCCAAAGGTCGTAGGCCAACGGTCGAAGCTCAGGATTAATCCTGTTTCTTTATTTTTGGGCATTTCGCATTAACTTGGACAATGATTGACGTTTTTTTGTTCATGCTGAATTTTTTTGCCGCGTATTTTTGGTCGAAGAGCAGTTTAAAAAAAAAGTATTTTTATCAAAAGTTTGATGCCCATCTGCACCAATACTTACAAGCTGTCAATGTCTTCGATAGCGCAAGTAATTATCAATACTATGCGAGTGTGTATGTTTTTGTATTTTAACCTCCAGTTGGTATTAATCTAATTAATATCCGGACGGTCATGCGTGGTAAATGCGCAGTTGGATAGTACTCCTTGAGTACTTGCTAGATATACAAAAAAATCGGAATGGCTCAGTTGAGTGATGTGCATTTTTGCCCGATTTTCTAATTTTGAGTTATCATGTTTGAGGGCTTTTTTAGGTATCATCCTGATGGTACTTATAGCCAAGTAATATCGTGTTAGAACCGGCATGTCTTCTAGTTTCGTGAACTATATTGCAGTTTGTGTTGGCTCATAAGATTTCCGTTTATCTTTCAGTCAGTTTTATAGCAAATGCAAAATTTTTTTCTGCACTCTTCAAAATTGCAGTTTTTCTATATATTCTAACCTATTTCTTTATTTATATGCAAATTTTGCTTTAATATATACGAAATAATCGAGCAGATTTCAATGTACTTTTCACAAATTTAAAGTGTAAATTTGATATAAAGTTCAAGTAATGAAAAGGAAATGCGAGATGAGTATATTTTGGCATTTTTATTGCCAATACAACTCTCAAACACTATTGCGTACCGTTATGGGAGATTTTAGCAAATCAACAACAAGAAGTAAATAATGATGCGCGGTGTGTGTATATTTTGGTGCTTTGGCCTCGCACTCTACGTTATGTAAAAATTTCACACGAGAGTATTCCAAATTTCTATTATTCGACCAAAACTATCTCTTTATATTTTTTCTAAGGATTCTGATGCAATATATACAGTAATAGATATTGTTTATGTCCAAAGTTTCCACGAAACATTTTTGCGATCATGTGACAAATTTTGAACAAGTAATGAAAAAGATTATGTGTGGGTGTACATTTTGCTACTTTAATCTCGTACAATGGTTTTGGGTGAAAGTGGATTCAAATAATTGCTTGCGGTTTTTCCCTTTTTGGTCAGCGCATAACTTCCAATAAGCCTGAAACCGTCTCCCACATTTCCTTATAAGGAAGCTATGATATTAGAAAATGTCAAAAATGTGTCTTTTCCATATATTTAAACCTGTTTCTTTATTTTTGCGAAAATTTCGCAGTGGTACAAGCAGTGATTGATATAAGAATTTGTACATCTCTGCAAAAATGCGATCAGTAATGATCAAGTAATGAAAAATATCATGTGAGGTGTACATATTTTTGTATTTGAACAATTTTAATTCCAGCAGGCCTATGCCATTGAAGCGGAAAACTTGCTTAAAAAACCGAAAATATTTTTTCATTAACAAATTACAATAAAAATTTTCGCAAGCGTTTCTTTTCCAAATATTCAAACCTAGTTTTTCATAAATTCGAGAATGTCGCTTTATTATTGGCACGATTGACACATATTTACATATCATCTCTGCCAAAAAGTAATGTTAACAGACACTATAAGCGACGACAAGTTATTAAAAAGATTGTGATGTGCATATTTTTGTACTGACCGCGCATTTCTGCAGGCATATTGCAGCGAAAACTGAAAACTATGCTAAAAAGCGAAAAATTTCTCAGCGAAAATAGTTGTCTCACCACCACTGCACAATACATCTTTCTCCTTCTCTGCTTGAATATTTCATTTCACAACAGGAAATGGAGAACTTTGTTATTACTGCCGCAAAAGAAAAAATAGATTCAAGTAATGAAAAAAGTCTGTGTGGGTGTATATTTTACTACGTTGGCCTCGCGCGAGGATGGCTAGCTGTCTACTCCAAAAGACAGAGTAGATTCGTACATTTTCGGCACAGAGGTCGTGTCCACGACTCTCGTTTCAAGTTATGAAAACGAATGTGTGAGTGTATATTTTTAGGGCTTTGACCTCGTGATAAATCATCTCAATATTACTCCATTGCCCTAAGCCGCTAACATTAAATTTATTCTCTGCGCTCTACCAACTATCTACAATAAAAAGTGTCTTTTCGGTATCTTAAATCATATTTCTCATTTCATGTCAAAATTTCGCTTTAATGTTTTTATCGATAAGTTTCTATTTACAAATACACAACCCCTGGAACGACATATCAGTGTGATCATTTGAGTGACACTCTACTGCAGGTACTGAAAAGAATATGTGTGGTGTATATGTTTTTCCCATTTTAACCTCGCATTTTGGTTTGTGAGTGATATGGAAAAGTGATACTTAAAAAATGCCACCTCCCATACTGTCAGTATCCAAAACGACTTAAAATATTAGATCTCCAATCGCTTGAATCCAGACGTCTAATTGCCGATCTCATTATGCTATACAAAATTATCCATCACAAGGTTCCGTTAGATCCAAAATCTTTCTTCAACTTTCCTGCTAGACCGTCACTAAGAAGACATGAATTCCAAATCAAACCCAAATATATAGGTACTAAAAAACAAAACTCTTTTTCCACTAGAATAATCAACTTCTGGAATGATCTTGATCAAGAGACAGTTAATGCCAAAAACCTATCAGTTTATAAAGGAAAACTTATCGGAAACCTTAAAAACCTACAGGCAAAAAATCGGTTTTCAAACCTTATTTTTCCTCTATAACATTGTTACATTGCATGTACTGGAATTATATTGATTTAGTTATACTGTTAATCCATTATTCAGGCAGAATCTCATATTTTATCACTAGGGCCAGGATTTTTAGGATCGAAAAATCGCATTTTAGGATCCTAAAAAGGATCGAAAAAACGGCATTTTAGGATCGAATTTTCCCCAAAAAGGCCATTTTAGGATCGATCCTTTTGCAAAATTTTGATCAAAATTTGCCAATTTTTCGAAATTTTGCTGATTTTGATCAAAATTTGCCAAATTGTTCGAAATTTTTCAAAAATTTTTCAAAATTTTTCGAAAAAATTTGTAAATTTTTAAAAATTTTTCAAAAATTTTTGGAAAAATTTTGAATTTTGAAAAAAAAATTTTTGAAAATTTTTTTAGAAATTTTTTTATAAATTTACCAAAAAATTTCAAAAATTTTGCAAAAATTTTTGAAAAATTTGGCAAATTTTGGTCAAAATTGCCTATTTTAGGCAGGAAAATTACGATTTTAGGCAAAATAGGATCGATCCTAAAATTTCCCAAAAAGGCCAAAATAGGTCTTTTTAGGTTTTTTTAGGTTCGAACCTAAAAATCCTGGCCCTATTTATCATCATTATGTATTACCATTTTCTTGTATTGTAACCGAATGGCACTATATTAGTTTTCTTTGTTGTGAACCTTTAGTGCATTATGTGAAAGAATAAAGAATAAAGGAAATGTATCCTGTCGAATATCCCAACTTTTTGGATAACTGTAACAAAAATTAGCACCGAAATTGTTTGAGAATCAAACATCAACTAATATTTAGTTTTGACTTTTAGCAAGCAAAAAGAAGAACCCATAAAATTCGAAACAAAAGTACAGTACCGTATTTCGCTCTGCCCAAAAAGAGCCAAAAACGTATTTATTGCCCATAAAGCCGCTTTTTTCGACCCTCGCCGGCAACGCCAGTGAGAGTTAAAGATGAGGGCCCACACCCAGTAAGGGCTACCCTAGAGCGACGTTGAAAAATAAGGGTCGTTAATTGTACGGTCCTGTAATTACACCAGAGGAAATAATTTTTCAAAGCCAGACGGGTGATAGTTTTTTCAATTTTTTAGCCCACTTTTTCAGTCGAGGGGCCCAATTTTTAATTGAGCGTCAGAGAGGTGATAGTTACAATGGGAACCATTTCAAGAGGGGGTGCACTTACAGGGTATACTATACTTTCCTTTAAAAAATATTTATGTTTTTAAATGAAACGAATGACAAATTCGAAGCATTGTTTATTTTCCGAACAATATTAATACTATGCACTACGGATATATAGATATTTCTAGAATCTTATTTTTAGTTTCAAAAAGCAAGCACTATGGATATTTCGAGAATTGCTTATAGTTTCAAGAAGCGACAATTTCGAGCAAAATTTTGGTACAATTACAAATAATTCTGAGAAGATTTCATTGAGATGAATGCCAGATTTGGTATTGGAATATATTAAACGAAGAAACAAGAAATCGAGTCGAGATTCATGCCCTTTTGAGTCGAGATTCTCGGAATTACGCATTGTCAGTTTTTGCCGTCAGAACTGACGTTGGGCTGCCGAGGCCGCGGAATTGCTTGGGGGCATTGTTCTGGTCAGCGGAGCCAGCCTCGCGCTTACCCCAGTAGTAGTAGTATGGCCAGTACTGAAAAGATCAATAATTATCTTCACTGTACACATCCTGAAAAAATGTGCTCATCTTTTTTTCTATGGACACTCAAAAATATCATTTCATTTTTGGTCAGGAATTGCTCCAGGGCAAAAACAATTCCTACCCGGGATAAGTTTTCCTGGATAAAAATAGAATCAGGTTAGTAAAATTCATACAACGTGATATCCGTAAAGATACTTTTCAGAAATGTGAATTCAGGAACAGAAACTCGAGATTCAGAAATTTCTCGGATATTACGAAAGTCATTTGCACTTTAAAACAATCATTTCGTGTGTATGTCCTGAGGCAATTTGGGAAGAAACAAATGCCCTATATAACCCACTCTGTATGAATTGTGAATTACCTGAGCGTCCGTTTCCTCGACTGCAACCATCAGGATCACCAAGCAAAGTGTGGCGAGAACGGCAGTGGAGAGCCTGACAGGGAATTTTTAGTGATTAGAATGTATTTTTATTTTTTCTAAAAGTTTTGCTACAACTATTTTTTATAAAATGGTTACAATTTTGCGAAAATTTTCCAAGTATTAATAAAGAAACCCAAAGAAAACTCGGATTTATATCGTTTTTCATTGAATGTTATCTCAAAAATGCCCATTTTTAGGACTAAAATGAACTTTTTTCAGTTTTTTACCATTTTTTAGTTTCAATTATAAATTAAACTCACATTTTTGAGGCCATGATGTAGCTTTGCGACGCGAGAGCGGATGACTATTTGGCAGAACAAGGAATAGACAACGGTAACTTGTGACGAATGTCTCACACTCTCGCGCCCTTTTATAGGCCAATAAGTAAACAAAAAATCCATTTTGTTTGAAAGCGAACAAAATTTTGTGCCAGAAATGTCGGAAAATCACTCAAAAGAAAGTTCCAGACATAAATTTTTGACCTTTTGTCCGGAAAATGGCTCTTTTGTCCAAAATTCAATTTTAATCCAGAAAATGGCAGCCACTTAAAAGGACACGTCAAAAAGATTCAAAGTACAAAAATAGTCAATAAACTGAAAATTATTGCATCAAAATATACACACCACATCTATTTATCATTACTTGAAATTCGAACGTTCTTCAAATTCTTGTGAATAGCGTTCTAATAGGCGGTAATGTGTAAAAAATCCTGTACCAATCATTGCCTATAGCAAAGCCAAATGCTCAAAAAGCTAAGAGACAGGTATGAATGGGGAATGGGTAAAACCCCTCCCCCCGGTAAACCCCCCCCCCGCTCGCCATTTTTGCCATAACTTTTTACTGGAACCTTCTAGAAGGATGAGTAGTAGCTTAGCTTTTTAACAAAATATTATTATATCAAAAATTTTCCTTTTTTCTCTGCGTTTCTGTGTTTCTAGAAACGTTATATTATTAAATGAAAGCTAAGACTCTGGGCTACAAATCGGTATATTACTTGCCACATCTCGATTCAACATTCTCGAGATTTAATTATTTTTGTCTCAAATTTTCGAATTTGCAAAAAAAGTTGAAATTTTGAGACAAAAATAATTCAGTCTCGAGAATTTTGAATCGAGATGTGGCAAGTAATAAACCGATTTGTAGCCCAGAGTCTTAGCTTTCATTTAACCTATTAAACATCCTTCTAGAAGGTTCCAGTAAAAAGTTATGGCAAAAATGGCGAGCGGGGGGAGGGGGTTTACGGGGGGGTTTACCTGGACTCGTATGAATGTGCAGTCTACGTCATGGATGCTAAGAGCGGACAGAAGTCTGTACGAAAAAAAGCGATTCTATGCCACATGATTCGGCTTATAAATAGTACTTGTAGAGCACTTTTTCTCCCATATAAAGTTGCGATTAAGGCTAAAAGATACACCACACACATGTTTTTCATTACTTGGGAATTTCCATGCTACTTCTTGGAGATTTACATGAAATCTGTGTCAATCAACGGCCAATCCTTTTTGTGACACAAAAATGTTCTGTTTCTTTTGCACTTTAATAATTTCCAGACAAATGTTATTTTTCACATGAAATGAAGAATTTTCAAGGCCAGAAAAATATAATTTTGGTCAATTTTTTCGCAGAAGTATGATTAGACTTAAATGACAAGTTTTCGATGATAAATTTTTGAAACAGCGTTTAGTATCGCAAAATATAAAGCACCAAAATATATACATCACACATATAACTTTTTCATTACTTGGTTGCTTTTGCACTTAAACGGTTAAACTTTTTTGTAAAAGTCATATAAAAATGTTCGTTAATAGCGCATAGTAAAGCGAAATTAGCGTATAAATAAAAGAATTGGCTTAGAATGAACAAAGAGAAGAACTTTTGATTGTATGTCGAAGAACAAAGATTCGTTCCTGAAAAAGTATTTCGGCAATAGGAAAAATTTCTTGTTACAAAATCTCATACAAAAATCTGATGAAAAAATTTTCCTGAGACAAAAGTTTAAAAAACATGCACACCAACAATATTTTTCATTACCTGCAGCCGTTGTCTGTACGGAAATGTACATAAAAAATATTTGATTGTGAATATATATTTAAAAATTTGTTTCTACAAATAAAAATCGTGTTTTGCGAGTAATTTGGCCCTATCCTAGTATACGAGGCCCCCGATTTCACAGGCATAAAAAACCATAGGGGTACTCTATTGATTTTTTTGAAATTTTTCAGAAAATGATTTTTCGATCCATAGGGTACCCCTATGGCTTTTTTGGCAAAAAAATTTCTAAAAATAATTTTTTGCATAAAAAACCATAGGGGGGACCCTATTGATTTTTTGACAGATTTTTCAGAAAATGATTTTTCGATCCATAGGGTACCCCTATGGCTTTTTTGGCAAAAAAATTTCTAAAAATAATTTTTTGCATAAAAAACCATAGGGGGGGACCCTATTGATTTTTTGACAGATTTTTCAGAAAATGATTTTTCGATCCATAGGGTACCCCTATGGCTTTTTTGGCAAAAAAATTTCTAAAAATAATTTTTTGCATAAAAAACCATAGCGGGGACCCTATTGATTTTTTGACAGATTTTTCAGAAAAATGATTTTCCGAACCATAGGGTACCCCTATGGTTTTTTATGCTTGTTAAATCGGGGTCCCCGTATACTAGGATAGGGCCAGTAATTTATATTAACATTTCGTTTAAACGCAGGCAATGCTTGATAAAAGTTCTATAACCTCAAACGACATTGTGGCACACACAAATAATAAAAATAATATGTGTGGTGTAGAAGAACACGCTTTTGCACTTTGACGAGAAGTTGGTCCAGAATTGATTGGCTAAAAAGTATTTTGAACACTGAAAAAGATTGTTGCAAAATATACACACCGCATATGATTTTTATTACTTGCATTCGAGAACAGCGATGGTTATGAAAACGCGTATAAAGCCCTTTTTATGATTTGCATATATGAAAGCGGAGTGGTCAAAAATTTTAATTTGAAGAGCGCATTGTTATATAACCTTTTAATTATTGCGGTTTTCATTTGTAATCGCTAATATGTGTCTACGAGTTTAGATCCAGCTATATTCCTACGCTCTAACGTTAGGGATCCAACCTATATGCAGTGTAGTGTTCTATAACCTCCATCAAACAACACCGGGACACACAAGTAGTAAAAAGAATATGTATGTGTATGTTTTGGTGTTGAAGTTTGTCCAGAGTTGAATGGCTAAAAAAGTATTTTGCGTGCGATCATGAGACAGTACAATATTTGTAAGTTATTTTCACTTTTTATTGCACACTCATTGGACACTTTTTATTGCACATGATTTGCAGAGCGCAGAGAACAAATTAACTGAAATCAGGTTATGGTGCAATCAAAGTCATGGTTATAGAGAAGACAGGTGCATAGCAGTTCACTCATACGCCAGTTTTGGCATTCCAATTAATTTGGCCATTTTTACTAGTAAAGAACGCGTTTATATGTCACAAAATTGGCTTATAGAGCACTTTTCCTTTATGTAAGTACAAAAAAAATCACACATATTGTTTTAATTACTTGAAGAGTTGAGTTTTGACGAACTCACGTGAGAAAATTATTGAACGTATTATCAAAGCGAATTTCTCTCAAAAACAAAGAAATGGGTTTGAAGGTGTCGAAGAATTACTTGTGGAAGAATTACTTTTTTGGCCTAAATTACATTTCATGCAGGTTAGTCAAAACTAAAAACTATATATAATTTTCGCAAAAAATATGTGAACTTACTAAGTATTCACTTACAAAGAAACTTACTAATAATTGTGTAGTAGTATTTTGATGCTCTAACAAGAAGTAGGTCAAAAATTTATTGCGTAAAACAGTATTTTGGTGACGAAAAATGATTCAGGAAAAGTAAAAATTTTGGTGCAAAAATTGACGCCAAAGAGCGTCTCGGAAAACGAAAAAATTTAACGCAAAACATACACACCAAACATTTTTTTACTACTTGGATTCCGCCATCATGAAAATCTTGAGAAATATATATAAAAGCTGTTTTACTATGCATATCCATTATAACGGCATTACCAAAAAGCAAAGAAACTGGTTTTGACATTTGAAAAAAAGCACACCCAGCATATAATTTGCAGATAGCAAATAAATTGTAATTTGCTAGATTGAAATAGGGTTAACTTTTCCAGGTTTTGATGATTTCTGATTGAATGCAATCGACCAAAATATACACTCGTATTCTGTTTTATTACTTGTAAACTTTAGTTCTGGAAACTGAGACTATGCATCCTATATTCGATATTTTCCTTGAAACCTCTCCAAATGATTCCTCAACATGTGACGTCGATATTCCTCAACCAAAATCCCGACCAAAACATTAGCCAAAACCCTCCCATTGAAAATTTTTATTGCTTCAACAAAAGCACTCAAACGCAAAAATAATTATAAAAAACAAAAGATTCAATCATCAAATTTTTATTAAAACAAAATAACAGTTGAATATTACGCAAAAAAGTTGCACCTGAAACATTCCAAATCACTCTAACATACTAGAATTTTCTCGAAGAATCTTCTTTTTCTCCAGTGCTATTTCTGAGAGTAATTCTGCTCGAGCTGATCAAAGAACCATGGACGTTTAGTGCTTCGCTCTGTGAGAATCTCGCATCCGGTGTCGGTGACCAGCAAGGTCTGCTCGAATTGCGCGGAAACTTTGCCATCGCTCTGAAAATAAAAAATGTTGGTGAAAATTTACAATGTTCGAAATCGAAAGGAATTGGAGATTTGTGGTATTTCACGGGGAATGATGACATTGATTTACTATTGGATTTTTTGGTATACAATGGAGCCATCAGTTTCAGAATATTGAATTCTGGAATGTTCTAGACCACTTTAGAAGGGAATGGTAGTTTTTATTCATTTTATGCGGCAATTAGCGAAATTATTGATGAAAATGCTATTTTTGGAGCACTTTTCACTATGTTGACCATAAATCCGATGTTACTCACCCTATTTCAACTTTTTCTCTAGTCTATAACGGCACATTACAATTTTTCAGGTCTGCCATTTTTTCACCAAAAAGTGCATGTATCATCAAACTTTGATGAAAAAATAAAGAAAATGGCACTTTTTGGTAAAAAATGCCAAACTTGAAAAATTGTATTGTGCCATTATACACTAGAGAAAAAAAGTTGACATATAATGAGTAACTTCAGATTTATGGCCCACATAGTGAAAAGACGCCCCAAAAATCTTCATCAATTATTTCGCTATTGTAAGCGCCCCTTTAGATAGCTATCAGCCCTTGGACGAAAACGTGAATTTGAACCTCAGTCTATTAGCGATTACAAATGAAAACCGCAATAAGTAAAAGGTTATATAACAATGCGCTCTTCAAAATAACGTGGCGGCAATTTGAATGTACATTTTGCCAATGCAAATAAATGATGACTATAATTTATTTTATTCATCAGTTTATAGTCATCATTTATTTGCATTGGCAAAATATACATTCAAATTGCCGCCACGTTATTTTGAAGAGCGCATTGTTATATAACCTTTTACTTATTGCAGTTTTCATTTGTAATCGCTAATGTGTGTCAACGAGTTTAGATCCAGTTATATTCCTACGGACTGAAGCTAGTGCTCCCAACATATGTGCCTACCTATGGTGACATTATTCCACACGATACCCTATTATCGGTATATTTCTAATTGGGGAATTTTCTTTTGTTATAATTTTAATGTGCAGTCATTTTTATGTGCGCGCGAATTTGAATGTTATTTATGCCAAATGTGGAATCGCGCAGGAAGGCATCTCGCGCGGAAGTCCCAAAAGCAAAGTTGCTTATAAGGGTATGCCAAGCAACTTTGCTCTTGGTCGGCATGCGCGAGATGCCGTCCTGCGCGAGTTTTTGACTCCCGAATTTTCAAAAATTCACATTCAAATTTGCGCGCAAGCAAATAAGTGAAATTGTCATCATTTTATGAAGCAATAAAATTCAATTAAATCCTGAAAATCACTCACAGTCACAGCGGTCCAATCATCCGGCCACTGGCCGTCGTGGTAGCTTCCCAGATTGATCATTGGCTCGATAGTGAACGTGTTTCCCGCTTTCATCACACCCACAGCTTTGTTCTCTGAAAAATGATTCACGTCATTTCAATTCTTCCTGAAAATTCGCCTACTTGCATAATGCGGCACATTGGGAGCTGTGTGGAACAGACGATGGATTCCATGGCCGCAGTATCGCCGCACCACCGAATATCCGTGAGCCGAAGCGTGTTTCTGGATGACGTTGCCGATCTCGCGGAACTTCACGCCGGGTTTCACTGAAAATTTGATTTGATTAGGGTCTAAGGATTTTTCAGGATTGTTATTGAAGATTCTGAAAATTTTTGACCAAAAATGGACATTTTTGCACAAAAATGTGGTCAATCGGTATTCGCCGAAAAATTTAAAAGGGCAACTCTTCTATACTCCACATCCCAACTTTTCTTCTAGATTTTCCCAAAATGAAGTATAGCCTGAGGTCAAACAAAATTGTTCGAAATTTTTAAGACAAATATCAAAAATTGTCACATTAAAAAATGTCATTTTTGACAAAATGGTCATTTCGCACCAAAAAATTACAGAAAATTTGAGTACTAAACAGAAAAATTTGTTCTGTCAAGTTTTTTGGACCAAACATAAAAAATGGCACAATCCTTGCTAAAAAATTCTCAAAAAAACTACAAACAAAGAAATAATTAAACAAAAGAATGTCATTGTTATTGTCATCCCAAAGCCCTCTGGCCATGAACTTGCTCTCACACCCCCAAAATGGACCCAAGCTCATAAAAAAATTTGTCTTGCTGTCACTTTGTTTTGCTCTGCATAGATTTTGGGATGAGATTTCAGGATTAGGCCTATATCTATCCGTTACTCTCGAACCTTTTTTGTTGTTTTCTTGGTTTTGCGCACTTGGGCAGTGTCCAATTTCACTGCCGGGGGCGAGCTTTTGGGCTTACTAAGTGTCATTTCATGGAACAGAAAGGATTTCAGGGTGGGCCTTGTTTCCGTAATCGTAATAAATATCGTAAAAACGGGCAAGTAAATCCACACCTGAAACATATATCCACACCTGTCTATAGAGGAACAAGTCAAAAATCTGGCGTGAGTTGTGAAAATTTTTGCATTTTTCTCGAATTTTTCATTTTCTTCAGAACCAAATTTTCTTTTTCCTTCACTTTTGCACTATATCTCGCCTTTCTCTAACCGTCTGTACAAAATTATCTTTTTTCATTTCCTCTCACTACTACATTATCTCTGACCTTTCTCTAACCAAACTCCCCACACTGGAATGTTCCTCTCTCACTTTTTCACTATCTCTCATCCTACTCTCATTTTAACCTTATCTCTCGCTTTTCTCTAACCTTGGTTCCCAGAGTTGTTTTTTCTATTTCATTTTCTGAAATTGTTTATACTATCTCTCACTTTTCTCTACCTGTCTACTCAAAATCGTTTTTCTCTTTTCTTTTCCTCTCAATTTCCCATTATCTCTCGCCTTTCTCTAACCGGGATCGAAATCCCCTCATTCGTCACAACCGATTTCACGGATGAACCCTGCGGCATTGATATGGTGATTCCCGGAATGAACTGGACTAAAATTCGTCTGTCTAGGTGCACTTTTTTATTGTTTGCACTCATCAGAAATCGAGAACAAATTAAATTGAGCTTGTTCTCTGAAAACGTTTTCTCACGCTCAATGAGCCTTCACTAATGACCAATTCCCCCTAAAGCTTATTCCTGCAGGGCATGTCTGGCTCGAAGCGAGACTAACAAAAAAGCGCGAGGTTGAAATGCGACCATACAACACCAAATTGGCCAAATTCCACACATTCCAATCGCATTCCACACATTCCAAACAAATTTGATGCGAAGTTATCAAACTTTTGGTTCAATTTTTAAAGGAAGGCAGTTTAAGGGAGACAGTCCAATAAAAAGAGCAAGGATTTCTTAGGAAATTGAAATCCTGGAAAAGGAATCTACCTGATCTTCTAATTCAAACTATCATATTCTCTCTAAAATACGGTTAGGACCACCCAAATAGGATGGCCGTATTTTAGATGTTCTTCATTTTCCGCGATAAATTTCTCTAACCTATCTTTTTACATACTATTTCTCTCTTTCTAACCCCGTTTTTAGAGGGTGTTGCGTGTTTTCAATACCCTATCACGGGTGTTTGTAGAGGGTGTACGGTACCTTATTCTAATTTTTACCTAAATTTTTACATCATTTTAAAATAAAAATTTTCAAAAACACGCAAATTTTTCAGGAAAAATATATCTGTTTACACATTCCTTTTATGTTTGCAACATTCCTCTCGCCAAACTACAAACATTTTGTTTCATAGGAATTAATTTAGTATGACATCTGAGAAGGAGGTCCCGAAGCCAGAGGCATATTCGTCCTACTCAACCGGTAAAAAGTCAAGCAAGTCCGCGAGAATGAGAGTTAGCGGGCCATATCCATTAGCACTTGGAACTTGGTCCGAGAGTATGTTAAGGCCCAAGTTTTTGCGTGTGTTTTGTTAAGTTACTTTTTTCGCAAAGGTCAATGAGTCAGGGACTTCTAGATCTGTAGCCAGGGGCATATTAGGGGTAGATACTTAGGCAACTCTCCCTGTAATTTAGCGCATTCCAATTACTTTTGTGACAACTTGTTCAGGAATGTTCTAGAAGAACGAGTAATGACTCCAAATGAAGACAAAACCACAGGTCTCGACTACTTCGTGATCGATATCTCGACTACCTCGACCCAAATACGACCCATCCTCGGGATTACTCGGAGATTTTCGGGTTCTCAAAAAAATTTTATGGCTATGAATCGATATGGTGACTCCAGATTTGTTCAGGATTCTATCACTCAAGGCCCAAAGGTTTGCGGCAAAGGCTATAAAGAAAAAAATGTTTCCTCAGGTGCATCCATATAAGGTTCATTTTCGGGATTCCGATAAAAACCTATTTTTTACGTTTGCTCAAAAAAATTAGTCAACTTTTCATAATCTGTCTGATCGAATCTTCTAGACTGATTCTAATCGAATAAAAACATGTTTTCTTTCCCCAAAAAGGTGAGACATACCTCTCATTTTTTTCGTATCCGGTTTTCTCGAAAATCCCAAATTTAATTATGGCAACACTGACCAAGAATATTTCCGAAGAAAGTGCACAAATTATTACCGAGAAACTGCTAGGAAATTACCAAGAAATTTCTGCTCTGAGTTTTATAATCGGAATCTTACTAATCCGATTTGTGGCCAATTTACGCAGTTCCGAACCTTTGGTATCTCGAAAAAAGAACTCATTCGCAACAAACCCTCAATCAAAGTTTACCTTTCAGCCAAGCATATCCAAATTATGATACCGGGCCCCATAGCCAGGGGGCATTTCTAGATATTTGCCATATAAATGTAAGAAAAACTAGGCAAGTGCCCTCAAAAATGCGCTCGGTGACCTTTCATCTCATGATTTTTCCTGAAATTCAGACCACCCATGTCGATTCTTCAAATGGGAAAATTTTTTATTCAGGAGCTGTGGAATTCAGCATTGAGATTCAAAATCGAGATTCCTGAGCCTCATAGCGGGGGTGGGGTGTTCTCAAGAAAAAACTTTCGAAACAATGATCTCTTTAGTCATCGTTTTTAAGCATTGAACACTTCCCAAATTTGCACTCTCGAAGTTTTGCAACAGTTTCGCGCTCCAATTTGGGCTTTGCTTACAATATTTCAATCTTCGCTTTCCATATTTGGCCATATCACCCATTTCTTGTCCCATCTCATTCTCGCACATCCTTAGCTATTCACTCACATCTTGCACTCCCGAGCACTTTTCCTTTTATGGAGTTTTCTGAATATTTTTCCTTGAAACGTGGGAAAATGCATGAAAAATTAAGTATATGCCTCTAAAAATTGCACTCGGAGACGTTTCATCTAATGATTTATCCAGAAATTCAGACCACCCACGTAGCCTCATCTAATGGGAAATTTTTTTATTTAAGTGCGCCGGAATTCAAATTCAGCCAAAATTCAAACTCAGCCAAAGCCAGGGGTTCCAAAGGGGGTTGGCCATAAGTTTTTTATTTTCATACTAGGGGTAGTTGATGACTTTTTCAAAAATGTAAGAGCAAGTGTCTAGTTTCTAAATATCGAAAAAAATTTACCCCCATTTCACCCCCTAAAATATGCAACTCCTTCTGAAAAATCCAATTTTTCGGGGGTTTAGTTCCGCTCTCAATTTTGCTCTCCGCTTTCAGGATTTTAATCTTCGCTTTCCATATTTGGCCATATCGCCCATACCTTGCCCCATTACTTTTCTCATTCTCGCATGTCCTTCTCACTCACATCTTGCACTCCCGAACACTTTTCCCGTTATAGAATTCTCGCACAGCTATTCTCGAACTTTTTTTTTGCAACTTTTTTGCCCTTTTATCCAAACATCACTTTCGAGTAATTGACATCCGGCCCATTTTCCACTGCAAAATCGAGAGCGCCAAAGGACACCTCCCTAACAGGACGGCCCCTCGACCCTACAACCCCTCAGGCATTATATTCAAACATCGCTCTCGGTCTCGCGCTAGAGAAAAGAAACACATTCGACAGAGAAAAGACGCCCTTTTCCGGGAAGAGAGCGCCTCAGGCGAGATCCCGAGCACGTAATGATAGGTAAACAGTTGCGCGTGTCAGTGTTTGTCTTCCAGAAAACGTGCTCCGGATTTCAGCTTTGTCGCGATAATGAAAAGTCCATCGAAGTGTGTTATGTTTCTTTGCTTCAAAGCAAGTATTCGGAACGAGGTAATGGGGGGTAATTATCGCCGCGAGACTCAAAATTTACTAGAAAAAGTCTAAAAGTCAGAGGCAAAATCCAAAAAATCCTGGAAAAGTGCCAAAAATTTTTGCTCAAAATATTCTCTGGATGGGTTAACTGTCACAATGTCCAAAATTTTTTTCTAGCGCACAAAATTACTAGGAAACTTCTAGAAGCACTTTATAGGCAAACCCAAAAAATCCTGGAAAAGTGGCAAACTAAATTCAGGCTAGACATTCATTCTTTGGTCGTTCCAGGAAAAAGTGGCAAACAATGATTCAGTAGTGCAAAAAACTATAGACTAAGATCAGGCCAGACATAAAGTTCATTTTTCGGTCGTTCCCCGGGAAAGTGAAAGTACTTTGTAGTCTCACAGACTATTTACTAACTTTTTTCGACTCCATAGACGTTTTTGGATCCAACGCGAGAAGTTTATTGCGGGAATTGTTTCCGAATTCCTGTTATAAATATGCTATTAACAAGGCCCTAGGGGCTTGATTTTTATAGGAGTTTGTGACAGGTTAGATGGGTATGTCTAGTATGAAGTCTTTCAGGATTCGATACAGTACAGAATATATAAGGCAGCTATTACAGCCTCCGCCATCTCAATTTTGTGGAAAATTTCTGGATTCCGGAATTTTCTGGATCTGAAATTTTTAGTATATTAAATCCGATTAGATTTTTAGTCACTTTTCAGCCAAAAAATTCGCAAGTGAAAATGGAAAAAAACTCTGGAACCCTTCCTTAATTTGACCCATTTTCTAGAACATTCCAAAAAATGACCGGGGATCCGGGCTTTCCCACATTCCGGAAAAGTCCTTAAAATTTATTGTTTCGTTCCCATTTTTGATCGCGAATTTGATTCCAAAGTGGCTTGAAATTCCAGGATTTTGGTCCAACAGTGCTTCAAGGAAAAGAGTTGTTTTGCCACCAGTCTTGGCCCAATATTTGGCTCCGGTATTTGGCCCCTTAAGCCTAAAAACCATAAATTTTAATTAATTTCATGCCGTCATGAAAGAAGAAATGGAATAGAAAAGAAAATCTCGGATGAGAGGCTTAGATTAGCTCAAATGACCTCAGGGCATCCAGAAGCATGGCATTTGTTGACACAAAGGCTGCAATTGGTCTTGGACGCGAAAATTCTTTCTAGTCTTTTCTTTTGTTTCTTTTTACACTTCATTCTTGAAAGCACTTTCTATATTTCTTGATCTCGATACATTCCATACCTTGCTCTCGAAAAAGTTATGATTCCATAGGTAAGAGATAGTAGTAAGACAGGTAATTTCATGGTTGAGATCCAGACTAACAAAAAGAAGATAGACAGATAGATAATAAGATAGACATACAGACGGACAGACGCTTAATGACAGACGCTCAATTTTTGTACCTTGCTCTCGAAAAGCGACAATTCCACAATCAAAGCGTCGATAGTCTATCAAAAAGACTTTATAATTCTTTCCTCACTTCCTACCTTG
The DNA here is from genome assembly GCA_022814885.1 of Ditylenchus destructor. Classification (NCBI taxonomy): domain Eukaryota; kingdom Metazoa; phylum Nematoda; class Chromadorea; order Rhabditida; family Anguinidae; genus Ditylenchus; species Ditylenchus destructor. The sequence goes on along the minus strand of JAKKPZ010000035.1, from coordinate 133,340 downwards.
AAATGTGTCAAAACAATTTGATCCGCTTAGATTTTTATGTTCTTTTCAATGTTTGGGAAAGGCTTTAAAATTTTTGTTCCTGTCTGAAAAATTTACTAAAAATGAAAATTTTTGGAAAAATGGTAATAAAAAACTTATTTTTGGAAAAATTAAAATTTTGCGAAAATTTTTCAAACATCGCCAAAGGCGCTACAAAGTTTGTGCACTTATAGCATTGAAAATTAGCCATCTTTTTCGGATTTCCCACGAAAATATGTACCAAAACTGCCAAATGTAGCCAAATGCGATTGGATGCGTGTCAACAATCTTGTGTCAACTTTACGAATTTTATTACTCAATATTTTATGGAATTTAGGTATTTGAGTCACTAATCTCGAAAATGTTGCAAAAGATGATTCATCACATTGACTAATTCTCTACTTCTAAACTTCTTCTCAGCCCGTATAAAAAAATCTTCAAGAATCAAAATGAGCGTCCCCTACCTGCATTACACCTACAACCCTTCCCTCCCCATGGCCGATTCTCACCATATGGAAGACTATTTTCGCGCCGAGACCGAGCAAACCTATTTGCAATTGCTCACAATCGCGACAATTTTCGCCATTCCCGCACACCTGCTCATTATTTTTATCGCTGCGTTCAGGACGCCCAAGGAGATGATTAACTACAGGTAAATTTTTGTGAAAATAAAAACGTTAAAAAAGTTAGAAAATTTAAAAAAGTTAAAAAATATACACACAAAGAAGCAGATTTTTGTCTAAAAATTTACAAAAATGGCCATTTTATATAAAAGTAATTAATTTTTTCTTTTTAGTGCAATTTCTAGTTTTTGTTTAAAAATTCCCACTTTTATTCAATTTTCTAAAATGCATTTTTACTCTAAAAATGAACAAATTTCAGAATTTTTGCAAAATATTTTAGCCAATGGTAAGCTAAAACTAAATATTATTAGACCAAAAAATTACAAAAACTTAGGAACAAATTTTTTGCATTTTAAAAATTTTTCCAGTTTTTATTTTTACGCAAATTTTTCAGAAAAGTACGCAATTTTCAAGCTATGTTCTAAATTTTTGACAATATAGTTCAAAATTTAGATGCAATTTTTAAAACAGGCAAAAAATTGCACTAAAAACACGAAAATTTTAAAACTTTAGATGCCATTTTCTATTTTTCCCCAATTTTTACTTTTTGTAGTATAAATTTCACAAAAGTCCAACTTTCAGGTTAACTGTCACCAACACCAGCCTGTGGTCATTGGCCATTGTGATTCACTGCGGCGTCCTGCTCAGACCCGTGCCTTTGTTTCCTTTGCCCGCCGCCAAGACCACCGGCATCCTGAAATATTTGGGCGAGACTTGGGGTGGTCAATACCAATTCATTGTTTTCATCGAGATCGTCGTCAATTTTTTGGTCGCGGCGATTATTTGCTTCACAGTTATATGTCTCTTTTTGTTGCAAAACAATTTCAGGTGAGGTTTTATCTCAGGTTTCACTTGAGCTTCTAAAAATAGAGGCTGGGACAGGTAGATCCAGAAAAAAGTAGCCAAAATAAAGGTAAAAAACATAAGAAATTAGAAATCTGAGAAAATTAGATTTTGGATTAAAAATTGCAACTTTGCAAACGGAGAATGACAAGGGTTAGAAGCAGACCACCCACATCGTTCCAATCAAGACCACCCACATCGTTCCAATCAAGACCTAGGGCCCAAAACTTTGTAAATCTCAATTACATTCAACTCTCACCGTTTTCGTTTCAGGACACTGATCTCGCGCCGAACCGGGATTCTAATGGCCATTTCTGTGCACTTTATAGTCTCCACTCTCGCCTGGATCTTTCTCACCTTCGTCTACCCCGCGAGCGCTGACCTCAAATCGAAACTTGTCGCCGAATACGGTCTCGACCTGATCGCAATCCTCAAAAACGACAAAGTCATTTTCGGCTATTCGACCTTTGGCCAAGAACATTCCTCCGAGTCAGGTGTCACCTACAGATCCCGAGCCGATCCCGGGTGTACGTTTTGTGTCTACTTCACCGGTGCGCAGTACTTTGCTCTAGGCATTTTTGTGCTATTCTTGATGACTGTCGTTGTGGTCTTGATACTGTTTGCACTCTTGATCAAGGTTGTCTGGCAGGGAATCAACAAGTCGTCAAAGTGAGTTGATTATGATAAAAATGGGAAAAAGTTAAAAAATAAAAATATGAGAAAGTACCATTTTTTTGCCTCAGAGCAAAATTCAAAGAAATGCGATAAAAATGGAGTGAAATAGGAAAAATGTGACATTTTGGAAGAAAAACTGGAAAAAACTTAAAACCAAAAATCTGGAAAAAATTTCGAATAAGTAGACCAAAAATTTGATCTTCGGAAAATTATGCCTTTTCCCGGGGTATACAGAAGCCTCGGAGAGGGAAATTCTCCACTGTACTACACCAAAAATGTGAAAAAAAGAAGAAAATAAGATTGAAAAATGGAAAAAGATGACAAAAGTAAAATTTTTGAAAATGCGGTTTTTTACACACACCAAAAATCTAAGAAATCGCCATAAAAATGGAGTAAAATTGGAAAAATGAATCTTTCTGGAACAGAAGATGAAAAAAAGACCAAAATTGTGGAAAATTAGGCAAAAGAATGTGAAAATGGGGCAGAAAAAGAAAAAAATTTTTAAAAATAAGAAAATACCAAAAAACTATAAAAAATTTAAAAAAAAATAACAAAAATTTGCAGAAAAGCCACAAATCGCTACCGGCGCTCAGTTGCCATAATGCTCGCCTCCCGAGTCTGCGTGCCCCTGATCTTCGGCTTCCTGCCCGTTATGATCATCACCTTCTCCTTGCACTTTGGAATCTGGCACTCCTACTCGGCCTACTGCATCCTGAGCGTCATGGCCATAAGCCACGGGCTGTTCAACTCCTTGGCGACAATCGCAGTGTTCAGGCCCTACAGACGCGGCATCATCAAATTGTTGTACCTGCACCTGCCCGAGGGACTTAGTAACAGGATCGGCTTGACGGAATACGTTTTGGAAACTGCAAGCTGGCAGACGTTTCGGAGTAGGGGAGGTGAGTCTTGACGATAGTGAGGAGGATAGGAGAAGAGGTAGTAGGGACCACTTTTCGAGAGGGGTCTCTTCTAGAATACTCTATAGTTGTTCCAGAAATTCATTTAAATTTCTAAAAAAACTGTAAGTCAAAAAAATTCAATTGAAAAGCTCAGCGGATAAAAATTATCTGACATTCATCATTTCACACACTCTCTCGCTTTTCTCTAACCAATTTTTCGATCCTACAAAATGGCATGACTAAAATGTCACACAAAAAATATATGTGTGATGCAAGGAAAGTATTTTTCTGCAAAATTCCAACAACTTAAAATTTTTTTCATTAACAGTTCAAATATTTCAGTCTCGAACAAGTCACTCAAATTGCCCTCAAGCGTTACCAGCAGCACGCACAACGTGGCAGACAATTCCAAGGTGACACCAGTCAGTCCTATGCATGGATAGGAAAGTCAACTTCAGTGATCAAAGATCACATTCCACGATCAAAGATCGCAGATCATATTGATTTGTTGCAATGTTACATATGTCTGTAAATTATTTGAGCCAATCTATCGATAAATATGTTTATGAGTCATAATGACATTTTTACGTTCTCGAGCAAAAAACTGACCTATGCCAATCCCCTGCTGCAGGCATTCGTACGTCACCTGAACCAGCTTTCGTTTCTCTTCGCTCACTTTGTCGCCAACAAAGAATGTCTCATTCAAATCGCCGTGGAATCCGCGATGGTAGACTGTGATGTCAACTGAAATCTCGAAATTAGTTTCACTTAACTAGTAAACTTAACTCAGGTAAGTTAAAATAAATGCTTATTCAGACGACCGGATCTGACCGGTCTACTAGATTTTCAGTGCCCTATTACACTATTCGGCAATACTATAGATTGATTCAATATGAAATTTTTTAATTTGCTTGCAGTTGTCTTGTAATAATAATAAATTGTAATAACAAATTGTAAATCTTCGGTAATGTTCCAGGAAGGTAATTTTTAGCTTGGGAAGTATTAATAGGCAAGTCATCTTGGTATTTCTCACAAAATATTTGCTATTCTCATTTAGAAAGTCAGAGTTTAGCGAAATCATTATCACATACTACTCTTTATGAGCGACTATGATTAACAGACGATCATTGGGATTAGACACGGTTAACAACGACTTGAAAAGGTGTACCGTATGTCCTTTAATTAAGCTTCTATCTCTCTATTTTTGTCTAAGCTCTTATTTTTCCACTCTAACCTATTTCGCAGGATATATGTAGGGGGGGGGTACTATGGGTTTTTCCATGCCGGTCAGTTACGGGGGTGTGTGATAGCTCATTTTGTAGGTCTCGCCGAGATAAGGCCGGGGGCCAAAAAAAATTTTGGCGCACCATTCAAAAAAGTGGCTTTTTGGCCAAAAAGTGGCAAAAGTGGCCATTTTTGGTTGACCCCGTTGCCGCTCAGCTACGGGGGTGTATGATAGCTCATTTTGTAGGTCTCGCCGAAATAAGGCCGGGGGCGCCGCGGATGCATGCTAACCGCGAAAAAAAAACAAGATAAAACCCGCCGATTCGAGGCGGTAATCCGCCGAGAATCGGCGGGTTTTATCTTGTTTTTTTTACATACTATTTCTCTTTCTCTAGGGGACTAAATTAGAGGTCTGTTATAGGGTAAAGGGGCTATATTAGATGAAATACGGTAGAAAGGCTTTTTATCCTCATGTATGTTATAGAGCTATGCCATTGTTAAGTGCCCCCTAACCTATCCTACTAAACACAAAAAACCACAAACCATTGCAAAGATCTCCGTTTTCCAACGGTCGCAAATCCGGAATCCCGTGACAGATGACCTCATTCACAGACGTGCAGCAGCTCTTCGGAAATTTGTAGTAGCCCAGAGGTGAAGGATAACAGTCGCGCTCAATACATGCCTCGTGAACCTGTAAAATAAAAACGGTATAACGAACTGTGATCTTTAAACTTTGATCTTTGGCCAACTTACAACGCGATCAATTTCGTCGGTGGTCACGCCTACAGCTATGGCCCTTGCGGCTTCGTCGAGGACCTCGCGTCCGAGCTTGCTGGCTAGACGAACACCTTCTTGCTCTTCAGGAGTGTTTACCTTAAACGATGGATTTCGTGAGATTAGTGTTCAGAGATCAGATAGTGTAATATAGATTCTTGGGAATTTTCATATAAGAGTACATTGGATAAAAACAAAAGATTGTCTAGGGGAGCATAAAAGGTCAGATCATATTCGCAATTTTTCAACAAAGTCTCACTTTTTCTGCCAAAAAAAGATATCCTTTTTGAAAAAAAATGTCCTAACTTCCATATTACGCCGAATTCAAATTTGGATTCGAAAATCGAGCACTTTTTTTATTTAAGACAGATTATTAAATTTAGAATAGAAAATTATATTTTAATTTGTTAAACCTAATTCATACCACAATTTGTCCTGACGTTCTCGAATTTTTCTCAAGCATGGACACGCCTTCGGGATGAAGAGCATAATCTGGTCTTGGAATGTGTTCCGGAACACTTCGTCGCGGAGTCTGCTTGGCGGGTCGCAGCGATCCTAAAATCGATAACTGTACATATTTGTAATACACAATGTTACGAAAATTAGAGACATTCCACTAGACCACACAGAACTCCCACGGAATTCAAAATTTCATTGGAAGAAAATTGACTGAAATTAAAGTGGATTCCATTTTTGCAGTTTGAAAATAAATTCAGTTGAATCCAAATTTCACGAATTGTAATAAGTTTAACTTTAAAAGGGCTTTTCACAATAGTGCAATACTTGACGCATTTGCGATTTACAACACGGTACAATTGTGTTATCGGGGGGGGGGGGGGAAATTTTCATACATTTTTATATAGCGAAAAATCAATAGGGGAGACCCTATTGATTTTTTGACTAATTTTTCAGAAAATAATTTTTCATACAATAGGGTCCCCCCTATGGTATTTTGCGAAAAAAAAATATTTTTAAAAAAATTTCGCCAAAAAATCAATAGGGGGAGCCTATTGATTTTTTGACAAATTTGTTCAGAAAAATAATTTTTCACTCCATAGGGTCCCCCTATGGATTTTTTGAAGAAAAAAATTTTGTTTGGAAATTTTTTTCGAAATTTTTTCAAAAAATTCATAGGGGGTACCCTATTGATTTTTTCACAAATGTATTTGGAAAAATAAATTTAAATCAATAGGGTCCCCCCTATTGATTTTTTGCTATATAAAAATGTATGAAAATTTCCCCCTCCCCCCCGATAACCGTTTCCCCCCCCCCGCCCCCGATAACACGATTGTACCTACAACACCACTTTTGAAGTAGTTTTCACTATGCCGATCATAAACCTGATATTACTTTATTATTAATTTTTTAAGAAGAGACTAAACACTTTTTGAATTTAACCATAACTTTGTGTATCGCAAGGAAAAAGAAACATAGGAGATATCAATTTCTGAAATCTTATTTGTCTTTCAAACTTGTTAATTAACTCGTGTTTATTCCTTTTAATTTGTTCATTCTTATTAGTAATTCACATTGTTTTCTCATTTTGCTTCCCACAAAAATCTCACCATATTATGTTAAAGGTCTGAATTATCGTAAAGGTCTGCTTGACGAGCCCTAACTTTACGGCTAGACCCAAACATTGTCTCAGATTAGGGGCAAAACAGTGTTTGTCGTTTATCAAGTTTTCACTCCAAGCTTTCACTCTATAGCATTAAAAACGCTTCACAATTACTACTTCTTTGCCAACTTCTTCTTCAATTTCCAGTTTTCTTTTCAATTTTTGCATTCGTGCCAAAAATGACACTTACCTCAAGTTATCATGATTCTTTCCTGGAAAAATGGTAAAAATTTGATGAAATGTGTTGGAATGAATTTTTGGCGCGAATGCAAAACTTTAAAAAGCGTTGGAATCTAGACAAAAAGTTGACATAGAAGCAGTTATATCAGATTTGTGATCAACCTAGCGAAAACTGCCCCAAAATGGCTTACAAAATCTAACCAAGTATTGAGTTATTGTAACTGCCCTATAGGAAATTTTCCGACCTAATTTTTCCCTAGTCTTGACAGCACTAACAATAGATACTGACTAACCTGTGTAACTGTAATATGGCCAAGGATTGTATGTATCGGAAGAGGGCATGAACAACTTCGAGATCCCATTCATGACCTTCTTTTCCTCGTGAGTCACCTTGTGCGTCGGCCAGGTGCCTTTGAAACAGTCCTAAAATGGTCAAGAGTTTATAGCAATCAAAGTTCATACATCGATCCAGAAAACTTACCTGAGAGCAAAAAAACGCGTCCGGCAGCTGAAGCTTTATGCACGTCGGACATCGCAACTTGGCCGCTTTCCCGCAGTTCTCGGATTCACACGTTTTGCCCTCGATAACGGCAGACATCTTGAGGCTGTCTGGAAGTATGATTCATATAAAAATATTGAAAGAAATTTGTTTTGGTTGCGATACAGGTAATAGTGCATAGATAACGGATCAATGATCAGGATGGTTTAATCAAGATGAAAATCTTTAAAGTACATTTTTAAAGTACAAAATCTTAGGAATTTCAGGGAAAATTCAGAGGGGAACAAATTTTTTAAACTCAAAATTTATATGGAATGTTAATTTTTCGCTTATTTTATGGATCTAAAAATGCACTATAGTCCGTCTGGCCTAAAAATTTAGCACTATCTGTTAAAATTTGAAAAGTAAGAGCAGACAAGTCCGAAGGAGACAAGAATAAGAATTTCCTCCTCAAGTTTATTTCAATAATTCCACTTTGAATTTTACAAAAATGGCGCGAAAACATTTGGCCAGCACTATTTAGTAATCCAAGCAAACTAAATTGTACGCTTTCGACCTTCTCGTGAACTTTTTTTGCCTTTGGAAAAGGAAACTTTGTAATATTTAACCTTAGGGTATGCAAAATTCCATCGATATCTAGAAAAAATGTTTCTAATCTCCATTTGTCCTCTCTTTTCTCGACTAAAAATGGGCAAAATTATAAAAAGCCTAAAATTTTGACGGCCCACAAGCAAAAAAGCAACAATGGCCTACTTTTTTCGGGATTTGGTATATAAAAGGGCATTCAGACGTACCAAAAATTCCATTGGGAATGCTCCAAAAAATCAAATATGCTTACAGCCTGAAGGTAAATCTCGGTCACCTTGACAACCTGTCACCTGAGCCCTTCAATTTTGATGACTCGAGGTTATTGGAAATGGTTCGAGAATCTTCTAGAGAACTAATTGCAACTACAAAGCACTCTTGACTCTAATTAGCATTCCTTTTGTGATGATGACTCACCATTTTATTTTTCAGAGAATGACTCAACCAGCGACCAAAGCTAAGAACCCAAACGAGAACCGAACGATTGTCGTGGACGGAAGCACTCAGGTGCGCGGCAAGGAACAAATCCTCAGGATGTCATTTCTGGAACAGGCGGCTTTGCTTTTGTCACAACAGAGTAAGTTTTTATTGTGTTTTTTGATGATTTATGATCGAAATTATTGTTAATATACAAAATTTGTTACCGTTATCTTGAGATATTTGACCATAGCAGGCAACATTTTTGATCACATTCTTAACATTCTTTTGATTCCATAAATGTCATTTGCATGCACAATTTGCTACATTTTTGGTCTTGGATCGAAACTTTTACACTGATTATTTTGACAAATGAATAAGGTTAAAATTTAGTCAAGAATTTTGTTTTTCTTGAGATTTTCGTTCCGCGGTTGTTAACATTTTATTTTTCGCTAATTAATGTGGTTTGTTTTTGATTTCAGTGAAATGAAACGAAACTTCTGTTCTTCCATTTTACAGTTATCGTTTTTATGGTAAAATCCTTTATTTTCCAAAATTAACTTTAGCTAGAATATTCAAATTGGCGCAATTTTTACTTTTGCAATTTTGCAACTATTTACTGATGATTTTTTTATTTAGCAATTTTTCATGATTATTGATAATTTATATATGCATGTAATATACCAAAATGTTCGCAAAGATCTTGAGAACGTTTTGGTATATCACATGTTTATATGAATCATCAATAATCTGATAATAAAAATTTCTAGGATAAAAATTAATAGCCTAGGCATGTATTTTTTGTACAATACATACGGAAAATTGCAAAAACGGTACTTTTTATGTAAAAAGTAAAACTTTTGCGATTTTTGTACAGTAAAGGAATCACTAATCAAACATCAGTGATCAAAGTTCTAAATTTCTAACTCAATCTCTCGCTTTCAGGCACTTCCCGTGACGATAGCCCGAGCCAGCTCTCGAAGATGTATGTGAAGGAGATCCGTGAGATCGGCTACGCCGAGCTCATTCAACTGGACACTCGATTCAAACGGAACATTTGCAAAAAGTGCTTTCGGATTTGGGCGCCTACGGCGGGCAAATATCAAACGGTTTCGTTTCGGAAGGGCCGGAAGAAAGTGTACAGGAAATGTTTGGACTGCGGGAAAACGACCGGATTTGTGGCCGATCCAAATTTTGTGCCAAGAAACGAAAAATAAATGTACGCGGGAGTTTTTTTGTTACTTGTTTGTTTTTATTTGTTTATGTTTTGTAATATTTTGTGTATAAATTATGACTTGCAACATATATATCAACATTAGGTCACATTCTTCGCATATTTTCATTATGTTCTCACTTAATTCAAAGATCAGTGATCACAAAATTTTAAAAGAACATTTAATATTCGATTTTATATTAGTCTTTCCTTCTAGAAAGCGAAAGAAGGTTTTACAAAAATATGCCAGTTCAAATTTGCTTTCTAAGGAAAAAGCTTTTACGGTTTATCGATTTTCTTTGTCGAAAAAGCGCTGAGTCATTCGGATTTGGTAAATAAATATCGCCGAACGATTTTCTTACGCGAAGAATTTTATTCAGCTTTTGGTTCCGAAATTTTCACTATACAATTTCTGCTTTCAGAACATTAACTTTCCAGAACTTGAAGAAAATTTGCATTGCAACGGTAATATGACTCACCCCTTTAATGTTTCTTTTTCGACAATGAACAGTTCTTCTTCCTGAAACAGTTTCAGGAAGAAGTACATTAGCATTTTCGTCAGTTGAAAAGCTCACTCTTTGCTTATCGATTTTTGGGAAATAAACTGAGCAAATGTTTCAAGCCAACTAGTCGATTAGATCTGTACTATACAATCTGCTACCTTCCTTATATTCGAAGCCGTTTCGGCAGGGACGTAACCAGGATTTTTTTTGGGGTACGGATTTTGAATTTTCGGGTTTTGGGGGTACCGGACCGGTTTTTGGCCAAATTTACACTGATTTACACTCATTTTTCAAAAGTTTCCCATTTTTTTTTGGGGGGGGGGTACGTGCCCCGGTACCCCCGTGGTTGCGTCCCTGCGTTTTGGTAGTGAAAACAGCAGGAAAACTGAGTGGCCCAAGTCCCTGGTTCTTTCCCTTTAAGGCTTAAAAATTCTAACGCTCCCCTAACAAAAACAATTCTTGAATCCAGAAATCTTGATCTTTCTTGAGCAATTTTCGCCATACTTTCAATTTTCTAAGAATCCTGAAAAATAAATTTTTAAATTTCAGGAGAAATGCCAAAGGAATCCAGAAAGCGCACAAAGAAAAGACGTCGCCGGCCTTCGACTTCCTCCGATTCCAGCTCTTCTCCAACGCCTTCTCGTCACCGGAAACGCGTCAGGAAAACACACACGCGCCGCAGGTCCTCGAGCTCGTCGTCATCCAACTCATCCTCGTCGTCAGCCTCAAGAGACCGGTCCAAAAAGCATAAGAGACGCAAAAACGAAAAATATCAAGGTACAAGCAATTTTTCTGCATTGTTACATTTTCTTTACTTTTACACTTTTCTATTTTTTTCGAAAAATTTTCAAAAAATTCTACGATTTGCATAAATATTTTCATCGAAACTCACATTTTTATAAGAAAGTTTGCGTTTTTGATATAAAAAGCTAAGTTTTGGGCAATAATTTGAAATTTTTGTTTTATAATCAAAAAACTATTCAAAACGCTAATTTTCAGAAAATTTCCAATTTTGTAAAACCTTCACAAGTTTTTCAACGTTTTTATTTAAAAAAATCGTTTTTCTGTAAATGTGACAATTTTTGGTAAATACATTCCAAATCTTTTGGAATGCATTATCAAAATTTCTCATTGTCCTTTATTTTAGCTCCGGAGTCCGCGCAAAAATCACGAGATTGGGATGAGCCATCGTCGAGTCAAATTCCTGAGTCAGATGACGACTTCGACGAGAATCTGAAACCGAAGCGCGGTCCGGTTCCATGTCGACGCGGGGAATTTGCGCAGGCGACGACTCAGAATCCGTAAGTTTTACTTTGTCTCTTGTATCGAACATTGAAATATTGCAAAATTATAACCCGGAATTATGCAAAATTCAGGAAAAACTTTTTACGATTTGAATTTTAGAAGCAGCGTTCTGATCATTGATCATGTGGGACAATTATTCCAGTGTGGAGTCGGAAACAACCTTGGGTTGAGCCAGATTTTCGCAGAACAGGTGAGCGTTTTAATATTTACACTACAACATTTTCTATAGATTCCTATAGTTTTTAGAATTTTTTATTTCGTGCCAAGAAATAAAAATTTTTATCATATTCTCAGCACTTTTTTTCATTTTTCCTGGAAAAAAGTGTGATCTTTGATCTCTATTGATGTGATAAACTTTGTATTGATTATTTTTTTTCATGGTGGAAAGCGGTTTTTGGCGCTAAATCACAATTTTTTAAATAGTTTTCAGGAAAAGTTTTCATACAGACATCAAATTTCTGTCTCTTATTTCCAGGTATGTTATCCCAAAACTATTACTGTAAAAAATTTCTAAGAAAGCAAAAAATTTCGCCCAAGTACTTTCAGATGTCCTCGATCAAGCAGCTTCTCATCGGCAAGACTGCAAAAATCCGGAGCCAAAACAAGTCGACCTATTTCCGAATTACCGAACTGACCACATTCCGCGGCAAAATCCTGAAAAAGATGAAGAAAAAGTTTCGCAAACATCTGCAAAAGCCGGAATGGCCGTTTTTGGTCAAAGGCGTAGACGACAGCGAATTGGAATACTTTCCCATCGAAATGGCATATTTGGTCCCGGATTAATTTTGATGGAGAGAAGAGTCATCATTGATCTCTATTGATGTGATAGACTTAGTATTGATTCGTTTTGATTGTTTTTTTTTGTGAATTTGAATAGAGAAATAAAGGTCGAATAATATGTTTCAGGAAAAATTTATGCAACTACGACCGGCCCAGTCGCCAGAGGGCTCAGCTTGAGTATATAAAGTAGTCAGTAACCCCGATCCAAGCCCAATTTCTCTCACCGCTTTCTCGGCTATTCTAATTTTGGTATCTGTCTTTGATGAACAAAGGATTGCAGCAAAAAGTACGGCATAAAATTCGGCGGGCTTTCAAACGTCAGTTTTCAGTCGAAGATTAAATTTGATGTGTCATTCAATTTCATTTTGTAAATAAGATTGGGCACAAATTTCCAGTTCGCTTCTGCTATTGAAACTGTGTTTTCATTGCGCACGCCTGTATTACTATTCATTGATTTTTTTAATTGAAATTCGCAAAGTTGCGTAATAGTGCGATATTGCTACAATTGCTTTGGTCGCAACTTTGGCTCCTCTCCCCTCTTTTTGATAAATTTTTTTAACAATCTTTGATTCAGACAATGTTCCTCATATTTTTCGACCTGAAACACTGTGCTCAGGGCCGTAGCCTCAAGAGCTGTTGAGGCTAGTACCCCAAGACCTGGCATGTATTTACCTGAATACCTGTAAAAAGACGTGGATAATTTCTTCCACAGTCATTTCACTATCGACACTCAGTCTTGACATTACTTTTTTGAAACATTCTAGAAGAATGGGCAATGCTACAGGCTAAAGCTATGATTCAGGGCTTTTGATCTAGCCCACACGCAGCGTATCTCGACCGAGGGAATCGAGATTGGCGGATTTTTATCTTAATTTTTTTGCAAACTCTCAAAGGTTAGATCAAAATTCGCTGATCTCGAATTTCTTACCCGAGATACGCCGCGAAAAAGCTGAATGGCAAGCCCTAAATCTTAGCTGTCGCCTGTGGCATTACTCATTCTTCCAGAATGATCCAGGAAACTGATCGTCAAGAGTGAAATGCCTGTGGCGAAATGACCGGTTCCCTTCTAAGTTTTCAGAGGAATGCCGAAAAGACAGCATGGCCATACCTGGAGTTCTTCCGACTGCTCGGAATCTGACGCATCGGATCCATTCTCCGTTTCCTGCTCAAAATCCAGGAAACGGTCCCGAATTCATGTCAAGAAAAGTCGTCGGGATGATCGGAGCAGCTCTTCTTCTTCTGATGATGATGATTCATCGCACATCTCGACCTCCTCGTCGTCGTCGTCGGGATCTGAGCGCAGTTCGAGAAAGCGAATAAGAAGCAAACGAAAACTGAGAAAGGTGATTAGCCGAGAAGTCGAGAAACAGCTGCGCAGAAGGGAACGGAGCTGCAGTGAGTCCAATTTTTAATGTCTTGGCAGAATGTTTTTGACATTTTTGAAAATGTCTTGACATGATATTTTTGAAAATGGCCTCAGGGCAACTTTTTGGTATCAAATAAAAAGATGCAAAAGGTCATTAGAAAATGAGACAATGAATGTCTGCATTTGGTGTCTAGCACTCTAACCACTGCCCTGAGTCTTTTCTTAATCGGATTCCTAAATTAATCGATCCAATTTATCCTAGTTTTGAGAGTATAAAAATGAGATATTTGAGAAATGATCAAAGATTACTTCTCCAAAAAGTAACTTTCCATCCTCAATAAGGATCTTCTGGAGACCAATGATCACTTTTTTAATTTCAATTCAGGTGTCGTGTCAAGTCGCGCAGCAAATCGCAAGGAGCGGAGCTGCAGTGAGTTTTTATATTTCTGAAGGATAGTTTTTGAAAATGCCCCAAGGTAATTCACTGGTATCGAATAAAATGGAAAAAAGTCATTAGAAAATGATACAGTGGGATACCGAGAGCGGGGTATTTTTATCCAATTTTGAGAGTATAAAAATGAAAGATGATCAAAGATTATTTCTCGCCTAAAAATTGCCAAAGAGTCAGTTTGGTAAAGTCCTCACGAAAAAAGGACCTATCTGGCTGACCAATGACCAACTTTTGTCCATTCAGGTGTCGTGTCAAATCGCGCAATGAAAATCAGTCGATCACCGTCAGTCGAAATTCTGTTTGAAAATGTCGACAATTCACTGCCAAACGCTACTCGGAGTAGGTCAATTATGGGTAAAAGTGCATTTGAATGGATTTTGAGAAAGGGAACAGACGCATTCCTTTTTCGTGGACAATCGCCCGGGGCTATATATTAGTAGAAAAATATCGGTTGATGTTAAAAACCGACGTAAAATTCGAAATGAGCGAGGATAAAAATCAGTACAAGCTTAGGTCTTTGCGTTGGCTTGAGCTTGCCTTGCTTAGCAACTAAGCTTGAAAAGCTGATAAATGCATAAGCATAAGCTTAAATCTAAGTTGTTTGCCTTAACCCTAGTCTTGAATAGAATCATCATTAAAAATTGGTCAAAATATTGATACAAATGTGAGATTGGTGTTAGTTAATGTACACAATTTCCTCTAAAAATTCTAGAAAAACTTTTTGATCTTTGATTCATATGTTCAGATACATCATCCGGATACGATAGCCGAAGTTTCACTGATTGGGATCAATGGGATCAGCCGTCGCCGAGTGAAAATCCTCAAACCAACAGAGCTTCGTCGAGCAGCGGTCACATGACAATTTCTGAATTCTTTCTGAGAGAGGAGCAAAATCCTGGACCTTCTAACGCAATGTCAAACACGTGAGTTTTTAGTTGGAGAGTTGGAGCATTTCGACTCATTTATGACAGTCGTATTTTAGACGCAATGTGTACCTCCTGGATTACTTGTGCGAAGCGTTTCAGTGCGGTTTTATGAACAGAGCTGGTAATTTGGATCGAGTTTTCCGCGAAAATGTAAGTTTTTTGTTCAGTACTTTCATCCTGAAATTTTTGCTTTTTCCAAAAAAGGCGCTTTTTTGAAAAAAATTTTGCCCAAACTTTGAAAATTTTCAAAAATTTTTCAAAAATTTTAAACCAAAGTTGCACTATTATCATCAAGATTCCAGTTTTATTCCAAAACTTTCAGCTGCCAGTGGTCCAGCAGCTCCTGATCGGTGCCATGGCGAAGGTGCGCAAGCACAACTATTCGATTTACTTCAAGATTGCCGACGTCGTGATCCTGGACGCCGCGACGGACAAAGTATTGAAACAGTCTGGAAAGCAGCAATTTGGCCACAAGCAGCGTTACGAGAAATGGCCTTATTTGGTCAAGAACAAGGACGACTTCACTGAGGGATGTTTCCCGGTTGAAATAGCTTATCTGCTCAAAGATTAAGGAGAAAAAGTTGGAATATAAGAATATATTTATGTAGTCATATTCAAGATTCTCGCGCACTTTATTGATCTCATTTTTGGTGAAATGTTCGGTTTTGTACGAATTTTATGGATTTGTTGAATATAAAAAATTTGATAGATTTGGTATTGAACGTTTGATATTTGAGTGGCACTTCAAGAGAAAAGATGATACCGTAAATCCTCGAATTAATTCCCCGGGGAATTATTATTTCGTCAGGTTCTAGAGGGGGGAATTAAAATTTTGGGACTTTTTGTCAAAATCTTTGGATTTTTGGCAAAATTTGGGAAAATTTTTGAATTTAATTCAATTTATACCAAAATACCCCTTTTGGGGGGATTTATTTGAGGGGGGATTAGTTAGAGGATTTACGGTATCATCTTAAATCTGAGTCTTGACCTTCCATTCTCAGATAAAACTTTTTCCGACTTCCACGTTTAACACACCTCTAAGCTTAAGTTCAAGCTTAAAGATAAACTTAAGCTCTAACCAATGGCTTAAAATGAAGCTTGGGCAGCTGAGATCTTAAAACCTAGCTTATCCCCAACGAACCCTTACAAGGCCATGCTCAAGGATTGGATGCCTGGATTAAGCTTAACATTTGCTCATAAGATTGGCTTGGGCTGAGCTAGATCTTAGTGCAAGCTCAGGGCCATGATATTCAAGATTAAACTTAAAGTCATGAAATATTAAGCTTAAAACATGAACAAAAAATAGTTTTGGGAATGTTTCAGTCCATTTGCAGGTGCAACATTTCCGCTTCCGGCAAACGTGAGAAAATTAATTACACGTTCATTGTCAAAGGAAATTTTAATCAATGACATTGCCAAACAAACAAATTTTCAGTTATATTTTGTGCTCTCCGTTTGCTTTTCATATTTTATACATTACAATCAATACTTTCCCTTCCACTTTCAAAAGGAAACGCTCGTATAAATAAAGTTTGCTCGCCGAATTTCAAGGACACTTCCTCTTATCATTTTCCTTTACTCAACCTTGAAACGAAACCAAATTTATGATTCACTGTAAATAGTTTGAAACAATAATTTGGTCTTGTAGAATCAGTTTTTTCTCCAAAGCAATTTTGCCGCAAAAAATTTTGGCCAAAAATTCAAATTCTTGGCGCGAATTTGAATTTTTTTCTACAAATTTTGCTATTTTTGCCCAATTTTTCGCAAATTTTTACTAAAATAACCAAAAATTCGGCCAAAATTTTTTTCTCCAAAACAATTTTGTCGCAAAATTTTGGCCAAAAATTCAAATTCTTGGCGCGAATTTGAATTTTTTTCTACAAATTTTGCTATTTTTGCCCAATTTTTCGCAAATTTTTACTAAAATAACCAAAAATTCGGCCAAAATTTTTTTCTCCAAAGCAATTTTGCCGCAAAAAATTTTGGCCAAAAATTCAAATTCTTGGCGCGAATTTGAATTTTTTTTCTACAAATTTTGCTATTTTTGCCCAATTTTTCGCAAATTTTTACTAAAATAACCAAAAATTCGGCCAAAATTTTTTCTCCAAAACAATTTTGACGCAAAATTTTGGCCAAATTTCAAATTTTTGAAACAATTTTAATTTTTTTCTCTAATAAATTTTGCATTTTGGGGGCCCAAAATTTTCCCAATTTTCTATATGGAATTGAAAATGGGGCCAAAATTTTTTTTCAGCAAAACAATTTTGTCGGAAAATCTTGGCCAAAAAATCAAATTCTTGGCGCGAATTTGAATTTTTTTTCTAAAAATTTTGCTATTTTTGGCCAATTTTTCGCAAATTTTTACTAAAATAACCAAAAATTCGGCCAAAATTTTTTTCTCCAAAACAATTTTGTCGCAAAATTTTGGCCAAAAAATCAAATTCTTGGCGCGAATTTGAATTTTTTTCTACAAATTTGCTATTTTTGCCCAATTTTTCGCAAATTTTTACTAAAAAAACCAAAAATTCGGCCAATATTTTTTCTCCAAAACAATTTTGACGCAAAATTTTGGCCAAACTTTGCACTTTTTAAAACAATAATTCATTGCTCTAATAGCCAATGTGTGGGTAGCATTACGTGGGCCAAAAATTCAATTTTCTATATGGAATTGCTGTTCAAATATTTAAGTGTTCCGAAACTACTCACCCCTAAGCTCGGAACTCCACTCCAACTTCCACTCCAAAACTTGGTCCCCAAATATGGAAGCCAATAACATTGTGCAGTGAGCAGAAAAACGGAACGGCCGCATTTCTGTTTATCGCATTTCTGTTTGCCTGAAGCACTCTTATTGTCCCTTCAGTCTCTTCAAAGCCTTTTTTAATTTTAAGCATCTCTGCTCGGCCGCTAGGCCTCTCTATTGGGCCTTCCCTCTTTGGTTTGCCTCGAGAGGCCCTGAGGGCATAACCTCTAGTCGAGAAAATTGAACAAACAGTGTCCAAAAATTCCGCAAATTAAAAACAGTGAATGTTGGCTTCCTGAGTTCTTCCAGAAATTCTTCCAGTATTTTTACTGAAATTCTTCCTGTATTCTTCCTGAATTCTTCCTGAAATTCCCGACATGGCTCTAAAATTCTCGCTCTCAACCATTTCCGTTATTTATTGTCTAATTAATCCAGCCGCTTCTAGAATAATCATTGGAATGACCGACAAGGCAAAAGACGCGATCCTGGATCCAAGCGCCATCACTGGCTGGCACTTCCACGTATATTTTGACGCTAAGAGCAAAGAAAAGGCTTGGGCACTCCGAGAGCTGGTCGAGCAGCACCTGAAGGACAAGATTACCGAGCTGGGAAGCTTCCATGAGGTGAGCGGTTTCTGAAAAATTTCTGGAAATGTTAAAAGGTCATGTTGAATCATAGGCTGTTAAAGATTGATTTGAACTGAGAAGTAGAATTATTGCAGATTCCGTAACGGGGCGATCACAATAGCGAAATATTTGATGAAATAGTTGACGAAAGTGCCTTTTTTGGACCACTTTTTACTATCTTGGCCATAAATCTGATGTTACTCATTATATGTCAACTTTTTCTCTAGTTTTTAGTGGCATTTTAAAAAATGTTTTAAATTTGCAAGTTTTCATCAAAAATTACAATTTCATCAGATTTTCACCAAATTTTTTGGAAAATCTAACGAAATCGGGATAAAATGGAAACTTTTTGGCGCGAATTCAAAAACCTGAAATATGTATCAGAAACTAGAGAAAAAGTTGACATAGAGTGAGTAACATCATATTTATGGCCAATATTGTGAAAAGTGGCCAAAAATGGTAATTTCATCACCAGTTTCATCAGATATTTCGCTATTGTGATCCTAACAAAATGAATCCGGGCCAAAAACTGATCCAGGTTGTTTGTACTCTAGCCTGTTAATTCTAAATGAAGTTGAACTTAAAGTACATGTAAAGTACAAACAAAATTTCCTGTTCAGAAGCCCGTTGGACCACACCCGAAGTGGTCCTACATGCTCGCCGTGGTACCCAAAAACCTGCAGTATGTGTTCGAATGGATGGTACTCAACCACGGGGACCTGGACGTCCTGATCCATCCCGAGACTGGCAACGACCTCCGCGACCACAAGGTCTCTGCGTCCTGGATCGGAAGCTCCCACAAGATTGATTATGAGAAACTTTGAATAAATGTTACTCTTTTATTTGCGATATTTGTAATAAATTTATTTTGTGGATTTTAACTTTTGATGTACTTTTTGAATTTTAAGCATTTATACCATTTTTTTCACTTTGGCTCGGATAATGAATTTTTTTATTACAAAAAGTTACCGCGAACAATTTTTAACATTTTTCCGAGGGGGGTTCAATTAGAGGAAACGCAACATGTTAAATATGCATAAAATGTTGGCTTAGGGTTTCGTCGAATTCGATCTTTGAACTCTGAGACTGACCGTTTTCTTATTCTGGCGAGCAGCTGTGGCTTGGGTTGAACGATTGGTGGAGCGGTTTTGATTGACTCTACCCTCGAGGCATTTGGATTCAGTGAAAGTGAAAATATTCAGAATAAATTTTTGTCCATAAAAGTAATTTTTTCAAGAAAATTTGATGTGTTATGCTAAGTATGTTATGTGTAGGGGGCGGATTCCTAGGATAGATCCTAAAAACTAAAATTCCTAAAAAATCCTAATTTGGCTTTTTCGAAAATTTTAGGATCAATCCCATTTTGGCAAAAATCGGCATTTTTGCACCGAAAACCATGGTTACAGAAAACTACAACAGCCTTGTGGGCCATTGCATGGCTTTGCATGGCTTTATTTACAGAACAATCCGGTTGGGACCAACAATGCTCAAATGCAAATTTTGAATAGCTTTTTCCGTATTTGAGAGCGTTGAAAGAGAAAGCCGTCCGTTATGGTTTTCAATCATGCTAATCTCGAATCAGAACTTACAATCTCGAAGATTCTTCTAGAACATTCTAGAAACTTATGTAAGAACCTTATGATTTATGAACTTTGATATTGTTATTTACTATGTGAATGAATTTTAACAGATTTATGTCAGCATTCCTAGGATCGTGACCCCCCCCCCTAAATAGGGCACGGTGAGTCGAATGGCGCCAAAATTTTTCACGTATTTTCACGTGAAACGTGACTTACGTGAGTCACGTAAAAGGGCAACTTTTCACGCTGTGTTCGGATTTTGGCGAGTGATACGTCAATCGCTTCGTCTCGGCGAGAGAAGACGAATGGTACCATTTTCAGCCCCCAGACGACCCCCTGTGGCCCCCCGTGCCCCCTTTTACCCCCCAGGGGCCAAAAAGACAACTTTTCACGCTGCGCTCGGATTTTTACGTGTGATACGTCAATCGCTTCGTCTCGACAAGAGAAGAAGTTTGGCACCATTTTCAGCCCCCAGACGACCCCCTTTGACCCCCTATGCCCCCTTTTACCCCCCCAGAGGGGGACAAATGGAAACTTTTCACGCTGTGTTCGGATTTTGGCGAGTGATACGTCAAACGCTTCGTCTCTGCGAGAGAAGACGAATGGCACCATTTTCAGCCCCCAGACGACCACCTGTGACCCCCTATGCCCCTTTTACCCCCCAGAGGGGGCCAAATGGAAACTTTTCACGCTGCGCTCGGATTTTGGCGAGTGATATGTCAATCGCTTCCTCTCGGCGAAGGAAGCGCCGCGGATGCACGCTAACCGCGAAAAAAACAAGAAGACCCGCCGATTCGAGGCGGTAATCCGCCGAGAATCGGCGGGTCTTCTTGTTCCCAAAAATGCGAGAAAATCCGACTTCAGAGGCCGTTTTCGGGCGTTTTTGTCCATGAAAGTGCCAAAAATAACGTCATATTCGTGTTCCCCGCAATTTTTTGGGTAAGATAGAGAAAATAATTTTTTCAGGTTTTTTCACCTGGTAGCAAAAAAACCTGAAAAAATTTTTTTCTCAAAAAATTATGAAAAAGGCCCTATCTTACCCAAAAAATTGCGGGGAACACGAATATGACGTTATTTTTGGCACTTTCATGGACAAAAACGCCCGAAAACGGCCTCTGAAGTCGGATTTTCTCGCATTTTCCTTGTAAAATTCCAATTTTCCGTATCATGCTAACTTTTTTTTTCGTATCGCGTTAGGAAAAAAGATTGGTACCGTTCGAATGCCCACAAGGTGGGGTAAATTCCTATCCATCACGTTTCCCCAGGTGAGCGTTGCACCAGGTGAGTGTTCCTTGTAAGTTGGCCATAAATGTGATGTTACTCATTATATGTCAACTTTTTCTCTAGTTTTTAACGGCATTTTCAAAATTTTCAAAATTTGCGATTTTTCATCAAAAATATTAATTTAATCCATATTTTATCCAAATTTGATGGAATTTTGAATAAATCAGGATGAAATGCAAACTTTTTAGCCCGAGTTCAAAAATTTTAAAAGAGCATTGGAAACTAGAAAAAAGTTGACATATAACGAGTAGCATTATATTTATGCCCAACATAGTGAGTAATGCCCTAAAAAGGCAATTTCGTCACCAAGAACATAAAAACCGCAGAAGAAAATGAGTCACCTGTTAAAATTGCATCGACTAGTCCAAATATGGCAATCAAAACTAACAGTTTTTGCAACATAGCAGTCCAATTCAGCGAGCAAGCTTCCAACTTTCTGACTATTTTGTGAACAAAAAAGGTTAAAACCTGGAAACTTTTCACTTTTATACCCAAACTTTTACTCAGAGATCTTTAAAGTTACGCCAAGGAACTGTTGAAAATGATCAGATATGATCATCGGTACTCCTACGCGTGCAAAGAATCAAGTTATATCCTCATTACAGTAAAAAGCGTCTATTCATGGAAAAGTATTTTGATCGGTATGTGCGTTGGAGGCATGATTTTCAGATACTTATCTGTACTATAAGTGTACCTGCGTAGGTGGTTTTCTTGGAGGGACTGGATTCGAACTCGATTTTGGCAAAAAAGGAAACATATTTGATCCAGTATTGAACTCAGCGCTGCTTATCTCGATGGAACAGTTTCATATGGTGCCCATTCTGTTATGGTGAATCTTCTTCATGCGCGACTCTTAATCATTCAAGTCTGTTTTCTCGACAAAGATAGGCAAGAAAGATCAGGTAAATTGAGCCCTATCTCTAGGAATGCTTTGTTTTCCTTGGTCGGATGCAAATTATGGATTTGCCTGAGGTCTTACCTTTACTCCTGCCCATTTTTCTTTATCTTTTCTATAAATGGTTTCAGCCGTCAAAAACTGAGCCGAAGCTCGAATTCTGCGCGCAAAGCTTCAGATTTTTGTACGTCGGTTTAGAAAACTTTTTTTTATTTCTAAAATTTACAAATTTCCATTTGGTAAGCAAATTCCAAAGTAAATATTTTACCCAAAATTTTTTGTAATTATTCGCGCAGAATGCTAATTTCACTCTTTTATTACCAAAGAATTACAAAAATAAATCACTCAATGTATTGGAGCTAGATTTGGGCATATTTGTATTCATTCTGCAAATTTGGCAACAAATTTGTTTCATTTACAAATGTTACAACAATTGAACTCGACAAAGATTGCGATATTTATTGCAACACTAAAATGAAACAGTAATGACTCAACAACATTCTTCAAACTCGGCAGCATGTCTTCAGTCTCGATGTCGGCTTAGGATTTCGCCGGAATCTTGGCGCCGAAACTGCTAAGAGTGCAGATCTTCCAGCTCGAAATGGAGCTGAGCCGGAGGCAGGTATATCGGAATCCCGTCGAACTCTTTTCGGCTTTGGAGTTGTCGCGATAGCAATTCGGACTATCGATGTCGGCTTTGGTGCGCGACGGTTTCGCGGCGACTTTTGTACTTTTGTTATTGGGCCTGTGGGCACAATAATTGATGTCGGCTTAGGAGTTCGTCGGATTCTTGGCTTTGGAGTTGTCGCGATAGCAATTCGGACTATCGACGTCGGCTTTGGTGCGCGGCGGTTTCGCGGCGACTTTGGTACCGTTATATTACCTATAATCACAGGATACGATGTGGGGCTTCGTCGGACTCGTTCTCGGTTCTCTGGCGAAGATCGTTTTTGAATTCGCGCGAGGAGCTGGGTAGTAGGCGGTGCGGGGACTGCGCCCAGGGCGTTTTGGCTCATTAGGGCCAACTCTTGAATCTCGCGGCGTTCTCTCAGAGGTCCTTCGGGCATAGCTGAAGAAGGAAATTGAAGATATTTTCAGAAATATTGAAAATTCGTAATTTTTAAGAATGTGAAATTTTTGGAAACGTTCAATTTTTTATGAATTTGCCGAAATGATGAAAAATGGATGAAAAATAGCCAAAATATTGGCCTTTTGGCTAAAAATGGCCATTTTTATGATTTTTGCTAGACAACTCGTCATAAGTTCAATATATTCAAACTCAATGCAGTCAAATTCAACACATCCTGAAAAATTATTCGAAAAATATATTTTGGTACTCCGGATATGCGAGAGGAAAAAAGTTGCTAAAAATTTTGAAGAATTTTTGGCAACTATGTCAACTTTTTGACCATTTTTAAGGGCGACCACCTATAGTTCCCCCTTTAAAACGGCTCCCCAGCCGCTTATAGCTTAAAACGACTCTCCAGTCTAGAGACTTCCCAGTCGTTTTAACCTATAAGCGGCTGGGGAGCCGTTTTAAGGGGAGGGGGCAACTATGGGGGAACTATGAGGGGCAAATATGAGTTTTTACCTTTTTAATTGGCAAAAAAGCATTTTTGGCCATTTTGGAGCTATATAACAAGATATCACATTTATGTATTTTTTCCAAATTTTGGATATTTTTTTTCAAAATTTGTGACAGGAAACCACACAAACAATGACTCACCTGTCAAGATCACATCGGCCAGTCCAAACAAAACGACGATGAGTATCAGTTTTCGCATCCTAACGGTCCAATTTCAACTCTCCGAAACCGTTCAATACTACGAGAATAAAAATGGTTCACAAAATTAAACTTTCAACACTTTTATACTCAACCATATTAGTATCGTCATTCGAAGCAGACACAACAAACGCATTTTTACAGCTCTCCTGTTCCGCTGGTCGATTCTCTTTCGCTTTTCGAGAAGAAATATTATTTCTTCTCGAGGAAGCATCGCTCAAACGGGCGTATCACCGGTCAAAATTACAACTCAAAGGAAAACGAGACCGAATCGAGACATTAATCAAACCCTATAGGCATCAAATCGATCAAGGAATTTTTATTTCCACCAAGGAGTATTCACACAGAGCAAACACCATGGGAATTTGACCTGCACTCAAAAATTTGCATAGATATCACTTTAACCATCTCAGTTTACCGCGGCACAGTTTCTCGCCGGCTCAGTTTTACCTGGAACAGTTCCCTCACTTTCCCCTATGATCTTTCCTGGGGGACTGACGAGGTGTGTGGCCCGAAACATTTTCGGGATGGATCTGGAGTGGGGAAGCAGTGCTGGGGGGACGGAGTCAACTAACCTGAGGAAGTGATCGGCAGAGTCCGGATTTTTTAGGCTATTACATTGCCTGATGCAACATCGATTGATGTTCGATGTTTCTGCTTTCTGCCGACAAGGGAAAGAGACTTTCTAGAACAACGACTCTTTTCAACCTATTTGGAGATCAAATCAAAAATAAATCCAAAAGAGAGTGCCTTTTTGTGCTATCTTTGAAGAGAGACAGTGGCTTAGCATACCAGACCGTGTAACAACCTAAAACTCCGGGCTCTAGTGATAGCCCATCCTAGTTTGTGCGAGATTTGTATCATAGAACCGCAAACTTACACCGGCAGAAGTGTTACAATAGAACGATTATAATGCGTTGGCAATCAATCTTAATTTACAGTTATTCGCTAGACTGGCCATGCACGCAGCCAAGCCGGTGGTTCCTTATTACAGTAAAAATCGGTGACAGATAAAACTGACAGATCTTTTCCGGACACGCCCAAATTTGCGCCTATTTATGGAAAAAAATTATTATGTGGATCGATGAATTTGTTGAACAAATTTGCAGAAATCCCTTATTAGTCATATTTGCCGCGGGCAAAATACAAAATGTGTGTTTCGCTCAAATTTCACTTTTCTTTGAAAATAGTGATGGCTTGTTCAAACAAAACGGTTAATTTTTTGGTTGAAATTTGTGACTAAAACGATGTTTCTATTTTTTAGATTCAATTAAATATTCGGACTTGCTGTCTGCTTCAAGAGCGATAAACAATTCAAAACTCAAAGCAAACCACCGCTGATTATTCTGCACAGACAAACTTTACCAAAGGTCATATCAGAAGATTGCACAATAATTTTTAGTGCACTTTGCACTATCGAAAAGTGTAGAATTTGTTTTTCGACAGATAATACATTGATAGAGAAATTTAGAGAGGGTTATAAGTGCAATATAGAATATTTATTCACCAGCAGATATATTTTTGCCAAGAAAATATTTATAATGTCTGCTCTTATTGAACGCCGAGGAATTCAATTGTGATCTTGCCGTCGTAGTCTGCCCATGGAGCATGCAGGATGGCAGCCGAGTAAAGCTAAAAATAAATTATAAAAGTTGTCTACCGGGGAACTCTAAAAATTCCACCTCTATCACATCGGCGCCAAGTGTCTCAAAAAGCGTCCCAGCCGTTTTCAGCCAAAAATCAAAATCCATGATATCGAAGATTTTTTTGCCAGGACGCAAGTTCAGGTGTTGCTCTATCATACCTGGTGGGTGAAATATTCATCCGATGGATTATTATTTATATTTTGGGCTTTAAAGTTGGTACACTTTGCGTTTTTCAGTGTTAAATATGCCAATTTTGGGGCCCCAAATATAAATAATAATCCATCGGATAAATACCGTAAATCCTCCAATAAGTCCCCTCCCTCAATTAAGTCCCCCCCTCAAATAAGTCCCCCCCTAGACACCCTACGAAAAAATAAGTCCCCCCCTCAAATAAGTCCCCCCCTAAAATGGGTATTTTCCCAAATTTCAAATTTTTTGGCGCAATTTCAAATTTTTTTGGCGCAAATTTGAATTTTTATTGCAAATTTTGCTATTTTTTACAAAATTTTGTCACAAAATTGAAAAATTTGCTAAAAATTGCCGAAAAATCGATCAAAAATCCAAAAAATTAAAATTTTTGGCCAAAATTTTTTGGCGCCAATTCAAAATTGGTTTAAATTTTCAAAAATTTTCCCTAATTTTGCCAAAAAGTCCCAAAAATTTTCGCGCCCCGCCTTCGGTGGCGCGCGAAAATTTTTCGCCGCGCCGTCGGCGCGGCCACGAAAATATAAGTCCCCCCCTCAATTAAGTCCCCTCTCTCAAATAAGTCCCCCCCCTAGACCCCCTACGAAACAATAAGTCCCCCCGGGGACTTATTGGAGGATTTACGGTATTTCACTTGTTTAGTTCGATCGAGCAACACCTCAAATTTTACTTTTTCATAAAAAATTTGGGATGTCATGGGAATTTTTCATTTTTTTCAATTTTTTTGATTTTTTTGCTCAAAAATGGCCATTTTCGTGTATTTTCAAGGAAATGCGAAGTAGTATGTCGTCTGGGATTTTTGCTAGATACCCTATTTCGGGTACGGCGAATCCGAATTTGACCTCAAATCGGGGGTGGTCCCGCCACGAAAATTGGGATAATTGCGTTTTTTGGCATTTTTGGGCGAAATTTGTCAAAAAATGGTGCCAGAAAATTGGTATTGATGGTAATTCATTTTACAGTTCCAAATTTTTAATCAATTTATGTCCGCCGAATACGAATTTGGGGTTGTCTGTCAACAAAAGATAGTAACTTCGCGAGAAAAAAAATGATTGACGGACGTGGAGTTCGAACTTGAGACGAAAAACGCTCAACAGATCGTCCGAAAATGGCAATTTTTGACGTGATATGAAAAAAATAATTGCAGATTCGGAATCAGCGCATCGAATTACCCCTAAAAACACTCACTGCAGAAATATTTTCCACATTTTCAAAAAATCGATTTTTTTCAAAATCCATGTGGTACCCCCTATGGTGAAAAGTGGTCAAAAAATGAAATTTTTTTGGAATGTCAGCAAAATGTGTTTTTAGGGGTATTTTGATGCGCTGAGTCCGAATCTGCAATTATTTTTAACCTAACGCGTCAAAAATGGTCATTTTTGGGCCATTTTTTACCAAAAACGCAATTTTTCCAACTTTCGTGGCGGGACCACCCATGATCTGAGGTCAAATTCGGATTCCCCGTACCCGAATTAGGATATGTACCAAAAATCTCGGGATTTTAACGACAAAAACATGGCTGTGACGCATTTTGAGACGGCTCCCGTACATATGTGCTATGTTATACAGAGGTAGAATTTATAATCCTACCAAATTTTGGCCGGGCCGGTATTTTATATCAAAATTTCCATTTGATTCCAATCGGTTAATTGAGTAAGTAAAAGTTTAATTAATATTTGCCAAGAAAGCCATATGCTAAACCCAAACCAAAAACATACTTCTCGAGGCGCACTGTCCACTAGCTTGCATTTGTTGGCTGGCGATTCCTGAAAGTTTATTCAAATGAAAAGAATAAATTACCTAGGTAGTCTTAATTGATTCTCACATAAATGGCATCTCCTTAAGTAAGCTAGAGCAATGCTATCTTTCAGACCCATAAAATAAGAAGACATGATTTTAAAACTACGGTACTTAAAACATATGGGTGTGACACATATAGAAAACCCGGTTTGTTGTTTGCTAGTGTGTGTCACATTAAAAGACTTGCAAAATGCTAGTTCGCAGACAAAATTTCTCTGAAATTTATAACTACTTGAAAGCAGTAACCAAAACCTATAATCACTCGAATAGAGTTATTACATAAAAACGCCTACACTCAGCTTGCAGCTGGTTTTTCCCACCAAAACAGTTAGCTTATAGAGCCAACCCGCAACGAGCTGCTGTGTAGCGTTAACCACTTCGACCAATTGACGAAGCGCATTGTCAGCTTTCGCGCGGTCGTGCTGGTTTACTTGCTCCATGACGTGCGAAGTGTAATTCTATATAAAGACCGAATTAAATACTAGTCATTTAAGTTATCGATTTTATAGGCGTCATAGAAAGTCGTGCTTTTTATGCTCTTCATCTATTTGCACCACAATTTTGCTTTTTACACTTTGATGCCAGGAATCGATTTTTAAAGCAAAGTATGACATATTTGAAGCAAAACGTCTCTGGGATTAAGCTTGGCACCCTGGATTTCCAATGACTCTGATCACAAACCTGACATTAAATTTTATCGTACGTATATGGTAATGTCCTAATTGGATATTTGTCTGACTCAGTGTACATAGCGGAGCACCGAAGCGTACTAGTTCGCTACTAGTTCGGATAAAACGGTAAAATTCGGATAATGAAAAAAGGACAGTTGACAGATATAGATAAAATCAGTGCCGAATCATCCTTATATATTAAGATCGTTTTTTATAATTCGGCACAGAAAACGTTATACCGTATTTTCTCTAATATAAACCCCGGGGCTTATATTATTTCAATCCCCCAAATTTGGGCAAAATTTTTCTCTAACCTCTCATTTTTACACACTATTTCTCTTTCTCTAGGGGCGTCTATTATAGGGGGGGGCTTATATTAGAGAAAATACAGTATTCATTTCCTTAATTTAAGTTTTTATGCTTTTTTACACAAACATATACTATACCTGAATTTTCGGATCGTCAACGCCAATAGGAAATTCACCGCCGGTAATTTGAGTCACTCCCGGGTTTGATTCCACCACGCCATTTTTCAAGAAAATTCCGATGGTAACGCCAAGAACATAGAAGGCCGCGATGATGAAATGCATTTTGTAGCTTGAAATATCACACGTCAATATTTTCAAAAAAAATAAATTTTGTTTTTCAAAACTCATTCTGCTCTAAACGCTTTTTTGCTCTAATCGCCACATTCAAAGTTCTAGCAGAAAATGACTCATAAAATGATGATTTATGATTATAGGTATATACCTAACAATACCGAAAAAGGGCAAAATAGGATTTTTAGGATTTTTTAGGTATGTACCTAAAAATCCGGGCCCTAATTATTAGCATTCAAAGCACGATATACATTACAAGATTTGACATAAAAATGTCATAATCAAAGGAATATTCCACATTTAATAACTAAAAATATAGCTGATAATGACCGAACCATCATAAAAACTAAAACGTCTCTTTTTTAGAGGCTGAAAACGTTCTCCTATGGTGAATAACTATTATGGTTTTATGATCACATATATGAAGACATTTTAAATGGATAGCTTTCTGACTAAACCGCCCACGATACTTCACCGTCAAAGCAATGAAGAAAATTATGTTAAATAATCGGCGGTGGTTTGCTTTAGACGCCCACGGAGGCGACAAGGTCTTTGGTGAGATCAAAGTCTCAAGATGAAATTCTCTTTGCGGATCGTATGAAGCATTGCTAAAATCTATTCAGCAGAATATTTTAACTATGGAAAAATATTTTTATCACCTTAGCCGACTTTTATTGCTAAGATCGCTAAGAACTCGTGGGCCGATACGTGGGGTGAAGGAGGATTTTTCAAATTTCCGCGCGGGGTGAACTTCTGCGGGTTTATCGACGAGCCGCCGCGTCTTCCGATCCTGAGCGAATAAAGCTGGTGTGAACGGAACATGGCATTAAAGCCGTATTGCATTTTAATCTGTTAACTTTTTAATTTCGAATTTAATAAATGGGATTTATCATCTTCACAATATCAAAATTTTTAATTAATCACAGCAACTGTTAAGCAAAGAATATTTTTTCTTAAATTAAAAAGTTATAGCCTTAATATTATGAGATCAACGATAACATCCACAAGTGTTAATTTTTAAGCGATAATCATCACCTTTAAATTTTTTGAGCTCAGATTTAATTTAACAAGTATACTGTCTATCCCGGCGAAAATCAACGAATGAAATATAACTCGGGTCGTATCAAAAAGTTCGCCTCCCAGAAATATTGGAACCGAAAAAAGTGATTTAGAACCGAAATGATTGCCCACTTTTGAACGTTTCAAATATCTGTAAGCTTACGCTTAAACCCAGTCCAAGCTTAAAAGATGACCCTAATCTCTTGTATGAAAGGAATACAGTCAGAGCTCGTTTATCGGAAACGATTTATTTTGCCGATTTGTTTCCGTTAACTGAATTTCCGACAATTGTATAAAATTTGTATGGAAAAAATCCTTTCTTGCCAAATTTTTTCCGATAAACAAATTTTTAAACTTTTTGATTATATTTTTGCCTATTTTTGGACGATTTTTGGCCAACTTTTGAAAAAAAATTTTTCTGAAAAATTTTTGAAAAATTGGGCAAAATTTGATCAAAAATTTCAAAATTTTGCAAAAAATTCAAATCCGAGCCAAAATTTTGAAATTTTTGGCGAAATTTTGGTAAAAATAGGCCAATTTTTCCTAAAAATTCAAATCAATAGGGGGTACCCTATTGATTGAACGTTCCATTAGTCATAACCAAATCGCAAATTACATTTCACGCCACAAAAATAAACCATTTTCGCTTTAGGAAATGCCGTAAACTAATATCAAATTTATGGAGGCCTACAAACATGAGAGCGAGAACTTATGATTAATCAATCTTTTACTTCCATTTTGCCATATTCGGTCATTTAGATACCATTGTGTCCATATATTTTTGCAAATTCAATCAAAGAACCCAAAAAAACTAAAATTCAAGAAAAACAGGAAAATGTTACCCTTTGGGTCTTACTAAAAAGGGCTAAAAAAGGTCCGGGTGAAAAATTGAGGATGAAATGTTAGATGTTCTTAAGATGTTTAAAAATACGTCACTGCGCAGCATCAATATTCACTGTTTCGCTCCGACATTTCACATTTCGTTCGTTGTAAACAATACAATATTTGTACTCTGAGCGGTTCATATCACTCAAATGCGACAAAGTTCTACAACAAATTTCTGATCGAAATGCCATAACATTCTTCAGATAGGTGGGAACCAAAGTAACCTTTCAATCATAGCCTGGAGCGTTCTTGCGCAGAATACAAAATTGTGTGTTTTGTTCAAATTGCACGTCCCTTTGAAACCAATGACCGCATGTTCAAGACCACACTTTAATCTAATGTGGTGCTGATCTTGTGCTTTGTGTGAAAAACTTTCCCTCGGGTGTCTGACGAGTTGTGTGGGCTGGTATTTTTCAAAAAAGTTATTCGATACCCTGACCTCGCATTAAAGACCTTTATTAAAGATCCTTATTACATTAAAAATTCAGTAACAGACATAATCGACAGTTTTTCCAGACACGCCTAAAATTTGTGTCTATTTATGGCAAAAAATTATTATTTGGAGCAATGAATTTGCCCAACAAATTTGAAAATGCGCTACTACCATATTTGTCAAATTTCGCCCCGGGCAAAGTACAAAAATATGTGTTTTGCTCAAATTTCACTTCACTTTGAAACTCGTGGCCACATGTGCAAGACCAAACTTTAATCGAATGTGGTGCTGATCTTATGCCTTGTGTGAAAAATAGAGCCTGGAGCAATTAGTCTCAAAATAGAGATAGACTACAATAGGGTGATTATGACCGTTTAGAGATGTGCAGCAGTTTCCCTATAAGGCAACAAGGGCTCTAATCAAATTGTAACAGTGTCCTGCCAAAATGGGAGTGTACTATCAAACTTCCTCTTTTTTAGTCTTGATCTGTGACTTTCAATCTTCGGGTATTGACATGGGTGATCGCGGAACTGTAATCTTAGAGCAGTCTTGACAGGTCAATGTTAATTTGATTAGAGACCAAGTTGCATTTTGGGAAATACGGGCCTCTAAACTACAAAAAATCTATTGTTGTGTTTCAATCCTATTGCCTGGGGCAGCGATAGATCAGCATCAAATTGGGTTGAAATTTGGATAGCTGTTTTCAAGTCAAACGAAAGTAAAGTGCACAATATTGTAGTTTTTTATGTTTTGAAACTACGCATCAACAAAATTTTACAGAGTTATTTCGCTTTCTCAAAATTATTTGCGCATCAGGAAGCAAATAAATGTAAGTCCTTTTGAATAAGAAGAAATAGTATAGCAGAGAAAAAGGAAAGAAAAATAGTATACCGTTTTCCGCAAACTTTGCAATCGCGAGATTTATTTGCATGGAACGAATTATGGAATTTTGAAGCGAAACAGTGAACTTTGGTACCGCCATCTTTGGTTGTTTATTCGCTAAGGGCAATTTGCTCCGGAGGCACAATAGTGAAATTTGAAAAGCGGAATGAAATATAACCCACAATTTTGTAGCTTCGTAGTTTACGTAACATTCCATAAATATTTGTTCAACATTTGCGGTAATGTATGGTGTTTAAAATGCAAATTTTCAAAATGCAAAATGCAAATTTTCGTGCTAAAATTCATAGAACATGGTTTTGTGATGTGTGATCTTCGTTCTATGCATTGCTCATTCTCAACTCGGGAGCAAAGTTCACGAAATGTGCTGTGGTATTGACCAAAAATTGCTATTTCAAATTGTCATTTGGAGAAATATTCACGTGTTAAGAATATTTGGTCGTTCTTTGAGGTCTATTTGGTCTAACGGTGAACTTTCTCCACTCATAAGAATTTAATTTTTCCCAACTCAATCATACCCGTAATTTTTTTTACTGTACTCCGAAAGTTTTTCTGGTTCCCAAAAAGGCCAAGAAAACTCCTACAATGACGAGTAAACATTATTCCAGAATTTTCTGGAAGAGATTTTTTCAGATGTGAAAATGTTTTCGAATAATAAGATTCCTTCTAAATTCTTTCATCTCGAACTAATCTAAACCCCTTCCAGAAACTCGTAGATCCATAACCCCTATTACTGCTTCCCACAGTACCTCCTCACATTCCTCGCATTCCAGAAATTCCTCCAGCGACTAAACCCACCGGTTATTTTTCTTTATTTGTACAATTAATTCGTGCTTCGGGAATTGAAACGGAATCCTGAAACGATTGCATTCCCCGAAAAAGTCCATCCTGGGAAAAGGAACTTCCACAATTAAAAATTCATTCACGCATTTTTCACGCTCATTTTCTGGAATTATGGCCGCTTTTAAACAACCTTTGCGTGCTCAACATTCCCATTGGATCTTTAAAAGCCCTCAGGGCATTTAGGTGAGTTACCTTTGCGTGTCACCAATTTCAATGCCATAAACTTTAGCCGATTCCCGCTTTGGAGCTCGGCAGAAAATTGGTTTCGTTTGCGTCACACGCCTATTAGTAGCTTTCATTAGTCGAGAACCGTAAGTAACGCTCGTTTTTACCTGGCGTACTTTGGATCCTCCACCACTCTCGAGTGAACTAACGAGATTTTCTGTGAGTATTCTAAACGAAAGCCGGAGGATAAATTCTAGGAAAATACAATAGGAGAAATGTAATTGTGGACAAATATGGGAATGTAGCAATTACGGACCAATGACCAAATATGGTCACACATTACCTTACCTGTGGAATGTAATTTGTTCAGAATCTGGCTGAAAGTGTACAAGTATAGTGAAACATAATCAAATGCAACTGTGTGAGATTTGTCAATATATGGTCAGGCGTTGTCTTATTGGTAGCATTCTTGAGAAAATTGAGAGTATTGAAAGTGTAGAAAAAATCTATATCCTCTTCAGAACATTCCCTCTTCAGGATCACTGTGGGTGGTCTTCGGTCCAATTGCGTCTCACTCGCTCTTGTGTCCATAAATCATCTCTATCGATGAATCATTCGTTAATGTCTTGAGGCAGTAGACTATGTGCGGTATATAAATAACTTTAATGAGGCTTGCCCAAATTTGGTCATATTTTGCCTAATTGCAACTTTCTCGGGATCATTGTAAACATCAAATTTATTAGAGTTCGGAAAAAATAGTTAACAAAAATTCCACTTTTTCCAAAAACTTTTTAGCACTTTGCACTTTAAAGTGCAACTAATACACATTAAATAAAAAGCATTAAGTCCTGGAGTACAAATCTGGAGTACACTAGCTCCAAAATACAAATCCAGAAATCCTCATTACACATCCTGTTATTATGTGCTCAAGTAACCTTTCCAACAAAATTTGCACACTAATCCCGAAATTTGTACAAAAATTTTGCCAGAAAACACTTATCTTTTCTTCAAAAGATGACTCATAAGCTTCGCTTTGAAGCAAATTTGCATACAATTTTTAGAGTGCAAACTTTTGAAAACACTTATCCTTCCCGGCAACAATTTTTTCATACTTCCTCGGATTTTGGACCGCTTTTGTTGTTTTCACTTCCTGAAATGTCACCATCTGTAATGTCACTTTTTGTCGCTTTTGTCCCAAGAATCAATTTGGTTAACAGGTATAATATTGTGGATTAACGGTACAAATTTTACAGTATAAAAATAGTGAAAAATAAAAAAGATGCGCAGTTGTGATTCATACTTTTCCCACGCTTTACTTTCGGTTTAGTCCACCTTTTACGAGAAAGAATGTGGTTGGTTGGTGTACTCGAGAATTATCACTATTACTAATACCAGTATAGTTCAGGTAAGATCTTTTAAATGATATAAGCAATACTTTCACCTGTTACCGCTGGAAATCACCTGAAAAGGTGGTTTGGAAGCAGTCTTGACTTTATTTGACCTTCATTTTGACCATATACCTAGTTTTAGTCAGTCCGTTATTGCTCGGTGCCTTGAGGGTATATTATTGTATGACCTGTACCGCTGATATATCGTTCCCTTGGCCTACAAGTTGGGCCAAGCTGCCGAAAACATTTTCAAAGCTAGTAAAAACTAAGACGTTAAAAATTTGGTCTCGATTTATCGCTCGGGGCATAAATTAGGTCAGGAGTTTCTATCAGTGAAAATAAGGTACCGTAATCCCTGTAATTACTCCCCTCCCTATAATTACTCCCACCCTGTATGGATTTTCACTCCCTGGTTCGACCCCGCTCGGAGTCTTTGACACTTTAACCAAAACTGAGTGCATATTCGTGTAGATCTAGTCGAGTTACGTATATTTAGCTTGCTCCAAAAATATTTCGCCTTCAATAAATGGGGGAAAAATGACTTCGAAATTTGGAGTGGCTTGGAAATTTGGTGTTTGAAAAATTACTCCCCCGGGGGAGTAATTACAGGGAATACGGTATGTATAATCTGATTCTGATATGGGAGGCGATGTTCATTTTTGGCGTATTCTATGTTTGGAATTCCTGCTTAGATTGAACATAATCGCGAGGTAACGGTATACCATACTCCTAGACATGATTCATAAGTACAAATCAAAATCCTCGGAAAAATGTAATGACAAAATCAAATTTTGTTGGCATTCTTTAACATAAATATTCCAGGAAGCGTTTAATTATGATCTGCTTTATTAGGGTATTTCCAAGAGTTAGGTAACTGTTCCGCACCGGTGATCGTTATCTTACAAAAGTGTAAAAGAAATTCTGACAGGTAGTTCACATTAAAGGACATTTGTGATATGATGTAAAAATGTTGTCAAAATGGCATAAAACATGGGCAAATATTAATGTCAAGAAAACTGAAAACGACTAGTTCGGCATTTGGGACGCTCAAATTCTCGACCAAAAAATTTTCCAAACATATCTCAACCTCAAATATTTTCTGAATAAAAAAATTTCTACAAATTTTAAAAATATTTTCATTTTTAAAGCTTTGTTTTTATCCAAATTATACATTTTCAATATGTTAAAAATTATATATTTTTTTTATTTTTCGAAAAATTTTAGATTTTTCGTAATTTAAAATTTTTTATTTTATTTGAAATTTAGATGCATAATTTCTCAATTTTTAAACACATTTTACCTCTTTTTTTATTTTACTTTTCCAAAGCAGACTTTAAGAAAATTTTTCCTATTTTTACACAGTTTTTAAACTTTTCAACAATTTATCCAATTTAAAATTCTGCAACGTATATACTTTCCTCCAAACAAAGTCCGTTAAACAAAAAAGTTTCCTAAGCCAAATTTGCGTTTGACGCAAAGCAAAGAAAAAGTTTCCAAGCCCGGTCTTACTGTCAATTATCCTCATTACAAACGTCAATGGTATAACGGTTCTCGCTTTAAAAAGCCACAAATTGAACAAATTGGATTCTCTCTTTTTCGTCCCTTGCACTTTCATCTAACGGTATAATTTGGCTACGACCGACGCTTTCATCTGGCCATAATTGGCCTCAACTGAGCAATTATCGCCCGAAGTTGGATGCTATGGAACCAAAGTCTGTGACTTTTCCGATATTTTTGGAGACTGGAGAATTCTGAAAATGAGTTTTTATGAAGGAAAAGTGCAATCTAAACGGTAATCTTAATCTGTCTTTAATTTGCGGTTAAGAAGTTGAGATTACAGTCAAGAGTTCGAAAGATAATTTTGGGGAATGCGCGGATGGAATGTTAGTTTTTGCTCTCTGCAGCCAAAGTGCAAAGTTTTGTGCTCACGTGGTTGGTTATGGATAAATTTAGCCGCAGGCGGTTTGGAAATTTTTCAATACATTACTCACAAACTCAATATCTATTAAAAATAATCAACATACCTGTCAGTCCTGAGAAGATCGATAACAGGTCTGAGTCAAATTGGCATTTTTACTGGCGAAAAAATTTGAGATTCAAACACAGGGGATTAAAAAACGCGGGTTTTTGCGAGATTTTGCGCTATTTTTCAAGATTCGGTATTAAGTGATTTGTGATCCTTGAACCCTTACTTTGGAGGAGTCCTAACAATCATATTTTCTGGACTTCGTATTGTGACTAAGGTGAAGAAGTATATATTATGAGAACTGATATAACCAGGATTTGTATCGCGAAATCTGCCTTTCAAAAAAAATTGCAAGAAAATAAAGAAATTTTGTTACAAAATTAAGACTTTACGCCAAAAATTTTGACTTTTTACAAAAAATGAAGTTTTTACACTGTATGTGTCCTTTCATTATCCTATTTCAATGCCAATCTTTATACCAATTTCAATCTTTATACCAAACCTATCAAGCCTTCTCTTCTCATGCCTTCAAGCAATTAAGCTGAGCTCATACCAATCTCAAACATCGACGCTGACATCAAATTTCACACATAAAATATTGATGAATCTGTTCCCATATTTGAAAAGTCATGCGTTGTTTTCTCGACACTTTTCATTATTCATAAGCGCATTATTCATCTTTTAATGAAACTTTTAATTAAAATGTCCTGTTTACCTTGTATCAGGAACTTTTAGTCATTGCAGAATCGCGAGATAGCCTGAGGGCACATATAACGGAAAGGGATTATAAAGTAAAATGAAAAATTGAAACATTTCGCAACATTCACGTATCGTTTTTGCACTTTAAAGTTTTCCTGGAATCCATTTTATAACTAATATCCTGAAATTTCAGATGTTTCCTGAAATTGGATTCCTGAAATTTGGATCCCAATCAGACAATTTTTCAATGTCCTACTTTTTCTGACTTGTTCAGGAATTCCTTGTCCTGAAATGTTTTGCTGTTGGCCAAATTTTCACTAAATTTGAAAAAGACCTTAAATTTGATTCTAGGATTGACATTTTTCCTGAAAAGTTTCAGGAATTGAAAAGTTTTACCATGTTCATCAAATTTTAACTTTAACTAACATTTTTGTAATATACTCTCAAAAAATTGTACTCTACGCTTTTCGAGGAATGCGATTTTGACTAAAACTTCCGCATGGCAATTCCTGTCTAAGCCTTCCTGCTCCTTAAATTATGAGTCATGATAGTTGAAATATTCATAAGGTGAAAGGTGAATGACGCATTGAGAAAGGAGAAGTGAGTAATGGTGGCAATTATGAGCGAAATATGAGACGATGAGTCATTAGAACAAAATATTTGGATGTGTTTTCTCGTGAGAAATATGCGTAATGTTTTCGAGAATGTAAAAATTTTGCAAAGCGACAAAATTCCGTTATAGTACATTCTTCGTCTGTGTAGTCTTCACCTAAATGGTGCCTGGATTTTACCGTTTCCAGCCTGTTTCCGGTTTAGATTGCTGTACTATCATAGGTATTCGACCACTCTGATCCCGAATTCCCCGGAAGTTTTGACTTATTAGTTATTTTGGTGCCCGATTTCAAAAATGTTACTTTTTAAGAAAATGTGTCTTTCTTCGTATTTTGTGTAAAATTGTTTTTCAAAAGGTGTTTCAAGAATTGCTGTGACTTCGCATTTCCGGTTTCTGAGAGCGCTTAACCGAATTTGATTAGAGCCTAATGCTAATAATTTCTTACTGTAACTGCGCAAAAAATGGGAAAAGCTAAAAAAATCGCTTGTACTAAACGAAATTATCCCAAAATGTGCAGAAACGGGGTATTCAGAAAAACGTAGTCAGTTATAATTTGCAGGAAACAGTTACGTTGATGCTGATGAAGAAACTTTGTGTTACGGGAAAATGAAGTAACGGTAAATCGAGTTTGGAGAGCCTAATTCGAAGTCCCAGCAAAAGAATACCTATGATATAATTTACCACGAAACAGCACAATAACAATTCCTCCAAATAAACACGAGCAATGACAGCGGGATACGGTCAAATGCGTCGACAATTACCATATACGGTCATGGGTATTACCATGGAAGTCAATCCTCTCAAAAGGCTGTGCAATATGTGAGGATTATGAGAAGGTTGGTCCCACCACGATCATGCAGTTTAGCCAGTTACTTTAGGTTAGAGTGGACAAGGGGGCTAGCTCAAAACTGATTATGCTAACCCCCATGTAAAATCGTATTTTAAGGGGGTTAGCATAATCAGTTTTGAGCTAGCCCCCTTGTGAAGGGCTAAACTGCATGATCGTGGTGGGACCAACCTTCTCATAATCCTCTCATATTGCACAGCCTTTTGAGAGGATTGACTTCCATGGGTATTACCCTAAGAGTACGAAAATAGCGATAAGGGCAATTTTACCTAAAATCCCATTTCGTCGCGGGACACAAAATGATCCATACTACTTTTTTGAAAATTGAAACATAAAAGTATTAAACTTTGCTTCAGGCGTTTAGTTTTTTTCTTCCTTCGGAGCATTTTATTTATTGCGCAGTGTTTCCACAGTTTTGTTATATTCTCTTCCTCCGGATTCCAATGTAAATTCTTGAAGCCAACCATACTCTTGAAAGATTCTTGAAAGCAATCTTCTTTCGCTATCGAAATTTTCTGACGTTTAGAGAAATTGTTTCTATTGAGACACTTTAGATTTGAAACATTCCATGAAAAGAATAATTTTATTACTGTGTGGGAAACATTGACATTCATTTCAATACTTTCTTACATTTCGAATTGCTAGAATATTCCCTCACTTTTACTTTCATTCTCGATTGTAATATAATATTTGTCAAACTTTTCGGTCTCCAAAATAGATTTTGTTACATATTTGTAGTGTTTATTCACATTTCGCTCACATAAGCCCACGATTTTGCCTCGAGAATGGTCTCATTACCTCAAGACTAGGCTCATAGCCTCAAGACATGCCTTAGGGAGACTGTAGTTTCCGGCCAGACTTCCCATGATTTTGCGTAGGACGATCGATGTTAATATTTGGAACGTTTATGAAAATCTAGAAAATTGTGTGAATTATACCTCCAGCTGTAGTGACTCATCAATCATATGAGCTCATGACATTCATTATTGGCGCTCATAATTATTAACACGAGGCCTGAGAAAATTTTTGGTTTCATTCCTTGAGAAAATTTTTCAAGAAATTATTTTGCAGAAAACGCGCCGATGAATTATTGCGGAGGAGGTGTGATAAGGTCTATGCCCGTAGGGCTTTCTGTAGTATCCGGTTCCAGAGTGGCACTTTTGTTTCGGTTGGTTCAGTAGAAAGAACACACACCACATCCTTTTTGTTAGGTTTGCAAATTTGCAAAGTTTACAAAAAAAATTAAAACTAATAGTGTTCGTTCTGTAGTAAAAAATATTTTTTTAAATTTTGCAACTTTCAAAGGTATGCAAATTTTTAATAAAATTGACAAAAAAGCAAAACAACTTTCCAGTTTTGTCAAAATTTTTTGTAAAGCTCAGCCTCATTCGAATCGTGAACAGAAGATTTCAGAAAAAATTTCTCATCTGGCATTCAAAAATTATTACGAAATTGAAACTATTGACTACTAACTGAAACTATTACGTAGAAGAGATTAAAGTGCACTTCCTTTCAGCTGACCATTAAAATTGATACATCTCGAAGATATTTTTAAGCTCTCAAACGACCCTAAAGTGGTCCCATAAGACACCTCACAATGTCACATAATCTTCCAAACGGAAACAAAATTTTTG
The DNA here is from genome assembly GCA_022814885.1 of Ditylenchus destructor. Taxonomy (NCBI): domain Eukaryota; kingdom Metazoa; phylum Nematoda; class Chromadorea; order Rhabditida; family Anguinidae; genus Ditylenchus; species Ditylenchus destructor. Next base: position 93,181 of record JAKKPZ010000035.1, on the reverse strand, counting down.
AAATGCAAAGAAAGAGAGAGTGAGAGAGAAAGAGAGAGAGTGAGAGAGAAAGAGAGAGTGGAAGAGAAAGATAGTTCCGTCGGAAACGCTTAAAAAAGCACGTGCCTCTAATAACTGTCAGCCAAACATTTCATAAGTGGTCTAAATTAGTCGTACAATAATCTTGTTTACATTGAAATTATGCGTGGTCATCAAGAATGTCACCAGACTTAAATTCACCGTTGACATTTCCGTTTTGTCAAAGCCATTTCGTCTTTTAAACGTTTTATCTCTTGAGAAAAGAGTATTAAACGTGTGTCGGTTAATGGGCCTGTGACGAAAAAGATACCTCTTGAAGAATGTGTGTGGTCTGTCACGTTTTACCGTTACTTTGTTAAATGTTGCAAGTTGTTCTCGTTCCTATTCCGATCCCGAATTCCATTTTCATTAAACTTTTTTATATCCGGATCTAAATAACCATTTAGAAATTTTATTGAATGAGTTCTCGAGATTGAAAGTGGACAGGTGTGGAAACCATTCCTCAGAGACCAATCTTGTTTCCGGTTTAGTATCGTGTGTGTAGTTCGTTATTCATCTCTGTTTCTAGTATCGATACGATTAGGAACACTTACGGTTACGAGAATCCTAAGAATGCTCTGACTGATTCAATTTCCTAGGATCTAAAATCCATAAATCATTGAATCTTTATCAGGTTAACACGATATTTTGATCCCGACACAAAAAATGCATGATACGGGGTACAGTATCTCAGTTTTCGGGTTCCTGGAGCGGATTTTTGGTATTACAGGGAGTTAGGATTACTTATCATGGATCCGACGTCGGACAAGACGGCACTACGTCAGGTACAGGTAAAACAAATTATGGTACGGGGTATGGTATACAGTTTTTTGGGATAATGAAATTTCTCTACACATCGTCACTTGGGGAGATTGTAATACAAAATTTTCTAGGAATGTGACAATGTGACATCACAATTTGGTATTGGTTGTACTCGGAAGGTGACAAATCCCCTGAGGGCATATTATCTTTGGCCAAAATAATTACCGCAAACGCGTCGAATCTTCGGATGTCACCATCAAGAATGTGCCAAAGTTGAGCGACGAATGCTTTTAACGCTTCACAAAGTTGTAATCCTCATTTAAATTTGTTAGCGCATATCATTAAACACGTGTACATTGGACGAATATCGCCACTTGGGAAAACTTTTAATGGCATTTCGGAATGTTTATACTCGGAATGTTACGTTTAATCCTTTAAAAACTTTTCCCAAAGTAAGTGGTAAATATGTGTGAGGTGGTTGGGGTACGGTGGGAATCGAAGCGTAATTTTTGTCATTAACTTGTGTTCGTTAAGCACTTTGCGAGTTATTTCGAGTTGTGACAAATTTTTCGTGACGAATTCTCGTATCGGAAATTTCACGTGACGAATTTTTATAGTTTGGGATTTGAATGTGATTTGAAATGATTTAACTTTGAATTATTATTTTTTCGTTTTTGATTTGTTCATATTTGCACTCTTACGTTCATTAAGGATCTAGACTCGGTTTTGTGAATGTTGTGAAAAAAAAGTTTAAGCAAAGGAAAGGAAAGAAAAAGAATAAATTGAAAGAAAACATTTCTTAAATCAAAACGTTTTTGGCATATTTTCAAAATAAAAACAGAAAATATGAAAAACAAGAAAAATAAAAATTTTTACATTTTTTGCTATTTTTTAGTTGTTAGTTTCATTACGGAATTACTTTAAAATTTAAATTAAATTAGGGTCACATTGACAAATCCGATGCAGTTTTTTTCTATTTTTACATATTTTTTAAAAATTTTTTTCTTTTTTGCATTTTTTTCATTTTGTTTCCTATCACATTCTTCCTGAAATCACTCCAAAAAACTAAGTTTCATTTCAAGAAACTTTCATTTTATCCGATTTCCAGACTCTAATTGTTTTTCGTTTTTGTAATTTTTTCTTCAAATTTTTACCAAAAAAAATTGTGTTTTTATGCAAAACTTGCATTTTTTTAAATTTCTTGCCTCATTAATAATGCCTTCCAAAAAGAATAATCTCAAAGATACAAAAGTCATGAGTCTTGACAATGCAGAAGTTTTTCAAGACTTTAATTTCCGCCCAAGTTCAGCAGCAGATTACGCAATGTCAATAACACAGTTATACTTGGAACAAATTTAATTTCAGGACTCCATCCGGCAAATATTTTCCTCTACTCTCACTAATCCCGGCAAAAATTTGGTAAACAGATTCGATGGATACTGTCGAATTTAATTAATAGAAACCCGAAAATCCAAAAATTGCAAAATTTCATTTTCAGCTTTCTCCAAATTTGGTAATATATGAAATGTCGAACATTTTCGAAGAATAGCCTAAGGCGAGACCCGCGGCAAGTCTCAAGAATGTAGTTTCTGGTCTTAAGAATGTAGTCCCATCACGACATATATGACCTTTCCCGCAAAGTTAAACCAAAAATATCTCCATAGTGTCATTTTTCGTCACATCTCATAATATCTCCAAAACACATAAAATTTTCATCACCGAGAAAAGTTGCACGAGGAATGCATTAAATGACATTAATATTTCAATGAGCGCCTCTGGCGCTTTTAAGTCCCATTAAAAATCGTATCCTTATCCATCGCTAAAATTTGTTTAAAAATTTGCGCAAACATGTAAAAAGTCCAATTTTCGATGAACACATTAAATTTTTGCTACGCAAAGCAAATTTTTTACTTTTGCTGGTTTAGAATTCAGAGTTGAGTGGTTCGTTCTCGATTAGGAAAACACGAGTCTTGTATACGGTAGAAAAAGTTTTGAGGTTTGAGATCTAGGATATCCCATTAGTTGAAAAATATTAGAAAAATTTCACGCAGTTAGGTATTGACCTTTACAGATTTGGACCTTTACAGATCCGGGCAGTGGCGCAGCCAGAAAATCTGTGTTCTGATTTGGTCTCTTCTACACTGCGTGCTATTTCTTTGTTAAAGCCAAAAAAAGACACAGCAATGATAAACATAGATAATTTTACAAAAGCGAAAGAAGCTCTAGAAATTTCTCTATCTTCTTTTCTAAGTCATGATTGACCTTTGTTGTGTCTGCCGGTGTCCCGCTTTTTTTGGCTTTAAGAAAGAAATAGCACGCAGTGTAGAAGAGACCAAATCAGAGCACAGAATTTCTGGATGCGCCACTGGATCCGGGACCTGGATTTAGCATGGATCCAGATCCCGGGTGAGCTCAATTTGGAAGACCTTCAGCTACTCTTGACTTTCCAAGTCAGTCTGTTTCACTCAACCTGAGTGAGCTTCAACATTATTTGTGTTCCTGGGTCAATTCGCCACCTTTTGTCATTTAAAACTCGGATGTTTTGATCTTTGAGATCTAGGATATTCAATATGAGGTCTTTCTCTCCAATCCCTTATATCGTATTACCTGCTATAATCTTGGTCGCAAGTTTTGACACTGCTTTTGGGTCCGTTTTCTGGCCTCCTAGCTCAAATCTAACATTACTCTTCCAGAGCCAACTTTTTATCAGTATTCAGAATATGGAATTTGTTATCCGCGCTGTCTACAGTTTTGTCACTAAATGGCCTGTTATCGAGATACATCCCCGAAACTGGTGACAAATGGTAATTGGTCCGTCTGTCACAGATTGTGCTACATTTTTTTATTTTTCTGGATCAATTCTTTGGATCCAAGCAAACATGCTGAAAAGCAAGTTTGCCGCTTAGAATTGTCCCGCGCACATGTGAGAATGCCCCAGGCATTTGCCGAAAACTCGTCATATTCATTATACCCATCTTAGGAGGCGACTTAGATTCAGTTAAGGATTAAGTTTGCCTCTCCAGACACAAATTTATCATTTCTTTTTCATTTCGAGCCAGAACTATCGTCATACATTAAGCTTTTCCAGAAATGCAAAGTCCACGTCACAGACAAAATCTATCAAAATATCCGAACTATCAGAAAATTGATTAAAAGTCTAGAATCAAGCCGAAATTTTTAGTTTGCTCGTGGGCGTATGACAAATTTTTTGATCATGCCATGTCCGAGTTTAAGTCTAAGCTTTGAGTAAGATCTTAAGTCGAAGCTAAAATTAACGGTTATTGAATGTGTGAGCACTCGCTTAAGCCTAAGCTTAAATCTAAAGATCAAGACAGAAGAATTTTTTCTAGATAGGCAAAATTAAAAAACGATTTGCGACCGAATTTTTAACCACCCCAAATTACATGTGAACTATAATTTTCGGGGTGCGGAAAACTGGAACCCGGTAAACTGGGACCCGGTAGACTGGGTAGACTATTCAGGACCTGAATAGTCGGAAAAAGTCCAATTTGAAAATTTTGGAAAATTTTCAAATTTTTCAAAATTTTTTTTGAAAAAAAAATTTAGGCACTTTTTCATTGACCTTTTCCGACTATTCAGGTCTTGAATAGTCGGTCTAGATAGGTGACATTTTAACTTCTAAAATTTTTATTTTTTCGTACTTGGAAATTTTCAAAATTTTCAAATTTGACCTTTTCCGACTATTCAGGTCCTGACTGGTCTACCCAGTCTACCGGGTCCCAGTTTACCGGGTTCCAGTTTACCGGGTCCCAGTTTTCCTACCTCCTAATTTTCACAATCAAGTATTCCGGCTGATGTTTCGTTTCATTCATTCCAAACTAATTTGATCATTGTCGCTTGTGAACTTTCACCTTGTCTAAGGTCAAAGAAAGTTCAAGGATGTTTTCATTTTGCGCATTTTATCTTTGTTCCAATCTTATTAAGAATTTTTCTGTCACTCAAATAGAAATGGACGCATTTTGATCATTTGACCCGAGGCGTTTCACCAATTTTACGACATATTTCTGGGTCCAAAGTTAAAGGGAATAGACTACCCAATATTTTTTAAATTTCCGCCAGATTTTTCGCCTTCATTTTTGCCAGATTTTTAATATATTGTTAGATTTTTGACAAATTTGCCAGAGAAAAAGGCTCCAAAAGGCCTCTAGGATAATAAGAAATTCAACCCAATTATCTGTTATTCAGCTCATTGCTTCATATCTTCCCTGTTTCCTCATCTTTACATTTTCCCGTAAATACTTATCTGGTGATAATATCCCTTCCTAAGGTAATAATCTCCGTTTCCTAAAACCACAACTTTTACTCTTGTACTATTTATCTCGATGCTTCCATATATTTGCACAGGTTTGAAACAATTTACCGTTATTTGCGCATACCCTTTCGAACCGCAGCGACTTACTTTGATCAAAATTCGCTAGCTCGCGAGTGAAGCACATAGACAACAGAAAAAGTTAGACTGCAGAGATATTTTGAAAAGTTTGAAGTCAGACTTGAATTTTTGGACTTTCTCGAGAATCTCGACTCAATTTCGCTTTAAAATTTGCAAACTAAGCCACAAATTGTTTCCTTTGCCTTAGGCATAGTACCCCATACCTGTCTGGACTTCCAACCCAATGCCGACTATAAATGACTCATTGCCATTCTCATGTGACAACTGTACCTAATTACTAACTGGTACGGATTAGCGGATTGCTCATCCGCAAACAAAATCGAGCAAATACCTCAAATAACAGGTAAATGCCCAATAAAGGAGTGTAGGTGGCAGTTGTTGGATCCGCGCGGCGGCACTTCTCGGAAAATATCGGGTGAATAAATTCGATGACAGTCATTAAGCGTAAATTTTCCAGTTTTAAGTCGAAAATCTCGCCTTATTACAGAGCTCATTAAGTTTTCGTAATGACAATTCCGAGTACTTTAACAATTGGTGTTTCATCTTTATTAATTTTTTCGGAAAATATCAAAAGTATTTTGTTATTTTTTAAATTTTTATAGGTAATTTTTTACATTCTCAGAAATTAAAAAATTGGAATGTCAGAAATTTTCGCAAAAATTTGGTAAAAGGTTTAAGAGAAACTTGAAACTTTTTCACAAAAATGCCAAACTTGGCTGGCAAAATCAATCCTCGAATGGTAAGGAATAACGGTGTGAAACAAAATAGTTGCGAAAAGCAGCTTAAGAATGTGAGGAATGTATCAAATATGGCAATAATGTGGATAATGAAGGATATTCAATAATAACACATTCTCCTTGGAGCGAAAAGAGACCCACATGGGTGGTCCGAGGCAAAGTAACGCTTCTCACTTTAATTACCTTTTAAACAAACCGTAACTGTTCCTATACGATTTCAATTCCACAGTTTTCACCATTCCTTTTTTGGGCTTTAACAAACAGTATTCCAACCAATAATTAACTGTCACCCAAGTCTACTCAAATGTTAGACTACTCATCTGAAATTTTCTCGTGCAAACTTTTGCGTGACTGCGCAGACAAAATGTCATGAGATCGAGATGAACTTTCAAAATGCCCTTTTTTAGTTTTGGACAATACAGCTTTACCAGAAATGAGAAATTTCTAAGAATGATTGCATAGTAATTGTGTTTGTGTTTTGGAAATGTAGCGATCTGTGGTTCGTATGTCGCGCAGTTTGACCACACATATCCAAATTTTGAGCCCATTTTCCGTCTTAGCATCACGCAGAGGCAAGTTCATTCCCAGTAAAGGCATATAGCAGCCATCGCCAGCGGCTATGCGAAATGTCGATAGAAAATTTCAAAAATTTATGCTACACATGTCAACGATTTAAAAAAATTTGAGAAAGTGCAAAAATGATTTTTTGCGTTCTGATCTGAATGAAATCAGACAACTTGGCACAGAAAATCGGCCGATTAACTTTGGGGATGATTCACTCATACCGTTATTCCGGTACAAAATTTCTATTGGCTGAGTCTCAATAAACCGTAAAGGCATTAAGAGGTCCTGGGGACATAGCATGTCATCGACGATCAGAGACATCGATGGTTATCCTGATTTTTTTTCTCCTGATCTGCTTTTAAAAATTGTCTCAAACATTTAACATTTATCCAGAACATTCTGGACAATAACAAAATTTGATAAGGAAGTCATCGAAAAATAAATTAAAATGACAAATGAGATTTTTTACGTTATAAAAAGTCAAACAAAATACTCAAAGTCTTCTTAGTTCTCATTCTTCAAAGACTCTTGGTCGGTCTTCTTTCACATAACAGTAGTCCTCAAAATTGTGGTTTCTGTCGAACAGAAGTCCATTGTGGGCGTTAATCCGTTAGTATTCCAATTCTGTGAGACAAAATTTGAGTAAAATTAATCGACCAACGGGACTGCAATTTCCCACAACAATTTGTTCTCGATTGTGCAAAATGATACTACTTTAAGCCGACTTAAATGCCACTTTAAGCCGAATTCCCAGGTACTAAGCTCGCGTTTTTCTGTGATTTCTGCTGCGCTTACACCCACAAGGAACATTAATAAGTTTTGAGTGGAATGAAGTTAGATCTCTATTGCATTGTCCGGGAATAGTATGATGTCTTATGGCCTTATACGGGCTTAGGTGTATAATGATTGGTCGATTTTGCAAAAATGTGCAAATTTTTGGTTTGTTGTGGTAAAATATCTGTCTAACTGACAAATATGGACATTGGAATGCATGGAATGTGAATAATTTTGTATGGCGATTAGTGAACTATCTGAAAATGTTTTGAAAAGGTAAAGTTCCCATACACAACTTTTCTTAGAAGCCTTCTTCATTTCTATTTTGGTGACATTTCATTCTAGACTTTTCTGCCTTTTTCGTTGTTTTTCTCCGTTTTTCTTCTCTTTTTCGTTGTTTGCTACACGAAGGACTATTTTCCAAATCCGTTTTCAGCGTCCAATTACCGTAAATCCTCCAATAAGTCCCCCCTCAATTAAGTCCCCCCTCAAATAAGTCCCCCCTAGACCCCCAACGAAAAAATAAGTCCCCCCTCAAATAAGTCCCCCCTAAAATGGGTATTTTTCCAAATTTTTCCAAATTTCAAATTTTTGGCGCAATTTCAAATTTTTTGGCGCAAATTTGAATTTTTATTGCAAATTTTGCTATTTTTTACAAAATTTTGCCAAAAAATTGAAAAATATGCTAAAAATTGGCGAAAAATTGATCAAAAATCCAAAAATTCAAATTTTTGGCCAAAATTTTTCGGCGCTAATTCAAAATTGGTTTAAATTTTCATAAATTTGACCCCAAATTTTGCCAAAAAGTCCCAAAAATTTTCGCGCCCCCGCCTCGGCGGGGCGCGAAAATTTTTCGCCGCGCCTTCGGCGCGGCCACGAAAATATAAGTCCCCCTCAATTAAGTCCCCCCTAGACCCCCTACGAAACAATAAGTCCCCCGGGGGACTTATTAGAGGATTTATGGTAACTACATTTCTCCCATAAACTTTCTCCTACCCATGGCGCTCTTTTCCGTTACATTTAAACAAAGTAAAAATAGTAACAAAAATACAATTTTCCATGGTTATGACGCGGTACAGTATGATACATTGCTTGTGTCATGACATATGAACACGAGATTCTGGTCACGTTACTTTCCCAGGATAGTGAGTCACTTATCGTTTTTCATTGTTTCGTGAGAAATTTCGTACAGAAAGCCAAAATCTCCAAATTTAGCCGCGCGCGCGACATTTGTACTGAAAAATTTCCCCCAAAACCGCTATCTTGTAGCTCGCGGCAGTGAGTCAGAATGTCGCAGGATGGTGGAATATCTCAGGCTTTGGTTGAAACAACACAGATCATTTACGCACACATATCACGCACCTGATTACAGGTATGGAAAACAATTGTTTTCCGAAAACACGGTAATGAGTTAGCGGTTTCCGGTCTGCTTTGCGTGGGAACCTACGGCTCTGCTCCGGAAAAAACTTGGGAACTGCGCATTTGGAAGAGTAATTCCATAAATGCCTCCCATAGTTGAGTGCGCGGTCGTTTTACAATAAAGAGGGCGATGAGTCATGCACTTGCCCCAGGGCATATACTCTCATTCAGGCATTGCTTCGGGGCATTTGCTTAGTCAGTGCCGGTCTTATGAGCCATAAAACATGCGACTGAGACAAACAGTTAGTCAGTACTTTGCGTTAGTTTGTACTTTATTATGTTAGCTATGACTCACTGTTTTGTTTGATGCTTACATATCTTTTACTCATCTTTCTTTTCATTATTGCTTGGTCATTGTTGCTTTGTTTTGTTTCGGAAACAGTTTACTTGAGCCGAATCATTGAACATTTAAAGTTCCGGGATTAAAAATTTTTTGATAATAGTTTCAAATACTTCAAGCTAAATACTATAATCGACTAAAAATGTTAGTTTTGGTAAGAAAACTAAACATTTGCACTATTAAAATAGGCACGAAGAAAATGTCGGTGTTCTGAATTTTTGCACATAATTTTTCACTATCCACTTTCAAATTTTGAATAACATTATCCATTATGATACAAATAAAAGGCAATATAAAAATGCTGCACTTACAATATAAAAAATACCGTTCTTACGTGCAATTTAGGCATCAAAAATCGTATTCAAACATCTCCTAACTGTGTGTAGTCTAAGCCTATGTAGCTTGAGCAGAGCTTATTATGTATGACCAAATAAGAAAGCCAAAATTAATAATCAAGAATCAAAAATGCCTCCAAAAATAACACGCATCTGAAAAGAAATATTTTTAGAATCCAGATTCAGTTTCAATCTGTGCCATTCTGGCATTTGTTACGGTAAATTAATCCAAATTGGCCGAGAGCAAACATTAGGCTTAGGCCTATTTACGGATGTTTCAAAATATTTTCCCATTTCATTTGATTACGTCGCTACAGTAAGAAAAAAGTGTCCCATGTGAAAAAAGTGCATTTGTGAATCCGGTTATACAAGTCCATTATGCGAGTGTCAGCTAATTGACATCGAGAATTATTAATAGGAGTTCTGGATCTTGGATTGCTCTCATACCGTAAGCGCCAGCGTTTTTCTGCCGAGGGCGTTCCTGCGTCGGATGTTTGCAGGTGGCAAGGCGGAGCAAGTGCTATGAACATGGCCTGGCCCCGCCCTGCAATGTTAGTATATAACGCACCAAGTTTCACTCAGTTAATCATGCCTAATCATTAAGCATAGCTTAAGTTTGCTTTCATCTTTCTTATCTTCTTCTAAGATCTTCTTACCTTCTCTTAAGTATTTATTGGACCTCTAGAGGCATTCTCGAAAGACTCCCAAGACTCAATTAGATATCCATATTTATCTACATGCTTCCTCTAATTAAACCCTCTGGCTTCGCTGCTGTTTCTAATTTCGATAAATTTAATCAGGCTTTCGTTCAATGGTTTTCGATACCCAAATTGGATCGGATTGTTCCATAAAAAAGCAATTCTTCTTGTGTAAGTTCAAATATTCCAACACAGTGGCTTCTATAATACAGGAAATACGGATTCAAAAACCAAGACACAACATTTCAGGTTTCTCTCAGACCACAAATTTATTTGGCTTTTATTTTTGGAAAACTCATTTTGGAATATTAATAATCCTTTGCATTATGAGAAAGATTTATTAAATCACCGTTTATTAAATGGTGATGATTATTAAAGGCCTAGCTAACGGTTTGCAAAATTGGTCTGTAATCTATGCTGCTATTGTTGGATTCGAGTGAGTGTGGATTTGAGCATGAGATTTTTGTATCTCTGCAAGAAGGAAAAATTAATAATGTGAGAACAAGAGAATTAGCGGAGGTGCGTTCTTAGAAAAAAATTGGCTTGTGCAAAATTCCTTCTGGTTCATTCAATTTGTAGGTGTAATATGCAAGAATGTCTGCTAGGAACATGTAAAAATTTACGACTGTCTAAAATGTTTGGGCTACTGTAGAGACCAGGATATTACAAAGACCAGCATGAGTTTTAACTTTAGACTATACCCGGAGCACTAATTAGATAAAATCATATCACATCAAAAATTTGTACTAAGCAACCTAAATTCTTTATTTAATAATTTAAGTACCTATTATTTTAATCAAATCTGTAAACCACTTTTCGCTTTCTCGAAATTCAATTTGAAGCCTCATGTCTGTAAAGTCATAAGAGCTCTTAGTCATTCACTTTGTGTTCAATATCTTTTCACGAAATTAATCACGAGGAAATTAAGTTTTCCGGGAGTCAATTTTAGAACGATTACAATTCTTGTTATGACCAATTGTATTCACACCTGAAGGATTAATTTCTGAATAAAACTTTCAAACTACTCAAGCTGCCGCCTTCGTTTCGTTAGCTTAGATTCAAGAAATTTAATTAGAGAACCAACTTTTGTTCGTAAGAATTCCTAATGCTTATTCATATTCATATGTTTGTTTGGATGGCTTTAGAAGATATGTGTCAGAAAATTAATTTGGTACTGTACTTTACTTTGAATTTAACATTAAAGTGCTTCTGTTTTTCACATTTTTATGTATTGGGGCTTCGGTTGCAGAAAAGGAGGCTATATTTTTCACGGAAAGGTGAAATTGGTTGGTTTATATGTTTCCATCTAAGTCAAGACTAAATTTGTTGGATAATCCAAATCACATTCTTCATAAAAACAATTAAAGTTCTAAAGGAATTTTATGCACTTTGCATTTTCATGTGCAGTTCCTTCCAACTGAAAACTCGGCTTTCCTTTTGATCTATTCCAACGAGTGACCTTTAATTAGGTGTGAAAACCCGAAACAGTGAATAAAAGCCGAAGGAGACTTTTGTTTCTAATTAAAAACGAATTTCAATTAGAGGATACTGTATTTCGATTTTATCGGTCATAATTAATTTTTGCAATATGTCGGTTCTTCTGCCAATTCTGCCAAGTGTCCCTCTGTCTCATATCAATTTAAAATATTTGGAGTTCGTGAGAACCCATATGCAGTATTGTGTTATGTTATATGTTATTTCATTCTCCTTTCGCGCGTTAAACGTTACTGTAGTTTAATGGACAGTTCAGAAGAAAAGTATTTATTACAGTTTATTTCAGGAAGTAACTCATATTCTCGCGTATTTCTTGCTCTCTTTAACTACTCTCCGACAAAATGCTCCAATCAGTATTCGCACAAGTGTTCGTCATCGGCGTCGTAGCAGCGGCGGCAATCAATTATCCGATAGTTCTGGATTATCGCGTAAGTTATTATTTGGTGTAATCTAGAAAAAATATAAGTAGAGTATTTTAAATACTAGGTAAGAAGATATATTACGGTTTCATAAACAATCAATTTTAGCAAATTGAATGGCCGGAAGCAGAGCACAGTGACGACCCGATGCGAGCCTACACAGAAATCGGTAAGTCCTTTGGCAATATCTTATGAATGTAACCTTACCTTAATTTTTTCAGACTGCTTCACAGAGATGGATCAGTCCTTCGTTTCTGAGACCGAAGTCTACCGAATCGTCACGGATAAGCAAAAGTAAGTTCTTTTTTGGGGCGTTTTGTAATGAATCATAGTACGAATTTTGGGAATTTACCGAATTTACGGCTAAAATGGGCCACATTTCCCTATTTCAGGATTAAATGTTGTACTTTCAGGAGTTTTAGTGCATGTCTCATCCGAATTCCCACCAAGACTCAAGTGAAATTCTATCCGAAACGCATCATGTCAAACGAAGTAAGTTAATTTATTGATTTTTCGAGCAAAATCAGATTTTGATTTGACATTTTTTATGTAATACCGTAAATCCTCCAATAAGTCCCCCCCTCAATTAAGTCCCCACCTCAAATAAGTCCCCCCTAGACCCCCAAAGAAAAAATAAGTCCCCCCTCAAATAAGTCCCCCCCTAAAATGGGTATTTTTCCAAATTTTTCCAAATTTAAATTTTTGGCGCAATTTCAAATTTTTTGGCGCAAATTTGAATTTTTATTGGAAATTTTGCTATTTGTTACAAAATTTTGTCAAAAAATTGAAAAATTTGCTAAAAATTGGTGAAAAATCGATCAAAAATCCAAAAAATTCAAATTTTTGGCCAAAATTTTTCGGCGCCAATTCAAAATTGGTTTACATTTTCAAAAATTTTCCCAAATTTTGCCAAAAAGTCCCAAAAATTTTCGCCGCGCCTTCGGCGCAGCCACGAAAAAATAAGTCCCCTCCCTCAATTAAGTCCCCCCTAGACCCCCTACGAAACAATAAGTCCCCCGGGGGACTTATTAGAGGATTTACGGTACATTATTTTTTTAGACTTCATGGCGAATCATTGCCGGCAGCTCAATTGTCCACGCTACGCTCTCAAGCCCGAAGATCTACGCAAGTAAGATTTTTGACATTATGTTTGTGCAGTATATTTCATAAATAAGCAAATCTTTATGTTGTAGACTACTAACTTGTCTTTTAGAAGACGACAACAACGGCCCGTGGCATGTTCCATGCTCGCATGCTTACCTGATCTTCTCCTCCAAAGCCCCTCCGCATGAGGTGATGGAGTTCACTCTTGAGTCTGAAGCCGCGGCTGACAAAGCTGATCCCCGGGAAGCGATGTGTGACGGCGACGGACGCAACTATGCCCAAATGGAGAGCTATTGAGTTCGCCGCTTCATTGATAAAGCAGTTTCCATGTCCAGATTTTATACAAGTATTCCATAACCGTAACATATTCTCGATATCCAACTCGTAGGATTTTAGTGGCATATTTTGATGGCATTTGTTAATAAAAATATAAAAACACAAAAATATTGTTATTATTTAATAGTTGTTTTGTTTACTAATGTATAACTGTCCATATACTATGACATATCTTGGTGATGCATTTTTAAAATTATTTGTTGCTTTATACATGTACTAGTCAATAGCATTTACAATAATTTATTTGTAAGGAAGGTTACAAATATAAATCACAGAAAAAAGCGAAAACGTAAAAATGTAACCAAATTGCATGTCCTTTGGGATTTTAGTGGCTAAAAATTAATAAATATTTGTAACCTTTGACGTCATAACAATTCTTCGTTTAAGTTTGATCAATTTTATCATGAATTATTCTAAGCTTGATTGGCTTTAAATTGACTATAGGCACCGAACCACAATTTTGTTTCAATCAAAGCGTTTAAATTCTGATGCACTCCATTAATACAAAATTATTTTCATTTTTGTTCTTCTATTATCTATATTCAAGCCATAATCCATTAATCAATAAATATGTTAACAATATCCTTTTATCCATGTAAATTAAAATATAACAGTGCCAATTTTTGGATGACGACCGAAATGACATTCATCTTTTATAGTAAAATACTAATGTCCGTCACGAAATGATGACAATGCCAAGATCGCCCCTTACGAGGGTGATTAATTACTCATTTTGAAGCTCTCGGCGAGTCATGACCGAATATGAAAAAAGTTTGGTGGGGAGGCTCGAAAAGTGGCTTTTTGGCCAAAAAGTGTGATTTTAAGCACTTTTTTGGCCTAAGGAGGTGAGATACTAAGATCGATCCCTACAGGGATGTGTGATAGCTCAAAATGCTTCCCTTGGAATTCTGAGTAGGGAATCCGGAAAAGTTTTTCTGAGGCGATCTCAAAAAAGTGGGTTTTTGGCCAAAAAGTGTCATTTTTACCACTTTTTTGCCCTAAAGATGAAACATACTAAGATCGCCCCCTACAGGGATGTGTGATATCTCATAATGCTTCCCTTGGAATTCTGAGTAGGGAATCCGGAAAAGTTTTTCTGAGGCGATCTCAAAAAAATGGGTTTTTGGCCAAAAAGTGTCATTTTTACCACTTTTTTGCCCTAAGGATGAAACATACTAAGATCGCCCCCTACAGGGATGTGTGATATCTCATAATGCTTCCCTTGGAATTCTGAGTAGGGAATCCGGAAAAGTTTTTCTGAGGCGATCTCAAAAAAGTGGGTTTTTGGCCAAAAAGAGTCATTTTTACCACTTTTTTGCCCTAAGGATGAAACATACTAAGATCGCCCCCTACAGGGATGTGTGATAGCTCATAATGCTCCCCTTGAAATTCTGAGTTGGGAATCCGAAAAAATTTTTGTGGGACGATCTCAAAAAAGTGTCTTTTTGGCCAAAATGTGCTAATTTAACAATTTTTTGCTTACTATAGTTTTCGTTGACGGGCGAGTCTCACTGACAAATCCACTTGGGCACCGGATTAACAAGTCTAAGGCCCGTAGGTGCCGAAGGCACCTGATTGCAGCTAGTCTTTTACTAATAGCGCAATTTATGTTCATATTTATGCTTTCCATTTGATTTAAATAGCCAAAGTAAAACAACACACAAAACAATAAGTTGCCTACATTGGACATCGGAATTAAAAAAACACTTCTCACCAAACAGAAAAACGAATTTTCGTATTTCTTCTTGAATTTGCTAAAAAATAATTTAAATCGGTTTAACGTATTTTTAACATTTTTTCAATTTACCGTAAATCCTCTAATTAGTCCCCCGGGGGACTTATTATTTTGTCAGGTTCTAAAGGGGGGACTTATTTGGGGGGGGGACTAAATTGAGGGAGGGGACTTATATTTCCGTGGCCGCGCCGAAAGCGCCGCGAAAATTTTTGGGACTTTTTGGGAAAATTTGGGAAAATTTTTGAAAATTTAAGCCAATTTTGAATTGGCGCCAAAAAATTTTCGCCAAAAATTTGAATTTTTTGGATTTTTGCTCGATTTTTCGCCAATTTTTAGCAAAATTTGCAATAAAAATTCAAATTTGCTCCAAAAAATTTGAAATTGCGCCAAAAATTTGAAATTTGGAAAAATTTGGAAAAATACCCATTTTGGGGGACTAAATTGAGGGGGGACTTATATTTTCATTGGGGGTCCAGAGGGGGACCTATTTGAGGGGGGACTAAATTGAGGTGGGACTAATTAGAGGATTTACGGTATAAGAACCTTTTCAATAATTAATTTTGCACAAAATAACTCATAGTTTTGTGCAATACGTAATATATCATTATAGTAAGTTAAAGGCTCCTCCCCTGCTAGTTTGGGAATAATTCATTATTCAAATAGTATTTGCATAATTTGATAGATTTCCGCGATCCAATTTGACTCAGTTTATGGATATTGCACTGATGCAAAGAGTAAAAATGGCAAGCAAAAATGGCCGAAACATCAATGCAAAGCATCATAACAGAGCATAAAATGTTCCAGAAAATAAAGAAAACTCATGATATATACATCACAAATATTTTCAGCTAATGTGATTCATATGGAAAGGAAGAACGATAGCCGTAGTGTTTCCATGCGAAGTTATTGAACGCAACAGGAGAAGTAAACTAATGTTTTCTATTACAGTTTTATCCATCAATTATATCGGGTTTTTTAGAGATATTCTTTGATGGAATAGTGAGAGAAGATAGAAATATATGCTTCTGTCCTCGTACAATAACATATATGGAAAAAAAGAAAAAAAGAAAAAAATATGACAGAGTGGAAAGTCTCACATTTCTTAAGATACAAGATTAGCAGGAAATTGTGTTCTTACTAGCGGGGTCGGGCCCCGCTACGCGGGGCCCCCCTTCTATGCCCTACTTTCTACGCATTGGTTCCCCGGGTCCCCGCCGCAGCTTTCTACGCATTGGTTCCCCGGGTCCCCGCCGCAGCTTTCTACGCATTGGTTCCCCGCCCCACCTTTCTACGCATTGGTTCCCCGGGTCCCCGCCCCACCTTTCTACGCATTGATTCCCCGGGTCCCCGCCCCACCTTTCTACGCATTGGTTCCCCGGGTCCGCGCCGCAGCTTTCTACACAGGCAAAAATATCACACCTTACATGACATGGGCCTATGTCATGTAAGGTGACATCAAGTGACCCCCTGTCAGGTGACCCCCTGTCACGTGACCCCATGTCACCTTACATGACATCGGGTCTTGTCATGTAAGGTGACATGGGGTCATGTCACCTTACATGACATACCCCTATGTCATGTCACCCTGGCCACATTTGCATATATGCAAAATCACGATCCACCAAGCGGATCGCTTGCCAGCGGAAAATGCCCGCATAACTTCGCCAGCCCTACAAACTCCCCATAACAGATTCCCGATCTAACGCTTAAAACATAGCGTGACGGAGAAACTCGTAGCAGCGCTATTGTAAGATAGTCTATAGTGTATTTGACCATAACTTTTTTTGTTTTCATACTAAGGGTAGTAGGTGTTTTTACAGAAATGTAGCGGCAAGAGTATAGTTTCTAAAAATGAAAAAGTTAAAAAAAAATTTTACTCCCATTATACCCCCTGAAAAGTGCAACCCCCTCTGGAAAATCGTGTTTTTCATTTTTTTAGAGGCGGTTGCACCTATCAGGGGGTTAAATGAGTGGTAATTTTTTTTGGTAAAATCGTATCGGGTCCCAAAAGTTCCAGGACTAAAACCCATAAGTTCTAGAATCTTTCTAAATTTTGGCTTATTTGTTAAATCATAAATTAGCGAATTTCAAAACGGCAGGTTATATATATTTAAAAATTAGAGAATCTCTGCTCTTCCGTTATATATAAGTTGCCTTTCGGATACTTACTAATTTACGACTGGTCTAATAATCGAAAAATTTTTCGTAGTCCTGGAACTTTTCGGTCCCACGATATCATAAATAGTTTGGCGTAGCGTGAGAGTTTAAAACAATATTTGAAATTAATATATCGATTTTCATTAAAACTTGATGGTGAACCGATAATATAGGCCCTATACGAATGGAACGCACATAAAAATGTACAAAGAAAAGTTAGCATATTTATTCTTATATATTAGTACAAATATAACGCTCATTTAACAAAGAATTAGTGGATACAATAAAATGAGATTAGGAACAACTGGTTAGTAAATTTTTTGATAAAATGTCATCGCCCATTTCTCAAAATCAAGTACTGAATTTCTTGTAATAATTATTTTTCTTGTGAAATGGGTAATTTTAACAATATATATTAATGATAATCTGGAATCATCTTATCAAATATGCGACTGAATATTCAAATTTAAAATGATTTTAATTATATTAAAACGTGAAATTAAAATTTAGACAGCGTGACGAAGTTTGGGTACATGATCATATCGTGGTGGTGCGAAAGACCGGCGACGGTTTTTGCGACAGTG
Source organism: Ditylenchus destructor (assembly GCA_022814885.1). Lineage (NCBI taxonomy): Eukaryota > Metazoa > Nematoda > Chromadorea > Rhabditida > Anguinidae > Ditylenchus > Ditylenchus destructor. Next base: position 75,255 of record JAKKPZ010000035.1, on the reverse strand, counting down.
ACAGCAAACGAATACGACAAGAATTGCGACAAGAGCCAAAGTCCCCAATACTAAGAAGAAAATAGCGACGTGTATTTTCGAAGCGAACATTTTATGGGGCCACTTCAATTGGTCAACTTCTAGTTGAAGAGTTGTAACTAAAACAGCAAAAAGTGTATTATTTCAAGACATATTTTTGCTACTGAAATATGCCTCTTTGTTGCATATATTTTTTAAGCTGGAAATTGTTGTGTATAATTGGCCTTCAAAAATAACGTTTTCGTAATGTTTTTAGTGTTCAGAAAACACTAAAATTAGAGCAGTTTTTTGTTATTGGCCAAAAATTGTATGTTTTTGCACATGTTTACAATAATCAAAAAGCTTGGATTCCAAGTATAAATGCTGTCTATGCCTTGGAGTTTTTGAATTGAAAGTTTGCGAAAATTTGTAAAAAAAATTCAAATTTGCGCCAAAAATTCGAATTTGAGCTAAAAAAGTTGGAAAAACCGATTTTTGGCGGATATATTTGAGGGGGAAAATTTTTCCTATGGATTCCAGAGGGGGATTATTTGAGGGGGAATTAATTGAGAGGAGGATTACGATATTTTATTTACACAAAATCTCCAAAATTTACCATTTTCATTAAGCGCGCTGACGTTTTGTTCTGCCGTTTGAACTCGGTGATAAAGTTCATCCCATTCAACTTCATTGTGTCCGTTCACCAATCTGTGGAAATGAGAAACCGTGTAGTTGTTAGGATGATAGTAAGGCTTATTTTCACTAGGGTGCGGCGGATCTGATGTCATCTTCTTGAGCAAACGTTCTCGTCGACTCGGCGAAATATTATCAAACCATTCAAAAGTGGCGAAGTTCAAGTTGATTAGGGAAAGAAGGACGATGAGAGAGTACTTAGAATACATAGCTGGTTGGAGCAATCAATCTAGAAATTGGGAATTTTCAAATTGCCGCGAAAACATGAACATCAATGTTGTTATAAACAAGCCGCGGCGGTTTATTATTTACTAAACGAAATCTTATACGCAGGGCAATCGCTGCAGGACAAATTGAATTTGAATTTTTCTACTGTTATTTTTTCTACTGTATACAAGAGTATATTTATATATGAAAATCTGAAAGAAAACCCAAAACGTAATTCTTGAGAGAATCAAGTAACTAAAAAGAAATGTAAGCTCTCGTTAGAAAAGAACGGCTCGCTAAACCATGAACAAGTTTGCAAAGACATTCAGTCTACAAGGCCCAAATAAATGCAAATTTCCGCCAATTTACCGCTAATCTGCGCGCAAAAACCGGAACCACGGACTATTTCATAAATTTTTGTTAAGGCAATTGGAAATTGCCAATTATTTTGGACAAATCCCCAATACAAAGTCCGGGAAGGTAATTGAGGCGGATGATTTGTTTTACCGAGTAAAGGTAATGGATTATCTCTACCGGCAGCACTTTAAATTGGCCTCGCTTCTAAATGGAGTCAAAATATATAGCGATGCCAATGTTCACATAATAAGAATATTGGCAAACATCAATACCTTTACCTGGCAACCAAGGGTGGATAGTCAAGAAGGTGTAGATAATAAACGAAAAATGGTTAGACTTAGACAGGATTCATACATCGCGGAATTCCATACTTTTCGCTATAAAACTTCTACTTAGTTTTATCGAACAAGACTAAACAGATAAAAATTCATTGTAAATTTCGCAAAACATTACTTCCATATTTGGAATTGTGTTCTATATATGGCAGTGAAATCGAATTTTGTATTTGTTTAGTTTGCATTAGTTTATAGCCTTAACATTTGCAGTAACCAAATTTGACAGAAACATGCATTTTTTGGTCCAATTTGTCTTTGCAGAGAAATATTTTAACACTAAAATATATGAAAATCTGAAGCTTCAAGTAATTTTTACATTCTGGAGTTTTCAATTTAATGTCTGTTTTGGGCTAGTTCCACTTTTAGATATCTTGCCATTTTCTCCAGCCAAATTTGGCAGAATACCAGAAACTGATAGTAGTACAGACTGATAGTAGTATACGTAGTATACCCAGTGCCTATGCTGATCTTAAATTCGGTACCAGAAGGCCCGAGAGTAAGCCCCCGAGTACTAAAAAATTGCGACCGATTTCTCTCATTTCAAGCGAAATTTCAGATATTCGAGAACAAATCTGGCGATGAGTTGTCTGGTTCTTGAATAGTCTGTTGATTAATGTACAGAGCACCAAACTAATTTTTGACGTCTGCATGATTTCTTACCTAATAAAAATATCACTAATGACAATTCCTACAACAGTATCCTGTAAACTACTAAAGTGAGACCGGCGCCGGAGTTGTTTCATCGGAGAATTTCAAAATATCAAAAAAGAAATGTTCTTATAACGAAATCTTACACCAAACATTTTAACCAAGCGCTGGCATTTCGGAAATGGTTTCTGTCACTTGCGCAACTGGTAATTAGACGAGGTCTGACTTCGTTTAGAGTCCAACGGAACCACTCAGGTATGACCAAGTGGGACGTCGGGTGAAACATTAAATCTGATAAGCATCAAGTTTCTTACGACTTTACTATTGCCCTTTTCAACTTTGTCACCGAGCTGGAAACGTAATTTCATTAGCCAATAATTGGGTTTCAATGCAGAAAACTTGGCAGAATGAATAAATATGAACCAAACATCCTCGTCTGTCCAGTTAATAAGCGGAAAACACACACTTGGCATCTAAATTGAAGTCTCCGACTTTGTATAACAAATATCGTATGGACGAACAACCGTGGATTTTTTGTTTATGAAAATAATGGATTCCAGAGCAAAATTTTTCCCCATTGTCAAAAATGTTCCAAAATTATTTCGCCGTATTATTTTTTGTGTTAATAGATAAGCTGCTATAGAGTTGTGAATTTGAAATATTGAATCATGAAACGAGAATCTTCAGTACTTTTGTATGCAACATTGATATTTATTGACAAAAGCACTTGAAGTTTGACATTTGATTATTATGGATGTGATCATTGATCTTCATTCGCCATCAGAATTGGTCTTAATTTAGCGAGTTTAGCCAAGTTCTAGGATCCAACGGATTTGGGCGGGCAAACTCCAACCACCTTGCAGGGATCGATTTTCGGATCATCCATGTGCTGGAAGTATGCCTTAGCGAAGACATCGAACTTTCCTTCCAGAGCATCGCAAAATGAATGAATTGGCGATTCATCATTATTCGGTTTTGGTTAAAAACAGGATACTTACATATATTGCTTGAGCCATACTTTCAGATGTATTATACCACCTTCTAATTTCAGCCGATCCAAGTTCATCGTGTTCTTTGACAAATTCTTCGCAATACCCACAAGTGTAAGCGGGGCTATCAAAGACTTGCGAGAGCTTAGCCAAGTTCTTGAATCCGACGGATTTGGCCTGGCAAACTCCAGCCACCTTGCAGGGATCTACTTCGGGATCATCTCTGTGCTGGAAGTAGGCTTTAGCGAAGACATCGAACTTTCCTTCCAGAGCTTTGCAAAGTACATCTTCTGGATGTGGTTCGCAAATATCCTGGAATTGTTCCTGCATAAGTTATGGATTAGAATTTTTTAGAGAACGTTTGTATACGACAGACATTACTCATGATTTTTCAACTTTTTAAAATAACATTTCTACACTCTCTGCGAGATGATGAAAATAAACTCTTTGCAAAATGCCTCATCTGGCGTCCCTTGTCCCACTTGTGGGCAGATTTTCTGGAAATATTACTAAATTTTTGATTCCTAAATTGTATTTGTTTCCTAAATAAAGGTATGATAATATTACCTCCAATCCTTTAGCCAACTTCTCAGATGTGTTGTACTCCGGCTTTGGTCCACCTTCATCGAGCACGTGCACAAAATAGTTACAGAATTGGCAATTGTCTATCTCGTCGCTTTGAGTAGAGACTTGCGCGAGACTAGCCAAGTTGCTCAGTCCAACGGATTTGGCCGAGCAGGAGCTTAAAGCCATAAACGCAAACACCACAATGCTCATTTTGACCACTGAACGAAGCAAGATTAGAGATATGGTCTGTATTTCTGAATACCGACGGAGATAAACAAGTTTTAAAAGAAAACCAGCCTTTTGGCGTTGTGTTCCTTTGTTATTTCCTTTGTATTACCTTCCCGGGTGTTTGAAAGTTGTTTATCTCCGTCGGTATTCAGAAATACAGACCATATAAAAATTTAATGTATCTTGGAAAGGGCTTATATTTTCCTGAAATATTTTTTTCATATTCAAAAACGATACAGTAATAACACAGAAAGGGATATATTCGGGGGTATTGGGCCGGTTTTATAGCTTTAAGGCATGTTGGTTATACTTTGGGTTAGCCAAACCATAAATTTTGGCTTAACCTACCATTAATTTAGGTTACATCAGATTATGAGTTGGCTTAGTTATGATGATCTTAAAGCTTAAGTGATAGGACAATACCCCCGAATGTATCTCTTTTTGCGCATGTGGACAGAATTTTCACGAGAGATTGCTAGCCCTATGGAATTATCAATTAACAATAAAATCTAACTGATATTTTTGCCATCATATTCAAACGAATGTACCAAATCTTGGACAAACACTAATCACATTTTGGATTTGAAAATGTTTTAAAGAACTCAGAGCTTACCTGAATGAGTCATTCCTGGAACAGCTTTGCTAGTTGGACAACTAATTTTTGGAAAATAAAGTAATGACTTTCCGACTACAAGCGTTCATATTTATAAGCCCAAAATTGAACATTGACCTATTAGGTGATATCACCTTTGGATGGCAATTTCTTAAGCTATTATTGCGAAGCATTCCTAAAGCAATGTTCGACAAATAAAATTCGAGTGTGAATCATGAAAATTTTCTTGAAAATTTTCATTCAAGAAAAGTGATCAAAATTTTCTTCGCTGTTAAAAATTTGTATGGATTTAAGCGATTAAAAATCACAGTTGTTTCTATTATCCCTTTTGATGGAACGAAATTTCACAAATGAAAATGTTTCTTTCTGTTGCTTGAATATGAGAAATATTTCAAGAATGTGTCATAATACAAGGTATGGTGATCGTTGGTAATTCGAGCATCGACTGATGTAATGCGAAATTATGTACTTTTCAGAGCAGTCGTTTGTTGCTTTTACATTCTGGATAACGGTTGCCTTCATATGAGTCAAACTACAGTTAGCTGCCATTTTTCTAAAGCTACATTGCCAAGAAAAACGTTTTAAAAACGTTTGTTGATTAATGTACATAGCACCAAACTAATTTTTGATATCTGCATGATTTCTTGCCTAATAAAAATATCACTCATGACAATTCCTACAATAGTATCCTGTAAACTACTAAAGTGAGACCGGCGCCGGAGTTGTTTTATCGGAGAATTTCAAAATATCACAAAAGAAATGTTCTTATAACGAAATCTTACACCAAACATTTTAACCAAGTGCTGGCATTTCGGAAATGGTTTCTGTCACTTGCGCAACTGGTAATTAGACGAGGTCTGACTTCGTTTAGAGTCCAACGGAACCACTCAGGTATGACCAAGTGGGACGTCGGGTGAAACATTAAATCTGATAAGCATCAAGTTTCTTACGACTTTACTATTGCCCTTTTCAACTTTGTCACCGAGCTGGAAACGTAATTTCATTAGCCAATAATTGGGTTTCAATGCAGAAAAATTTTGGCATAATGAATAAATATGAACCAAATATCCTCGTCTGTCCGGTTAATAAGCGGAAAACACACACTTGGCATCTAAATTGAAGTCTCCGACTTTGTATAACAAAAATCGTATGGACGAATAACCGTGGATTTTTGTTAATGAAAATACTGCATTCTGGAACAAAATATTTCCCAAAAATGTTCAAAAATTATTTCCCCGTATTATTTTTTGTGTTAATAGATAAGCTGCTATAGAGTTGTGAATTTGAAATATTGAATCATGAAACGAGAATCTTCTGTACATTTGTATGCAACTGTGATATTTATTGACAAAAGCACTTAAAGTTTGACATTTGATTATTATGGATGTGATCATTGATCTTCATTCGCCATCAGAATTGGTCTTAATTTAGCGAGTTTAGCCAAGTTCTTGGATCCAACGGATTTGGGCGGGCAAACTCCAACCACCTTGCAGGGGTCGATTTTCGTGATTATCCATGTGCTGGAAGTATGCCTTAGCGAAGACATCGAACTTTCCTTCCAGAGCATCGCAAAATGAATGAATTGGCGATCCACATTTGCCACAGTGGCAAGGTTCCTGGAAATTATTGGTAATTTTTTCATCAAAAATTTTATTTGCGAATAAAAATATTATTACAGTCTATTCTTATTTACAATAGAATGGAATTTTGCAAAGGCAAGGAGAAGCGCCAGCATTTTTGTCTAAAAAAGCGCAAACTCAAATCGGCTTTTTGCCATTACGAATTTTCAGTGGTTTATTGCCGAAATAAAATCGCTGAAAGCATTGGATTTCAAATTCGCGCCAATTCTTTGATCTGGTTTTTTCCAATTGTCTCGAATATGATATGTTAATTTTTTATTTTCTCTGTGATACTTTGTTGAACTTCTCTTTAATTTTTCGTTATATTTTTAATTTTTCGTGCTTTTTCATCACTTTTCGGTTTTGGTTAAAAACAGGATACTTACATAAATTCCTTGAGCCATACCTTCAGATGTATTATACATCGATATAATTTCATCCGATCCAAGTTCATCGAAGTCTTTGACATATTCTTCGCAATACCCACAAATGTAAGCGGGGCTATCAAAGACTTGCGAGAGCTTAGCCAAGTTCTTGAATCCGACGGATTTGGCCTGGCAAACTCCAGCCACCTTGCAGGGAACTACTTCGGGATCATCTCTGTGCTGGAAGTAGGCTTTGGCGAAGACATCATACTTTCCTTTCAGTGCTTTGCAAAGTACATCTTCTGGATATGGTTCGCAAATATCCTGCAATTGTTCCTGCATAAATTATTCCGTAGAAATTTTTAGAGAACTTTTGCATACGACAGACATTACTTATGGTTTTTCAATTTAAAAATAACATTTCTATACTCTTTGTGAGATGATGAAAATAAACTCTTTGCAAAATGTCTCATCCGGCGAGCCTGGATATACATCTGGGCAAATTTTCTGGAAATAGTAATTTTTTGAGTCCGAAGTTGTATTTGCTTTCAAAAAGTTAGTTCCAAAGGTATGCTTACAAATAAAGGTACGATAAAATTACCTCCAATCCTTTAGCCATCTTCTCAGATGTGTTGTACTCCGGCTTTGGTCCACTTTCATCGAGCACTTCCACAAAATGGTTACAGAATTGGCAAATGTCTGTCTCGTTACTTTGAGTAGAGACTTGCGCGAGACTAGCCAAGTTGCTCAGTCCAACGGATTTGGCCGAGCAGGAGCTTAAATCCATAAACGCAAACACCACAATGCTCATTTTGACCACTGAACGAAGCAAGATTAGAGATATGGTCTGTATTTCTGAATACCGACGGAGATAAACAAGTTTTAAAAGAAAAACAGCCTTTTGGCGTTGTGTTCCTTTGTTATTTCCTTTGTATTACCTTCCCGGGTGTTTGAAAGTTGTTTATCTCCGTCGGTATTCAGAAATACAGACCATATAAAAATTTAATGTATCTTGGAAAGGGCTTATATTTTCCTGAAATATTTTTTTCATATTCAAAAACGATACAGTAATAACACAGAAAGGGATATATTCGGGGGTATTGGGCCGGTTTTATAGCTTTAAGGCATGCTGATTATACTTTGGGTTAGCCAAACCATAAATTTTGGCTTAACCTACCATTAATTTAGGTTACATCAGATTATGAGTTGGCTTAGTTATGATGATCTTAAAGCTTAAGTGATAGGACAATACCCCCGAATGTATCTCTTTTTGCGCATGTGGACAGAATTTTCACGAGAGATTGCTAGCCCTATGGAATTATCAATTAACAATAAAATCTAACTGATATTTTTGCCATCATATTCAAACGAATGTACCAAATCTTGGACAAACACTAATCACATTTTGGATTTGAAAATGTTTTAAAGAACTCAGAGCTTACCTGAATGAGTCATTCCTGGAACAGCTTTGCTAGTTGGACAACTAATTTTTGGAAAATAAAGTAATGACTTTCCGACTACAAGCGTTCATATTTATAAGCCCAAAATTGAACATTGACCTATTAGGTGATATCACCTTTGGATGGCAATTTCTTAAGCTATTATTGCGAAGCATTCCTAAAGCAATGTTCGACAAATAAAATTTGACTGTGAATCATGAAAATTTTCCATTCGAGAAAAGTGCTCAAAACTGTCTTTGCTGTTAAAAATTTGTATGGATTTAAGCGATCACAAATCACAGTTGTTTCTATTATTCCTTTTGATGGAACGAATTTTCACGAATGCAAATGTTTCTTTCTGATGCTTGAATATGAGAAATATTTCAAGAATGTGTCATAATACAAGGTATGGTGATCGTTGGTAATTCGAGCATCGAATGATGTAATGTGAAATTATGTACTTTTCAGAGCAGTCGTTTGTTGCTTTTACATTCTGGATAACGGTTGCCTTCATATGAGTCAAAATACAGTTAGCTGCCATTTTTATATAAAGCTACATTGCCAAGAAAAAACGTTTTAAAATGTATCTTACTGGTGGAACATTTTGGGTGCGACATAAACGACTATTGATTGCATGTGACAAAAAATGTGTTGCACTTTCATTTTGACTATCATGATTTTATTTTGACTAACAATGACAAATATAAACAATGGCTACACAATGTTATATGGGAATAAATACGATAATAACTGTTGTATCCGAGAAATGGACTTTCATTTCAAACACAAAATGCCAAAACAAATGACAAAACACAATAGAAGCAAATTCTAGAAGATTTTTTTGGATTTTTGGAAATTTTTAAAGAATTTACTAATTTTCGGGATTATTGCTACAAATATCATAAAACAGTGACAAATAAATATGGAGATTCTTCAGGATTAACATTGACCAGAAATACATCCAAGAGTATATATCTATCCAGGAAACTGTCATTCTTCTAAGCCTCACAGAGAAGGACCTTTGGTGCTTCCGCAACTTTCTCATAGGCGCTGCTGGCTGGCTTTTGCATCTTCTGGAAGCCGCTTCGCTGCTTCCAGAAGAAGCGCTTCAGGGTTTGATGCGCAGCCCACACCAAGATCAAGACCAATAACGCCCCAGCAATCGCGATTCCGACAGCGGAAATCTGGCTGAACAATGGCATGGTGTTGGAATCTCGAGTCGGATTTTGATGATTAGCTTCCAGAACATTGACTGAAATTAATTGAAATAAAAAACAGAAAATATTGGTTGCTGATAAAAATTTTTTTCTGCTCAAAAATTTATTTTTTTATTTACCAAATCCGTAATTTCAAAACTGACCCCGGTCAATGAGCTGCGAGATTCTCTGGTCGACACTGATCCACTCCTTCTGGATATCAGTCTTGAGCGTTTGAGTGAGCTCAATGAAATCGGTCATTGTGTAGCGCTTGGTGCCGAATTTCGGGACACCCTTTGGCTGTTTCTCTTCAGGATCCTCGAAAGTCGGAGGATTCAGAAATTTGGCCGGCATCTTTGATCTCAGCTTGATGTCAATAGCGGCCGAAGTAATGCTCGCCAGCGTGAACAGAATAATGACGGAAATTTGCTTTGATACTTTGGTGAATCCGGAACGAGAATTGTAATGGGCCATGCTGAGTACTGTACTTGGGTCTGCTGTGAGTATCGGTTATAATATCAGATCTGAATTGACTATAATGCTGAGTCATTATGTAATTTATGAGTCATATTGGCATTGAATTACGAGTCATAACAAATCCGGGAAAAATCCTGGATACCATTTGTGGAAAAATTTATCTTGGATCAACCTTAAGGTATGTAGATCAAAAAGTATAGATGGGTAGATGGAAATTATTTGAAGTTACCCATCGTGAGAAAAATTATGTTTTGAATGATCTGCTGGGAAATATTTTGTAACGCCATAGGCAGTAAGTTTTTTTCTTTCTGGTCAGCGATTGTGACATAATTGGTTCTTCTAGAATGTTCCAGAAGCAATTATCAGAGCAATAAATTTCTACAAAAAACTATACTGGTTTCCCAAACTATACCAAAGTTTTTTCTTGGATATCGATATCACTGCCTATGGGTATTTTTTACATGGGGCAGGTAATAAAGCTTGTTACGGATTTATGACAGGTAAAGCTTATGACAGGGAAGGTATCGTCTTACGAAGATCTCGCCGCTTAAACAGAGAACATTCATAGACAACAGTTATGAAAATATTATTATCCAAGCAAAAATGATGCCTTGTTATTAAATAAATATTTTTGTATCCTAAGGGCACAGACTTCTTAGGCAACTAATGACCATCAATTACGGTTTAAGTACTAGTAAAGGATTAGACAAGAGAGTAACCTGTTAGGGACGAGTCTTCACTTTCTAAAAACAAACGGTTTACCATACCCCATTCTTTTACGTCACAAGACCAGGATGTTAATTATTTTCAAAGGAAATCTATTTTGGCTTGTCAATAGCGGAGTTTTGTACTTATAAAAAGGCTTACATCTGCCAACACCGTTTTCGACTTTGTCAAATTCCAGAAACCAAACCACAAATTTTGTTTCCTATTAGGCTGCGTATACAACACGCATTGTTACAATTTTACAACAACAGGCTTACGTATGTAAGTGCAATTTATAAGCGTGAAAATTGAAAATAATGTGGAAAATGGCTTTTTGATCAAAATTTTTGGTGAAAATGTATTTTTGGGCAATTTTTTGGCCAAAAATGGGCACTTGCAAAAAAGCGAAAAAGCAACCCCAGGAACTGGTAGAAGTGCCATAACTTTTTACTGGAATATCCTAGAAGAATGAGTTTTCTCAAATCAGCATAATTTCGTCGTATCGGATTTTAAAGGAAATCAAAATATTGAGACAAAAAGACGACTGCCGGATCTCGATACAATGATCTCGAAGTCAAATCTTTTTGTCAAAAGTTTTTTTTCAAATTTAAAAATTCGAGAATTGAGACAAAAAGTCTTGAACCTCGCGATCCTTGCATCGAGATCGGGCGTGCAATATACCGATCGGTAGCGGAGGGTCTTAGCTTTGATTTGCGCTGTCACTCATTCTTCTAGAATATTCCAGTAAACAGTTATGGCAAAAACCGTCAGCCAATATTTTTACCTAGACTCAGCAACTCCGCTCCTATTTTCTGGTTCAAAAGAAAAGCGGCTCAGAAAAAGATACCGGCCGTTTTTAACCAGCAATGTCCATATTTGGGATCTCCTCCGAAATGCACCATTCTCGAAGCATAACTCCCCAGAGAGCTTTTAGCAAAAATCGAAATCGGCATTCTTGGCTATCGAATTGAAGGAAAATTTACTTAGTCTCAAGACACACTCTCAAGAATCCTACCGTTTAAACTACGACCTGATTAGTAAACTCATTTTCGACGTTGAAAAATTACAGAAAAAGTGTAATCAGCGTGGTTTTGATTAAAATGCTTATGATTAAAATCTTTTCCCAATTTATAGCAGTGTGTGTGCCGTTATTAACGTTTTTATACCGCCAAAAAACAAATTTTTCATCAACAAATGCGCTAAAATTTTGCGGCCCACGTTTTCGGGAAATTGAATTCTGTTGATTTTCAGCAAAGAAGCCCTTAGGCCATAAGTCGAGATTGCGACGTTTTAGGAATTAATTAATAACACGACACTCGTATGTGTCCAAAAATACATTTCTGGTTGGTAACTGATACAAATTTTTCAACAAGAGCCATATATGGACATGTGGTTAGGTGCTGCCCAGAGATGGATAGGACAGATGGGGCGGAGGGGGAGAGGGGGAAAGTACAAATTTGGCTGTGCGATATGCGAAAAATACGCAGCGGGCCAAGACTGCCCAAATTATTGAATACGTCCGTCATTTTAGGGCATTCTCGGGATTTCCATTATAGAATGTTCTGTTATGGACCAGATCCGTAGCCAAAAATTTCAGGGAAGTTGAGAAGTGAAAACTGCATTCTTGGGCATCAGCTTTTAAAATTTTACTTAAAAATTTATAAACCATGGGTGGACCCTTTGCTTTTTTGACCTTCTAAATTTCAGTGGGGGGGGGTCACAGCCCCTCAAACCCCATAGATACAGATCTTTTGAACCATACCGATACAAACCAGATCCGGAAGACTGTAGTTACCGGTCACAGAAAAATTGCATGGGCTACAAAAAAAATTAACTAATTGAAATTTGCGCGAGATAGTTCTCTTTAACTAAAGGTTCAAAGATACAGGTATTTCTAATTATTCAGGTGCTTTATATCCGATACCGCAGATTACAGTACCTACGCATGCTGGCACTTCCAGCGTGACATAAGAGATGATGGTTATGCCAGAGCGCGACAAATTTACAGAAACATTTTACAGGAACACAACAAAATAAATGAATTCGAAGTAATGTGACATGAAACGGTGGACAGCATAGTAAAAGGAATTTTGAATCGGTATCAGGAAGACAAATGAGAAATTGGGTTCATGTGAGAAATATATGGATCATGAAACAATTTCAATCCAGTCTCAAAAGTTTAAAATGGGGCACTGAGAAAGATAAGTTATAAATTGGACATTATAAAACTGACATTGGCCGATAGGTATGAAATCGCCATTCCTGTAGAATTATCAGTAAAAAAAGCGCCTAACAGTATTTATATGTGACCGATAGAAGGTTGGTCTAAAGTGCAACTCGAAAGTACTCCATGCCAGACACACGTCACTTTCTTGGTCCAATTTTAGACGGAAAACGAAAAAAGGTGAGCAATGCCGCGCATGGACGCAATAAAATTTCACAAGATGGACCGTTAAATTTCACACTGAAAATGAGATTCGATCGAAAATAACTGTTCGGTTGGCAAATTTGGGGTAATGGGCCAACGCCGACCCATGTCAGTGATCGTGGATGCCCTGGAGAGAGAACCTAGATAGAGTCTCTACTCTGACAGAGTAGTGTCAGGGTGTAGTCGTACAGGACAGCACTGACGAAACTGCACGATTCTCAGTTCGCAAAGCAATCGATTTTGCGACTTCAATTCTGTCAAGTATAATTTATATATTTCTTCGAAAAAATCAAAACTGTTAACGGATGATTGAAAATTTTCTAAAATCTTTATACTTGTATAAATCAGAGAATTCCAAGGTAACAGTTATAAAATGTTAATAATCAACGCTCCCTATGTTTTAATTCGTAGAAGGGTTGAATTTTCGTATCAAAACTTCTTTCAATTTTTAGACAAAATTTCGCCAACTTTAAGGTTTTTGTTCAAAAATAGGAATATTTTCTTTCAGAATAGATGTTTTGAGCTGAAAAAATGAAAATTTTTGTTATTTTGGTAAGAGGATACTTTTCTCAAATTTTTCCCGGTTTCTGGCCATTTTAAGGATAGAATATCAATTTATAAACACCTTAATTCAAACATCAAAAACAGTCAGAACGACCTCAATTTCAGGACAAAATCCTCAAACGTACATTTGGGAGAGATGTCAATATCGCGGATTGTGGTTGAAGCTTTAAAGGAGCTCTACCGTCCGGGGTACGAAATCACAACATTTTCAAATTAACACTTAAGATTGAAATTGAGCATTTAAATGAGCATTAAATATTTGAAATTCAACTTTGATTGGTCGATGGCTCCAAAGAACACCCAATCTAAATTTTGATAGAAACCATTGCGCGAACATCTGTAACTTCACTGGATGATTTCCTGTGATATTTTTCATGCCTCTAACTCTCTCCATTTATCTCTCCTTCTCTTTGCGCTCTCGAAATTTTCAGCAAAAATTGAGAGCCCGCCGGAGAATTTTCTCCAAATTTTCTCTCTGTTTGGTTACATGTCCGTACAGGTGACGAAAATGGTTGACAAATAGTAAATGCTAACAAACATTTACCAGTGGTATACTTGCCCAGAAATTTTCATGGATGGGTCATCCATGAATTGCTAGAGTCAAGCGACCAGACACAAGTTTTCAGGTACACACGCACAGATAGACATGAACGTCCCTATATAATAAGCGGCAACGTTGTGAGGCTCCGTCTGTCTGTCGCTCAAATGTTCGGCACCTTTCCGTGGATAGATCGGGGCGAGTGATAGCTCATTTGAAAGCCCTGAGGCTGTAGGTCCCGACAAAACTTTCAGAACTAAAATTTGAATATTTGAATTCGCGCCAAAACCGAAAAACGTGTTTTTAAGGGTTTTGGCTATGGGAAGTGATGTTCTTTATGTTCCCAATCGATTTCTGAGGCGATTCCGGACCACTTTGCTTTTTACACTTTATGGTTTGGCCCATTTTTGAAAAAAAGCCACTTTTTGGCCAAAAAATCGGGTTTTTTGATGCAATGTGTCTCCGGGTTTGATTTTTTGCACCCGGGGTTTTCGTATGCGCTGATCACGAATATGACGTCAGATTTGAGATTTGTTCTCACGAGGTCGAATTATTCTCACGAGGTCGGAACTTTCCCGGCCGGGATGTTAATAACGGGCGGGATGTTACTAACGGGTGGGATGTTACTAACGGGCGGGATGTTGCTTGGTACAACTTCTACTCCCGAACAACCAAATCTGACCGCTGATGGCGGTGCGCGAAGCGATGAAGAACCCAATCTCCCGCTGTGCACACTCCCGCTTCCTAGCTGAGAGGGGGCGCGAAGCGCCCCATCTCAGCTAGTCTCATATAGACAGGCACCAGAGCAAGCAATGGGACGGCAACTGTCCACCCTAGGGTTAGGAAAATGATGACTAGACATCTAGACCTTCCTCGCTCTAGATGTAGACGTCTGTGACGTCACATCCAGGATTCATAACCTAGACGATCAATCTTGAAGTTCAAAATCGCGCAAGAGTAGTGAATGAAGCGAGCGTCAACTAGGATCGGGATTTTAGTAGCTAACGATCTGTGCTTCCAAAATTTTTTGTCCATATGAAACTCATTACCAAAAATTTTCCAGGATTTCCATCCTGAAAATACAGAGAATGGCTCAAAATTTCACCAAAACTTGTAAAAACTATGACTGTAAATGCAACATTTCGGCAAGGTCATTTTCAAAATTAGAGAGATCCAGACAATGGAGGTTAAACATTATATACAGTAGAAACTTGATAAGAGTACACTCGATTAATAAACTTCATTCATGAGAGAACATCTTGGCCAGGCCCTTAGGGGTTTTCCCTTGTCAAGAGTCGATTTAAGAAGTTTGCAATGATACCAACTGTTAGTTTTCTCGCACTCTTATAGCTTCATTCTAGCCCCGCCCTCAGAATACCCCTCCACGTGGGTACAAATTTAGGCGTGCCACAAAAAGTTAATTGGAAATGCTTATCAAATTTCAAACTGTAAGAGCTTCTTTCCAGTTTATAGTCTAATTAAAAGTTCAAATCAGAGAACCAAAAGGTCATTTAAAGTCATATTTTCGCATTTCCGTTATACTTCCGCCATATGATTTTCCACTTAAACTTAGCTTAATGCCATACTTGGAAGGAATAATTAACCTCCGTTTCTCAAGAATGCGCCCTTCCGGCAGTTTTTGTATGAAACCTGTCAGTTGATCCGTTCATTTTTAGTGGCAGTTATTTGTCCGGAAACGACAGATGCCAAATGTCACACGTTCTCGAACTATAACGAACTCGTGTTATAAGAATGTCCTTTATGGTTATGCCAAAAGGTAATATGATTCCTTCGGTAGCCTGCGTATAAGCTACAAAAAGTTTCACTTTTCATTTGACAGCACGTGGTGAAAGATTTTTGGTGCCTGAAAATGCAAAAATGTGACAAAAGTGAAGTCAGATTTTCAAAATTCAAAAGTTGGCCAAAATTTGTGCAAAATTGGTTACTCACTCAAATTTGAACTCATTCAATGTCAAAAATGGTCAAAAAATAGAATGTGCCAATGACAAAATTGCTCAAATAATGCAACAATAAGAAAGAAACTTCCAGAAGCCCAAAAATTAGAAAGCATTGTTCAAACATCATTGGACCCATTTCCTTGCGGTCCACTTCCCAGCTGATGCCAAATGTCACACGATCTCGTGCTATAAGACATATTCTCTATCACGAGAAGTTTCCTTTGGAAACTTTCGTATAAGCTACAAAACTTTTACTTTTCTTTGAGACCACGTGGGGAGCATCAAAGATCAAATTAGAGTATGTGTACTTTAATTTTAAAGTGCAATGAAAACAGTTTTGTTCTCAAGAATGTTGGTCCGGATTGCAAGATTCTTGCTACCTCCCACACCTCAATACTCGTGTGATCTCGAAGTCAGGAGTGCAAGTATGGGAAATTTCTCTAGAGCTTTTCCGAAACCGCATTTCTATGAGAAAGTAAAATCGAGCAAAGAAATAAAATAGGGAAGGAAACTGTTCCGGGATAAACATATGTACTTTTCGTAAAAGTAAGTGGAGAAATAAAAAAATTCGTTGTAGAATCCTAGGAAAAAGATTCTCTCAAACTAGCCCCGTACTTCTGGGTTATCTATGTCCGAAAAAGTCAAAATTTCAAAATAGCCTAGTCAGTGCCTTCAAAATGATTGTAAAAGTGATGAGTCATTGCTTTTATTCCTCTATCTTACAAATTACAACAACTATAAAGCAATGACTCATCACTTTTACAATCATTTTGAAGGCACTAACGAGGCTATTTTGAAATTTTGACTTTTGCGGACATACATAACCCAGAAGTACCCTAGCCCCTTGAGACTTACCGTATTTTCTCTAAAATAACCCCCCCCTGGGTTACATTATTTCAATACCCCTCTAGGGGGTGTCTAATATAGGGTCCCTCTCACTTTTACACACTATTTCTCTTTCTCTAGGGGTGTCTATTATAGGCGGAGAGTTCTAATATAAGGGGGGCTTATATTAGAGAAAATACAGTATTTTTCAAGCATCTCCCGAAGGAGATCATTTCTTATGCCCTCTTCCTATAGCGCCAGAGTGTGTGCGCCACAAATTGTTTTTCCTTGCTTAGCGGGAAAGTAACTTGGGGAAGTTGCTGGGTTTGGTAAGTGATGCTTCCATGAATTTGTGGGCCCCGATCTACCCATTGGGTTGAAAGTTACGAGATTGCCTCAGGGCATTCTGGACCATGCCCCCATCATGGTTCCAAAAATTTTTTCCAGAATTTCGCGGGGAAATGTGTAATTAGGGGTTTTAGGCGGCGCTGATCATGAATTCGGTGGAATTCTCAGGATCGGGAATAATCAGGCGAATAAAATTTTAACGAACTTTCGGCAAACAAATTACACCTCGGGAACCTCCCTGGTGAGTATATTTTCGGCAGTATATATCCTCAAACTTTTGGATAAGGTAAGTAAATTGAGTAAATGTGTATACATTTCTAGAACTTCAAACGAAGTGAACATATATCCATATCAAACGTTCAAGAAAATGTTAAATAAAACTCAGACAAAGGACACCGACTTAATTTTTGTTAGTAACTGCAACGTAAGGTGATATGAATTTAAAGTGAAAACAGCAATGACGACAATATACGCAACTTTGAATATATTTATGGTCCGAGGTTTCATGTAAATACCGAAAAAGTCGATGAGTTGAACATCGATAGATTCGAGAAAAAAGTAGCTGCTGGTCCCGAGTTGGAGAGGCATGGCATGGTTGCACAAAATGGGACATTAAATTCGTAGAATGATCAAAAAATTTTTTAGTGAAATGGTACAATGATTTTGGCAAAAGGATTTTAGTGACGTATGATTCACTACATCACACTCTATACAACTTGCAAAGCAAGGTTGTCTGGCCTTGCAAAATAATTCTTAGGGTCCATGACTTGTCATTTTTCTTGCAACTGCTTCTTCTTGCAGTCTTGCCATTCTCATGCAAAACAAGCATAACGTTGATCATTCTACAAACAAATATCAGAATGATCGAAGTTAAATAATGAAAAAATTATGTTGCCTTGTCATTCTTCATGTGACCATGCAAAATTTGAATAATGTTGATCATTATGAGGTCTCTCACCAGGTATTTCAGTCTAAAAAATATTTCAGTCTAAGAAGTTTGACATTGACACCTACGTGGCCGTTTTAACCCAACCGGGTGAAATATTTTTCTTTTGGATTTTGTGGGCCGAAAGCCCGAAATGGGGCTGGCAATGTAATCAGGAACCGGTAAATATACCCCCGCTGACAGTATTTGACATTACTTTTTACTGGAACATTCTAGAAGAATTAGTGATGGCTCAAATCAGAGCTAAGACCCAGTGCTACCGATCAGTATATCGCACGCCGAATTTCGATACAAGGTTTACTAGATTCAAGTCTTTTTGTCTCAAATTTTTGAATTTTCTTAAAAATGACATTGTCGGGGCCGTTTTAACCCAACCGGTGGAACAAATTCTTTTGGGCTTTGCAGGCCCGAAATGGGGCTGGCATTGAAGCCTTTTGCGGATTAAGATTTATTTGTCTAAATCTTGACTGGGCTCTAAAACTTGGTTAGTTTGGGAAAAGCCGCGTTAGCAGCTCCTTGCAAACCAGCAATTTAATAATCAACGACCTTTTAGAAGCCGGAACAAAAATCTGCGCTCTAACTTCAAAGAAATGTTAATGGGAAAGTTACCTTTGCCATTTTATAGGCATTGTGCGCGAAAAGGTCACAAAAGTTCGAACCAGCGCATGGGAATTGTTTTGGCTATAGAACCCATAAAAAGCCAAGTTTGCTTCAAAGTTGTACTGTACAAATTCGTTGCCGGTGCCGATCTTCTCAAATTTTTGAATTTGCAATACAAATCTCGCCAAGTTTCACACGATATATAGCCACCATTTCCCAGAATTTAGTCTTGATCTTCGGATTTTCGTTTGTTTTCCCACCGATTTTCAAAGAATATAGCAATTAATTGGGACACAAATTCTCGCATTATCACATGGCAGAATTTTCTTTTAAACATTTCTCGGATCCAGACTAATACCTCATGTATAAAGTCTGTTTCATTAGAGTATCGAATGCTTCATTATAGCACTCTCGTTTTGGGATGTTTTTCTGCCACATTTTTGAGAGATATTCATAAATAACTAAAATTTGATGTGAGGAGTCCGAATATGAAATTTGTTTTTCCACGTTATTAGAAATTTTCCTATAAAAATGACAATTTTGACCCAAGGTTAAGTTCTGGACCTACATGGTTCAGATCTGAACCGCATTTTTTGGGTTCAGAGTGCACATCCTACTAAAAATTGCAAAATATACCTTAGCTTTTCGCCTTTAAAATATTTTCGCGCAAATTTTGAAAATTCCAAATTTTTGTCAGAATTGAGCTAAAATAGAAAAAGGCTTTAATCTGGACATGTAACATTTCGCCAAGTCTACGCTCTGCCGGATTTAAGAGCACCGGATTAGAGTGATCCGGACTTCGAATAACTAGATGGCCATATAACAATATGGAGAGAAGATTGTTGACGTGCAGGTAATGCTCATACTACATACACCATAACACACCTTTGAGAATGTTATGGCGGAAGCCGTGTCACGTTCATACATCGGGATCATACATATTGAGAAGGAAACTTGGCTAATTGTGGAGAACCCCGGAAGTCATAAAAAATAGACATCGCCTTTATGAGGCTGGCCAGGTAAAATATTGGTAAGGACATTGTAGCACCTTTAATATAAAGAAACATTCCGCCTGCAACCGGCAATTATTTGGACGGCATATCACTTTCCCCTAAGAGCAGTTTCCCCTAGCAAAAAGTTTCCCCTAAGAGCAGTTTCCCCTAAAAAAAATCGATCAGTTTCCCCTAAGATCAGTTTCCCCTAAATTGGCTAGGGGAAACTGATCGCTTTTTTTTATATGCCTATTTATGGGCATAAAGGTGTGCTTTGTGCGGGAAACGCGCTCAGGAGTACCGCCAGACCATCCTGAGTTCCCACGTACAGGAATTACCTAATATGGATGTATATATCAACAGTTTTGAAATTTCAAAGTTTAGGCTAAGGGAAACTGCTTTTTTGCTTTTTCAGGAGCGGAAAAGCGCAGTATTTCTAAAATTTTGATGAGTCATCACTCCAATTTTTTTCTGGAATGTTCTTCGAGATCTCGGGAACGGATCTAGACAAGAAATTACCTGGATTGGTAAGGTTCTGTGAAAAATACAATCATTAATGACATACGCCGAAAACATTATCACCAAGTACTGACACTCTGTATAGTCCTTACTAGGGATATTTTTCCAAATCAATTCGAATTTTCATAATTCTTCATAAAATGTCATAAAATTATGTTTTTGAATGTTTTTTACTATATTTATAATATTTTATCATAATTTGTGAATTTTTCCTTCTGTTTGAGATATTAACCTTACTAAATGTACTGTTGTCTCCGTGACTTTTCTGGGTGATCCTGGCTAGAGAATGGAAATCCCTAGGTCGAGAATGGAAAGCCCTAGGTGAAAAATGAGCGCAGACTAATTTTGAACATCTAAACAGAGGCGAGAATGGAAATCCCTAGGTGAAAAATGAGCGCAGACTAATTTTGAACATCTAAACAGAGTCGAGAATGGAAAGCCCTAGGTAAAAAATGAGCGCAGACTAATTTTGAACATCTAAACAGAGTCGAGAATGGAAATCCCTAGGTGAAAAATGAGCGCAGACTAATTTTGAACATCTAAACAGAGTCGAGAATGGAAAGCCCTAGGTGAAAAATGAGCGCAGACTAATTTTGAACATCTAAACAGAGTCGAGAATGGAAATCCCTAGGTGAAAAATGAGCGCAGACTAATTTTGAACATCTAAACAGAGTCGAGAATGGAAATCCCTAGGTGAAAAATGAGCGCAGACTAATTTTGAACATCTAAACAGAGTCGAGAATGGAAATCCCTAGGTCAAAGATGAGCGCAGACTATTTATCCCTAGGTCAAAATTTTTTTTACCAATCTCTAGAGGAGACCGCTGCCGAGTAATCCCCCTCATTAAAAATTTTCAGCGGCCCCTTTTAACCCCTTTGGCATGCAATTATGTTTTGGCGCAAATTCAAATCGCCATTTGCCTACGCGGAACTCTCATCTACGCCATTTTATAGATGGCACATTTTTAATAGCACAAATAGTAATTATTTATGTAGGATCAGTTTCCCCTAAGTTTAGGGGAAACTGCTCTTAGGGGAAAATGCTCTTAGGGGAAACTGAACTTAGGGGAAACTTTTTTAGGGGAAACTGATGTCTTTTTAGCCTTTTTTTAGGGGAAACTGAATGCACTTAGGGGAAACTGATCTTTTGCAAAAATTTATTTTTAGGTAAATGGTTGAATAGTTTAACCAGAAGTGATTAAATTATATTGCAAATTTCGAAATGTTGTTCAAGAAAATTTTAATTAGGCCTGTAAAAATTTGTGACAAAGAAAATACAATATTAAACAATTTACTTTTATGTATAGATGGCATACTACCGTGCATCATCACGCAAATTGATATATTTAGATTAATGCTTTTCGTCTTAATGTATTTTCTGCTTACAGTAAAAAGGTGCCAAGTGAAGACATAAAAATTCCGTTCACACAACCATGTACTAGCAATACCACTGCGTGCTCCACCTATCGACAATCCATGTGTGAGCCTAACACTGGTCTTTGTGTAAGAATTTGTCATGCAATACGATAGTATTCATAAAATTAACTCATAGGTATACACAAAAGACGCTAACACGAATGATTCTATGTTTTTGAACAGTCTAAGGTCAACGAGAATAAAATTTTATAAACTACATCAAGGCTAATTGTATGTTCAAAATTAATCTGCGCTCATTTTTGACCTAGGGATTTCAATTCTCGAGGCTAATTGTATGTTCAGAATTAGTTTGCGCTTGTTTCTAACCTAGGGATTTCAATTTTCGAAGCTAATTGTATGTTCAAAATGTGTCTGCGCTCATCTTTCACCTAGGGATTTCAATTCTCGAGGCTAATTGTATGTTCAAAATGTAAGGTTAATATCTCAAACAGAAGAAAAAATCACAAGTTATGATAAAATATCAGAAATATATTAAAAAACATTCAAAAACATCATTTTATGACATTTTATGAAGAATTATGAAAATTCGAATTGATTTGGAAAAATATCCCTAGAAGGGACTATATAGAGTGTCAGTACTTGGTGAAAATGTTTTCACCGTATGTCATTAATGATTATATTTTTCATACTACTTTACCAATCCGGGTAATTTCTTTTCTGGATCCACTCCCGAGGTCTCGAAGAACATTTCAGAAAAAATTTGGGGTGATGACTCATCAAAATTAAAGAAATATCACGCTTTTTAGCACCTAAAAAAGCAAACAAGCAGTTTCCCCTAGCCTATAATTTGAAATTTTATAACATTTGATATATATATCCATATTAGGTAATTCCTATACTTGGGTGTCAAAATTTGTCTAAGGTCAACGAGAATAAAATTTTATAAACTACATCAAGGCTAATTGTATGTTCAAAATGTGTCTGCGCTCATCTTTCACCTAGGGATTTCAATTCTCGAGGCTAATTGTATGTTCAGAATTAGTTTGCGCTTGTTTCTAACCTAGGGATTTCAATTTTCGAAGCTAATTGTATGTTCAAAATGTGTCTGCGCTCATCTTTCACCTAGGGATTTCAATTCTCGAGGCTAATTGTATGTTCAAAATGTAAGGTTAATATCTCAAACAGAAGAAAAAATCACAAGTTATGATAAAATATCAGAAATATATTAAAAAACATTCAAAAACATCATTTTATGACATTTTATGAAGAATTATGAAAATTCGAATTGATTTGGAAAAATATCCCTAGAAGGGACTATATAGAGTGTCAGTACTTGGTGAAAATGTTTTCACCGTATGTCATTAATGATTATATTTTTCATACTACTTTACCAATCCGGGTAATTTCTTTTCTGGATCCACTCCCGAGGTCTCGAAGAACATTTCAGAAAAAATTTGGGGTGATGACTCATCAAAATTAAAGAATATCACGCTTTTTAGCACTAAAAAAGCAAACAAGCAGTTTCCCCTAGCCTATAATTTGAAATTTTATAACATTTGATATATATATCCATATTAGGTAATTCCTATACCAGGTAACTCAGGAGTGCCTGGCGGTACACCTGAGAGCGTTTCCCGCGCAAAGCACACCTCTAATAGCCCTAAAAGGGCATAGGAAAAAAGCGATCAGTTCCCCTAGCCAGTTTAGGGGAAACTGATCTTAGGGGAAACTGATCGATTTTTTTTAGGGGAAACTGCTCTTAGGGGAAACTGATCGAAAAAGTTAGGGGAAAGTGATCTTTTACCATTATTTGCATTTTATTGCAATTTCTCGAGGCTGGGAAGTCTGGCTTGTGACATTTGGCATTTCCAATTACCTTTGCTAAGCCTCGGGCTGTGCAATTAACCCTCGAGAATGAGGACCATGCTGCCTGTTATGGGCATTGTTATGAAACGGAAAGGCTCAGAGATGACAGATAGAAAACAAGAGGGAATCCTTGTGATATTGGAGGATTAAACGGCAAAAAGCAATGGCTTATTTGAGGTAATAATAACGGGAAGCACGTTGGCGCGACAGAGGAAGCGCGTCAAGATTCTTGGCTAAAGAGAATCTAAAATTGTCAAATATTTGGTTGCCAGGGAAGATCGGTATGCCAGGTGTTATACCAGGTACAATGAGGCCTGTGATATGAAACCGGGTATGTTTTGGGGACGGCAAAAAATAAACGGCAAAAAATTGATTCGGCAAAATAACGGACAAGAATTTTGAACATTTATTTTTAAACTAAATTTCTGAGATGAGAGCTCTCTTAGGGAATCTTTGAAATGTTGGCTGAATTTTTCAAACTGTTACCGACAGACGCAGAATTTTTATCTAGAATATAGTAGAGAATAAATATTCTAGCGTTCGAGCAAAATCTAGAAAACATTCCAAATATTTTAATACACTCTACAAATGTTCTATCCTAGGATTCTATATTCTACGATGCCATACCCAAAGGAATATCCGTGATCATTTCAAGATATTCTAGAACATTCTACAATGTTCAAGTTAGGAATTTTTATCTTCCAGGGTTTCATTTCAAAAGAATTTCTGTGACCATTCCAGAATATTCTGGAACATTCTACAAAGATTTTTGACAAAGATTTGCCCAAAGGTCCTATAATCTTTCATAATAGTCTAGAAGAATTCATTCGAGGATTTTGTATTTGTATTCCAACTTATATTCCAAATAATATTATAAAATATTCTAGACAATGATTATATGTCCCTACAGAATTCCCTATCAGATCGAAATGCATTAGTAGAGAGTAGTAATACTAATACTCATACTAATATCAAATGACCTCTTTAAACGTTAATCCTAGGAAAATTGGCCCTATATATACCGTGTCCCATGCCCTCGTACTTGGACTATACAACTTCTGTTCTCTGAATTGATGCCCAATTATGGCTCCAGAAATACAATTTCATGTGTTTCGGCGCCGGAATTCCGACCAATTTGATGCCGTTAGCCCGAAAGTATTTGGCGCTAATCCAAATTCTCTGGAAAAATGGAGTAATTTGGCCAATTATTTGGTACAAATCGAATTTTTTAAAGATTTCCCGTTTGTTTGTGCTTTTTATAACAAACTATCAAGGCAATTATCCGATTATTTGTATTCATTAGGACAGGATTACTTTCTTCCGGCGCGGATTATTGAAATGCCAGAAGGTAATCTAAAGAAAAGTGCACATACTTTTCAGGGCTACGAGCCATGTGTTTATTGAGACGCGTGTTAAGTCATGCGTTAATTTATGAAGCTGATATGAGTGGGCTCTGAAAGTGCAGAAAAAATTGGAAACAAGGTACCATGTAGCTGACACAAAATTCCACACTCTATATCACACCCCGTGCGACAGAGATTATGGTTAGTCCTTTTGCGTTATTTTACTTCTCCACTAATTTTCGATACATAATGCCAAAACTTGGCGGTTACCAAATATTCTAAAGTTTAGGTTTTCGCTTAGAGTCTATGTCAGCGAGTGAATGAGTCTAAGCTTATAAAGTATAAGTTTAGGCTGAGAAGTATGCATGCTCTAAAAAATCATGCTCAAGCCAAGCATCACCGCTTAAGTTTGTGCTGGTAGTAAAATCCGGAGTTTTAGGGTCCTGCCACGAAAATAAGGTCGGATTTGTGAGCAGCGATGCTCCTATAGCTCAACATGCAACGTTTTAGAGTAAAAGGGAAAGTTGTCAAGAATGGGCCCACACTAGCTAACAGTTCTTAACATTTGGCATGACTGTTTTTCCGTTTTGGCACGAATTCAAATGTTGAATATCACACTAGAAGACTATTTCAGAACTGCCGATTGTTCAAAATATAAAAAACCAGGTAAAATTTTCAACAATACCTTAGCGTTGTGAGATGTCAGCTGCTTATATTCGATTTCTTATTCAGGTCTTCCATTACTCAGAACCTTTGGATAACATTTACGATCAAATGTCGCCTGTAGAGAACATTTCAAAGAAAGAATTACGAAAACTGCAATAACGCAAATATTTTTGGAAACCCATATTTATCGCGACAGTAGATGGATTATTTTTAAACATTTCCGGGAACAAGCCCAGGATGTGACCAACTTTGCTCACCAAGTGTCATGACATTTCACCTTTTCCGGGACCTGTTTTGATGACACATATAAGGATTAGAAATGTGCGAAATAGTCACAAAGGTCTTAAAACATCCGTTACATCTAGGACAGAATTTTTGTCGTTAGAAGATTAGACATTCCAGATGTGATAATAATACTACGGTAAGTAATAGTGCTATCAATATTACTATTCGAAATGCCAAGTCCCATTTTGAGCCGTAATGAGCTCATGTGAGATAACTGTTTGAATGACATAAATTTCGTACAATATGTAATACACGTTCCAGTCAAAAGTAAAAAAAATTTGAATGTTAACCTCCAGAAGTATGCCGGGGGTCAAAAATTCCAAAAAAATTCGAATTCTCCATGTGTGAAAACCCCGGGTGCAAAACATCAGCATCCAAAACGGCAAAATTCCTTAGCAAAATATTATTTAAAAATTTGTGGGGTTAGACCTGTAATTTTTTGGCCTCAAAGTCGAATTCTCCGCACCCGAAACCCCCTCCCCTTACAAAAATAAGCCTAGGAAACGATCTTTTGCTTTTGAATACCGTTGCAAACAAAAATACATGGTAGACAGTTAGAGAAAAAAGAAATAGTGTGTTACTTTGACGAGTCATAACGCTCGCTCGAAGTAAGTGCCGAGGCTGAAATTAATTTTCTCTCTAACCTTAGGAAGTATCCGTAGACACTGACTCGGGAGGTTCCCAAGATGACAATTTTTTTCGGTTGGTGGCGAAATTTTTTTCCAGCTGGTCGTGAAATTTTTTTCTTGCTAACTTCGAAGGACATCATCCAGAAAGCTTAAGTCTGTGCTGTGTGCCTTAATGATGATTCTATTCAAAAAAAGGCAAATGGTCAAAAATATACACACAGACAGTCAGATAACGACGAAATAGTACGGAAGGGAGCGTGGTTAGACGGTTATACAAAGAGAGGGAGCGTAAACAGGCCGTCCTCTCTCCTTCCTTTCTTTCTTTTAATGGTAAACAACTGCCTGCCTTTGTTGTCAACAGCTCCCTTTGTGCTGCCAACTCTCTTTCTTTGCCTGTTTGTCTAACCACGCGCCCTCCCACACTATTTCGTCTTTCTCTCATTGTTTCTGCCCCATGATTTTAGACCATTTGCCTTTTTGAATAGAAGCAAGTTAGGTTCTAAGTTCCCTCACATTCCAATTTTTGTCTAAAAATTTTGTCTACATTTTGGTCTAAATTTTTTGAAAACCTGTATCAGCACACTCGTACGAACATTTTAAGCTAACATTTACCCAAAAAATAAGCGGTGCAAGGGGTCTAACGACCATCTTACGGACTTGTGCTTGTGCACAAGCACAAACTTACTTAAAGGATATTGCATACCTTAAAGTGCAACTATGTATAAGTCCAATATTGAGAGACTTATTTATCATCGCTCTAGGCGCACTAATTATGGTGCAACATGTGATGAAAGTGTCACAAATCATTGCTAAGTATGAATTAAACTTCGAATTTTATATCAATGCCTGATATAGAACTCAAATTCTCCTGTTTTTGTAAAAGAAATTTCTGAGATTGCTGGGGAAATGTATGATTATAGATTAATAATACCGTTTTTTCTCTTGAGAAACCTCAAATTCGTTCCAAAAGAATAATTTACATTAAATGCTTAGTTAAAACATTATAAAAAACCCCTTGAAAAATTAAAAAACTTTTCGTTAAAAATTTTAAAAATTTTCAAAAATGATAGGACATAGAACAAAAGTCTTTTTATTTTGGTGGATTTTCAGAAAAGGGGAATTTTTAAAAACCATGGGTACCACTTTTTTTGGTTTTTTGGGCTAATTTTTAAAAAATTTTTTTGCCGAAAAACATGGGGGGGACCCTATTAATTTTTTGACAAATTTTTCAGAAAGTGATTTTCAAAATCAATAGGGTCCCCCTAGTTTTTTGGAAAAAAATTTTTCTTAAAAAATTATTCGCCAAAAACCTAGGGGGGACCCTATGGTTTTGAAAATCATTTTCTAAAAATTGGTAAAAATTCAATAGGGTCCCCCCTATGGTTTTTTGGACATTTTTGCAAAAAAAATCGAAAATTTTGACGTTTTTGACAAAAATCTAAAAAAATTTTTTCCTCGCCGGTTCCGCGCGAGGGGTTGAACAATGTAACCCCCCCTCCGAAGTAAGCCCCCCTCCTAAGTAAGCCCCTCCAAAGAGGGGGGGTTGAAAAATATACGCCCCGGGGTTTACTCAAGAGAAAAAACGGTACTAATTTCTAATCACAAAAAATTGTAATTATATGTTTTTCAGTGACGAATCAAAATGCAAAATAAGCATTTATTTTTTAACTAAAGTAGAATTGGAACAATAGGAATGTGAAGAATGCAAGGAATTTGAAGATTTCGGCGACCAGAACATTTCTCTATTCGATTCCAAGAAGAATAATATTGATTAAATGATTAGTGTATAACATCAGTATAACATCAAACATTGCAAGAAAATAAATGCAAAATAACATTTCGACCTCTAAAATTTCATATAAGAGTGCATTCAAAATATGATAGGACATAGAGAGCAAAAGTCAATAGTTTTACTTAAACAATTGGTGGATTTCATAACTGTAAACATGGGGAATAATTTTGAACTTGGTACCAAATTATCTTTTGTTGCGATTTTTTGGCTCAATTTCAAAATCTAGGCCAAAATTTTAGGGAACACGTATTTCTTAGGATAAAATGCAAGCTAAATATTGATGCCGGAAAAGGTCAAATTAAGATATTCATCAGAAAATAATTTCACAAAACTTCGGAACACAAAACCAGAAATTTAATAATTGGCAAGTGCCGCGAAATTGACGCCGTCATCCTTGCACTGGGTTTCTCGCACTGCATCGAGCAGTCGACTCTCCTCCCGTTCCGGCATGAGATAAAACTCCAGGATCTCCGCCGGTGTGACGATTGACTTGAAGATGATGTAGGCGTGTTCGCAAGGAATGTGCCATGGGCCATAGTTGTCCTCGTCGGCTGAAACCAATATTGTATAAGAGCCCTTTTTTGCCCACTTCCAGCAGAAGTTCCATGATTGTTGCAATTATTTTGAATAACAGTTACCTCTTCCCGGATTTCCCATCCCAGAGTGAGAAATCCATATTTTACAGTATATGTAATACCGCTAATACTTTGCTTTATGGATTACTTTTTTCATAGTAATTGAATCCATCCGTGTTTGAAATGCTTAAAATACTATATCAAAAATCCATAATTTGGTGGGCCACAAATTATAAAGCAAAATTACAATAGCAAAAATTCCAAGCAAAATTCCAATGGCATTGATATGCTAAAATTTTACCTCCGCGGATTTTCGGACCGGCGAGCGGCATGTGCGTGATTCCGGAGCCAGCGATGATTCGGAAATAGGTCTAAAATGGGTATCCAAGATTATGTAATACTGTTATTCCTCTAATATAAATCCCTCTAATTGAACCACCTATAATAGACACCCTAAACAGAAAGATAGTATCTAAAAATGAGAAAGACCCAATTATAGATACTCCCTAGAGGGGTATTGAAATAATATAACCCCGGCGTTATATTGGAGGAAATACGGTAAGTTGTCAATTTATTATTAGTTTTTGTTAGCTGAGATCTGTAAATTCCCCATGTTTAGTTAACTTACGTCATTTGAGAGTATGAGTCGAGGATTGAAGAGGACCTCAGTTTTTGCCGGGATACGGACCAGACAAGCGCGATCTTCCCCCTTTCTAAAATGTCATTTTCACAATAGTTAGATACCTATATAGACTAAAAATATTACAATTGCCCAGTGGTATTGATTCGGAATGCCTGTGTCGCACTTATGTGGTGTCGCCTGAGCTCCATATAACATTCTATGACAAAGAGAATATTAGCATTTGAAATCGCGCACAATTATAAATTACTTACGGACTTCCGTGAATTTGCGGACTGGGTCGTACTCCTCTTCCGGGGTAGGCCACTCGATTTGCTTAAAACTTTGTGTTAATCACTCGTGCGTGGAAAATCCCGGAAGAAATTTTCCGGAAAGAATTGAGACAAAGCGATTTAGATTTCCGAGGTTTAAGTGGGCAGAGTATGTGGGGGAAGTTTATTTCCAGGATTTCTTCCAGAAAATTTTTCATAGGTTTCTAAGTCCAGCCAAACATTTTTTTTGTAGTCACACATTGGCGATGTATAGTTACTTTATTCAAGAGTTTCGATTATGATAACTTGAATTTTTTCCCTGAAGGAAAATCTTAACTACAGTTTGCCAGCCAAATCCATCAAAAGTTTACTACAGTATCAATGATTCACCCAAATTTTTACTATAGTAATTTTTTATTTTGTTTTAAATTGCTTACTCGGTAATCCAACCAGACGAAGATGTTTGCAGCTACAAGCGCTCCGGTCAAGATAAATTGAATAAGAATTTTCTGGAGAGTCATTGTGTTGAAGATTGGAATTTTTAGAAGCGTGGAATAGGGATTGAGATTATTCCTGAAATCAGTTATGGAAATGTTAGGTAGTAATGAAAATTTGCATACACGGCACAATTTTTTGGGACAAAAACTCAGTTACAGTAACGCTACAACATTAGTTTCGAAACTTAGGGGTTTACACTTCAATAAACTCTGAATTGAGTAGAGTCGTAACTGGTACTACCGTATACTCTATGAATCCAAAAATAGCAGAATATCAGTAAGTGGTACTACCGTACACCCAATACCAAATTTATTTTTTCAGATTCGTGCTCTGCTCTATGAAAAATAATAAGGATGAAAAGTCTCTCAACAAACATCCTGGAATGTGCAAACGTTTTCATGGGTACCTTATTAGGGGAACTACAGTATGCCTGAGCTGAAGACAACACCTATTCGGACTACTATTATTACTATTCGTATTAGATTTATGAATCATTCCTGAATAAGTACAGTATGACATAGCATTTCAGTAAACTTTCATCAACCATAATCAGAATTAGAAACTCAGTTTTAGATTCGAAGAAAATTTTGTTACGAAACAAAAATTTTAGTAAAGCAACACTCACTCCCAAAACTTCTAGTCATGTACATGCAAAGTTCAAGCCACCCGCTCGCCCAACTGTTATCGTAAACTGAATGGAGTTTAGAATGTCAGGTACTCCACACGATACATGCCGTGCACTTTTATGGAACTTTAAATGTCAGTGACATGCCACAAGAAGGGATACAAATATTGAATTGCGCAAGAGAAACAAAACGCACTCCAGAATACATTTGTATTCCGTAGTTTGTTTGTCACAGTGATCTATGATGTTTTATTACGAGCACCATATTCCGAGAATATGGTTTAAGCTGAGAAGGTTTAACAAGGAATCTTAATAATTGCCACGGATTTTAGGATATCATAAAATGTATAATTTTTTAAACAATTTGCACTATTAAAGAAAAATGTCACATGGCTCCCCAACAGATCAATATCAAGAGATCATCTCACTTACTTTGGAAAGGGTAATCCTATCACCCGAAAGTATGTGCTTCCTGTGATAATATGGTAATCCTTATAAGGATAAACTGGGCACTCTACAGTGGCGACGCCTCAAGTCTTCAAACTGGATCTTAAGCTACAGCTTAAGCCTTTAACTATAAGTCTCCCTAAATCCCAAAAGCCTTAATCTAATTCTAAACCCAAGAGTATGCCCTTATAAGGCGTTGTTGGGCTAAAGCGGAAATAGCGGGATCCTAAATTTCGAAAGAGAGGCTTCGACTTCAAGTGCGCACTCTCCCCTGCTCAAGAGTGAATGTATTTTGATACATTTGTGCTAAATAAACTTACCTGTATCCCAGACACAAACCAGAACAATGGGATTGTGACAGGAAGTGAGTAGGCGCGGAAATTGTTTTCAATATCAAGAATGGCGAGCAACCCGCCAATAAGATTAAAAAACTTTTTTCTCACTTCCGTTGTTTTCACACATACGTTGAGGAGAAATGGTTAAAATTATATCAACTTTTCTGAGCGCAAAGGCAGAAACAACGCCACAGGCTTGGGAAACTAAATTTGCCATAAATAGAAACTCGTCTGGGGAAAGTAAGAAAAGTTTGCACTCAAAAAAGTTTTACCTACGCGTAAAAATTGGCTGCGCGACTCTAAAAAACTAAATTTGCCACAAATAGAATCTCGTATGGGGAAAATAAGAAAAAAGTCCGAGTTAGCACTCAAAAAAGTCTTATTTACGCGTAAAAATTGGCTTGGCGACCATAAAAAAAATTCAAGGTAAAGGTAGAATCAATTCGGGGTTTGTATATTTTCAGGGTTCCGTTTTTTCGCTTGCAGACGGACCACAAAATATCGCCAAAGGTTACAAGTTTGATTAAGTTCGATCGTAAAATTTGAATTTAGAGATCGTAAAAGTTTTTTGGAGGAAAAAACTTGACAAAATCGCCAAGAAATCAGAATGCCATAAAGTGTTACTATTGCATAACTAATACCAAAGCTGTATTCAGATCAGTACTAGACAATCCTGAGAATCTAGAAGAGTATAAATTTTTTGCTATAAAAGGCTTGGAATGCCCATATATAGTCATGGACGAAAAGAATGCCTACTAGACATGGGGTCCTTATTAGGGCATCACTTTGCACATATATAGTAAAAAAATCGTGTTCGTATTCTTGGAGTAAAATTGGCCTCAGAAATAACTGTTTACTTTACAAACCGGATTTTTGAAAATATAGCTTTCCATCCCAATTTTTTTTATTCAAGTGAAAAACTTTCATTCCCACCTGATATGACTCATGCCAATACCTGAGAAATAAAATTGAACAAATCAAATTATCCAAATTAAAAATCCCGACTTCATTAAAATAACCGACCGGATTTAATTAAATATTTTTGATTGAGTTAAACGCCGGATAAGAGAGTAAATTTCGATTGACGCCAAAGAACGCCGGGACTGGCCCCTCAAATTGTACCTGATTTCTAATCTCAGCTCCTTTTAAAGGCATTGGAGTAATTAATGTCTGAGAAACTTGGGTGGAGCAATTACCTCCTGGCACCGCCTCTCAGGCAGGATCTCGTTCCTACACAGTTATTAGCTTTTTATGAGCCAAATTTAGTTTTGAAGCGAGATTGGATACGAAATTTGGCTACATACTGGAGTTAAGATGAGATTATCTTAGAAGAATGGCGAAGTTTTTCTGTATTATCTTTGAAAAAAAACAAAATCCAAAATTAATTATTCCTTAGTCATGATTTCGCAAAGCTGCACTTTTAATGCGCCAGAACACGGTCTTCCGCTGGCATTTTTCAGGAAGAACCAGAATTGTGTGATTACATGAAGTCCTTGTAAAAAAAACAGAATCCTGACTTTACAAATTTCATAGAACCAAATCACCAAATCTTCAAATTCTATCAAATTCTATCTTTTCCGAGAACCTAATCCGAGAACCGGGTAGCTAATCAGCGCAATGCTGCTAGTGCGCGGTTTTTATTCCTGTTCCTGAGTCGATAGCGGTTAAGGCGGATATGGGAACAGTCCAGTGACAAGCAGAGCCCCAACGGCAATCTGTTCCGGTCTATGTCTGCTCTTGACCTATAACAAACCGTTACATTTTCTTTGTCAAAATTTCAATGGTTGGGGTACACTTCTGTAGGTGCTGTGCAAGCTACATACCCTCTGACTACAGGCCTGCTAATAACCATTTCTCGATGTCAATATGAACTTTGAAAACATTTCGAGACCAATGCGTGACAATTTGAAAAGCAATTTGCCGAGAACGAAGCAAAGATTAGTTTCGTGGCCAATTTTTCTTTGTCCTCTTCACACTTCCCAACCAACAATTAGTCCAATTCCAACTTACATCACAAGAAACTCGTGCAAAACGGTGATACTCACACACAATTTGATGCGCGAGATTTGCATTTCACGTGACAAGATTGACATTTGAAAATTAGATTGGAGCGACAAGAGTGAAACTCGGCTAATTGCCGTTCTCGCTTATATTTTTGATGCCGATCTCGAGGTAAAACTGAACAGAGCAATTATCTTTCGAGAACAAGTTAAGAAATGAATAACGGTTTGCAAAGTTTGAAAACTGGACTAAAATTTGCATAGGTTCTGAACTTTTGGACTCTCTTTGGAATATAATATTAGCAATGCAAATATCTTGCTCCAGGATTTTCAGCTCCAGGATTTTCAGCCAAATAAATAAGTAAAATAATTTCTTGCCGATTTCTTGGCCAAATTTTTAGTCTAGAATTCGATTCTAACTTTACTTTTGCTTTAGATGTCAGGAAACGTTTCTAATAAGACCCCATGTCAAATATTTGGTCTTTTGCGCAGAGATTTTTTACCCTTATATGGTTTAGGTGTTGTGAGGACGAGTTGAAGTCAGTTCTGGAGCCGGTATGCGGTATCCATGGCCATATCTAGGGGGCGAATTGAGAGGTTATGACCCTCTACCGAAATTCGGAAGATATAAAAAATACCAAAGGGCCCCTAGGGTTTTTTTTATTTTTGAGATAACTTACAAACGAACACCTAAAAATGAACTTTTCACCTCTAACTCCCTGAAATTTGTCAACCGCCTGAAATCTGTCAACCCTCTGAATTTTTTTCTGGCTACGAACGGATTTTTTTCTAGGTACCACTATTTTCTGGCATTTTGCCAACCTATATTTCCTTGGTGTCCGTTACCAACTTACCTAGAGCAGTTATATGACTCTTGATTTGTCCTAAGGACATACAAATTCCTGAGAAACTGAGCTCACTGCGATTCAGGGTGCATATCCGTCCAGAAACCCGTAGGGGTTCTGGAAGGAACTGAAGCCCATCTGTGATACCATAATAGTGAATCATAGAAAAATTTATCAAGAAAACTGTGATTGAATGAATGCAAAATCATTGCATAAATACAGTCCTAATATGGGCGTTCCCGAAAAAATATAATACAAGTTATGATTGAGGTGAAAAGTCAAATCCGGTATTAGCTTAATTAAAAGTGAAGGTAAGGAGAATCACAAATCCCTGTTAAGATGTGCTACAAATCCCGAATATTAATCTGAATGGATTTGGTAAAAGCCTAAACAAAAAATACAATATTCGTATTCTGAATACAAATTTTGAGAATTTTGCCATTTAATCCGGGATAGTGAATGTTGGAATGCAATTTGATGTGTCATTTAAGCTGCTAAAAAATATGTTTTCGAAAACCGCAAAGTATTAGTCGCAACCATTGACCGCAAACGATTAAAGGTCATTTGGTATTTGTGCTTGTGCTTTTGTTAAGTAGGAAGTGCAATAAAAAAGCAATTTTCTAAAAAACCGAAAGTCTTCATTTCTGAGGTCCAATCCAACTAATCTATCCACACTTCCCAAGTCGCTTTTTCATCCTTCCGTTAGTTAGTAACTAATGGAAGTTAGTTCCCAAAGGTTATACCTTTGCGCCGCTCGGATACTCCTTGTGTACTTGATCCGGGCGACTGAGGTGTCGTTGGATTGCCCTCGGGATGCTGATCCCGATCATTTAGATCCCTTCTGGAATCTCGGCTTCTACGAGAGTTTTGACTCTTCAAAATTGCACACTACTTCGTCGTTTTCTAGCTGTCTGGCACTTATTTATTTTTTGTAAATTCGGCGCCGAAGCCGGGCCACTTCAGTCTCGTATTAGCTAAGTCCAGTTTTGAATAAAGGCTTAAAGACCTTTCCCTTCCTGACACCCAAAATGGATAATTACTACATTACCCATCTTCTTAACACCTGGACAGCTAAAAATGTTGGAACGTTTGGGAACCTTCTAGAAGGTTCCAGAAGCTTAATAGAAAAGCATGAAATGCTGACATTTTATAAAGTATACAATAAGGAAGGTAATGTGGAAAGGTATACGAAAGAATGATTTATAAGCACAATAAATTTTTTCTAACCGTTTCGACCCTAAATCGGAGACGGTTATAATCAGACATGTCATGTAGTCGGGTCATCATCAGTTGATGCCACATGACTCTTCGCAAATATAAAACATCAGGGGTAATGAGAGGCAAATGTAAGAGAGAAATTGATAGGCAGATAGAAAATTAAAATGGGAAATTTGAAAACGACACACAAAAGTCCGATGTACAAATGTCCCAACTTACAAATGTCACGTACCGTATTTAAGAGCCCGAAAAAGTCAAAAATTGGATTGAGGCAGGAAATACAACTTAAACAAAAAATACAATATTCGAGACTTCGTACCCATGATACAAATATTGAGAATTTTGCCATTTAATTTGGGATAGTGAATGTTGGAATGCAATTTGGTGTGTCATTTAGGCTGCTACCGACTTTTCGAAGTCGTAATCCCAATGTTTGTAAACCGCAAAGTATTAATCATACCTGATTACCACTGAGCGTAAATTTTTAAGTATCGCTTCTAGAATGTCAAGATATTAAAAAAGAAGGATTCGACTCTACAATATCGTGACATTTCCAAATTGGTACATTTTACGTTTTCTCAATATTTTGTAGACAAAATACAAATCCATCCGCTTGGATGATTTGTATTTTCATTTGTAAATTTCATTCAAATTCACATCTAGAATCTCAGCCAAGATGGACACTCTACACTTGAATATCAGCGCTTAATGTCTTCAAGTTGGGACTTAAGCTAAACTTAAGTATAATTCAACTATAAGTTCCATTGAGTCTACGTCTAAGAGTATGCCCTAATAAGGCGTTCTTTGCCTAAAATGGGATAAACCAGGAGTATAAAGAGTGGAATAAATAGTGCTACTTCGCTTTGGGCCCTTTTCTGGAAAGGTAAAGCCAGGTAGGATGGAGTTCAGAGTGGTTTTTGAAATTAGTCTGATCGATGGGAGTACTGATTGGTCAAAGGATTCACAGTCAAGAGTCCGATAATAGAGTACTGTATATACACCATAGAAGTGCAGAAAAGACCAAAGGATTCCTCTAGGTGGGAAGACTTTTGGACTTCACACTCGGCATGATTGGCTTCACTCCCAAGTTCGGAAAACATGGAACTGTTTTCCTTCCGCATTACATTTCAAAAATTTCTTGGAACAAATTAAGGATTCCTACCTTGCATAAAGGAAGTTTGGATGAGAAAAAGCATCAAGAATGAAATATTTGCATTTTTCCTTGGGGTTTTTGGAAACTAATTTATTGGCAACTAGCGCGCTAACGCGCGCTAGCGCGCGGGGAGTCTATATCAGTATGCCTTTTCTGTTCTAACTTCACCCACATTCCAAGGGGGAAGGTCGGGCGCTCCGCGCCCGACCACAGGAGTTTGCGGGCCACCTGCGGTGGCTCGCAAACTCAGTCTAATAGTTTGGCTCAGTCTGAGCTTGGCTCACTCTAAGTTTGGCTCAGTCTGAGCACTGGAAAGAATGCACTCAGAAATTTCAGTTACAAAAAGGTGACAGAGAATTTGCACTGATAAGAATGCACTCAGAAATTTCAGTTACAAAAAGGTGACAGAGAATTCGCACTGGTAAGAATGCACTCAAAAATTTCAGTTACAAAAAGGTGACAGAGAATTCGCACTGGTAAGAATGCACTCAAAAATTTCAGTTACAAAAAGGTGACAGAGAATTCGCACTGGTAAGAATGCACTCAAAAATTTCAGTTACAAAAAGGTGACAGAGAATTCGCGAGAAATAGCGAAGCATAACAACCGGACCGGGCTGTGGCCGGTCCGGCAGACCATACGGTCCGACCCTAACTAAATAAGCACCCCTAAGCATGGTTACAGAAAACTACAACAGCCTTGTGGGCCATTGCATGGCTTTGCATGGCTTTATTTACAGGGTGACCATTTTATTTTGGACCTTTTCTTTTGAAAATTTAAATTTCAAATTGGCGCCATATATATATGTGTAATAGCTCATTTTGTAGCTAAGACTTTGCCATTTATTATAAAAAAAAGATCTCGACATAACGATGTCACACACTGAGATATGGCCGTTTAAAGTCAATTTTAGCCGATTTTGCGCCGCATTTTTTGTGGGCCATTTTTTCAGCTGTTTTTTTTTCAAGTGTCATTTGAGCCGGTTTTACTCAGGAAAAGTGGTCTGAAAAATTTTTACGCATATATCTACTTTTTCACGCTCTATCGATCCCGCAAAGCAGAAAATTGATCTAGCGTCAGAAAATAGGTTTTCCAGACCTAATTTTTTCACATCCCTTATGATTTTTGACTGAACTGGAAAATGCCCGTTCTTGAGTTTTAATAAAGCTTATGTCGAGATCTTTTTTTAATAATAAATGGCAAAGTCTTAGCTACAAAATGAGCTATTACACACATATATATGGCGCCAATTTGAAATTTAAATTTTCAAAAGAAAAGGTCCAAAATAAAATGGTCACCCTGTACAGAACAATCCGGTTGGGACCAACAATGCTCAAATGCAAATTTTGAATAGCTTTTTCCGTATTTGAGAGCGTTGAAAGAGAAAGCCGTCCGTTATGGTTTTCAATCATGCTAATCTCGAATCAGAACTTACAATCTCGAAGATTCTTCTAGAACATGCTAGAAACTTATGTAAGAACCTTATGATTTATGAACTTTGATATTGTTATTTACTATGTGAATGAATTTTAACAGATTTATGTCAGCATTCCTAAATGCATTTGCAAGTATATTTTTCTGCTTTTTCACATACAAGTTTAAAAGTAGAGTATACGTATGGATAATTCCAGAACATTATAAACAAATTTATGCAAAAATCAATATGGCATATTCGAATAGCCATGCAGGCTGATTATCTGATAGTTTCCGTGTAATTTTGAGAGAAATACAGTGTTCTTACATAAGTTTCTAGAATGTTCTAGAAGAATCTTCGAGATTGTAAGTTCTGATTCGAGATTAGCATGATTGAAAACCATAACGGACGGCTTTCTCTTTCAACGCTCTCAAATACGGAAAAAGCTATTCAAAATTTGCATTTGAGCATTGTTGGTCCCAACCGGATTGTTCTGTAAATAAAGCCATGTAATGGCCCACAAGGCTGTTGTAGTTTTCTGTAACCATGCCCTAAGAATGCACCCGGGGCAAAAAAAATACATTTTTTAAATATTAAAAATTTTCAACGTAAATTTTTAGCAAACAACTCAACTTTTATTTTAAAAAAATTTCATGCGTCGCTATTTTTCCTTCCATTTTCTATTGTGCGTTGTTATTTTTCCAAAATTTTGCGGACCGGACCGGGCAAAAACCCGGACCGCTGTCATGCTTGGTAATAGCTAATAATAAAAATTTTAATCTTTTATCGAATGAACTATTGTAATTATAACGAGTATGTGTATTATAAAGATAGCGGCGTGCATATTGACTCCATTTGTTTTGGATTGGAATTTATAGATCGAACCTTAAGCGTAAGTGCAAATGAGCGTGTGTGTGCAAAGGAGCGTGTGCTAATAGGTAGCGGGTCACCTATGCGATGATGAAAAATGAGGATTGAAAAATTACGTCCCAATTAGAAGATCCTGGAACTTGAGGAAGAATGAACTACTAAAGTTTGCTATCAATGATTGTATTGAGATAAACTTCGCGATAACGGGACACATGTAGGTTGGTAACGGAAAAACTTCCAAAACAAAAGTCCAAGAAAATGAAGCGGAAGCAGCAAATAAGTCTTTAATTTCGCCAGTAATGAAAGTCTCCCTTTAAAGGAATCCTTTCAACGAACACGTGAAAATTTGATTGCAACAATTAAATCTGTTTGGGCTCAGAGAAATCCCAAGACTAATAATAATGTGCTCGAGGGCTTCATTAATTTCAAGCAGACTAAAAATGTAACCTAATTTGGAGTAGAATGATGTATCGTAAATAGAGACCTAAATTAGTCAATGATGTGAGTTAGACAGGTGACGTGAGGATATAGACTTCAAATTTGTCACGGATTCGTGCAATGAACACGCGGATTAAGAATTGATTTTTTCTGTAACCTAGTTCTGCTCCAAGTAAAAGTTTTCTATTCTTTGATCATCAATTTTGAAACTATTTACCGTTTCCGTAGAAGTTCACAACATTTTTTTGGAAAGTGAGAAATAAAATTTGAGAAAAATTTGGAATCTTGACAAAAAGTTGGCGTAGAGGAGTGATGTCAGATTTAGGAATAACATAGTGAAAACTGACTCGAACTAGATAGATAAGCCCTTGAATCATAGAAGAAGTTAGAGATAATGGATTTTTTTCAAAATTTTGATAGGCTGTGAAATTTGCAAAAAAAAAACACGCTGATTTCGAACAACTTCATGAAATGGCTTAGGTTTACATAAGCTGTATCGATAGCCCTGAAACTTATTTTTAGTTGAGCGATTTCCCGTTCTTCTAGCATATTCCAGGAAAAAGTTATGCCAAAAATACTCTCCAGGATGTAATGACTAGGACTGAAATGACCTACGCTTTGATTGACAATTTTGTTACTTCATTCTTATTGACGCTTTGCTTTAGGCAAAATATTTTTGAGTCTTACAACATGAAACATATATCCGCGAAATGAATCAATTAAGACTATTCCTGGAGTTTAAATCGCCAAAGGTAAGAAAAGTAATAAGGTAAGATTATTGAGAATCTCGTACTTGAATCCAGAAATGTCCTTTGGACAAAATGTCTTGATTAACACATTTTTCCTTCTCAATCGTTCAATTCCAGTATACTAAAATAAACCGGGATCCTATCTTACTGTATTTTAATTAAATCCAAAGAAACAGAAGGCATATCGAAGACCTTCTATACTTTTACCTTTAGATGATGTGAGATTTTCGGGACAAAATGTGCCATCGAAGAAGCCAAATAAGGCCAATCTTGCTCTTAATTATGATAGTAATCTTTCTTTATGGGAAAAGAAGTCGTAGTTCCTTAAAAATATTTTATTTCTGCAGAGCAAAGTCCGAAATCATTTTTGAAATCTTGATTAAAAAGTGCAAAAAGTTGTTTACGATGAAGAAACGTGCACTTACACGTGCACATACACATAATTACTCAAGATTCTTGACAAGTTATGAGTCAAAGTAAGCCTAAAAAGGAAAGTACATTGGGAATTCCATGACTAATGTCGAGATAATTACTATTCAATCTAAGATCTATAATTGAGTGAGCCCAAACATGAACATTGCACTTTTATGCGCGATTAACTTATGTAATTAGGATGAGAATGTATTGTTGTCTAATCTATAGCGCAAGATACCAAACGCCGCAAAAATCGAAACGATGTGTGTGGTCGTTTTCATTTCAGACAATGAGGAGACGTTCCTACTTCCGATCGCTCAAGTTAAGCAGTGCTTGGCTCACCTTTATTGTAAATCTATTGGGCAAACTTTGGAAATATTGATTATATTAGATGAGTTTACGATATATTTTTGGTTGATAGAATTTGTTGAAATTGAGATAAGAAAAAATTTTGGTAAAGTATATTGGAGAGATAAATTGATGAAAGGGTGAATTCATTGTTTCGCCTATTATCTCTGACAATGAAATTCTGCGGAAAAAATAGTTCAAAAGGGTTTAGGCATCTTCAGAGAGAATCCCGATTGAACTTTGTTATGAAATACACGAAAAGAAATGCTTCAATCATAACACTTTTTGAAGAGTGAAGCAAATATTTTGAAATTTAAATTCGTGACAAGACAATTGTGTTTTGAAAACTTCAATTGAATGAAGAATTTCTGGCACTGCGATTTTCAAATAGACAGTTTCCTGCCTATATGAAAACCCGTGAACAAGGATACAAGATAGGCATAGAAACAATGTTGTAAAGAGAGAAATTTTTTTTAGTTTTTCTTTTTAAAGCAGTGATGTCAATATTCTATGGAAATTATAGAATATTATGGTAAATGGTTTACCATAATATTCTTAAGAATATATACTTTATAGTATAGCTTTTAGAGGTGCTTCTATTTTCATAGATACTTCTCATACTGCTTCTAGAACATTCTAGAAAGACCAGGTAATATATCACCAGATATCAAATAATCAAATTAATGCTGAGAATATGGGCTATCGATTAAGCTATTAGTAATAGCTTAATCGATAGCCGAGAAGGATGAGTAATAGCCTATTAGTCGCCCTTCTAGAATGTTCCAGAAGCCGTAATCAAAAGTAGTCAATATCTATGAAAACTATAGCATAGTTTACCAGATTATGCTATAGTTTTTCATAGATATGGACAGCATTGTTTAAAAGGCGAGTTTGGCGCCGCTTAGCTTGGTTAATTGGATGCAGAGACGTCTTCGCACTGCGCAATGAACAAGAGAAAGCAAAGGACCACACAAGCCGATTTTGTGGCCAAAATTCTATATATTCTTATATCCCAGTCAAATGAGATGTTGTGACAGTACATATATGCTTACACTTGGGCCACGCAAATAATGGATTCTGTAATGGGTTTTGTGTATTATTCTCTTCCCAGTCTATAGTTTAATCACAGTCTCTCCTTTGTTTTGTGTATTTCAGTGCTCTTTACAAAACCCAGCGAGCAACCCATTTCGTAAATCCAGTCCGATCAAATCGATTTGATTTTATGTTCTTTGTTCTTCTTCTTTGTTTAAACCCAAAATGAAATAAAATGAATTTGTCTGCAGTGCAAAGAGCATTACAGCGCAGACATGAGAATGGGTTTGTGTATGCCTTTGTCTCTGTCGAAAAGACGTGTTCCATGTCTGCTTTACAACGCAAACCATTCTGTAGAGACTACAGCGCTGTGGTAAAACATAGGCTAGGGAAAAAAATACAAAACCCATTACCGAATCCATACGCGCGTGGTCCTACTGTTAGTACATATCCGGTTAGTACGCTCCACCCAATCTAGATTGGTCGAGATTAATCTCGAAGCAAGCCATAAATAGACAAAGTGTTGTCAACTTTTATAGTGTATTTGCTCTGTTTATCGCATCCAAAGCTATGACGCCTGTGAATGTGACTTCCGGTGGGCTCATCCCTGCATAAACAATATTTTTAATTGCCAAAGTAACCAAAAAACAAAGATAAAATCCATCCACAAATTCTGTTTCGCAAGCGATCGAGTAGGATATTTCTCGAGGTGTTTCGCTATATTTGTCACAAATCTGTAATTTTAATCAGGAAGGATTATTCAAAGCCAAAAGTTTTCAAGTAGCCACTAATCTGGCGCTCTTCTTAAAATCAAATGTCCTGGTCGACCTTCCATCGTTCTTGGAATTTACCGCTATATTTTTTGACTGAAAAACTAATAAATTATGTCTGAGCTAAGAGTACAATACAAGAGTGATCACCCATGCGGCACTTGTTCGAATTATGGTAGTCGATGTTGAAAAAAACGCCATTTCTTTAAAATACGCTTTACTAGGAAGTGCCATAACAAAGCAATCTTCTTAAAAACCGCAAATCTTCAGTACACAGATCCGCATCCATAAAACCAAGTCCAGTTTTGAATAAAGGCTTAAGCAGCTTTTCCTATGAATTTCTTAAATGGAAAGCTAATAAATCGTTGCAGGCCAAAGAGTCCAAGATAAGAGTGCGTCAAAGGATGAGTCACCGATACAATACCCATTTATAAAATACCCACGATTGATAAAATTATATAATAATAATATATACTCAAGAAATTTTTCGTCTTTTCCTATTGTCTTTTGCTAGCACACATTAGCAATTAATTAAATTTTATGGAGTACTAGCGATAACAAACAAATGATGACTAAATTATAGTCATCTTTTATTTGCCTTGGCAAAATGTACATTCAAATTGCCGCCACATTATTTTGACTGAGTATACC
Source organism: Ditylenchus destructor (assembly GCA_022814885.1). Lineage (NCBI taxonomy): Eukaryota > Metazoa > Nematoda > Chromadorea > Rhabditida > Anguinidae > Ditylenchus > Ditylenchus destructor. The sequence continues at coordinate 31,874 of JAKKPZ010000035.1, read as the reverse complement.
AGAAGCAACCGCGTTTTTTGTACATTTCTGCCTCTCTGAATATAAGTACAAATTTAGAACATGCCTACAAGGCAAAATGTAAAAATTAATGCCTAAAATCTGTATTATCTGTCAGAAACGGTAAGCGTCTTTGGTTTGTGAGGCAATGGGAAAGCTTTCCAGAGAGGGTTGGTTATTTCCCACTATCTCGCTTCATGCTCTGTTTGTCTGCTAGTTTATCCACACACCATATCTTTTTTCGAAAATAAATCATTCGAAATGGCCCAAAAATGTTTTACAATTCAAAGTCGGTAATGATTTTACAAAATTTTGCCGCGTTTCCGGTGAAATTGGAAAAAACGCCATTTTTTTAAAATACGCTCTACTGGGAAGTGCAATAACAAAGCAATCTTCTTAAAAACCGCAAATCTTCAGTACACAGATCCGCATCCATAAAGTAAAAGCTTAAGGAGCTTTTCCTATGAATATCTTGATTGGAGAGCTTATAAATCGTGTCGGGCCAAGGAGTCCAAGATAAGAGTGCGTCAAAGGATGAGTCACCGATACATACCTGGTTGAATTACGGTCGGGCTAATCCACGCCATTGATAAAATATGCCACCTCCCCAAGGTTAGGATCCTATTTTACAGTTTTTGGTGTAAAATTCAAATTTTTGGTATCAGTTCAGATTTTTTGGCCAATATTTAAATGTTTTTACAAAAATTTTGCTGTTTTGCTAAGAATTTTATTAACACTGAAAAACTTTAATATTAGCGGAACTAAAATCGGAAATCATATATTCGAACTGGCGCCAGAAATTTTTAAGCGACATTAAAATTTGGTGAAAAGTTTTGAAAAAATTGGCCGAAAATTCGTTTCGTAGATTTTAGACGCAATGTTGTATTTTTAGTTTTATGCATACTAGGAAGTGCAATAACAAAGCAATCTTCTTAAAAACCGCAAATCTTCAGTAAACAGCCGCATGTCATAATCCATAAAGCTAAGCGCAGTTTTGAACAAAGACTTAAGGAGCTTTTCCTCAAGCAAATAGATACTTGTCGATGTTCCCTGTCGTCAGCGAAGCGAAAACGGCCGGCTCAAAAAATATACAATCTTCGCTTTCTGACAAACTTTGGACTGGATAAAAATCAGTTGTTGGCTGTCAACATGGCGAGAAATGTTGGAAAAATGCTGAATCATACACCGGATACAAGTTCGAGATCATAATTAGATCGCGAAATTTAGATTCCAAAAATTTCTTAAAATTATTGAGAATCAAAGAAATATCGATGTACCGTATTTACTCTAATTGAAGCCCATCATCTGGATTTCTGAATGTCAACAATTTTTGTATAGTCATTAGTCGTTTATTGTGCTATAATTATTTTACCTGATCCAATAAACCACTCTTGATAACCGTGACTTCTAGCCGCTTGTCAACCATTTAAAAAATCTAAAAAGTTTCCAAGAGGATTATGAATTTCACTCTCTCCCAATCCACCCAATTTTTTTTCTGACTTCTTGCCAGAATGTATTTCTAAACACCTTTTCTGCAAACTTTTCTCTTCAAGATCCAAAAATATTGAATTTTGGAACTCACCTCTCGATATTACTATGAACGTAATCTAAAAAGGCTCCAGAAAGATATTTCGCCATCCAAAAAATTTGTAGGATTTAATTAGTCGGCATTGGACGAAACCGGTACAAAATTTTTTGTTGGACACCATTTTACTTCTCATTAAAAGCGTTATTATCGGAAAAGAGAAACCGTTATTGGTAAAGTTTTAGTCGCCGAAAGCGATCAGGCGTAAACTTCGCTCATTAGTTTTTCAACCGTATGCCATGGAATGTAGCCTAGGCATATTACTTTTCCATATATGGTTGCTGACGTCATTGGAGAGGTAACCGTTCAAGCGTAATTGAACCGAAGTTAAACCGAGACTTTTCTTTCTTTTAGACTTAACCAATCCATCGTTATTGCATAAAGCTAATCAAGTTATTGCTTAAAGCTAGTCTCACGTTTAAGTTATTCGCCTGTGTTCGAATTCAGATGATTATGGGGCGGGGTACACACACGCAAAAGTATTTGAAAGTTCATGAAAAATGAAATTTACTGCCCAAAAATGTTACTATTTACGAAATGGCAAAAAATTACATTTTTGGGCAGAAAATTTGTAGCAAAATAAAACCACGGCTCAAAAATTATGGCCCGGGGTGAAACGCCCCTCAGTGAAACGGCTCGTGAGTTGAAATGCCACAGGATGAAATGTCCGTGTCACTTTACTCGATCCTTACGCTAGAATTATGGCAAAGCGCTTATTACCGAACTCACTTCAGCTGTAGTATAAACGTCAAAATACGGAATGTGTATTCCCAAAAGGACGTTCAGAGCTCGATTCATAACTTTTTACTGGAACATTCTAGAAGGATGAGTAATATCATAACTCAAAGCTACGACTCTGGGCTACAAATCAATATATTTGCCGCATTTCGATTCAAGATTCACGAGATTTAATTATTTTTGTCTCAAATTCTCGAATTTTCAAAAAAAGTTGAAATTTTGAGACAAAAATAATTCAGTCTCGAGAATCTTGAATCGAGATGTGGCAAGTAATATACCGATTTGTAGCCCAGTGTCTTAGCTCTGATTTAAGCCATTATCCATCCTTCTAGAATGTTCCAGTAAAAATTTATCCCAAAAATGGCTGCGGGGGTTTTTTACCGGATCCCTCAGTTCTTACCCTGTGCTTAAGTTTGATCAAAGAAATGACCTGAAAAGTGCGAGGAATTTTAAACATAACTGTGATCATATCTGCTATGACAATCTGATGCCAGATCAATTTTTCCAAAATTTTTCACCGCTTTTTCGTAACATTTACTAAAAAATTCAAATTCTTCATGTAATTGTGAGCTTAGCTTAGGAAATATTTACAAGTTTTGCAAAGTCACACTTACTTTCCTTATTTATTTTACTCGTATCTTTTATCCTCTCATCCCATGCAAGCCCGCTGGGCTTTGCTCAAAGTCACGAGAGTTTGAGTCAAAGGTGTATCATTAAGTGGCACTCGTCCGTCAAAAGAAAATGTCAGTGGAAAAAAGTGCGAATGAAAATGTTAGCCACTGAGAAAATTTGTTTCCCATTATGGAGTTTATGGCATGCTTAGGCCATGAGCAGAACAAAAATGTCCAGGGTTTGATATAGAGGCACATATCTCCAGGAGTTCGACCTTAAAATTTTTAGGGTTTTCCGGGCCCGCGATTCCGAATTTGATATCGATTTTGGCATTGTGTATACTGTAGACCCAGTTTTCGGTATTCGGCTCGTTTTTGGCTTGAAAATTGGCAGTGCCGGAAATTGGTGATGTAGCATAACCAATGCCAAAAATGGCTTCAGATTGGTGACCTCTAAACACCCGGGCAAGTTTCCATATAATTTTTAAACAACGGGATGGGTAGGAACAAGGTAATTCCTTGCTACTGGTCCATAATAATACATTCAGGGTCCCAATTCAAAGATAAATTCCTTAGTTTTTGCGTGAGAATAAAATTTTCATCTGTGTTGTTCCTTCCAGTCCGCGAATTAGTGGAAAGTGTAACTGGAACCGAAATTTTTGTACGAGTTCGAATTCAGAAACCCGAAAACCCAAAGTGCAAAAAGTCATAGTCGGAAATGCCCGGATGACTGAGAGAATTAGGACTCCATGAGAGACCTCGTTAGAATACCACGAAGGCGTGGGACTGAATCCTGAATCTGACGTCAGATTCGGATTCAGCGCATCCGAGAGTATGCAGTTCCTTGCAAAGTAGCTATCCCAAACCCGTTCCTGAAACTCAATCCCGGGGAAAATTTTGTTTCAACTATGCCACGCTCTCGATAAATCGTCCCATGAGGTCAATTTCGAACGGCTCGTTTTAACAAGACTATACTAGTGTTCATGACTTAGATCTTCAACCCAGATTCCACGTCCAGCTACAAGTTCCCAAAATGAATTCCGGAATGCCGTCCATCGGGAAATCTCAGCGGCAGTTCAATCGATTTTATTCTCATTTCTACGCTATAATTTTGCTGAACATCATACTAAGCTGCAGCGCCTCAGGTTATGTGCCCCATAAACATCACACTTATGGTGGCATGAAATCTCCCATGGATAAGCCAGTGAACTATGACGACTTCAGCCAGTGGGACAATTGGGTGCCTAGAGCTTTGCCACCTTTTCCTATGCTAACCAGTAAGTGAATATTGAATTTTTGAACAGTTTGCAGTTTTTTGAGAAAGTCGAAATTTCTGAAAATAAAATAAATCGAATTTCAAATTCTTTTCAAATTTTTGTTGGATTGATTGCACAAATGAGCATTTCAACCTACAGTACTATGAAATATATAATAGAAATGACACTCAATATCTCAAAAAAGATGAATTGTCGATTTCTGATTTATCCATATTTTCTATAATTTATAATTATTTCTTCTAGAATATAGTAGATCAGTATAAGTCCTTCATTGTTCTGCATGGAATTTCTGAAAAATTCTAGGGAATGTAAAAGAAAATTAAAAACAAGCACTCATTTTTTGATCATTTACCAGAGACGCTCTAATAGAGGTTTTACAGTATACCTGTTCATATACCCTGTAATTTATCCCACCCCCCTCCCCCTCCCCCACCCCATCTATACGGTTGGTGGTGTTTATGTTTAAGAGTCTAGGTAAAACCCCCCGGTAAAATCCCCCCGCGGCCAATTTTTGCATAACTTTATACTGGAACCTTCTAGAAGGATGAGTAATAGCTTAAATGGAAGCTAAGACTCTGAGCTACAAATCGGTATATTACTTGCCACATCTCGATTCAAGATTCTCGAGATTTAATTATTTTTGTCTCAAAATTTCAACTTTTTTTGAAAATTCGAAAATTTGAGACAAAAATAATTAAATCTCGAGAATCTTGAATCGAGATGCGACAAGTAATATACCGATTTATAGCCCAGAGTCTTAGCTTCCATTTAAGCTATTACTCATCCTTCTAGAAGGTTCCAGTAAAACGTTATGGCAAAAATGGCGAGCGGGGGGGGGGGGTTTACCGGGGGGTTTACCCATTCCCTATGTTTAAAACGAAAAAATTCTAGAAGTTTCCAGAAGTATTTGGTACCAGGAGGGTAGCCCTGGATCCAGGGCTACCCTCCTGGTACCAAACACTTCTGGAAAGTTCTAAATTTTTTTATTTTAAAATAAATGCCACCGACCGTCGCATCAGGCAAAATGCTCGAATAACAGGGAATACGGTAACAAATGAACAATTTCGGATCATATTTTATAGTGAGCCGTAGACAATGTAACCAAAACTATCAAATAGAAATACGGTACCAGCAGTTGATCTTTGTAGTGCAGTGAAATTTCCTCAGTTCAAAAAAATTTCCCAGTTTCCATAAGTCTTCTAGAAGTATTCTTCGTTTCAGCCACCACCACCCGCAAGCCAACTACAACCATGAAAACGACGGTAATGACCACCATGAAAACGACCACGTCAACTGTAACTCCCATTCCTACTGTACGAAAGATTGTACCTGGCAATTCACCTGCCGATTTCACTCTAAATCTCATGACGATCTCCCTGAGCCATGTGGTCTTTTGCTTGGTGACCGCTGTGATCATTTTCGTTCTGATCACTTTTGTGCTCTACTGCTTGGCCTCGATGAGCATCGAGAACGAACGTGACAAAAACTCCCAAACCACTTCACAGGTTCAAAAGCAAAATTCTGACGCCGAAGAACACCAAAGATCGTTAATGGATCATGTTTAGACCTGAAATTGGGCTGTTATTTAAAAGATATTGTATTCATTCGTAGAGAATTTTTGTAGAGATTTTTATTTCTGTTTGTTACTAAAAAACTCAAATTGAATTCGTAAAGTTTTTACTTTGTGCAACTATTTATCTCAAGTATATGTAAATGTTTCAGAATAAATACAATTTTCGACATACCAATATACAAAATACAATTGGGACTGTGCGTAAATATTCGCGTCGATACGTATAGCGTTCTTGTTCTATAATTCCTAATACCATACATATGAGTTACATTTCACTTGAAAGCCCAAATAATCTATCGAACCGTATAATATAGGGTTCGATAGATCTGTTGAGAGAAATATTATTTCGAAATAATAATAATAAATATTATTTCAAACTCCGAGTAATTAAAAATGTTTGGTGCGTATGTTTTGTATTAAATTTTCGCCTCCGAAACGCGTTTTGGCGTCAATTATTCCAACAAAATATTTCTATTTCCTCAATCATTTTACACACCACAGGTCTTTTCTCGTTCTATCCTCTTTATTCAAAATTCTCTTACCTCATAAAAGGTATTATCTTTATGATATCCATAGAAAACTCCTTTACTAAAAATGTGTCTTTATTTTTGACCATTCCGTTTTAATACATACGCATAGCAAAATAGGTTTATGTACATTTCTATAGAAAGGAGCATTATAGTAATAAACAAGTAATGAAAAATACGTTTGGTGTGTATGTTTTGCACTAAATTTTTCGCCATCCAAAATCTGCTCTGTATTTTCTGCACTCTGCTAAAAATACACAATCATTACCATGGTGTAACCCATTTCTTTATTTGTATGATATCGCTTTATTATATGCAACTGTCGAACATTTGTATGTGACACTTCCACAAAACCTCGATGTTCAATTCAAAGCAAGTAATAAAAAATAATGTGGACGAAGTGTATATTTTTTCAGTTTCAACTTCTTCATGTGAAAATAACTTATAAATGTTGTCCCATAATCGCACACACAAACTTACTCTTTGATGAATATTGAATCAGTTCTCTATTAATTTTTTCTCTGCACTTTGCCAATGGCGTACAATCAAAAGTGTCTTTTTCCATACATTCTAACTTGCTTCAAAGACAAAAGTTTATCTTGCTTTCTGCAGTCTGTAAATCGTGTGCACTAAAAAGTGTTTTTATTTTGTGATAGTGCAATTTGTTGCTTTATTTATTACACCAAAAATGGGCAGCATGCCAGATAGTGATACCATATTGCCCTGATGCCAAAACTGACTTCAGATTCGGAAACCTATAAGGGGTACCAAATCTCGACCACATAAAAATGGCATTTTTCGCGAAAGCCAATTTTTCTACGAATTGACCGATCTACGAATAGACATTCTATGAATATGTAGAGAGCCAGACTGGCGTATAAGTGAACTGCTATACACATGTCTTCTCTATAACTTAGACTGCACAAAAACTAATTTTTTATTGATCCGCACATTTTTTTTGTTGCAGTCGTGAATCATGAATCTTGAAAAAAATAAAAATAAATCCTCCTCTAATTGTCTTATAATCAGTCAATTGCAATAGTTTATGTGCTCTCTGCGTTCTGCAAATGTTCCGGAAAACATATTTCTTTGTTTGCAAAAATGTTTATATAATACATTTTTATTACATTTACTACAGTAGTTAACCCTGCACATTTGGGGCCGAAAAATGTTAAGTGGGTATAGCTTAGCGTTTCCTTTATGACATGTAATCAATCAAACCTGAACCCCAAAATGCCTGTCTATTGAGGAACGTTCACGTCGTGACAGGTGTTACTATCACTAGTTGTCACAACTGGGAAAAAATCGGTTCCACTTTTATATGCAAAATTATCAGATGTTAAAGATTTTGCGAGAAAAATTTTGCGCACGAAATGCACTAGAATGAGTCAGGCGGAGATCCAGAGAAGGAGAAATATGATCCTGGCCACGAGAACGATCCTATCTGAACTGAAAGACCTTCTGAATCAAGACCGGAGCCCGCTGTGTGCCTCCACGCCTCCAACCTCACTCACTACGTCTTAAGGAGAACTCTACTACTAATTAATTTCTGGCATTCTGTCCAGCGTACGACTTGACACTAATATCGAGACAAAATCCAAAAAACTGAATTTCTGGCCAAATTCAAGACTATTCAGTTATACCGTATTTTCTCTAATAGCTAAAGGTACCATGGGTGTCTGAGACGTTCCTTGCGAAATATAGTGAAAACTAGTTAACATGAGCAAATAGAGGTGGAGGATCGAGATCACTAAAAAGTGAGCCTGAACCTCGACCTTCGGATCATGATCCGAAGGTCGAGGTTCAGGATCAAGATCATGTCAGAGTACCGGCCCGGAGGCCTAATTATTTAGATACACCTCCAGGGGTCTATTATAGGGGATGCAATTTTAACAAATTTAAGCTTTTTCTGAACTTTTTACAAACTAAGAGGTCTTTTTTATTATGACAAGTGTATGGCCGAATTACGTGAGGATTAATTTTTGGCCAAATTCAAGACTATTCAGTTGTAGCGTATTTTCAGATAGGGTCTATTTTTTGTCTCAACAAAACCTGATTTTTGTCCAAAAGGTGTTGCAAAATTCGAAACTTTAGATTTTGTCAAAAAATTGTAATTATTTCAAAAGAAGCTCAAGAAGTGCTTCGTGAATGTTAAATGTCAAAATTTTTCATGAAAGTGAATTATTCAGAAGAAAAAAATGCAGGTTACGTCCTTTTTCGAATATAAAAAAGTTAAATGATTACTAAATTTTTCGTCACGCGACTTTGCATAACTTTGTTTGAAACGCAAACACTCCGAAAAAAGACCGCCGATTTTCCAGGTGGATCAACATAATTTGTTGTGAAATCCATTTCCGAACGCAAAAGTGTATCCGACTCAAAGTAGAAACAAAATAACTACAAAAGTTGTGTCCTCTCTCTGAGAATTCAGATTCGGCCATTCGTCTTAACAATTATCGACACGAAACGCACACACTCTGAAAGTTGTAGCAAAAGTATAGACCAAATCCAGCTGGATCAACATAATTTGTTGTGAAATTCAATTCTGAACGCAAAAGTGCATCCGACTAAAAGTACAAACAAAATAACTACAAAAGTTGTGTCTTCTCTGTGCTTGTGCTCAAGCACAAGCACAAAAGTTGTGTCTTCTCTCTGAGAATTTAGAATCCTCACGTCATTCACCAAATCCAGGTGGATCAACATAATTTGTTGTCCCAATTCAATACCACGAACTCATAAAGTCAGCAAGAATTTGATATCAACATGTGATATCAACATAAAAGGGCAATCTCCTGTGGGAGTAAAGACTTAATATAAAGGCGTTGTAACGATCTGATTTCATTATTGTATTCGGGACTGGGATTGTATCGAATTGAGAATTTAGGATTTTTACCGTATCCTCACAGAAACCCTTGCAAGGAAAAGTTAAGAGAATTTGCTGAAGTATTGGACCTATTGTGATTTCGCCTATTCAAATATATATAAATATAAACTGCACTATTCATTTTGAGTTTGAAGCAAAATATCTAAAATACCGTAAATAGATATTTTGCTTCAAACTCAAAATGAACAGTGCAGTCTTATTTCGACCTTTGTTTGCCGTTTGCCTGTTGGGTAGGTAACTTTTTTACGACAATTTTCGCGAATAACGCTCATAACTTTCCAGGATGGGTTGCGTCGGATACGTCATGCGACCATTTTTGCGTACCGCATTCTATCAAACACAATGAGAGATGCTGCGCTGGATATGTTGGTTTAGACATGTTTATCTTGTAGCTTATCTTGAAAATCTTATCTTATCCATGGTGGGGAAATTCGGTAAATTCAAAGGAGGGCTTTGCCCAAATTAACCGAATTTATTTGCGGACTATTCTGCTTGGGACCAACCTAAGTTGAAACAACATTTTACGAAAAACTTGCATTTTAACGAAAATCTGAGTCTACTGCTGGATTAAGCTTAAAAAGTTGGTATATAGTGGTCATAATCAGATTCCGTATTTCCCCACCATGATCTTACCCGAACATGCGTTCTGAGGCTAGCTTTAGGATAAACTGGTTTTCAAGATGAGCCACAACACATATTGGATTGTTAGGAAAGTTTCAAAGCAGTTGGAATATGTCAAGACAAAGTAGAGATCATGATAAAGATTTTTGGTACTATACTGTTTTCGAGTGCGGGGTATCCGAATTTGAGCTCAGATTTGACATAGTCAGGCACGGAAATTGCGAAATCGCATTTTTTGTCAAAAAGGGCCATTTTTATGGCAAATAATGGTCCCATAAATGACCATTTTTGGGAAGATACCAAAAAACTAATTGCAGATTCGGAATCATCGCATTCGAAAACTATCGCATTCGAAAACCCCCTGAAAACATTAAAACACGGAAAAATCTGAAACTTTTAAAAAAATCGATTTTTTGAATATATGAACCTGGAAAAAAATCGATTTTAACCCTTCATTGCCGGAGCCATAGACAAAAGGCAGAATGTCTGCATTACCATTAGCTTTCCTTTTGGTGAGCTGTCTTTATCAAAATCATGATGGCTGCCATTGTTTATTTCTCTTTTCTATGTGATCTATTTACAGACACACTCTAGTACCAAAAATCTTTATCATGATCTCTACTTTGTCTTGACATATTCCAACTGCTTTGAAACTTTCCTAACAACCCAATATTTTTGTTTCATACATTTTATTTTCAGGCGTGCGATCCTTACCAAAAAAGTGTAAGTATAACCTACTCTGACCTGAGACAATTAGAACAAATGGACTTTATTTTTCAGGCGTACTCATACCAACGGGTAAGAACGTTCCAGTCGCCTGAAGACAGTCCAATTCCAATGAATTCAAGATCGTTTTTAATTTACAAATCTGATTTCTAATCATCGTCTTTGTCAGATTTTTTACATGCAGTCCACAAAAGTTAACGATAACGTTTTAAGCCTTCCAATTTTTCTCAGAAACACACTGCATGCTTTTTCCTGTCAGAGAAGAAAATAATTCTAGTTGTATTGTAAATTTTTATTGCATACATTTTAATAAATTACTATGAAAATAATACAAAACATAATAGCTGTGACACTTGGAAATAATTTTTGCTAATCTGAGAATCCATTTTTATATGTCTTATAGAAAAATGGCTTCTCAAAGGCATTTAAGGATATATAATCATCTGGTTTGGGATAATCAGCACGAATAGGGTCTATTTTTTGTCTGTAAATCAATACAAAATTGCCCTGGGAAGCGAGTAACCTAAATAATATAGTATAATACCGGGTACGTCAATTTTTTACATTGCATTTACACTTACCAAACCAATAGAGGCAGGTAGTACTCCAATTCTGTGCACTTGGGAGGAATTGTTTCTATGTTCCTGGTACGTTATAAAAATTGTATTGAACTTTTTACAATTCGCAGCTTCACTCCAAAATTGCTACAATTCCGTCACCATTATAGGTTTTGGGGTAGGTTTAGCGGGGGTAGAGAACATTATTTTTACCCCGACATAAAAAATTATGCGGTGTACGGTATGGCAGTTTTCGGGGTTCCTGACAAAGAACTTTTGGTACTCTGGGGTTACTTAGGTCCCTGATCACGAATTCGACGTTAGATCTAACCCCGCATCACGCTATGGCATGATACGGGTACGATATGGAGATTTTTAGGTTCCTGGCATGACAAGGATTATAATCAAACTATAGGGGGAGACTCGGGCGCTGTGCCTCTCCTATTTCCTCTTGTTACGATATAAAAACCGTACAAGGAAAGGGCCCAGCGTGGCGGCCCCACCATCAAAGTCACCGGCAAAGTGGGTTTCCAAAAAAGTGCCCAAAAGCCACTTTTCGGCCCAAAATTCGAAATTTTCGGCCGGTGCATCAACTTTTTTTTCAGGATTCGGTAATAACTCACCAAGACCTACAAAATGAGCTATCACACTCCCCTGTAGCGCGCCGGCAAAGTGGTTATTCTGTTGAGGGAGGAAGGACATCCAAGTGACTTAGAGGGATCCGATAATTAGGGGTCGGCAAAACGCAACGAATCCGACTCCGGCCAACTTCGAATCCGAATTCGGATTCGTCACTTTCGGATTTGTCATATTCAATTCGGATCCGAATCCGGATCTTTTCAAATTTCGCGCCAATTTTTTCGCCAAATTTATTATATGTATCATGATAAAATTTCAATTTTTGAATATTTTTGGCTTTTTATACAAATTTCTGGTCACAAACGTCGCTCATATTGCAAGTAATGAAAAAATATTGTTGGTGTATATCAGGGCTGCAGCTGCTTATACAGGGGTGTATAACCGGATAGTGAAAAACACGTCAAAATTTTTGCGTTTTCATGTGAGTTTGATTATTTCACTTGTGCAATCGGATAGAACTTTTTATTATCCGGTAAGGACATCAATATCAGATTTGACATTTTTCCACAAAAAACGAGATTTTTGCTACTATCCGGTTTTCACTATCCGGCCAAAAGCTATAAAAGGGTTATATAGCTTAATGTAATAGGGGTAATGTGATGTAATGCAAGTAATGAAAAAATATTGTTGGTGTATATGTTTTTAACTCTTTCGTCTTTGGAATATTTTTCATCTTTTTTTCGTAGCAGCTTTTGTCACAAAAAGTTTTCCAATTGCCGACATACTTTTTCAGCAACCAATCCATGTTTTTAATACCGAATGCCGGAAAAGTATATCCGCGACAAAAAAGAATATGGAAACCAGTGAATATTTAACTGAATGATTTTTTTTTCTCTGTATGCAGTCGACTGACGATATAGCAAACAGCGAAACGACGACTACGAAGTTGTGCAAGCAATGAAAAGGAATATGTGTGCGGTGTATATTTTTACATTGACCTCGCACTTTGAATTGAGAAGGACATAAGGAATGAATGCTGAATTCATCCTCCTAGTATGTTTCTGAAATATTTACCAAATTCAATCCGAATTGGATTCGGTCATAATGCCAGGATTCGTAACTTTTTTCCAAAATTGAGTCAAAAGGTTTAAATTTGCTCAAAAATTAATTTGCAGTTTTCAGATCTCACATTCTTTTTCATCTCACACACCAGGGCTGGGCGAGATTGGGATTTTCCCATTCGAGATTCAAGATTCGAGATTGCGAAAAAATTTCGAGATTCGAGATTCGAGACGCAAAAAACCTCGAGACTCGTCTCGAATTCGAGATTCGAGACGGAGAAGTATTTTTCCAAGGCATTTTTTTCCAAATTTTTTTGTCATTTTTTTATTTTCTGTCAATTTTTCGCAAGTTTTGTATGAATTTTTTGTTTATGTATAATTTGTTTATTTTATTGGCATTTTTTTACCATTTTGGCTATTTTCTTATAATATATCAGCAAATTTAATTAATTTTTAAAGATATTTTAATAATATTAAATAAAAATTTGCCTGTTTTTCAGTAATTTTTCAAATTTTTGTCCTTTTTCGGCTAATTTGCCAACTATGTCGTTTTTCTATAATTTAGTCAATTTTCAGCAAACGTTTTCCAGTTTTCCAAAATTTATATTTAAATTTATATAGCAAAACGTATGAAAAACAGCGCCGGAGGCGAAATTTTTGAAAAAAACGGCTTTGTTTGTTAAAAATTGGCTAAAATTCACGTCAAAAACAGAAATACAACGGGTAAATAAGGTGTCTAAAAGTATTGAAAAAAATGGACAACAATAATGAAAAACAGTGCCGCAGGAGGAAATTTTTCGATATAAAAATTTTCGCTATTTTCAAAAATACTTGGAGGAGAAAAGGTAAGTAAATAGCGCCGCAAGCGAAAATTTTTGAAAAATTACGCTGTATGTAAAAAATTGACATTGAAAATTTTGTACATTCCACGAAATTTTCAAAAATTTTCGCCTGCGGCGCTGACTGCATTCTTAGGATTGCCTGTCTCGAATCTCGACTTTTTTTGCCTCTTTTTCGAGATTCAAGATTCGAGACGCCAAAAAGTCGAGACTCGCGAGATTCGAGATTCGAGTCTCGCCCACCCCTGTCACACACCTAGTTAGTTCTCTGCATTCTGCTAGTTATCTTCAAGAAAATGTGTCTTTTTTCGACATACACCGATCCATTTCTTTATTTACGTGAGAGTTTTAATGTATGCAATCACGGTACTGATTTAAGCATATTACCTCAAATCCGATTACTATGCGGAATTCCAAGTAATAAAAAATAATATGTGTGTATGATTTGGTAGTTTCACCTAGCACTTTAGTTTCACATTCATTCTCTTTACTGAGAAGTTTGCTTTGCTGTCACGAACTTTTTAAGATGGAGTTTTAAAATGAATGACACTCCAAAAGTATATTATTAAAAAATTCTTCATTTCAAGCGAAAATTACTTTTTTGGCTGGAAATTATTAAAGTACAAAAGAAACAGAACAGTTTTTACGGCACGAAAAATATTTTATCTTTTTCGTGCTTTTTATCCATACTTATTTATCTGATAATTCCGCTATAGCATATGCAATTGTTGAACATTTCTATGCGACGTTCCCACAAAAGTTGAACGGAGTTAAGGGCAAGTAATGAAAAAAGAATGTGTGTGATATACAGGGTGGCCAAAAAAAAGGAGATTGGTTCAAATGCCTGTAAAATAGCGATATTGCAACGATATGGCGAGCGGTCTTTTGTATATTGCTCAGGAGACTTGTACGGTTCTAACAAAAAAAAGATCACCCCGAAATCATGTCGAAAACCTAAAAATCTGAGGGGTCAAAAATCGCAAAAATGGCCATTTTTGCTGGGTTTTTTGCAGTAAAACTGAAAAGTCGCGAACCCGCAGGCGAATCGTCTCAGACGACCATACCGCTGAAGAAAAAGTTGTTCAGTGGGTCGAATACTACCCGAAAAACACAATTTGAGCGAGAAAAATTTTTTTTCAATTTTTCGTGTTTCATGTGGTCCCCCACATGGGTCAAAAAATCGATTTTCTAAAAAGTTCCGAAATTTTTTGGCAAATAGTGTTTTTAGGGGTATTTCGATGCGCTGATCACGAATCTGCAACGATATTTCTGATATCGCTTAAAAAGTGACATTTTTCGGCGAATAATGACCAAAAATCCATATTTTTGGACAAAATTGGTGTGTGGTGTCACAAATAGATGTGTGGTGTATCTTTTAGCCTGAATCGCAATTATTCTCTGCTCTGTACTAATCATATACAATGTATTCTTTCGACTCGTCCAAACCCATTTTTTTGCCACGAAAAGACTGAACCGAATAATTAATACATAAACATGTTTTATGTACATCTTCAGCAAATCCTTAATGTGAAGTCCAAGTAGTGATAAAGAAATGTGGTGTGTATATTTTGATGCCATAATCGCACTTTTCAGTTTGTTGACAATTTTTGTACTTTGAATATTTTGACGTGTCATTTTAAGTGCCCCCCATTTTCTGGAAAAAATTGCATTTTGGACAAAAGAGCCATTTTCCGGACAAAGTTATTTCTAGCAATTATTTCATAAAATTGAAAGAAACATTCACTAAAACAGCCCAGATCAGTGGCGCAGCCAGGATTTTTTTTTGGGGTATGGGTTTTGGGTAATTTACGGGTTTTGCAGGGCTACTTTTCTAAAATTATGGGTAATTTTGAAACATTTACATAGAAAAATTGCTTTTTCCCATTTTGGGGAAGGGGTACGTACCCCCTGTAACCCCTGGCTGCGCCAGTCGCCCAGATGGCTCTCTCCATCTTCACAAAATGGTAACAGCTCTTCCTTCTTTTATTTATGCTTCAAATTGTCGGCGCTGTATGTGAAATGTTTACGTATTTTTATTGCTGGCGGGCGTACAGCTAGTGCGGCAAGCTTTTGAAATACGGAGAATAAAGGGAGAAACCGCATGGCGCCAAAAACTAGTTTAAGACTAAAACAAACTAAGACTTAAAAAAATTAGTTTAATGGCAAAATTTTAAGACTAAAGTTAGAACATTCCAGAAGCCATTCCACATATCTGGAGGTCTCAGTGCGAAATAGTTCCGCTTTATATAGTCTTCTTGAATTTTCCAGAAAAAGTTGGGACAAAAAGGCAATGGCAGGGTGTGATGACAAACACTCTTTTTTGGCGTTGTGTTTTAATCTGGCAACTGTTGTCGCATTTTGTCAAACATATGTCAAATTGCTTTCCGAATCTTCTAGAAAGTTTTAAATTTTTTGCGTATGTTCCCAAATATTTTGAATGGTTCATTTTCCAATTCATTAAAGTACAAAATATACAAAGCACAATGTTGCGATTTTTAATGTTTAATGATTAAAGACCCCAAAAATATTTTTAAAATAAAAAAAAAATATTTAAAAAATATTTTGGACTTTTTTTAACTAAAATATTTTTAAAATATTTTTTTTATTTAAAAAATATTTTGCATATTTTGGGAATTTTACTTATATTTTAGTAAATATTTTGGCATTTTTTGGGACAAATTTTGTAAACTTTTGGCAAAATTTTCGCCGCAGCCTTAGGCCGCCGCGAAATTTTTTTTTGGCGGAGAAATTTTACCAAAAAATTTTGCCGGAAAATGTTTTTTACGATATTTTTCAAAAAAAAATTTTTTTAATTTGCCGTTTTTTTCCAAAATTTGTTATATTTTGTTGAATTTTAGCTTTTAATTTAGTCTGAAGTAACAATGAAGGCTAAAAAAGCAGAATTAAAGTCTAGAATCGGCAAAAATAGCTACTTTATAAAAAAATATTTTTTTTTTAATATTTTGCGATTTTTTTAAATATTTTAATTAATTAAAACCGGAATTAAAAAAAATATTTTTGGGGTCTTTATTAATGATGTACAGAAAATGTTGCATTGGGTGCAAAAGTTGCGGAATCAGTTATGTTATGCAAATTCCTGGCTTCGATATGCAGACGCTCAACCTCGAGTTTAGCACCTCCGGTGAGATCATAAAATGTGAACGCGGCAGCGAGCAGCAGAGTGCCCAGAAGGTCGCCCATAGCTGTCAGCAAAGGTATGGCATTGTTGTCGGGATTGCACTTCAGCAGCCATATGGCTCGCGATAGCCATTGGCAAATGTATAGAAGAAGAGATACCTGGAAAGGTTTATATCAAGACTTTGAAAATGGGTCATAAATACTTGAAAATTTTGTTTTGCAAGAGTTGTAAACTAAAGCGGAGAAAAAGTGAAGAAATGAGAATTTTAGCGCGAATTCACAAATGTGAAAAAGTAGGAAGATCTGACCTGTATTAAAGCGATCGCCAAATAGAACACAAAGAACAAAATGTAAAACCGAATCGAGTTCGATTGTACCAGAAATATAAGTGCACCGAATATGATGTGACCAGGTAGAGCCATGCCTAACAGTACCCACGCTTGAGTCGATTCTTTTTCTGAATTTATCTGGTTAGTAATCACGTTTTGCAAATTAGCACTAAACAACGCCCAAAAGTTTGTCGCACATTTCCTACGTAGGCCCACTGACAACAGTGTCAACAATTCACAAAAATGGCGGCTATTTGAATCGGTTTTTGGGGGAATTTGGGCATGTTGGATAGAACTTTTGTTGTATAGAAACAGTTTTAGAGTGGAGATAGATTGCTTTAGAGTATTTTAGACCGATATAGACTACTTTTAGACAAACTTAGACTGTTTTACCCGAAAACCCGATTCAATGTGCCGCCTTTTTTGTGACTTATTGACGATTGCATAATGGGCTGGCATAGGAAAAGTGCGACAAACTTTTGGGCATAGGTCCATAAACCTATCGGATTTGTGGCGCAAATTCAAAATATGAAAAATGTGTTGGAAACTAGATAAAAAGTTGACATAGAAGCAGTTTTATCAAATTTATGACCAAAATTATGAAAAAAGCCACAAAAATGTAAAAATAAATATTTTTTATCCCTCCTTTATTGCAACTTTCCCACCTTTGCACGCAAATGTCCTTAACGGATTCAAATATGTGAGAAGCCGATTCGCAGGTAGCACGCCCTTTTTGCCAAACTGATGAAAATAGGTGGAGATCTTGCTGGCTTGGACGGCCACAAGGTTACCGCCGACGCCGTTGATCACCGGCTGGAATACGGGAATGTTTGGGTACGCTTCAACAGCTTGCTCCATTATATACCCACCGCCGCTAAAGAAACATTTTGCAAAGTTTCATGGTCGGATTCATTTTTTGCTTCAGTCAAAAATGGCCAAAAAATGCTGTTTTTCGCTAAGAATTCTGCTAAATTTACCATTTTTTGTAGGAAAAGACCATTTTTGAACAAAAACCCATTTTTTGATTGTCAAAACCTTTTTTATCTATTTCTTTTTATCTTTTCTCGAATCGAATTATCGACTTGCGACTGCATAAACTTTCCCTTAAGCACAAAATCGAACCTGCTGATGAGCATTGCTAAAAGTACAGCGAACCAGCCGTACTTTAGCACTTGCAAAGTGGCTTGTTGTCTTGAAGCAACCCACATCCACCAAAGTGATGACAGCAGCATGGACCCGAGAAGAATACCGTTGAGCACAACCAGATGTCTGTGCTCATAGAAGAAAGTACCAATCAGAATCTGCAAGACACAGTAGATATTTACTGGATTAAGGTTCGGAAGACTAGGAAATGTAAAGCAAACCAGAAAAGTGAGAGTGGTGACGTCACCGGTGGCACCAGCGACTGGAGTTGCAATATTGTCTAAAGTTTGGTATGTTAGTACAATCTTTAGACACGTTATTCCTGTTAACTCATAAAAATAAGAATTTTCCTTAATAATTTTTAGAATTTCTAGAATATTCCAAATCAAATTCCTATATGGAGTATAATCCGAAAAATTCTAAAGTGCATTAGAAAATTCCGAAAAATATCTAAGAAAATCGATAACGACGATTCATCTTTTGATCAGATACGGGGCAAACTCAACAGGAAATACAGAATCCACTAGTTTGAGTCCTCAACCAAACTACCTGGATTTATTCCTTTCTTTCTCGCCAGTATAGCGATAAACACCATCAATGACGCCAATACAAACGAAGCCGCAGAAGCAGTCAAGACTGTAGAGAGCGTTAAGCATAGCATTAGTTTTGGGTCGTGCTAAATTGTAATCGGAAATTGAAATGTATGGTTTAGAAAAACATTTTCCCTATGTTTTGTATAAAAATGAGCACTTTGAAGTGAATATTTTCAATTGTTAGATAACTAAAAAAATTGTGCTTCTGCCATAAACCAAGAATATGTTTTAAATATCATAAGTTGCTCACAATTCCTCCCGAAATGATGGCTATTGCTGCGGCGACAAGTGAGACCACAATTGCTTGGGCTTGAATCAAAGCAATGTTGCTGACGAAAACGTTAACTTGCTGCTTCCTTTCATCCATTAGTCCCATGTTCGCCTGGAATTTTTCACGTCATCATTGTCCTTATTAGATGCACTACAGTACACTTGAAGAGAGAACTTCAAAATCGGATACACGGGTAAAATTTTATAGAACTAAAGATTAGATGCCTCAACAAAATTTTGTGCTTTCAACCAAATTTTTCGACAATTTTTCTATATTTTTAGAGCGTATGGATATCCATACACTGGGAACCAATGGGGGTCACCAAAAACGTATGGATATCCATACGCTGGGAACCAATGAGGGTCACCAAAAACGTATGGATATCCATACACTGGGAAATGAAGGGTTAAGTCATCCGAGAATGTTTGAGGAGAATGTTTCTCACCATTGTTGAAAGCCTGGAAGCCAGCGTCATCTCCAAATTGCCCTTTAATCCCAGTAATGCTGGCACCAGAATCAAGGTTTCTGGCACCTCGTTCAAGAATACCCATTTTGTTGCCTTCTCCAATAAGACCCCTGCGGCGACCATTCCACACCCAGCCAACATAAACGGCACGATTGTTTCAATGAGAAATCCTTTGCATGACTCATCTTGGTTATGCACCAGTGGCTTTTTGTCACTAGTTGAATTCGCCTGGATGACAGGCTGAATTTTGATGTTTACAACGTTCACTTTGATGACTTTTTGCTGGATGGGAGGCTTGGATTGGCCATTCGCGCCAGCGAAAAGAGGTCCTAAAATGGTACTGTTTGATCATATCTGTTAATAAATCTGTCAAAAAAATAGTTTAGTTTGCCAAATTTTTCTATAGTTTTATTCATAGATATTGACTGCTTCCTATCATTGCTTTTGGAACAATCTAGAAGTACAGGGTGGCTCAAAAAAAATTCAATTTTTTGAGGGGCTTATATTTCTTCAGTTTTGATGCGACCTGATTGATGTTAATATCTTAAAAACTGCTACTATCTGAGCTTACTTATATGCAAAAAAGATCTCATTCGCGATAGGGGAATTTCATCGGTAACGGACCCTCTGAATATACCGCACTTTGCAACTTTTTCCATCCAAATTGAAACTTTGGAGGCCTGTTTCGACCACTTTTTACAGAGGAAATGCCCAAACCAAGGTCAGATTCAGATCCGCCGTGAAATTCTGGGTAAGATAGGCTATTCTGCAGCTATCTACCGAAAATTTTATTTTTTTCGTCATTTTTTGGCCTATTTTTGACATATTTTTGGCCGAAACATGCCGAAAATCGTCTCAGACCACCATACCGTTGACCACAAAGTTGCTTATCTCATCGAGTTCTTGCCGAAAAACACATTTTCTCGATGATAAAAATTTAAATTTTTACCATTAAAATTTTTTTACCATTAAATTTTTACCAAAAATGTGATTTTCGGGTCCATGTGGGGGACCACATGGTATAGAAAAATTGGTCAAAATTTTTATCATCGAGAAAATGTGTTTTTCGGCAAGAACTCGATGAGATAAGCAACTTTGTGGTCAACGGTATGGTGGTCTGAGACGATTTTCGGCATGTTTCGGCCAAAAATATGTCAAAAATAGGCCAAAAAATGACGAAAAAAATAAAATTTTCGGTAGATAGCTGCAGAATAGCCTATCTTACCCAGAATTTCACGGCGGATCTGAATCTGACCTTGGTTTGGGCATTTCCTCTGTAAAAAGTGGTCGAAACAGGCCTCCAAAGTTTCAATTTGGATGGAAAAAGTTGCAAAGTGCGGTATATTCAGAGGGTCCGTTACCGATGAAATTCCCCTATCGCGAATGAGATCTTTTTTGCATATAAGTAAGCTCAGATAGTAGCAGTTTTTAAGATATTAACATCAATCAGGTCGCATCAAAACTGAAGAAATATAAGTCCCTCAAAAAATTGAATTTTTTTTTCAGCCACCCTGTAGATATGTAATGGCTAAATTAATACTGGCACTTTGTGCTTTCGATTGAGATATTACTCGTCGTTCTAGAGTGTTCCCGAAGCAATGTTCAGAAGCAGTCAATATTGATTAAAAGCTATACTATAGTTTTTCCGTAAATATTGACATCACTGGTTATAAGCGCGGCGACTAGACTCATTTCCTAACCAAAATTTACGAAATAATATTGCGTTTTGCCAAAATTCCACAATTTATGGAAAAAACTTATTAATTTTAGCCTAATTAACGCAATTTACGCCAAAATTGGTTACTTTCACCTAAATTTACTTTTTAATCAAAATTCAGCGAAAAATTTAGTTTAAAATCCGAGTTTTGCTTCTTGGTTTAAAAACTTGATTTCAAATTTTCGAAACTCGCATATGTATCACAAAATGAAAATATTCATGGAAATGTTTAGAAATAGTAAAGGTTTCCAAAATTTGCAATTTTTCAAAAACTTTTTCGTCGACAGCGTCCTTATGGCGTCGGCAGGGGACAAACCGTTATAATTTTCAACAAAGAGATAGACATAAGAGAAATTTTTATTTAAAACTTTAAAAATTACCCATTGCTTCCAGAATCTATCTTTTTAGCGCGAAATAGTATATCAGTCTTTAGATATAATAGATACAAATACCGTGAGACTTAGTCTGATAATATTTTTAAGGTAATATGATGTTATGCCAGGTAGGTGCCATGTAAAAGCCTACTATGCTCGGCTAACGATTAAAAATCGGCTAAGGAGCTAACATAATTTTGTCGAAAATGCAATTTCACAATCTTGTTCTGCGCATTGCCTAATGCCTTGATTTGATATACTCTGAACGCCGCAGGCTAGCTCTGACTTGTGATTAAATTATTATTAAAATTGGATTAAAAATGCAAAGGCGTAGGAAATATTCTATGAGTCGCCTTACCTTTTCGAGAAACTCAGGTGAAGGGTTCTCATGACTTAGAGTGCATCAGCTTTTGTTCCCGTTTTTTCGTATAATTCTGGGAAAGTAATTTTTCTGGGAAAAACTCGGTGAAAACACTTCGCGAAAACACATATAGAAAAAGGAAAAGCAATTGTAGCATGTAAACAACGAGAGTCTGGAATTTTTTGCTACATTTCAACTATCGATGATTTTACATGACAACGTTTTAAAAATTTTGACAATTTCACTCGCAATCTGACACTATTTTGGAACAATTTTCTAGAAATTTTTGATACTGATTCATACCTTTTATATCTACAATATTCTAGATAGAAGTTTCTAAAAAATAATTTCTATGGAAAATGACTATCTTCCATAAAAAATAATAACATAAAAAACCAATGATGATTGATCACTGAAGAGATGATCGATCAGTTTACAGACCGCTGCATTTTTTCTGAGTCTGCAGAGAGATCTTGCTAATGAGCTCTTGATTTAGCAGAGATGGCACCACAAGTGACGATTTTGATCCGGAATCCTACAGTGTAGGGGCCAGTACCCTAGCAATGTACTCTTATTGCTTACGTCATTTATTACGTCAAAAATCCCAATGCAGCTTCATGCAATGATCAAAAACACGTAGCAGGTGACATCGTAGCGCTAATTTGCAGAGACCCTTCACTTGTAGATCCGATGGAACGACATACAGAGAGTGAAAAGAGTGAGTAAAAAGAGGAGATGGTTGGGTGGTTAGACGGCAACCCACCTGGTTTACAGCACTTCTTTTTTTCTTTTTTGTTCAAAAATTTGACTCGTTATCGATTTCGTTCGCATACCAAAAATGGGCACTCCAAGTCATTATTTTACGAGGAAGTAAAATGAAATTTCATTTCCAACTTATTTTTATTTAACTGTACTTTTTCCTTTAGTTTGTTTAAAAGTGAAGTGAATTGAACAGTTACGTTTATTTGAACAATAGCGCCAAAGTTTCAATTTTTCCATAGTTTCATGAATGTTATCTCGAATTTTTTACTCTACTCAAACACCATTTGTCGACTCATCCTAGTCAATTTGTACTTTTATATATCCTCACGAGAGTATTTTACCTTTATCTCATATTTGAAGTTTCCTTTTATCCCAAGGCACCTGGCCTACTTGCATCTGCCCAAGATAGCTAGCCGGAATTTACCTTTCATATCGCGCATGCACTGAAACCAAACTTTCAAACCCTTGGAATTTGAAACCGAGTCGCCAAAACATTTTCGCGCACTCTCTCTAAAATTAGCGATCAAAGCTCAAAAACTTTCAGGTCGAGCCCTCGTTTCGCCCTCCTATAGGGCAATATACACTGTCTGGCAATAAAAACACCTTTTAATGAAAAATAAAACGAGAATGCGAAATGGAAATGTAGGTGGCTAGGAGCAACTGCACACCTGCCACCTGTGTGCGAACAATGTGGGTATTCACATGTAAGGCAGATGCCTATCATTACACGGTGTGTTTTATGGGATGTTAAAAGCTTTTAAATTTTTTAGAGGGTCAATTATGGGATGGGGGGTCAGTTATAGGGTGGATCAATTATTTCCTTTTACCGCGTTTTTTTAGTTATTCGGGAACCCAAACATCGGTAACCATTTACGCCGCGCACCAATTGAGACTAACTGTAAGCGCCAATTTGAACATGAGTAATAAAATTTGTTTGCACTTTATGTTATTTATGACATATTATTATTCTTCAGCATAGCCCCCCCCCCATCATATTTTCTGGACATCAAATATTCCGGGTTTGATTAACAAAACTATTTCTACCTGCCTATTTTTCGACCTTATCATTCCTATATTTATTGATATGTTATTAGCGTCGTGGATATTATTGCTTGCCACAAATAGTCCAATGATGGTAAGAATTGCAATGATATTTTATGCTTCATAAAATTTTAAGAAATGAAGTCCGATTGTTCTAAAAGGACTTTCTATTCTTCGGAAAGATCTTTTCAAACCAAACTTTTAAACCCAAGAACTGAATTTCTCCAAATTTATCACAATTTGTGTCACAATTTTTATCAAAATTTTTGATTTTATAAAGTTCTGGCTTCTTTCCCAAAAAGGACACCAAAAGATGCGATTTTTATTGTTATTTGGTTTTCACTAAAACTCCTCAGATTTTCTTCAAACTTCGACAATTTTCATAATTTTTGAAAATATTCAAAGCAAAAGTTTTCAAAAAATAACAAAAAAGCTCAAAAATGAAAATATGAAAAAATTTTAAATACCGTGTTTATTTGAACGCTAAAAATGGCGCCAATTTGAATCAGTTCCCATAAATTGCTTGTTTGACCGATCCCAATGGAGCCTGATTAAGGGGTAGTCGAATTGTTATACTGTACCGTACCGACATACTGTATCAATAATTTGTTTTGCAGGTTAGTGTGGCCTATGCGAATAACTACAGGATCCAGATATCCACATTCCGGAGAATGTTCTCCGTTCAACCGAACAAACAAATCGAGGCTAAAAAATGCATTATCGAAAACATGAGTCACGAGCAAATGAAAAGGACTTTAATGTTTGCAAAGGAAACAATGTTTCCAAATGCCTTGAACTCGACATCCGGTAATGGCCATAATAGTTTTGACGTGGACACGGCTTGTCACAATGCAAATTCACCGCCAAATATGGAGATTTCACCTGATATGCCCCTGGAGGAAAGGGCATTGTGTGGATTCCGGTACGAGGACAACGTGAATGAAAGGGTGGGCGCTGTTTGTAATTACAGTATTTATATACAGTATACCTTTTGTATATTTTCATTACCGAAATTCTATCGAGGCTACTTTTTAGGTGCAGAATTTTTAATCATAAAATTTTTCACGATAAAAATATTTTATGAATATTTAAAATTAATTCCTTTTTAGTTCAAAAACTCTGAAAAATTCTTAAAAGCGTATCAACTATATTTGGTGAAAAATCTTAAAAGCGGAAGCTTTCAAAAAATACTAAATTACGTGTACATGTGAATTATAGTCTTAAGAGTCCAAAAAAATTTAGGCAGAACACCAAACTACTCCAAAAATTCTCAATTACCAAAATTTTATTTTCAAAATCAAAAATTTTTGTTTCATTTAAAAAGTGGCTTTTTGTAATTTTTGACAGTTTTGTGTCACATCTCTATGTTCCTGAATTTGATATTTGTTTTCTCCAGCGGATCCCTGAAAAGATCAAGGAAGTAAAATGTCTTTGCAAAGCTCCAACGAGCAAAGATTTGTCACAGCGCATTGAGTTTCGATGCGAAACGGTGTACCACGATGTCACTGTACTCGTTCTCGGCGAAACATGCACCAACTATCAGCAAAAAGTTGAAAGAATTGCGGTAGCGTGTGTAACAGTTATGGGGGTAAGAAAATTTTGGTCTGAAATTTTTTTAATGTATGTTGGATTTTTCAGACTCAATCTACTTCTGCGGTAAATGTCGCGATCGGGAATGGCACCAAATTGCCCGTGGAAGGCTGAAGAAATAGTCTGACGCTGTATCAAATTCACTTTAATTTACAGTTACGGTCGCTCCACGCTAAACATTTTCTTTTACCAGGAATTGAGAACCAATGTTAACTTTTCAGAGGATTTTACTCCGAAAAACCGTAAATTTTGTCAATTTTTCAAAAACATTTTGTAAATTATCGATTTTTTCAAAACCTTGGAAATTTTTAGGATTACCCTTTAAAGGGTACTCTTTTCCTGGAACGGAACACCAAAGTTCAACGGCTTTCGACTGTATTGCATTCTATATCATGTTTTATGCCATTATGCATTTCAGTTACATGCTAAATAGAACTTATTGCTGATAATTCAATTGTTTGTAGAAATTCATATACCAGGTACATACCAGGTACATTAGCATTTGAAATGGTCAAAATTTTAGAAAATTATCAAAAAATTGATCCAACACATTTTAGTTCCATTTTCTATAATCCCAGTGGATCTCCCTTGCTCGTTGGACAAGCATGAAGAATTTGTAGTACTTGAAGATCTTACCCTTGTTTTGAAATTTCGGACCATCATTTTTACTCTTCGGTATCACGCACAAAAATAGCCTTGGGGTATTTTTGTCATTCACATTGTCAAGTCACATTGTGGCTTGGTATAGTTTTCGAAAGGTACCGTTCGAGCCAAAATTCAATTTATAAAACCCATAATGTCATCGAAAGTAAAACAACAGGAATGATTTATAGCACTTCAATATGAAGTGCACACAGACAGTTTTATTTCTCCATTTTCTTAGATTTTTTGCGGTTTATTGTTATATTTTAATTTGGTAGTTATTTTGATGGTTTTACGCTTTTCCAGGCTTTTTGCCTGGTCCTTTCCCTTTCGCCGCAGGCGGTGTGTTGACTTTTTCTGTGACAAACACGGATGGGTTTTCTTCTGAGAGCCATTTCTTTAGCAACTTTGCATACTCTGCTTCTATAAACTCTTTCTCTTCTTTCTTCACCTCCATCCGATCTTCGACCTTTACTCGACTAGTCATGAAAATGTTTCCGGCCTCAAATTCCTTCTCTGCGCGCTCCACCATCAATTTTATTTCATGCGCAAGCTTTTTGAAGCCAACATTTCGGAGCAGCACAGAAGTCGACATTCGAGATTGGCTCGGTAAATGCTCGCTTGGTTCCTTGTTTTGAACATACACTCGTAAAAATTTCACGTCGTCTAAAAATGTTTTCATTACTTTAATGATCGGCATGCGAAAGTGCCTGGAAAACAGTTGGAGGATGCTTTTTTTGTTAAAAAGTTGAAAATTGCGAAAATTTTTGAAAGAATTTAACATTTTTCGATTATTTTACTTTGGACCTTTTGAAGAATTTTGGAGAAAAGTTCAAACGATGCTTTTTGTGCGAAATAGAAATTCAAAATTTGAATTCACATTTTCGCGCCAAATGGAAATTTGAACCTGATTTTCAACATATTTTGTTAACTATTTTTGTGAACAAATTTGAGTAAAAATAAGTATTTTTGCTAAAAAATGGAAAAAGTTGTCTAAAAATGATAAATTTTTGCAAGAAATACAACATTTTTCCAAAACAGCTTCCAAATTTTGCGGCGATCAAAAGTTGACAAAATAAAAGCAGATCCATTTTTAAGAGACAAGTTGAAAAAATTTCTTGAACCCTTAAAACTTTAAAAATTGTTCCACATCACAGTACTCACTTTGCACTCTCATAGCCTCCATACATTCCATGGTGGCTGTGGCCAAGTACTCGTGCCTGGGCTTGTAGAAAGGACCAATGTCTCTGTGTGGGTCCGTGCTGTCTCTCACCGCCCCACGCTTCTCCATGACGTCACCTGCTGTGGTTTTCTTATAGCCCCCAGGGTTAATTCTCGTATCGCCCGCCTCTTTTATAAACTCCTCCGCGAATTCGACCCCTTCGGACCTGCGGAAGATGATCATGGGCACGGCTTCGTTATTCGCAAGCTTCTGCGCAGTGGCATTTGTTATGCACGCCACAATGGCATAGTCCACGTAGACTGTAGACTCGGCCGTAAATTCTCCAGCTCCAATAGACTTCTTCTCCTCTTCCACGTAACTTTGTATGACATAGTATTCTTCGGCGTTTTTGTCGTTCTCGAACGCTATTTTGAGCCGCTCGGTGACACTTTCCCTTGCAGCCGCTACAGTAAACAGCTGTTCGTCCATATTTGGAGCTTGCGCTTTGACGCAAGTCACAGTAACGCTTCCATTGACTTCCGATCCCGCTTTTAGTCTCATCTCTTTGCTGAGATCGATGTCCGCGTTGGGGGTTTCGGTTCCGCTGCTTGCTTTCATCAAGACCTTCTCGATGACGTAGTTGTACTGTAGTTTGGCATAGAGAAAAGCGACAAGTTTGTTGACATTGTGCGATGCCAAAACGACCCGCTTTTTGGGCTTTCCAGTAGCTGAAAATGGATACTGTGTTACTCAATACTGATTTTTATGGTTTTAAACAAGGATCGTTTTGACTAAGGATCTGCGAATCCGATTCTGGAGTTTAGTCCTGAACCGACCAGACCACCTGTAAGGATGCTCACAGTCAGTTTAAGGCCTGGTTCACGCACGTGGAGGTTCCAAAGGGGTTGGCCAAAACATTTTTATTTTCATGCAAGGGGAAGTAGGTGTTTTTCAACAATATATGGGCAAGTGTCTAGATTCTAAAAATCGAAGAAAAAATTTCTTACCCCACATTTAACCCCCTGGAAAGTGCAATCCTCTCTGAAAAAGGGGTGCACATTTCAAGTGGTAAATTTTTTCTTCGATTTTTAGAAACTAGACACTTGGCCCTACATTTTTGCAAAACACCTACTACTCCTAGTAAAATAAAAAAATTCTGGCCAAACCCCTTTGGAACCTCCGGCAAATTCCCATGTGCATGAACTAGGCCTAACTGAGCTGTGCTACTTAGCAATCTCGTGAATAAGCGAAACAAAAATCTTCGGGTGTAACGTGTGCCTTCCCTAACAAATCTCCCACCATATAAGGAAACTGATGATCTTTTACTTTTTACAAAATGCTTGGTAAAAATGACTTACGATTAGCGAATTGGCCAAGCGTTATGCCAGAAATTGTAGCCGCATGTTTGCTCTTTTTGTCTTTCTCTTCTGTCTTCCCTGTTTTTTTCTGGTATTGCTCCTAAACATTGAGTGTACATTTCTGCTACATCTTTGGTAAGCTTTAAAATAATGAGAAAATTAGTTTAAAAATTTTTAGTGCAAATTATTTTTGTTCAAATTTTGATAAACTACTTATCGATTTTAAATTAATATTCTCGTTTGAATTGGCGCGTCTTTCGCATGATACCATATGAAAATTCAAGCATCACTCCAATTCAAGCGGAAATTCAAACGATAATCTGAATTCAAAGGTGAAATGCGCTGTATGTTTGACTATAAATTGTTTTCTACCACAAACACTGCCGATGTGACATTGTCGCCAATCATCTTCTCATAATCCTTCTGATTCATCTCATCAGTTGCTTTCTTCGCACTCAAAATTTCCTCGTCTTTTGTGACACTTGCTTCAAAAACCGTTATGGGATAAAAAGGTTCCACTGCATTACTATTCTTATTGCGTTTTGTCCCGCCACGCTTTCCGGCAAGAAGTATTTCGGCTTTCAAAAAGCTCCAATCAAGTGAAGGACGCAGCATGACCGAAGTTGCCACTTTCGTTTTACCGCCATCTTCTACCAGGACTTTGGCGAATTTCACCTCGTCTAAATTTTTTATAAGGTTTAGAAATTAAAAAATTTTTATACTTGTTATTCCATTTTTCTTTTTCAGTGTTTTAAATAATTTTTGCAGATCAAGTCATACTTTAAGCAGATTAAAGTTCTTTAAACTGCCTCAGGGTATCCTAAACTTCATATGATAAAAATATGCCAAAAAATTTTATTTCTTGCTGAAATTTAGCTTTCTAGCCAAATTCAGTCCAAAAGAGTCCAAAATTCATCCAAATTTATCGAATTTAACAAAATTTATCGAAAATTCCTCTCCAAGTATCCAATTTTGTCGTTTCTCCAAATATTAAAAACCAATCGCGCGAATTTGAATTTTCATTAATAATTTTGCTATTTTTGGGCAAATTATCCAAAATATGTGCAAAATTTTCCGAAAGTTGGCATATTATAATTTAAAATATAAATAAATTCATACAGTCGAACCTCGATATACCGCACACACGATAAGCCGCACTTTCGATTTACCGCACAAATCTGGCTGGAACGGATTTTTTTCATACAAAATTATCTCGATATACCGCATTTTGTGCGGATAAACTCGATATACCGCACAGGTTTTTGAGAAACGTTGGGAGCGCAAATTAGCCAAAGCAAGGAAGACTAAAGCCAACAAACGTCGCAAAACTAAAAAGAAACCATAAAAAGTCGAAAACGACAATGGAAGCAAAAAATACATTCAAGGAAAAAGGTATGAAGCGGACCGAAATATCATCAAAGTATACATAATATTAATGTACCACAAGAACTTTGTTCTCAAAAATTTGTTCTTTAAAAAAAAAATTTCAAAAATTCGTTACCACATAACGACATTTTAGACAATCTCTTACTTTTTCCTCCAAAAAGGGCCCCGGGACTTATTTTTCAATGTCCCTCTAGAGAATTCCAATTCGAAGTTTTGAAATATACTAGGTTTGAGAGTCGTACAGTCGACTCTCGATTTACCGCACACACGATTTACCGCACTTTCGATTATCCGCACATAATTGGCTGGAACGGATTTTTCCATACAAAATTCCCTCGATTATCCGCACCAAAGTGAAATTTCCAAGTAAAATTTTTCGTTTATCCGCACAAAGAAAAATGGTTCTGTTTTTGGCGCAAATTTGAATTTTTAGACAAAATTTTCCCGATTTTTATCAATTTTTCAAAATTTTTCAAAATTTTTGCCATATTAGGTAAAAATTTTGCAAAATCGGTCAAATTTAGTAAAAAAATCAAAATTTTTTGAGCGGGAATTCAAATTTTATTTTTTATTTTGAAGAAATGACAAAAAATATAGAAAATTTCGTTTATCCGCACAACTTTGCAAGGGAAGGATTTTTTGCATACAAAATTCTCTCGATATACTGCACACCCGATTAACCGCACTTCGATATACCGCACAAAATCGCCAGACCCGATGTGTGCGGTATATCGAGAGTCGACTGTATTTGGCATTCAATTTTTGGGCGTCAATTCAGGTTCGGAACAACTTTTGAAAAATTCGAATTTTCGGTATCCGAACACATTTGGCTGTAAAAATCGATCCTGAAAAACGAGTTCGACTACGAGGATCCGCCAGGGGCACTAATACAGCTCAGCCTTCATAATTTTGGGAGTTACATTATCAATTTAAAAAATAATACTCACTTGCCACACGCATTGCTTCCATGCATTCCGCAACTGTCCTCATGAGAAGGACGTGTCTTGCGGTGTCAATTCTGTCGCGATGCGGGTCCTTATTGTTGGTGACATATTTCATCTCTTCCATCATCAAACCCACCGTGACATCATCAAATCCTGCTTTTTTTGCGGCTTGATAAGCAGGATCCGGAAATTCCACACCTTCTGACTTCCGGTAGACAATGGTAGGAGTACCGCGCGGCGTATTTGGAGTATGTCTCATACAGCCGACGATTGCGTAGTCCACGTGCCTTCCGTTTTCGGTGGTCACGAAACTCTCTATGGAATAGTACTCATCGCCCTGGTCGTCGAGAGCAAATGCACTATTGATTCGACCATTCACACCTTTTATGGCCGGTCCCAAGTCGATCGGCTGTTCCGCGACATTCGATGTTGCGTTGACGCATTTGACAGAAACTCTTCCCTTGACGTGACTGCCTT
The DNA here is from genome assembly GCA_022814885.1 of Ditylenchus destructor. Classification (NCBI taxonomy): domain Eukaryota; kingdom Metazoa; phylum Nematoda; class Chromadorea; order Rhabditida; family Anguinidae; genus Ditylenchus; species Ditylenchus destructor. The sequence continues at coordinate 545 of JAKKPZ010000035.1, read as the reverse complement.
CTGGAAGCCCCATCTCTTTGTCTAATTCGACGCCCTTGACCTTTGGATTATCGATACTGACCGCTTGGATGCCATAGGCTATTAGGGAATAGAGAAAAGAAAACAACTTGCTGGGACTTTGGGTGCCCAAAACGATCTTCTTGGGAAGGCCTAAATTTTAGCAGTTATTTCCAATGTTTTTAAATGGACAGAAAATTCAATGGTATGAAACTTCGTGCCAGCATGAAAAGGCGCGAAATTTGAAATTTATTTACCGGAATTTCGAGTAGGTACGTGAGTTGGGTGGGGTCTCAAGACAAAAGTTGCTTATAAGGTCATGCCAAGCAATTTTGTGCTTGGAGCCCAACTCGCGCAGCAGCGCCAGATCAAGACTTAATGTGCCCAACTATCTTGATAGATACAGTCAGGCCTCGTCATACCGGCACAATTCGATTTGACCGAAATATGCCGGTTTTAACTTGATTTTTTAAAGTTAATCTTCGAAGTTTATGGGAAATTTCACAGCAGTTATCAATAATTTTGTAAAATAACGGAAAAGTAGATAT